>NC_069407.1:51223167-51243944 GCF_026875155.1 Cherax quadricarinatus | reverse complement strand
CCCTGTGGAACACCGCTCGTGACACTTCCCCACTCTGATTTCTCCCATTTATGCAAACTCTCTGCTGCCTATTTGTCAACCATGCCTCTATCCAGGAAAAAAATTTCTCCTCCTATTCCATGTGCTTTAATTTTCCTCAATAGTCTCTGATGTGGGACCCTGTCAAAAGCCTTACTGAAGTCCATATACACAATATCATATTCATTACCATGATCTACCTCCTCAAATACCTTAGTGAAAAAAGTTAATAAATTCGTAAGGCAGGAACGCCCCTTTGTAAAACCATGCTGAGATTCGTTGATTAATTTATGCTTTTCAAGGTGGCTACGAACTGCCTCGGCAATTATTGATTCCATAAATTTTCCCACTATGGAGGTTAGGCTTATTGGTCTATAGTTCGAAGCTAAGGACCTGTCACCTGTTTTGAAAATAGGTATCACATTTGCCATTTTCCACTTATCTGGCACCATGCCAGTTTGTAGTGATATGTTGAAAAGATTAGCCAAAGGTGTGCTAAGCTCCTCTTTACATTCCTTTAGAACCCTTGCATACAGTTCATCAGGGCCTGGGGATTTGTTAGGTTTTAATTTATCTATTTGCCTAAGGACCATGTCACTTGTGACCCTAATAGTACACAGTTTATTATCGTCCTGTTCTACATAATTTATCATTACTGGAATATCGCTGGTATCCTCCTGTGTAAAAACTGAGAGGAAGTATGTGTTAAAAATTCTACACATTTCCTTATCACTGTCAGTGAGCTGACCCGAGGAACTTTTGAGTGGGCCTATCTTGTCCCTGATCTTACTTCTGTATACCTGAAAGAATCCTTTTGGGTTAGTCTTCGATTCTCTTGCAACTTTAACCTCATAATCTCTTTTTGCTTTTCTAATTCCCTTTTTATTTCTCTCTTTAACTGAATATATCGATTTCTCAATTGCCCCTCTCCCTCTTTTGATTTGCCTATATATGCCTCTCTTTTGACCAATCAGATATTTTAATCTATTGTTCATCCATTTAGGATCATTTTTGTTTGATCTGATTTCCCTATTTGGAACATAATTTGACTGAGCAGCTAGAACTATGCCCTGGAAAGCATCATATCGGCAACCATCACCACCTACCTGACCCTTAGTCAGGTCATTCCAGTTCAGCCCACCTAAGTAATTTTTCAGTCCTATGAAATCAGCCAAGCGAAAGTCAGGGACGGAGACTTGATTGCCATTATTAGGGAATTCCATGATATATTAAAACTGAGTGATTTGTGATCACTTTCCCAAGCTCATCATTAACCTCAAGATTATTAATTAGTGTTTCCCTACTGGCAAGAACCAAGTCAAGGAGGTTATTTCCCCTAGTTGGCTCTGTCACAAACTGTTTTAAAAAACAATCCTGGATCGTATCAAGAAAGTCACCTGACTCTAAATTTCCTGTCAAATTGCTCCAGTCAATCTGTCTATAGTTGAAATCTCCCTATTAGCACAACATTTTCGTATGTAGATGCCTTACGAATTTCGTCCCATAGAAGTTTACTGCACTCCCTATCAAGATTTGGGGCCCTGTAAATCACACCCAAAATTAGTTTTTCTCGGCCCTCGAGAAGCTGTAACCAAACAGATTCAGTGGCTGACGCTTCTAATTTAATATCTTGTCTAACACAACAATTTAAATTGTCTCTGACATACATCGCTACTCCACCACCTTTCCTGTTGACCCTGTCAGTGTGGAATAATTTATAGCCTTGTATGTGACATTCAGAGGGCATCTATCTTTCAGATTGAGCCAGGTCTCTGTTATAGCAATAATATCTATGTCTCCTGCACTTGCAATTAATCTTAGCTCATCTATCTTATTTCTTACACTCCTGCTATTAGTATAGTAAACCTTAAGGGAGTTAGTCCCTTGCTGCCCTCTGCTGTCCCCCTTTGTTTGCTGACCTGATCTATTGTCTTTATTTATAACTTCATGCTGAATGCCTTTTATACATTTACTGTTTCCAACCCAAGTGTTGCAACGCTGTTTCCCACACACACCCATACCTCTATCTTCCATCAGTTTAAAATCATAGGCATTTCACCAATGGCCTTCTCAATCGAGTCTGCAAGTGCTACCACCCCAGCCCCAGAGAGATGTACCCCATCCCTTGCATACATATCATGTTTGCCATAAAAGTTGTTCCAGTTGTCAATGAATGGGATTGCATGTTCCTTGCAGTATCTGTCTAGCCAGCAATTTACACCAATTGCCCTAGACAACCATTCATTTCCTACTCCCCTTCTAGGCAAGATGCTACATATGATTGGGATCCCTCCCTTAGACTTAATGAAATCTATAGCTGACCTGACATGTAGGTTATCCTGGGCAGATGGTAACACTCCGATGTTTTGGAATCTTCTCTACCACTTGGTTGGAGCACCACAAGTAGAATAAATAAGGGCCGGTAGTAGTCGAATAATGTTAATAAGTCCAATTAACAAATGTCTTGCTCCTTTATCTGGCGTCTATCCTGGATGACCACGCCAGGAACAGAGCTGGTAATAAGAAAACATAAACTGGTTACCAATGGTTATAATAATATAACATTTAAGAATGAAAAGGAGTGGTAAATGTCAAAATCATTACTGGTAACCAGCAAACAAAAGAAAGCACGAACAGTAATACTCCTGGTAGACCACCTTACCTGATCAGGAGAAGAGTGGAGGTGAAGTGACTCTCCAAACTTCAACCCACACCAGGTAAGGTCAATATTACCAGGAGTAGAAATTGAAACAAATCAGACACCAGGAACTAGAGTTTCGACCCAGCCCGCTAGAGGGGGGGGGGAGTGCGCGACGTAACTCGCTAATGGTTCCTGGTTGCCTGAACAACCCTTACCCCACTTGCACCCACTTTTCCCTCACAACAAATACACCTGTGTTCGGCGAGAATAGCTGCGGCAAGTCGAAGGGCAACACCAGTGCGGATTGTCTGTGGGTCGAGGCGTGTGCCAAGGCAGGAGTTAGGAACAGAAAGTTCCCTGCATGAAGAGCTCTCACTGCCAGGAGGCGGGCTTTATTCTTCCCTGACACACACTGAAGCATTGTTGAGGCTATATCCTCCACTATCGGGCCATCCCAGTGCGACTGTTCGTAGTTGTTGGGGGAAGCAGGTCTGGTTTCAGAGCCCGTTAGATTATCCCAGATCATGGCTCTGTCATTGAACTTTTGGCCTTGGACTTCAATCTTGTCCCTAAGATGTTCAAGGAGAATCGCTGCTACAAGACCTCTGGATACAATGCTTGAGGACAGAAAGGCAGGTAGTGCAATGTGTGATGACTTGCGGACACTAATGCCTCCTAGTCTGACTGGAAGTGTAGAATGGTTCCACTGCCCGTCTTCTAGAGTAAGGTTAAGTACTTTCGTAAAAATCTTACTCAGTATGCTGTCATATTCGTCGTGCAATATAGGGTTATCATATGAAGGTGCACATCTTAGGAAATATGTCAACCTGGGCAGACTCAAGTACTTAGTGAGAAGGTACGAGGCATCGTGGGTGTCAAGATTGCCTATTCGTTGTTCCATTCTCTTCAACTCTTACAATTGTGTTAATGGCATCGCTTCCCAGAGGTGCTCCAAGCAAGACGCTATTTGTAGATGCAATGACTGATGCTACTGGTAGTTTTGATCTTACTGCCTCGATCACTTGTTGCATAATTGAGATGGTTTCACATTTGGATAGATTCAGGATGAGACCCATTTTCTGTCCCCGTGTCATCACCTGTGTAAGATCATCAAGGAGGGACTCCTTTGTACCTGCTAGTGTGCCATCATCCAGGAACCATATATATAATATATATATATATATATATATATATATATATATATATATATATATATATATATATATAAAGTAGTGAAGTTTTCTACAGGGGGGTGCCTTCCGGTTTAGGCCTTCTACAGGGAGGTCCCTTCCGGTTTAGGCCTTCCACTGAGCGGTCCCCTTTTCACACCTAGGTGTTACTTCCGGTTTTGACCATGACCTCGCCCTCGAGACTACCTCACCCTTGACCCCGCAACCAATAACCCCACCCACGACCCCCCCCCTTCGCAACCCCCGTCGTGCCGCGCGCCCGCCCACGCACCCGCCCGCGTGCCCCGCGCCCTTCGCGACCCCCGCCCGCGCCCGCCCGCGCGCCCGCCCGCGCGCCCGCCCGCGCCCTTCGCGACCCCCGCCCGCGCCTTCTGCTGCGCCTTCTGCAGCGTCATCCGGATCGCCCTCGCGCCTCGAATTTTTTTCCGATTTTTTTCGAATTTTTTTTGAATTTCATTTTCTTGTGCTCTCTATCTCCTCGGATCAAATTTTTGAGGTTCCCCCTCTCACTTTCACCCCCATCCCAAAATTTCTCGAAATCAAAGTCTCCATCTCCTTTGATCAATGTTTTTGGATTCCCCCCTATGGGGTTTTCGAAATTCTCCATCTCCTTGGATCAAGGGTTTTGAATTTCTCCATCTCCTCGGATCAAATTTTTGAGGTTCCCCCCTCTCACTTTCACCCCCACCCCAAAATTTCTCGAAATCAAAAGTCTCCATCTCCTCGGATTTCCCCCTATGGGGGTTTTGAATTTCTTATGATCACCTTGGATCAAATTTTTGGATTACCCCTCCCACTTTCACCCACCCCCCACCTCAAATTTTTCTCGATAATACAAGTTTTTGGATTCTCCCCCTATGGGGTTTTTCGAAATTCTCCATCTCCTCGGTTCCCCACTCCCACTTTGACCCCCCCCCATCCCAAATTTTTCCGAAATTTCTTTTTCTCGATGATACAAAGACTCTACTTCCTTGGATCAAGTTTTTTGATTGCCCCTCCCACTTTCACCCCCACCCCAAATTTTCTCGATAATACCATGACTCCATCTCCTTAGATCAAGTTTTTTGGATCCTCCCTATGGGGTTTTCGAAATTCTCCATCTCCTTGGATCAAGGTTTTTTGGATTGTCCCTCCTTCCACCCCACCCCCAATCCCAAAAATTTCTCAATATTACCAAGTTTTTGGATTCCCCCCTATGGGGGTTTCGAAATTCTCCAATTCCTTGGATCAAGGTTTTTTGGATTCCCCCCTCTGGGGGTAAGCATTCAAATGAACTCCTCCTATGGGGCATGGTGCTCTCTCTTACTACAGGTCTAAACAAGTGTGACGTCAGTATTCCTCTCATTAATGTGTTTACTCGACGGTCAGTGACGTCACACGATGAGCCCCACACACACAGGCTGAATCATGACGACCCTTTTAGTTCATTAAAGTTAATAAGGGGATATAGTACCTACATCATAGGGAAAACATTTTCACTCTTAACCCAGGTTAATCCAAATAATTTCACATTTTTTTTTCGTTAATACCCACAATTTCTTTACAACACAAGTCTAGACATTTTTTTAACTATTTCGTCTCAGGTCACTCCCCACGAAGTAACCTCCTCCCCACTCCCCCAAACCCTCACACTCCAACCAACACCTCACAATTTTCACTCATAACCCCCAATTTTTCTCGTTTTAACCCTTTTTAGTTCATTAAAGTTAATAAGGGGACACAATGCATCAGAAAGTCACCACATCGCTTACATCCACTTTCGTTAAATTCACTACTCACAATTTTACATATTACGAAGTTAAATACGCACTTTTACTTTGAACATCTTCAAAAACACTCTCATAAATCATTTGAATACTCACAAAAATACCTTTATACATTTCCAAACAACACTGAAATACTCCAAAAACATCATTCGAACACCCCCAAATCACCTCTGAATACTCCCAGAACACCTTCATAAGTACTCTTGCACATCATTTGAACACCTTCATAAGTACTCTCATAATCATTTGTACACCTTCAAAAACACCTTTGAATACTCACATAAACACCCTTGAACACCTTCAAAACACCTTTGAATATCGTTTTTAAACTAATTTCATCACAACCCACTTATATCATCTTTTTTTCGGTAACTCTAATTCGACTACACTACCCTCATCAATTACCAACAAATTTTACTCGTTTTAACTAATGTCATCACTGTAACCAAGATTTTCACAAAAAAAAAAAACTCTATGACACCTAACACACACGCACACACACACCACACAACACCCACAACCCACAATTTTTCTCGTTTTAACCCTTTTAGTTCATTAAAATTAATAATGGGAAACAGTACATCAGAAAGTCACAACAACAACAACCCACAACCCACAACATCCACAACCCACAATTTTTTCTCGTTTTAGCCCTTTTAGTTCATTAAAGTTAATAAGGGGACACAGTACATCAGAAAGTCACATTTTTTTTTTTCGTTAATACCCACAATTTCTTTACATCACAAGTCTAGACATTTTTTTAACTATTTCATCTCAGGTCACTCCCCACGAAGTAACCTCCTCCCCACCCTCCCAAACCCTCACACTCCAACCAACACCTCACAATTTTCACTCATAACCCCCAATTTTTCTCGTTTTAACCCTTTTAGTTCATTAAAGTTAATAAGGGGACACAGTACATCAGAAAGTCACAACAACAACAACCCACAACACCCACAACCCACAGCACCCACAACACCCACAACCCACAACACCCCACAACCCACAATTTTTTCTCGTTTTAACCCTTTTAGTTCATTAAAGTTAATAAGGGGACACACTACATCAGAAAAAGTCAAAAAAACAACCCACTTATATCATCTTTTTCGGTATCTCTAATTCGACTACATTACCCACATCCCTCATCAATTACCAATTTATTCACATTTTTTTTCCCCCTTGTTTTTACTACTGAAATTCTAATAAAATCCTCTCCATACCCATCTCCTTGTATCCACATAAATTAATATTATACTCGCATCAACTACCCAACTATTACGACATGTTTTCAACACCCCTCCATTCTTTTTCCAATATATCATAACTTTTCAATTCTATAATTTCTTTTTAAAATATTCACACATTACCTTTATATTCAGTAAAATCTTCCCCATATTTCTAATTACAACCCTCCCCATACCCCTCTCCATCTCACCCGCATTTCTTCACATCCACTCACCCATCTCCCAACACACCTCTTCTGAACACACACAAAAAAATCACATTTCACATCCACAAATGCATCTCAAATCCACTAAAATCACTGTAACCAAGATATTCACAAAACTCTATGACCACCTAACACACACACACACACACACACACACACGCACCTAACCTAACCTAACCTAACCTAACCTAACCTAGCCTAACCTAACCGAACCTATCCTAACCTTACCTAACTTATCCTAACCTAACCTAACTTATCCTAACCTAGCCTAACCTAACCTAACCGAACCTATCCTAACCTAACCCTACCTAACTTATCCTAACCTAACCTAACCTAACCTAACCTAGCCTAACCTAACCTAACTTAACCTAACCTAACCTAACCTAACCGAACCTACCCTAACCTAACATTACCTAACATAACCTAACCTAGCATAACCTAACCTTACCTAACTTATCTTAACCTAACCTAACTTATCCTAACCTAGCCTAACCTAACCTAACCGAACCTACCCTAACCTAACATTACCTAACATAACCTAACCTAGCCTAACCTAACCTAACCTAACCTAACCTAACCTAACCTAGCCTAACCTAACTTAACCTAACCTAACCTACCCTAACCTAACTTATCCTAACCTAGCCTAACCTAACCTAACCGAACCTATCCTAACCTAACCCTACCTAACTTATCCTAACCTAACCTAACCTAGCCTAATCTAACCTAACCTAACCTAACCTAACCTAACCTAGCCTAACCTAACTTAACCTAACCTAACCTAACCTACCCTAACCTAACTTATCCTAACCTAGCCTAACCTAACCTAACCGAACCTATCCTAACCTAACCCTACCTAACTTATCCTAACCTAACCTAACCTAACCTAACCTAGCCTAACCTAACCTAACTTAACCTAACCTAACCTAACCTAACCGAACCTACCCTAACCTAACATTACCTAACATTACCTAACATTACCTAACATAACCTAACCTACCCAAACCCAAACCAAAACCCTAACCCTAACCAAAACCTAACCTGGCCAAAACCTATCCTAACCCTTCCTAACTTAACTAATTTAAACCCTAACCTTTACAAACCCCTTTAAACCTTAATTTAACCTAACCAAACCTTTCCAAACCTTTACCTAACCAAATTAAAACCTTGGCCTAACCATTCCCAAAACCTAACCTAACCATCTTAACCAAAAACCCAAAAAACCTCCCCGCCCCTACCCTAAACCTACAAATTTATTTGGGAAAACACTTCCAAAATACTTTTGATTTATCCGAATTACTTTGAAGGGACTCCATTTTTGGATTTTTCCCAAAAAATTATTTTTGAAAATTTTTATCGTAAAACGCCCCAAAAATTTTTCTTTTTTTGGTAAACACATCAAGGGTTAAAAAATATTACTCGTTTTCCAAATAGAAAAACACTTTCCTCGCTTGAGGGGACTCATTGGGGGGTCCCCCCTTCCCCCAACACACTGGGGTTTAAATGCGGTTCACCCCCCAAAGGTAGAACATAACCCCTGCGTAAAAACCCTCGGGCCCAAAATTTCCGCCATAAAAAATGCGGGGGGTAACATCCAAGGTAGAAAATCATCTTTTTCCCGGGCCCAAACCCTGTCTACCCAAAACCAAACCCTTTAACCAAACCAACCAAATTTCCCTTTAACCAAAACCAAAACCTAACCTCACCAAAACCAAACCCCCAACCTCTCCATCAATCACCTTTTTTCCAAACCAAACCCTAACAAAACCAAACCCCAACCCTAACTCCATAAAAACACCTCACCCTAACCAAACCCAAACCCTTTCCCCAAAACCCTTTAACCTAACCAAAACTCCATCAAACACCTCGAATATCCCTAATTTAAAACCTAACCAAACCTTTAAACCTAACCTCCCAAAACCTAACCTAACCAACCTAACTACCTAAACCCTGCCCTAACCTAACCTAACCTATCCTAACCTAACCTAACCAAACCAAAATTTTACCCTAAGCAACCAAACCTAACTTAACCAAACCCTAACCTAACTTACCCCTAACCTAACCAAAACCCAAACCCTAAAAAAAACAAAAACCAAACCCTTATCAAATTAATCAAACCCAAACCTAACTTATCCAAACCCTAACCAAAAAATTTACCCTTTAATCAAAACCCAAAACCTAACCAAACCTAAAAAAAAAACCTTTAAACCAAACTTTCCTAATACTCATTTTAATTTTAAAACCCCTTCCCAAAACACTCTCAAAAATCATTTGAGACCCCTTTTCTCAATATTTTCCTCATCCAAAAACCTTTATCATTCCATACAGAAAAACCCCAAAAGATTACTTCGAAAAACTCTCATAAAGCATTTGAGTATTCACATAAACACTTTTGAACATTTCCAAACAAACTTAAAAGCACTTCCAAATTTAATTTTGTTTATTTCCCAAAAAAGATTTGACAGTCAAATTTTAAATCTACACTTCACTTTTTTTTTAAATTACATCTTTTCCCCCAAACTCCTCCCTCATTCTTCAGACTTTAAACATTAGCACAAAAAAAACAACTCATAACTTATGGCATGGGGACATTAAAATTTTCAAACCCACACTGACAAAATTTTAAACCCAACTTAAAAACCCCCTGATCTTTTTCAAAAAAATGCTCTCCCCCTAAATTTGAACACCTTCAAAAAAACCAAAAAAACACCCCCCGAAACCCCCAAAAAAAACACTACTGATTATTCCAAATCCCACTGAATACTCCCAAATTTCCCCGGGTAAAAATCACCAAAAAACTAAGTTTTACATACCATCAAAACTTTCCTTTTTATAGAAATCCCCTCAAATCATTTTAAAACCCAAGAACTCCCCCCCCCATTTGGGCATAAAAAAAACCCATGAACACAAACCTAATACGCAAAAATTTTGGTACATGTCCCCATCAACTAAAAAAAAATATTTTGTACAACACATAATAAAAAGACAATAAATAATACAATCCCCCAATTTCACTTCCCTCAAAATCATAATATCCCCAAAAAACAATCATTTTTAAAACATTTCACACACACACAAAAAAAAAAAACCTATTTGAAAATATCTAAGCGCACCCCACCTAAATACCACCAACACACGATGTCTCACCTAAACAGGACCGACGAGCTCACCTCCAGTGACGTTACACCCCATTGTGTTACTTGGGGGTTTGGGGAAAACATCACACCTAACCCCCCCCCCTTGTTTAAACCCTTGTTGTCCCCTACTTTTATTAAAAACACTATATCCAAGAGATTCCCAGATTTCATGACCCCCACCAAGTCACAAAAACCCAAAAATTTTTTTATAATTATTCACAAAAAAACACGATCACCTTCCCATTTTCATGTTTACCGCCATTATCAACACTAATCACCAAGATCCCCAAAAAAAATCTAAGATCATGCATCTAAAACTACATGATCACTGAAAACACTTATTTTTTAAACATTCGCAAAAAAATTAAGCCCTACAAAAAATCCAAAAACACTTCCACCAACATCTAAAACAAAAAGGGAGCACTTAAAATATACTATCACAAAAAAAAATTCCCCAAAGCCCCCACATATTATCCCTTTAAATTGAAAATTTTAAAGGACATGAGACAAAAACCCACCAAATCAAAGGGACATTCACCCCCAATTTAAGCTTAAACATCCCCCCTTAAATTTCCTTCCTTATTCATTCCGTATATCCCCTAGGGGCTTTTTTTAAAACCCCCGGGGCGGTCCATCACGATTTGGGGACCCCAAGGGGTTTTAGTAGGGGGGTTTTGGGGAATTTGGTGGAGGGTTTCCCTTGGCTCCTACGTCTTTGATGGACCCGGGCCCGGGGTTTTTTTTAAAACAGCTCAGGAGATTTTAGGGAAAATGAAAAAGGAAAGGAAGTTTTGGGGGTTTGGAGGGTGTATGTCTTAGTTGGAGGGGAATGTCTTGATTTGGTGTGTATGTCTCTGTTTTTAAATTTGCAATTAAAATTGTATAATATTTTGGGTTTTCGGGTGTTTTATTTTTTGTGATAGTGATTTTTTTATAGTGTTTCATGTTATTTTAAATAGATGTTGGGGGGAAAGGGGTGTTGTGGTTATTTTTGTGTATGTTTATTTTTTTTGGAATGTTTAAAAAAAAAAGTGTTTTAGTGTCATTGAAAGTTTTGAATGCATGATTTTTAGATTTTTTTTGGGGGATCTTGGTGATTAGTGTTGATAGATGGGGGGGTAAAACAGGGATAGGAAATTTGGGTTTGTTCGTGATTTTTTTTGTGAATAATTAAAAAAATTTTTAGTTTTTCTTTTGTCTTGGTGGTTGGGGCCCATGAAAATGGTAATCGTCTTGGTATGGGGTTTTCTTAGATAATGAAGGGGTTACAACGGGTTTTTGAAACAAGGAGGGGGGTAAGGTGTGTTTGTTACCAACCACCAAGAAAACCCCAATGGGAGTGGACGTACTGGGGGGGGGAGCTCGTGGGTCTGGGGGGTGAGACTTCGTGTGTTGGGGGGTTTGGGAGGGGGAGTCCCGCTTGATATTGTAAATACGGTTTTTTTTTTTTTTTTTTGTGTAAAAATTTTTAAAAAAATGTTGTTTTTGTGATATTAGTGATTTTGAGGTTTAAGTGAACATGGGGTTGTTTGTATTTAGTTTTAAGTTTATTTTAATGGTTGTAAAAGATATTTGTTTTCGGTTGATGGTGATCATGTACTAAGGGGTTTGGGTTTATTGGGTTTTGTGTTCAGGGCTTTTTTTTTATGCCCCCAAATGGGGGGGAGTTCTTGGTTAAGTGATTTGAGGGGGGTTTTTCTTTTAAAAAGGATGTTAGATGGTGATTTTTTAAATTTAAAGTTTCTGGTTGATTTTGAGGGTTTTGTTTGGTTTTAGTTTTCAGTGGTGATTTGGTAAGTAATCAGTTAGTTTTTTTTGGGGAGTGGGGTATTCGGAGGTGTTTTGAGGGTGTTTTTTGAAGGTGTTCAAAGGGATGTCCCGAGCTTTTTTTTTGAAGAAGATCAGGGGGTGTTCAGAGTTGGTTAAAAGGTTAGTCAGTGTTTAGATATAAAAATGTCTCACCCAAATAAGGGGATAAAGTTAGTTTTTTTTTTTGCTAATGTTTTAAAGTCTGAAGAATGGGGAGGAGTTTGGGGGGGAAATGGGGATGAAATTTAATGAAATGTGAAAGTGTAGTTAAAAAAGAGCGGGTTCAAATTCTTTTTGGGGGGTAATCAAAATGTTTAATTTTTGGAAGTGCTTAGTTTTGTTTGGAAATGTTCAAAAGTTTTTAAAATGTGGTACTAAAATTTGCTTTATGATTTTTGTTCGAAGTAATTTTGGGGGGTTGTTCTTTTGTGAGTTGTTTAAAGGTTGTGGATAAAGAGTTATTGGGGGGAAAAGGGGGTTTAAATGATTTTATGAGAGTGTTTTGAAGGTGTTCAAATTTAAAGGAGTTTTTGGTTAGGAAAATTTTTAGGTTAGGTTATTTTGGGTTTTGGGTTTTTGGTTGGGGGTTAGATTAGGTTTTAAGTTGGGGTTAGGTTGGGTTTTAATTTAGGTTAAGTTAGATTAGTTTTGGATAAGTTAGGTTGGGTTTCCCGTTTTTTTAGGTTAGGTTAGGTTAGGTTAGGATAAGTTGGGGTTGGTTAGTTTTAGGAAAAAGTTAGGTTGGGTTTTAAGGGTTAGGTAGTATTCAAAGGGGGTTGAGGGAGTTAGGTTGGGTTTTAGGTTGGTTAGGTTAGGTAGAGGTTTTTTGGGATGGAGTTGGGTTTGGGGGTTGGGTTTTGGTTAGGTTAGGTTAGAGGTGATTGAGGGGAGTTGGGTTTTGGGGTTCGGTTGGGTGGGGTTTTGGTTAGGTTGGGTTGGGAATTGGGTTAGGTTGGGTTTTAGGTTAGGTTAGGTTGGGGGGATAGCGTCTTTCTGGAAAGAGATGTTTTTTCTCCCTTGGATGTTACCGTTTTTCAGGGGGTCTGTCTGTCCTGATTTGGGACGCAGGTGTTTTGTTCTCCCTTGGGGGGGTGAACTCATTCCCCAGTGTGTTGGGGGAAGGGGGGGCCCCACAAGGGATCTCTCAGACCCGGGAAGGAAAGGGGTTTCTTTCGGAAATGGGAAGTAAATATTTTACCATTGAGTGTGTTTACCAACAAGAAAAAAAAAATTTTTTCGATTTTACGATAAAGTTTTCAAAACTAATTTTGGAAAAAATCCAAAAATGGAGTCGTTTTAAAAAAATTTGGAAAAATTAATGTATTTTGGAAGTGTTCCAATATTTTTAAAGGGTTTGGTTTTTTTTAGGATGGGGCCCGGTAGGGGTTTGGTTGGGTTAGGTTAAGATTTGGTTTGGTTAGGTAATTGGGTTTTTCCAAAAGGTTTAGATTAGGTTTTGGTAAAGGGGGTTTGGTAAAGGTTTGGTTAGGGGTTTTTTTTTTTGGGTTTAAGTTTGGTAAAGGGTTTGGTAAAAAGGGTTTGGTTTTAAATTAGTTAAGTTTTGGAAGGGTTTTTGGATAGGGTTTTGGTAGGTTAGGTTGGTTAGGTTAGGTTTGGTTAGGTTAGGTAAAGGGTTTGGTTATGTTAGGTAATTTTTAGGTAATGTTAGGTTTTGGGTAAAGGGTTTGGTTAGGTTAGGTTAGGCTAGGTTAAAATTAGGTTAGGTTAGGTAGGTTTTTGGGTTTGGTTTAGGTTGGTTAGGGGTTTTGTTTGGTGGGTTTGGTTTTGGATAGGTTCGGTTAGGGTTTGGGTTTGGTTTGGTTTGGTTTGGATAAAATTTGGTTAGGGTAGGTTAGGTTTTGGTTAGGTTAAGTTTTGGGGTTTGGGTTTGGTTTAAAGGGTTTTGGGTTTGGGTTTGGTTTTGGGGTTTGGTTAGGTTAGGGTTGGTAGGTTGGGTTTTGGGTTTGGGGAAGTTAGGTTATGGTAGGTTTTGGGTTAGGTTAGGTTAGGCTAGGTTAGGATAAATTGGTTAGGTTAAGATAAGTTAGGTAAGGGTTTGGTTAGGGTTTGGTTTGGTTATTTTTTAGGTAATGTTAGGGTTTGGGTAGGTTCGGGAGGTTTTGGTTAGGTTAGGTTTTTAGGGTTAAAGGTTAGGCTAGGGTTGGTTAGGTTAGGTTTGGTTAGGATAAGTTAGGGAGGGGTTTGGTTAAAAGGATTTGTTTGGTTAGGTTTGGTTAGGCTAGGTTAGGATAAAATTAGGTTAGGTTAGGATAAGTTAGGTAAGGTTAGGTAGGTTGGTTAGGTTAGGGAGGTTAGGTTAGGTTAGGTTAGGTTAGGTGGTTGGTGTGTGTGTGTGGGTGTGTTTTGTTTAGGTGGTCATAGAGTTTTGTGAATATTTGGTTACCCGTTGTTTTTAGGGATTTGAGATTGCCCTTTGTGGGGTTTTGAAATGTGATTTTTTTTGTGTGTTCAGAAGGGTTTGTTGGGAGAGGGTGTGGGGTGGATGTGAAAAAATGCGGGTGTAAAATTTGGAGAGGGGTTTGGGGAGGGGGGTTTTTAATTAGAAATATGGGGGAAAATTTTATTTTAATTAAAAAAGGTAAAGTGTGAATATTTTAAAAAAAAAAAATTATTAATTTAAAAAATTATGATAATTGGGGAAAAAAGGGGAAGGAGGGGTTGGTTTAAAAAAAAGTCGTAAAGTTGGGAGTTGATGCGAGTTTAAAATTTTTAAATTTTTGTGGATACAAAGGGGGATGGGGGGAGGAAGGAAATTTTTTTAGAAATTTTAGTAGTAAAAAGAAAAGGGGGAAAAAAAATTTTGAATTTAAAATTTGGGAAATTTTGGGAAAGATGGGGTTAAAGTAGTCGAAATTTGAGATAAAGAAAAAGATGTATAAAGTGGGTTGTTTTTTTTGATTTTTTGATGTAGTGTGTCCCCCTTTTTAACTTTAATTAACTAAAAAAGGGTTTTTAAAAAAAGAAAAAATTGTGGGTTGGGGGGGTGTTGTGGGGTTTTGGGGGTTGTGGGGGGCTGTGGGTTGTGGGTGTTGTGGGTTTTTTGTTTTTGTGATTTTGATGTACTGTGTCCCCCTTTTTAAATTTAAAGAACAAAAGGGTTTTTTTTAAAAAAGAGAAAAATTTTGGGGGGTTTGAGTGAAAAATTTGTGAGGTGTTTGGGGTTTGGGGTTTTTGAGGGTTTTTGGGGGGTGGGGAGGGGGGTTACTTCGTGGGGAAATGGCCTGAGATGAAATAGTTAAAAAAATGTCCCAGACTTGTGTTTTAAAGAAAGGGGGGGATAAAAAAAAAAAAAATGTGGAAATTTCTGTTTTATGTGTCCCCCTTTTTAACTTTAATGAAAAAATTTAAAAGGGGTTTTTTAAAGAAAAAAAATTTGGGGTTGTGGGGGGGGTTTTGGGTTTTTTGGGTTGGGGGTTGTGTTGGTTCTATGAGGGTTTTTTTTTTAAAAATTTTAATGAATAAAGGGTTTTTTAAAAAGAGGGAAAATTTGGGGTTGGGGGGTTTTTTGGGGTGTGTGTCGTTGGTTAGGGAAAAAAAGTTTTTTTTGGTTTGAAAATTTGGGTTTAAAAAAATATTACAAAGGGGTTTTTTAAAGGGTTAAATTTTTTGGTAATTAAGGGTTTTTTGTAAAGGTTACCAAAAAAAAGGGGTGTTTTTAATGGGTTGTAAAAGAAATAAGGGATTTTAAAAAAATTTTCAAATGTTTTTAAGGTTTTAGGGGTGTTTTGGGAGTATTCAAAGGTGTTTTTTTGGGGGGGTTCAAATGTTTTTGGGGGGGTTTTTAATTATAAAAGGTTTTTTTTGGGGACAAAAAGGAATTTTTGAGAGTTTTTTGAAGGTGTTCAAATAAAAAGCGATTTTCTTTAAATTTTTTGGGGAGTAATTTCGGAAAAAGGGTGGGGGGGTGTTTCGAATTTTGTTTATTTTTTTGGGGAATTTTTCAGGTTTGGGGTTTTGGAAAATTTTTGGGGGTTTTTTTTGAGGGGGTTTTCAAATGAATGAGGGGGTTTTTTGAAGAGGCAAAAGTTTAAAAAAAGGGATTTTAAATTGTTTGTAAAAAATTGTGGGAAAGGTAAGTGAAATTTAAAAAATGGGGGGTTTAAAAGGTGTGGGGTTTTTTTGGTTTCATTTTCCCCTTATTTAAAATTTAATGAACTAAAAAAAGGGGGTTAAACCGGTTGGGGGGTTATGGTGAATATAAATTGGAGGGGTTTTGGGGAAAGGCCCCTTAGGGATTGGGGGAAGGTGGGGGGGAGGGTTTTTTTCGTGGGGGGGGCCCCCGAGGGGAAAACCAAAAAAAATTTTCCAAGGAAAAAGGGGTTTGGAAAACCCCCTTGGGGGGGAAAAAAAAAAAATTTTGGGAAAATTTTTGGATTTGGGGGGGAAGGGGGGAAAAAAAAATTTTTCAAGGGGGGAGGGTTAAAAAAACCCCTTTGGGGGGAACCAAAAAAGAACTAAAGGGGTCAAAGGATTTCAGTTTTTGGGGGGGGGGGGTATTGGGAAAAAATTTAGGTGGGCAACAAAAATTAAAAAAGGAATAGAGTTCCCCCTTTTTTAACCGAGGAAAAAAATTCCCAAAAAAATTTGAAGATTGGGGGGGGTCCCAAAAAACCCGGGGGCCAAAGGGGAATTGGGGGGAATTTTTGAAACCCCCATAGGGGGGGGGAATCCAAAAATTGGGAATTTTTGAGGGAAATTTTTGGGGGTTTTGGGGGGGTGGGGGTGGGAAAGGGGAAAACCAAAAATTTGTCCCAAAAGGGGGAAAAAAAATTTCCAAAAAACCCCCTAGGGGGGAAAAACAAAGGGGATGGAAAACTTTTTATTTCGAGAAAATTTTTGGGGGGGGGGTGAAAAAGTGGGGGGGGCAATCAAAAAAAAATTTATCCAAGGGAAGGAGAAATTCCCCTTTGATCCAAAAAAAATTTCAAAAATTTGGGAGGGGGGGTCCAAAAATTGGGAGTTGGGGAAAGAGGGGAAAAAAAAGGGAATTTTTGGGGGGAAAAAAAATAAAGGGGGGGAAACCCAAAAATTTTTATCCGAAAAGGGGGTTTGGGGGAAAAAAAAATGGGGGGGAAATTTAAAAAAAAAATTTTTTAAAAAAATCGGGAAAAAAACCCCTGGGGGGGAAAAAAGGGGGAGTGGAGAAGGCCCCCAGAAATTTTGGGGGGGGGTGAAAGGAGGGGGGGGGCCCCAAAATTTTATCCGGGAGGGGGGATGGGGGTTCAAAACCCGGGCCGGGTTGGGAATTTTCTCCGGGGGGAACCCCTTGGGGGGGAAAAGGGGTGGAAGGGGGATGGATTTCGGCCTTTTTGGGGGGGGGAGGGGGGTGGTGGGGGGGAACCCAAAATTTTTCGAAGGGGGGGGATGGGGGGCCGGGTTTGGGGTTAAAAAAATTTCGGGGGAAAAAAAAAAGGGAAAAAACGAGGGCGAGGGGGTCCATGGGTCAAAAACCCCAAAAGAAACCCCGGGAAAAGGGGGTTTGGGAAAGGGGGCCCCCCGGGGGGCCCCCGTGGGCCCCCCGGGGGGGCCCTCCCGGGGGGGGCCAAACCGGGGGCCCCGGGGGGGGCGTGGGGGTTTCCCACATTAATTTTTTTTTTTTTAGGGGGGGGTATTTAAAATATTAAAAATAAATTTAAAATATAAGGGGCCCCCAAAAAAGGAAGGGGGACCTTGTTGAAATTTTTTAAAGGGGAAAGGGGGGTCCCTTTTGAGGGTTTTTAAAGGGGGATTAAAAAAAATTCAAAATAAAAATTTTTAATTTTTTATATATTTTATTAAATTTCTTAAAAATTTTAAATTTATTAATTTATATAGGGAAAAAAGGAAAAAAGGGGGTGGTTTCAAAAAAAGTTGGTGTTTTAAATTTATAGATTTGGGGGGACGGGGGAAATAAAAGGGGGTCTTGGGCAAAAAAAGGCCTTTGGGGGGAAAAAAAAAGGGAAAAATTAAAAAAGGGGAAATTTTCCAAAAGTTCTTTTGGGGGTGGAAACAATGTTTCTTCCGGGGAGAACTGGAAAGGGGGAGGTTTTTCCGAGGGTTGGTGGTGAATTTGGGTTGGGTTTGGAAAAGGGGGGAAGGGGGGGGTTAAAAAGGGGTAAAGGGTTTAGGAAACAAAAAGTTAGGTGAGGAAGATTGGATATCAGATTGGAGGGAGAGAGTATGGGCTGTGGAGCAAAAAAATTTTGCCCCTTGGAGGCAAAGAGGGGAATGTATGGAGTATGTTTTCACGCTTTTTTGGGGTGGGGAAGAGGGTGATGAATTTTGCAGGGGAAAAGGCTGGAGGCAGTGGAGTGTTATTTTTGAGGGCAATGTGCGGTGTGAATATAATGCGAAAAATTGTAGTTTGGAAGATAGGAGGAGGTGGGGATTACCAAAATGTTGTCAGAGGGTGGGAAGGGGTTGTTGGGGGTGGTTCGGACATGTAGAGAGAATGGGGCGAAAAAAGAATGACTTTAAGAGTGTTTTTAGTTGTGTGGAAGGAAGGGGGGTAGGGGCGGCCCCGGAAAAAGGTTGGAGGGAGGGGTAAAAAGGGGGTTTTGTTGTGCGAGGGGCTTGGATTCCAGCGGCTGGTGGGGGTGTTTGATAGGAGTGAATGGGGACAAAGTTTTTAAAAATTGAGTGCGTTGGGTGTGAGAAAGTAAAATTTATGAAGGGATTCAGGGAAACGGCAAACCGGATTGAGTCCCGGAGATGGGAAGTACAGTGCCTGCATCTGAAGGAGGGGTGTTAAGTTGCATTTTAAAAACTGAGGTAAAAGCATCCTTTGGCAAAACAGTGATGGGGGTGAATGATGGTGAAAATTTTTTTTTTTGGGCCACCCGCCTTGGTGGGGAATCGGCCGTGTGTTAATAAATTTATATTATATATTTATATATATATATATTTTATATATATTATAATATATTTTTTATATATATATATTACAAAGTAGTCAAAAAAAAAGGGTGGGCTCCCCTTCGGAAAAAGGCATGCGGTGGAGCATCCTTCCCGGGTTTTGCCGTGCGGCAGGACTCCCCTTCCCGGCTGGACCCGGGTGGAGGGTCACCCTTTTTAATAGGTGTTATTCCCGGTTTTTGACCATGGGCCTCGCCCTCGAGATACCCCACCTTGAGCCCCAAACCCAAAACCCCCGCCCCCGGGCCCCCCATGCGACCCCCCCGTCGGTCCGGCGCCCGCCTGCGCCTTCGCGACCCCCGCCCGGCGCCCCCCCCGCGCGCCCCCCCCGCCCCCCGCGCCCGCCCGCGCGCCCCGCCCGCCCCGCCCCCGCCGCGGCCCCTTGCGACCCCCCCCGCGCCTTTTTGGCGCGTCGGATCGCCCCCCCCGCCTCGAATTTTTTTTTTTTATGATTTCCCCGGATCAAGTTTTTTTGGTACCCCCCTTTACCCCCATCCCAAAAAATTTCAATATCAAAGTCTCCCCTCTCGGATCCCCCTCCCACTTTCACCCCTCCCCCAACCCCCAAAAATTTCTGTTAAAAACAAATTTTTTGGATCCCCCCCATGGGGGTTTTTGAAATTCTCCCTCTCCTCGGGTCAATTTTTTGGATCCCCCTATGGGTTTTCGAAAATTTTCCATCTCTTGGATCAAATTTTTTGGGTACCCCCCTTTCACCCCAAAATTTTCTCGCAATCCTGACTCCTCTCTCGGGTCAAGTTTTTGGATCCCCCCAGGGGGTTTTCGAAAAATTTCCCCTTCTGGATCAAGTTTTTTGGATTCCCCCCTATGGGGTTTTCAAAACCCCTCGGATCAGTTTTTGGGAATCCCCCCCCCTTGGGGATAAGCATTCAAATAGACTCCCCTATGGGGGGATGCTTACTACGGCTAAAACTTCCCCTTTTTTTTTAAAATGAACTAAAAGTTTCCTTTCCCTTAAAAATTTAAATGAACTAAAAAAAAAACTGTTTTTCGGCGGTAGTGAGTCAGATTCCTCTCTTTAAATTAAATTAACAAAAAAAGGGCCACGCGCACAGGGTTTAATCTTGTCGCCCTTTTAATAAGGGGGAAAGTAGTGCGCAGCGCACACAGGGAATTTGTCGATCCT
Source organism: Cherax quadricarinatus (assembly GCF_026875155.1). Classification (NCBI taxonomy): domain Eukaryota; kingdom Metazoa; phylum Arthropoda; class Malacostraca; order Decapoda; family Parastacidae; genus Cherax; species Cherax quadricarinatus. Next base: position 51,223,874 of record NC_069407.1, on the reverse strand, counting down.
TTTTTCATTTAAGTTAATAAAGGGGCACTTACCTTCTGTCAGTGAGTCACAACCAGGTTGAATCATGTCGACCCTTTTTGTTCATTAAGTTAATAAAGGGGGTTAGACCTACATATAGGGAAACTTTTCATCATGAAAGACACATTTTTTTTTGTTTAAAAACCCCACAATTTCTTTACAACACAAATCTAAAATTTTTTAATATTTCACTCAGGTCACTCCCCCCGAAGAAACCCCCCCCCCCCTCCAAAAAACCCCCAACTCCCAAAAACCTCACAATTTTCACTCATAACTCCCAAATTTTTTCGTTTTAAAACCCTTTTTTCATTAAAGTTAAAAAGGGGACCAAAAGCCAAAAATCACCACATGCTTACATCCCCTTTGTTAAAAACATACTCACAGTTTTACTATTTCGAAGTTTAAAAACGCACTTTTTCTTGAACATCTTTAAAAAAAACTCTCTAAATCTTTGAAATACTCACAAAAAACCCTTTTTTACTTTCCAAACCAAAACTGAAAAATCCAAAAAAAATCATTCGAACACCCCCAAAACACCTTGAATACTCCAGAACACCTTCATAGTACTCTTTGCATATCATTTGAACACCTTCATAAGTACTCTCATAATCATTTGTACACTTCAAAAAAAACCTTTTAATATCACTAAACACCCTTTAAACCTTCAAAACACCTTTGAAAAACCTAAA
>NC_069407.1:51210361-51222667 GCF_026875155.1 Cherax quadricarinatus | reverse complement strand
TTCTCCATTCCTGGGTTCCCCACCTCCACTTTGACCCCCCAACCCAAATTTCTGAAATTAGTCTCCATCTCTCGGATTTCCCCCTATGGGGGTTTTGAATTTCTTATGATCACCTTGGATCAAATTTTTGGATTACCCCTCCCACTTTCACCCACCCCCCACCTCAAATTTTTCTCGATAATACAAGTTTTTGGATTCTCCCCCTATGGGGTTTTTCGAAATTCTCCATCTCCTCGGTTCCCCACTCCCACTTTGACCCCCCCAATCCCAAATTTTTCCGAAATTTTTTTTTCTCGATAATACAAAGACTCTACTTCCTTGGATCAAGTTTTTGGATTGCCCCTCCCACTTTCACCCCCACCCCAAATTTTCTCGATAATACCATGACTCCATCTCCTTAGATCAAGTTTTTTGGATCCTCCCTATGGGGTTTTCGAAATTCTCCATCTCCTTGGATCAAGGTTTTTTGGATTGTCCCTCCTTCCACCCCACCCCCAACCCCAAAAATTTCTCAATATTACCAAGTTTTTGGATTCCCCCCTATGGGGGTTTCGAAATTCTCCAATTCCTTGGATCAAGGTTTTTTGGATTCCCCCCTCTGGGGGTAAGCATTCAAATGAACTCCTCCTATGGGGCATGGTGCTCTCTCTTACTACAGGTCTAAACAAGTCAAATGACCTAAGAAGGGTGTTTACTCGGCGGTCAGTGACGTCACGTGTTGACCCAGCACACAGGTTGAATCAGGCTGACAGTGACGTCACGCGCACACAGGTTGAAACTTGTCGATCCTTTTAGTTCATTCAAGTTAATAAGGGGATATAGTACCTACATCATAGGGAAAACATTTTCATCATCAGAAAGACACATTTCAGGATAACACTAATACACAATATTTTTTTTTTCATTATTTATTATACAGCCATTACATTTCTGGTAATACAAACAAATACAATTTCATTGAAAAAAGCTACAATTCATTGACTAAAATCAACGTAGAGTAATTTTTCTTCTCTTGTAGAATTTCTGTGCATTTTGTTCAGGGTCGTCGTCTTCTTCCTCATCTGTTATACAATAAACTTCTGGGGGGGAAGCTGGTGGATAATAAATGGGGGAATCCTCATCCATACATGAATTAGGTTGGGAATTTGTCATAAAATATTCCATCTCGCTCCATACGCATTTATCGCAATAACAACTACTAAACACATTCCTCCACTCATAAGAGACTGGGGAGAAGGGATCGATCTCGGCGTGGGTGAGTAGTTACAATATCCTGGATAAAAGCGTATAACATCAACCACCTGAGTAAGATGCAAACAGTCTCAACAACCACATGAGAGGTCGGTGAGAAGTCTCGTTGGTAGGAAGGGGTAGCCAACCGCATCGCCATATGATGGTTAGGAGGCTTTGTGGATACTCGCTCCTAGCAAACCCATCAACCTCGCAAATATCATTTTTTCCTGTCCGGATTTGATTTGCGCGAAATAGTTCCAACAACTCATTAAATTCGCATCTGGCAAAGAAAAAAATTTCTCGATTAGAAGAAGAATAAGGCATATCTTTAATTGCATTAAAAGTTTTATTTGTTAATACATTACACTTCTAAAATCATTTATGTGTAAAAAAGATTTTTTCAATATTAGAAAAAATTTAATGAACAAAAAATCATTACCATTTACCGCAGGTGGATTATTCCGACATACACAGGGATGCAGTTCTTCTCTCCTCCTCGCGGGACACCCCCAACGGAGTACTGAATTGGATTCATCCTTGACCCAACTTGAATGACAGTAAATGCAAAGAGTGACCCAGCACGGGCATTTAATAGCAGCGTTATGACCTTCGCCCCGCCTCTAACCTTTCGCCCCGCCCTAAACGCTCACCCCACCGTATTATAATTCCAATATTTTATACACAGATTTTCATAATTCCACGTTGAATTATTAGCAAATACACTTAAAACATGAGGGTATATTAAAAATGCTCAAAATGCTATTTCATTATAAATTGGTCATTCTTTAAATTATTTCTACCAAAAAAATCTTTAACAAATATGGTATAATTTTCTTTGACGCATAATTTGTTAACTTATACAAAAAAATATATAAGCATATAAGCCGCACAACCAATGATTTTTCATGTTGAATCCTCTGATTAATCCCGTACATGAAATTTCTCTTGAAATATAATTTTCTCATATATATTTGTATAATGTTTTAAATCCACCCCGAAACTATCTAAATATATAATATGTATTTTGTTCACATATATAATCCAATGACCCATATTTTCATCTTGAAACGTCAATATATTAATGATGAAAATTACCGGCTTTTCTTTTATCCTCATAATAACTTCATTTATATTATTTGCGGCAAAACATCCCAAATACGAAGGCCCTATCTTCCCTATGATGTTTCAAGGCAATATTTAATTCTTCACAATTCATGATCTATACTCGCGTATGCACTACACTGTTCTATTTTTATTTATATTTAAAATCGCATTAGTTTCACCAAACATCAGACAAATTCTATTCTCATCTTTCGGTTTACCAAATGTCATATCTATTCTCAATTACCATTCTTCTCGACAGATAAGCATTCTTAACCGTTCACTTCTCAGGTCAACACCTAATATAGTTTTTGCCTTGGAGAAAACTCTTATATGTAATCAGATGATCAGTCTCCAAAACCCAGAAAATTTCAAGGTAGCGTAATATAACCTACTCGCTGGGTAGGGAACTACAGTCAAAATTAAGAATCATTTCTGAATTAATTGTAAACCCCGAAATGATTCAAATTCATGTTTTAAAATATAATGGATTAAAATTAAAATCCTCCCCTCATATGTCTTCATTATCAACTAATATAATAAATATCTTATCGGGTATGACTTTTCCCCAAGGATTATCTCCATCAATTGTGTTTTATTAATGCCAGAATATATTATTTAAATAATGTCCCTTCTTGAACAGATATTCACACCCCTGCGGGTTTGCCCTCATGCTTGAATTCAATGCAATTAATGCATTCGTATACGGAATAACTTTACGGGTCCATAATTTTTAAAGGAATTAAAATTATATTTATATGTTTTTCCGCTTAATGGAGTCATAATTGCCCATGCGGGTGAATGCAATTCAAGTCTCAATCGACATTCGACACTATCCAGGATATATTCGTGAAAACTACTCACATCCAGCATCAAAGGGAAACAAGTATTCACTTCATTCGTTAATTTTCCTTCGTCTTTCTTAATATCATCTAAATCAGCTGTGTAATAGTACTACCCTTTTGTGTCTTTATTACGAAAGAATGCTATTCTTCCCAATGTATCAATTTGATGGGAATAAATGCTTAAAGCAGTTTAATATAAACCCCGATATGAATAAAATGGATTCGATTCTAAAGTTGTTCAATTGAGATACAAACACACAGATTTGGGAAAATTGTCTGACTTATAGAATTCACAAAAAATGACCCCTTTTCATCCCTCTCCCATTGCACTCCCATCCTCTTTGTTATATTTATGTTCATTTCCAAGGCCCGACTCGTTAAATCTAAAAAATGACCTTCTGAACTTTGTATTCTAAATTCCCAGAAATTTATCAGATCCCTTGATTTACTGGGAATACTTCACAGTGCGTCTAGCTGCTATTAGGATTCAATAATGGTAGGTCCTGGTAATTTTGGGAATCCATCAGTTATGGAATGAGAATAAGTGGGGACGGGGCGTTGAGCCCCCTGGTTTAACGTATAGAGCACCAGCCGACATACTAACAATATGACATTTAACAATAAACTAAAATTAATTAAATATTCCATTTCTTTTATTTTTAAAATTTCAATCGTTTCAAACCAATCTTTCTACTTCCTCCGGATAATAACTCTGTCCGCCCACCCTTCAATGTTTCTACACCTCTATTTCTGGGCAGAATTTTTCAATGCAATACCATTATTAACATCGTTCAACACATTTTGCCGTATTGTAATACTCCCGGAGCAAAGGTATTCAATAAGAATGGAAATTGTTTTTTCTGGCCATCCCCCGAGAAATGACAATAATCCTCCGCCCCTCCCTCTAGCTTTATATAAATAATATCATCTAAACCTCCCCCTTTTCACCCTCGAAGTATCAAAGAGTTTCAGGAATATTCCACTGAAGGAGGAGAAAAAACTGTTCTCATCTTGACGGTTCTTTTCAATATTAACTCAACTTGATCATTCACTCTCGTTTTTATAGGTCTTAAATGTAGTACAAAATACAGTAGAACACTTTCATTATATTGAATTAACCTTCCTTTCTGATCAGCGAGCTTAAAAACTCACTTGATCAATTATCTTTTATTAAGTGGTTTATACATTGTGGTCATAATTAGATCTTAATGTATTAATACAACTACTCCCAAAAGAGATACCAACTGATTCGCCAAAAATTAATGGATCAATCAAATCGCTATATATTAACATATAATTAATACCTGATTCAGGATCGGGTGGGTTTACCGCCTTTCACACCAGACTCTTAAAAATAATCTCTTTTTTATTGGTAAAAACATACAAAAATTTCATTACCTAAAAACCCTAGCATATCGCTTCCTTCTTTATCAAATTCCAACCCCACATAAGCACTGGGAATAAACAGAAGGTATTTTAATTTTTTTTTTTTCAAATTAAAAAACCACTCTGTTTAAATTTCCCGGATGATATGTGAACACAATTGAGTTTTTGGGGATGATAATACCCCTTTATGTTAACTGCATATAAGAGATTTTTCATTAATATCCTCATTTATTGCCTCTAAAATCCTTGTCATATCACCTCCAATAATTTTTTCTCATATCAATTTTATGCATATATTTATTTACTGTAGATTCTCATATGTAATACATATCTTCAAATTCTTTTGCGGGATAAATGCGTCTTGGGGTAAATTATATTTTTCAGAGCAACCTCATAATCAATTTAATTATCTAATATAATGGGGTCATAATAATTTATTATGAAAGCCGAAGGTGTATTGGCGAAAAAAATCTAGACTTGAATCGCTACACACTATAAAAGACGTTCAAGCCATCACTACACTCTTATAACACACACTAAATAAAAAACATAACATCAACAGAAGTTTATATACTCTACCTAATATGATAACCACGATGTATTTCTCTCCTTACACCGCCTCCTTTATGTAATAATTGTTTTTCTCACTTTTGTATTCCTCCTCAAAATCAAATGTATACCTGATATATTAATAAATGCATTATCTCTGTTAAGTAATCAGAAACGATTCTTCTTCGCTGATTTCAACATTATTTTCTGATTAAAACATTAAAATTTCAATAATATTACGTCCAGTAATGGGGGTAAGAAGTCACCATTCCTCATTCCCAACTCACCAAAGGATTTCTTTGCAATAATACCAACATTGATTACTCATATTCTATATTCTTTCCGCACTCACTCTTATGTGCAAATGAATCTTGACAAATCTGGGTTTTCTGAGGTTCCACCGAGGGAGAGCAGGTGGGTTGGGTTGACCTGCCAGCGGGAGTAGTCTTAAACTTGGCGTTTAAAACCACGCTTCAAGCATGTCACCACCACCACCCCCTTCCCTCTAAATTCTCGTCACCCTCCGATTTACTACTCGAAGGTTTCCGATCATAAACTGAAGTTGTACAAGAAAAAATTCTTTCATGATTTATTAACAATCTCGAAATAATTATTTACTGCTAGAGGTAATATAAAAGCCAAGAAGATCTTCCACCTCTGAACTCACAAATATTTCTTTTTACGCTGAAACCCGATTTTCTTACAAGCTAATGATTTAAATCTCGTTCTTGTACTTTTTAAATATTTTAGGTCTAATGGTATTTTATTCATAATCAAATTCTTTGAAATCTCACTGATTACAACTTAAGGTTGTGTTTTTCTTATACTGTTGAATAAATAAACTCTTCCGATGATTGCGTGGGAGACTATTAAGTAATGTAATTAATTCCTTAAATTTTTCTAATAATGATTTTTTCATTGTAAACCTTTCAACAAATCGTCCATCTTTGACCCACTAATTAAAATGGAATCATAAACCTTTATAAGATACCAAATAAATGAGTCCTCCACCAAATTTTTTTTCGTTCAATACACTGTCGATAATATATTCTGGAGGGGAATGGCTGGCGTCAATTCTTCGCGATAAATATTCCTGTAATCTTTTCAAACCTTCAAATCTTTTCAAATATATGTTGTTAAAGGTTGAAATTTATTAAGTCTATATATTTAAATATTTCCTCTGTATTTGTGTGTGAACCCTCGGTTAAACGCGGATGATCTTGCTAAGAGTCCACTCTTGTTGTGTCTTCCAACCCCAAAAGGCCCCCCCAATTTCTACTAGATTTCGTTTCTTAAATTGGATCTTCCATTTTATTATTTACCGAAACTAATCCCTTATATCATTCAATGACGTAATACCATGGACTTCAATGGGGTTTTACGCGCCAACATCCCCGAGTGCGGAGTTGAATTATACGCATCTACTAATCATTTAACACTTTTGAATAATTAAATGTATTGCACTTGTCATATACTTGTATAATATACGTTTTTCAGCGTTTGCAAGCTCTCTCTGCAATGGAAGCTTTTGTTTCTTCGAAATACATGATATAACTTTATATGCTTACTCTGCTGATAATTCTGTACCTGTTTATTTAGAAACTTCCCTGCTTTTCTGTAAATAATCTCATAATTCTTCGCCTTCTTCATTCTCCAATAATGTTTTGTAATGCATGAAAGTGCTCGGTCCGTCTTTCTTTTTCAATGAGTACTGGCTTGTTAATATCTGAAAAAACATCGATACACACGAGAAAATGATTTAATCCTCATTATATCTTGGATAATTTAGAGAGGGGGCAGTTCACCCAAATCACAGGTTAATATCACTCTGGGTTGTAGTAGCAATATTTTCCTACGAGGAAACTCTTAGGTTTAAGAACGTATAAAGTATATGATCCTTTCTGAATATAAGAAATTTCTGGACCTCTTTCAAGGTTATGGACGGATCGATCTTTTTTACAGCTGTATATAAACTGTTTACCAACCCGAGAATGACTCAGCAGATCCAGGATCTCTATAAACCTTTTCAATTATTTTTGCTCGCTCCATTGGTATCCAATTTTCGTAGGAATCCTCCGTAACACATTGTTCGCAACTGTAATGCTTCTGGTGTATTTAATGACAAGACTATGGAATAAATAACCAAAGGGTGATCGTTTTATAGCAGATTTATATATTTTTAACAAATTCCCTTATTTTTTTCGAACCCAATGTCGCCCCAGAATCTCTACATGTCCGAAGATCCATCACGTTTAAATAAAGCAAAATTCGTGGCGTAAAGCCATGGTACGACCGATATCGTCCTCCGTGAAATATTTTTTGAGTAATCAAATAATGCTTATATTTATGATGTCTACCTTTTAGTAAACATTCGAGAAATAGTTTCACTGTTTACCTGGCTTTTTTTTTAAAAATAGATTCAACACAATAATTATTGTATTTTCATCAGTGATGCAATGACACTCTGTCTGCGGTTCCGATAATAACGTTACTTATGTGAATTTATGAGTTATCTCTGAATCTGTTCTAAAAGGGAAGTGCATGTCACCCCACATATTATAATTTATGAAATTTCTCGTGGTATAACTTTTTGAATTTTGATGTGAAATAAGATTTGCCACTATTCGAATAACCGCAATGATAATCCTTGATGATAAACGAATATATCAACGTCATCAGATGTGTATGTTGTCCAAGTTCACATCTTCCCTTATTATTTTAAAATGAACTAAACATCATCCTCTCATTAAAGTAAATGTAACTAAAAATTTTCCTCTCTTTAAAGTTGAATGAACTAAAAAGGTTGTTTAACCATAGAGAGGCGTCTTGTACACTGTAAGTCTTAATGGGTATTCAAGATATATTATACTTATAGTCAATAAGTTGGCACAGTTATAAGGAGCAGGATGCCTCACCAAAATTAGTTTGCTTTAGGTGACGATTAGCATAGGTGTTTCAGTAAGGATATACTGGTATTATATTCTATCTGATGTTAACCCGCATTTCAGGCGACTGTCTGACTATTTGACGCAGGAGTTAAGTTCTACCTTGGGTGAAACCGCATTATACAGAGCGCCTTCCTGTCCCTGGAGTTGACCCAGGTGTATTCGGTAAGGCGATGATTAACTTTAATCTACCTTAGGTTGTGACCGCATTACACCATTGTTGGGGTGACCCACAATGAGTCTCTCAGAGTGGGACAGTGCTTCCATCCGTGACTGAGCTCATCTTCCCCATATTAAATTTAAAATGTACTAAAAGTTTTCCTCTCATTAAGTTAAAGACCTCATCTTCCAACGCTGAACCGCACAACATGCTGTCTGTCTGACCTGTGTTGACCCAGGTGTTCAAGATTAAACTTAAATCTACCTTAGGTGTGAACCGCATTATACCGTGGTGTCGGAGGAGGGGCGGCCTATATAAGCTCAATGAGACAACTCAGAGCGAGACAGTGCGTCCATCCATCATCCGTGACTGAACCTCATCTCCCCCCACAGTATTCCTCTCATTAAGTTAAAAGGACCACATCTTCCAACGCTGAAACCGCACAAACATGGAGAAAGGTAAGTTGTACTTAGAAAATTCTTGTTTTTGCATGTTTAATTTTTGTTGAAGCCTACGAGTGAAATTTGGGGTTAATTTTGTTGAAGCAAACGAGTGAAATTTGGGTTAATTTTTTGTTGAGCATACGAGTGCAATTTGGGTTGTGCGTTAATAAGTGAATTATTTAATGTAGGTTTAACTAATGTTAATTGGTGAAAGAGGAGATTGTTAGAAAATTCTTGTTTTTTTTACATGTTTAATTTTTGTTGGAAGCATATGAGTGGAAATTTTTTTACTGGGGATAGTGCGTACTAAGTGAAATTCTTAACAGGTGATAGCATAGAATCGAATACTTGAAGCAATTGTAGAAGAGAAGATTATCGAATTAGAAAGCAGCGTTCGTTGGTAAACAGAAATGCGTGTACAACGCTATGAAAGGTTGTTGCAATCGATAATGAGGGGCGCGTGTAGATGCTTTATGGCAGAAGGCTAGAGAAAACAGTATGTATCCAATTGTGATCTTATGTTGTTGTGCTAGTCACTCGAGAAAAGATTTTTTGTTTCTGTTTCAATTGAAATCTTAATATTTTTTTTTTTTTGGGTAAAGAAAATGGATGTGCTTTTTTTCCTCTGTTCATTGAAATCTTAATAATTTTTTTTTTGGTTATGAATTGTATGTGCATTTTTTTTTCTCTCTGGCAGAAATAACACCTGGTAGTGTTGTGAATCAACTGCCCAGCTTGGTGTGAAGTGGGCTAGTGTTGGTACCCCTCACAATGCGAGGTGCGGTAACTTCTGTCCCCATTAATGATGAATGAGAGAGCAACTACCTCGCATTGACGTGTCTGACACGCATAATAGTGAAATGAGACCCCAGAAGTATTACAATATATCCAGCTATTTTAGAGTAGACATAACAGTGGAGGAAATATAGTGTTCCCTTCATCATATAACAGAGGGGTGGGGGGGGGGGGGGGGTTGGGGGGGGGGGTTGGGTTGGGTGGGGGGGGGGGGGGTGGGGGGGGGGGGGGGGGGGGGGGGGGGTGGGGGGGGGGGGGGGGGGGAGAAAAGAATGTAATTACATGTTTTATAGGGATAAATATTATAGAACAATGCGAGATTAATGTATGATAGATCGCCTCTAGCAATTGTCCGCTCCAAGAATCCACCCAATAATCGTTATAAGACATTACGTCCCAAAACATATCGGGTGATGATCAAAATGGACAATTTGTGATAAATTTAGCGTTTGAGTTATATAAGTAAAAGAGGAAATCTCTGAATAAGTCGATCGATGGGTGGAACTAATATTTAGAAAGATACGAGTTCAGACTTGCAAGATCAGGAAGGATCTGGCTGGATCATAGAATAAATATCGAATCTTTCAGTATCGAATATGTTAAAGTAGAAATTCCAGAGTGCAAGTGGGGTCATATGTGGCATATCCCGAGAATCTGCGAGGAAGAAATATGTATTTAATCCAGATATTAAAGATGGTTATGTGTACTACGTGCATTTGCGCCTATCATGCAATAAAAAGAATATGTCAGGAAACATATCGCAAAGCAGTTAATCTAAGAGAAGTTGTCTTAAACCATGGCAAAATCTCTATAGATGATCCCCATACGCGTGATAAGTTAGGTATATTGAAGAAGGAAAATAAAGTGTTCATTATATTTTATCAATTAAGAAAAAGGATCAAGATAGGAAACATTTGTGGCTATGTGTCGTAAGGAATAAGAAATATAAGGACATTATGTGCGCGTTTTTGTTGAATGAAAGACATTTGGTTTTAATCAAAGATTTTTGACGGGTAGATAGAACGATAATGGAAGGATCATGATGTAAAGACGCACAGTCATCGTTGTTTGAATGAAGTTATACATCAGAAGAGTTAGATTTCCACTAAGATGGATGTAAAATTAATCAGGTTCTCGTATTCCCCCCGAAGAACAAACAGTACACTTGAAAATTTTAGTCAATACGCTTCCAACGAATATATCGTGTATTTGAATTCGAATGTGCATTAGACTAACTCCTCCCAGCGGTAAAATTGAGTCCTCGTCATAAGCTCAATGCCTATTGTTAAGTATTATATTTGAATCGCAAAGGAAAATAGTGTGTATAAAGAGTTTATAAGGGGGAGGATGCTGTTAATCATTTCATTTTTAAATGTTAGTGGTGAATGGAATAAACTAAAGTTTAGAATGACAGAATCATGAAATCCATATGAACAGAGGAGATGAGATGAGGCATGATTCTCATAACACTTGTGAATTATGTGGTAACACATTCAAAAAAACCCAAGGACAAACTAAACACCATGAACCTTCTTTAAATTTCAATAATATATTGAGCCTAATTGTGCACGTGAATATGCAGTGTAAGAAGACAAAAGAAAAGAAATTATTGCTTTTTTTGTCATAACATAACGTATGATTTAGGAATAATTTAAAGGAATTGAATGTTGAAAATATAAAACCGTTATTTTTTAATGAAATTCATTCGGAAACAAGGATTCAAATTCTTGAAAGTAGAATAGGTAAGGTTAGGTTTCCAGGATACACTGTCTTTTGAATGGATCTCTTTCCTCCACGTTAGCAGAACAACATATCACAGGCAGGTAAATCCTGAAATATACAGAGACATCCTGAAATTGCCACGAGATGTCTTACCTTTATTAATGTAACCAGGAAAACAAAATTTTGTGTAATGATATATTTGAAAGTTTAAAGAAGCTTGATGAAACAAAATTCCCACAGTAAGAGCATTTTTTAATTCTTTGAGAAATAGCGCTATCAGCCAAGAAGAATATGAAACATGCATTGAAAGAGTTTTGAGTTGGGTAAATGTAAGACTTTAGGAGATTACTTGATGTAATATCGTCGAAGACAGATGTTGGATTGTTAAGCCGATGTCTTCATGAGTGGCGTAAAACACTCAAGGAAATTTATAATTTAGAACGATAAGTAATTATATAAGTTTACCATCATTCAGTTGGATCATTCCTATAGAAAACTAATGTAATATTAGATCTGAAATATTCCCATGAATTAATATGAACTTGATTAAAAGGATGCTCAGAGGTGGTAACCTGCGCAATTAATCATAATTCTAAAGCAGATACTCCCCTAATTAACCTTAATTTTATGTAGAGAGTGCAATGGGCACTCATATTCTATATCAGATTTCAATTCTTTTATGCTAGTGCGATGGTTGAAGCTCTTCCACAGAATGGTATCAGAAAATTATCCAATGACGAGAAGAAATGCTATCCTCGATGTGGGATTAAGTAATGTTCCTGTGAAAGGACAAAGGGATATTTGGATAGAATGTGATACCAAGCACATATCCCCCGAGGTAGCATAGACTCACTGATGAACTTCCTTTAATATAATCACAGATGAATATATCAGAAGAGATTTATCTCCTTAATGTTAATCTATATTGAAAAAAAGGAAGGTAGAAAATCCCCAAATCTAATGGAAATTAGTGGCAGTCCATTTACCTCAGAAAAACTATTTGATCAGTCTAGAATTGTTTTCCGTTATTACTGAACTTGGGTAGAGGTGGAAAAGTTTTCATACCATATATGAATATCACAGACAAAATTTTACAACCTTTCATATCAACTAATATTGCACAGAGA
>NC_069407.1:51183480-51204861 GCF_026875155.1 Cherax quadricarinatus | reverse complement strand
ATAAATATTATATATATATATATATATATAATATATTATAATAATATATATATATATATATAAATATATATATATATATGAATTGTTTTATTTGAGTGTTTTTTTAAATATGACACTGTACAACCCACTTATAAGTGTCCAATTCTGGTAATATTTTTATCAATCAAGGAGCAAAATACAGGAAAGACTTATTATTAACTCAGATTATGAGATAATGCCATTAACTGTTGGTTTAATGGTATAAGAATTATGAATCATCGGAAAAAAATTTTTAATGATGATTAGGCTCACAGGTGAATGATGTAAATACAGAGACATAATTCTTCCAGCATCAATGTTAACATCATGACGACTACTATAATGATCCAGAACTACGTAATTCAACACGAGTACCTACCTGGAGGTTACCTGGAGGTTACCTGGAGGTTACCTGGAGGTTATTCCTGGAGGTTATTCCTGGGATCAACGCCCCCGCGGCCCTGTCCATGACCAGGCCTCCCGGTGGATCAGGGCCTGATCAACCAGGCTGTTACTGCTGGCCGCACGCAGTCCAACGTACGAGCCACAGCCCGGCTGATCCGGCACTGACTTAAGGTATCTGTCCAGCTCTCTCTTGAAGGCAGCCAGGGGTTTATTGGCAATTCCCCTAATGCTTGATGGGAGGCTGTTGAACAGTCTTGGGCCCCGGACACTTATGGTGTTTTCTCTTAGTGTACCAATGGCGCCCCTACTTTTAATTGGGGGTATTTTGCATCGCCTGCCCAGTCTTTTACTTTCGTAGGGAGTGATTTCTGTGTGCAGATTCGGGACCATTCCTTCCAGGATTTTTCAAGTGTAGATTATGATGTATCTCTCCCTCCTGCGTTCCAGTGAGTACAAGTCAAGTACTTCCAAGCGTTCCCAGTAGTTAAGGTGCTTGACAGAGCTTATACGTGCAGTAAAGGATCTCTGTACGCTCTCAAGATCTGCAATTTCACCTGCTTTGAATGGAGATGTTAATGTACAGCAGTATTCCAGCCTAGAGAGAACAAGTGATTTGAAAAGGATCATCATTGGCTTGGCATCTCTCGTTTTGAACGTTCTCATTATCCATCCTATCATTTTCTTTGCACTTGTGATCGTGGCATTGTTGTGATCCTTGAAAGTGAGTCCTCAGAAAATTACTACTCCCAGGTCCCTTACATTATTTTTCCGCTCTATTGTATGGCCAGAGTTTGTAGTATACTCTGTTCTAGTTATTATCTCCTCCAGTTTTCCATAACTGAGTAGTTGGAATTTGTCCTCATTGAACATCATATTGTTTACCGTTGCCCACTGGAAAACTTTGTTTATATTTTCTGGAGATTAACCGCGTCCTCAGCAGATGACAGCCTTATGCAGATCCTAGTATCAAACGCAAAGGATGATACGGTGCTGTGGTGTATATCTCTGTCTATGTCTGATATGAGGATGAGGAATAAGATGGGGGCGAGTACTGTGCCTTGTGGAACAGAGCTCTTCACTATAGCAGCCTCCGATTTAACTCTGTTGACCACTACCTTTGTGTTCGATTTGTTAGGAAGGTGAAGTTTCCATCTCCCCACGTTCCCAGTTTTTCCCTTTAGCACGTATTTTGTGCGCTATTACGCCATGATCGCATTTGTCAAACGCTTTTGCAAAGTCTGTGTATATTACATCTGCATTCTGATTTTCTTCCAGTGCATCCAAGGCCATATCATAGTGATCCAGTATTTGTGAGAGGCAGGAGCGACCTGCCCTGAACCCATGTTGCCCTGGATTGCGCAGATTTTGGGAATCCAGGTGATTTGCAATCCTGCTTCTTAGCACTCTTTCAAAGTTTTTTTATGATGTGGGACGTCAGAGCTATTGGTCTATAGTTCTTAGCTAATGCTTTGCTGCCACCTTTATGGAGGGGGGATATATCCGTTGTTTTAAGTGACTGTGGAATTTCACCCATGTCCAAGCTCCTCCTCAATAGTGTACTTAGGGCACGTGAGAGGGGTTTCTTGCAGTTCTTAATAAATACAGAGTTCCACGAGTCTGGGCCCGGGGCTGAGTCCATGGGCATGTTGTCAATGGCTTTTTCGAAGTCTAGAACTAACAAATACCCCAGAACTAACAAATGCTAAGAACAGAAAGAAAAAAAACTTAGAGAACAGGAACGATAAGACTTTTGTCATGTGAATCAAACAGTCTTGCCTTCTTAGTCTAGTTTTGAAAAGTATAAATATAATAAGAAAAAAAAGTGACAATGCTACTCATTCTTTGTCGTCTTAAATAAGTTCATGATCTTATAAATAACTTGACCAAAACATTCAGCCATAAAAATCATTCATCTGATATCAGAAGAAAAAAAGTGAGAACTTCTGAAGAAAGGTTGAAATGGCTTATTTAATGATCCAAAATGTTGATGAGAGTTATTATTTCTTCAGCGAGTGTGAGTTAGACTGACTTTATTTAAATAAAGGCGGATCAACCGCCCCTGGGATAGGATGGTATAACTTTTGACATTCTTAGAACTTTAAGGCAGGTCCTTGATAACCTTGTTAATCACTGGATAATCTTAGTTACACCAAGGGTGTCCTTCTATTTCTTGAACCACTTGTCTCTTGGCACCAGTTTCCTTGACTATTTGTGTATATAAAACATTTGAAAGAATGATACATAAAACTCAGACTCACAGACTACAGACTCAGACTCACAGACTACAGACTCAGACTCACAGACTACAGACTCAGACTCACAGACTACAACTAGACTCACGACACACTGACTACAGACTCTAGACTCACAGACTACAGACTCAGACTCACAGACTACAGACTCAGACTCACAGACTACAGACATCAGACTCACAGACTACAGACTCAGACTCACAGACTACAGACTCAGACTCACAGACTACAGACTCAGACTCACAGACTACAGACTCAGACTCACAGACTACAGACTCAGACTCACAGACTACAGACTCAGACTCACAGACTACAGACTCAGACTCACAGACTACAGACTCAGACTCACAGACTACAGACTCAGACTCACAGACTACAGACTCAGACTCACAGACTACAGACTCAGACTCACAGACTACAGGACTCAGACTCACAGACTACAGACTCAGACTCACAGACTACAGACTCAGACTCACAGACTACAGACTCAGACTCACAGACTACAGACTCAGACTCACAGACTACAGATCAGACTCACAGACTACAGACTCAGACTCACAGACTACAGACTCAGACTCACAGACTACAGACTCAGACTCACAGACTACAGACTCAGACTCACAGACTACAGACTCAGACTCACAGACTACAGACCAGACTCACAGACTACAGACTCAGACTCACAGACTACCAACCCAAAAACTCAGACTCACAGACTACAGACTCAGACTCACAGACTACAGACTCAGACTCACAGACTACAGACTCAGACTCACAGACTACAGACTCAGACTCACAGACTACAGACTCAGACTCACAGACTACAGACTCAGACTCACAGACTACAGACTCAGACTCACAGACTACAGACTCAGACTCACAGACTACAGACTCAGACTCACAGACTAACAGACTCAGACTCACAGACTACAGACTCAGACTCACAGACTACAGACTCAAACTCACAGACTACAGACTCAGACTCACAGACTACAGACTCAGACTCACAGACTACAGACTCAGACTCACAGACTACAGACTCAGACTCACAGACTACAGACTCAAACGCCAACTTTCACCTCATATCATTTATACTAGTCTTACCACAGTCCTTGAAAAAGTGCTTTTGATATCGCAAACAGAACTGTTATCCTACATGAACTAGCCAAAATAAATATATTGGTTTTAGAAGCGAGACAAGAAATGCCCCTAGGTACCACTGGGAGGAGTTCTCTGTCTAGTGCTATTTAATGCCCTGTGTAATGTTTTAAATTATCTACCTACTTCACCCAAACATATAGCTATAGTATACAAATAACATCCATATAGGAGACTGTAACTGACGACGTTTCGGTCCAGCTTGCATCATTAACTAGTTACAAAGAAGCGCGAAAGGAAGCCAGAATATAAGAGAGGAGAGCGAGCGAGGGCGGGAGTAGTGAAACACTTCTGAGTGACCAATTAATGGTCCAAGTCGGAGCGAAATATTAGCTTCAGTATGTTGTACCAGTCACGGTATTATGTTTTTTGTTATTCTACGTAAATATAAGCATTACTTATGGTATCATAATCCATACTGCAGGGAATAACAAAATAAGTACCATCTTTAATGAAGTTAAATACTTTCCTCACATATTCGTCAAAAATTAAGATGTTGACAAGCAAACAACATCTCCCACACATCTGTTTACAGGGTGACAACATCAACTATGTTGAAGAATTGAGACACTTATGCAACACATGGGAATCTTTATTGAAGAAACGTTTCGCCACACAGTGGCTTCATCAGTCCAATACAAAGTAGAAATGGGTAAGGAGAGTAGAAGTATGAGGTAATCAGTCCCTCAACCTGGATTCGATGTGTTCAGTCCATCACTCAGTCCATCACTCTTACTACAAGAGTGATGGACTGAACACATCGAATCCAGGTTGAGGGACTGATTACCTCATACTTCTACTCTCCTTACCCATTTCTACTTTGTATTGGACTGATGAAGCCACTGTGTGGCGAAACGTTTCTTCAATAAAGATTCCCATGTGTTGCATAAGTGTCTCAATTCTTCAACTTGTCGGTTTTCAAAACCATTCATCACATCAACTATGTTAAGACTTACAGATACCCTGGTGTAGAGGCACCCTGCAATAAATCCACCATACCACAACTAAAGAAGAAATATAAAGATAAGCAGTAACTGGCTACAACCTCAACTATGGTGGTAATGTAAGTGGCTTCTCCAGTTCAGTACAGAGATGATATACGACGACAGTAGAAGATGAGTCCGTCAGCCTGGGAGCCAGCGTAAGTATCATCAGGGAAATAGACAGAAAATCAGGGAAATGGACGGATGGGAATGACAAGGTTAATGTATTATATATGAGAAATCTTTCCTCCCAAGACATAATGATTAAGAAGAAAGAAGGAACACTGCATCAGGCCTACTGGCCCATGCGAAGCAAGTCCAAGTCTCCCACCGGCTTAAGCCAATGACACAACTTAGTCATGTCAGGTCACATCCACTTAAGGAAGGACCACGGCATCAGAAGACCACCAAACTTTCTATAAAAAGACGTGACATGAGTGACGCTCTGATCCAAGAGTACACATGAAAGAAAAATATTTAGGGTATAGGAATAAAGGGTTGAAAATACATTTAAAAAACGTGCAAAATCAACCTTAATAACGTTGATAATGAAGAAAGACGCTGTTACTGAGTACATCCAGTACCATAAAACAGGTACACGAAATATGTTCATAGTTACCAAGATGTTGTACACGTGTTTCAGCTTGTGTGTGGTATATACCTACTGTAACTGTACTGTGGTAAATAATCTCAATAACTAAGAATAGATTTGTAATGGTAGTGAGGTAAGCGTGCTAGTAATACAGTGAAAAGTGCTAGTAGTACAGTGAAAAGTGCTAGTAATACAGTGAAAAGTGCTAGTAATACAGTGAAAAGTGCTAGTAATACAGTGAAAAGTGCTAGTAATACAGTGACAAGTGCTAGTAATACAGTGAAAAGTGCTAGTAATACAGTGACAAGTGCTAGTAATACAGTGAAAAGTGCTATTAATACAGTGACAAGTGCTAGAAATACAGTGAAAAGTGCTAGTAATACAGTGAAAAGTGCTAGTAATACAGTGAAAAGTGCTAGTAATAAACTGACAAGTGCTAGTAATACAGTGAAAAATGCTAGTAATACAGTGACAAGTGCTAGTAATACAGTGAAAAGTGCTAGTAATACAGTGAAAAGTGCTAGTAATACAGTGACAAGTGCTAGTAATACAGTGACAAGTGCTAGTAATAGTGAAAATGATAGTAACACAGTGAAAAGTGCTAGTAATACAGTGAAAAGTGCTAGTAATACAGTGAAAAGTGCTAGTAACACAGTGAAAAGTGCTAGTAACATAGTGAAAAGTGCTAGTAACAGAATGACAAGTGCTAGTAACACAGTGAAAAGTGCTAGTAACACAATGAAAAGTGCTAGTAACACAATGAAAAGTGCTAGTAACACAGTGAAAAGTGCTAGTAACACAGTGAAAAGTACTAGTAACACAGTGAAAAGTGCAAGTAATACAGTGAAAGTGCTAGTAACACAGTGAAAAGTGCTAGTAATACAGTGAAAAGTGCTAGTAACACAGTAAAAAGTGCTAGTAACACAATGAAAAGTGCTAGTAACACAGTGAAAAGTGCCAGTAACACAGTGAAAAGTGCTAGTAACACAGTGAAAAGTGCTAGTAATACAGTGAAAAGTGCTAGTAACACAGTGAAAAGTGCTACTAACACAGTGAAAAGTGCTAGTAACACAGTGAAAAGTGCTAGTAACACAGTGAAAAGTGCTAGAAACACAGTGAAAAGTGCTAGTAACACAGTGAAAAGTGCTAGTAATACAGTGAAAAGTGCTAGTAATTTCAGTGAAAAGTGCTAGTAACACAGTGAAAAGTGCCAGTAACACAATGAAAAGTGCTAGTAACAGTGAAAAGTGCTAGTAACACAGTGAAAAGTGCTAGTAACACAGTGAAAAATGCTAGTAATACAGTGGAAAAGTGCTAGTAACACAGTGAAAAGTGCTAGTAACACAATGAAAAGTGCTAGTAACACAATGAAAAGTGCTAGTAACACAGTGAAAAGTGCTAGTAAACAGTGAAAAGTGCTAGTAATACAGTTAAAAGTTTTAGTAATACAGTGAAAAGTGCTAGTAATAAAAGTGAAAAGTGCTAGTAATACAGTGAAAAGTACTAGTAACACAGTGAAAAGTGCTAGTAACACAGTGAAAAGTGCTAGTAATACAGTGAAAATGCTAGTAACACAGTGAAAAGTGCTAGTAACACAGCGAAAAGTGCTAGTAACACAGTGAAAAGTGCTAGTAACAGTGAAAAGTGCTAGTAACACAGTGAAAATTGCTAGTAACACAGTGAAAAGTGCTATTATCACAGTGAAAAGTGCTAGCAACACAGTGAAAAGTGCTAGTAACAGTGAAAAGTGCTAGTAATACAGTGAAAAGTGCTAGTAACACAGTGAAAAGTGCTGGTAACATAGTGAAAAGTGCTAGTAACACAGTGAAAAGTGCTAGTAACACAGTGAAAAGTGCCAGTGCTACAGTGAAATATATCATTGCTACAGTGAAACATACCAGTGCTACAGTGAAACATACCAGTGCTACAATAGAAACATACCACTGCTACAGTGAAGATAAACCCGTGCTACAGTGAAACATACCAATGCAACAGTGAAACATACAAGTGCTCCAGTGAAATATACAAGTGCTACAGTGAAGCATACAAGTGCAACAGTGAAACATAAAGTGCTACAGTGAAACATACAAGAGGTACAGTGAAACATACAAGTGCTACAATGAAACATACCAATGCTACAGTGAAACATACAAGTGCTACATTAAACATACAAGTGCTACAGTGAAAAATACAATGCTACAGTGAGACATACCAGTGCAACAGTGAAAGAAATATCTCAACGAAAATTTTTAGCCTCTCAAGTATAAGAGCAGCTACTGGAGATCACCAGGTGATGGAGAGGCTCGTGATGATGATGTTGACCAGCAGTGAAGGATGAACAAAACATCATTGACAATGACAGTAAACATCATCAGGAGTTAAAATTAACAATTTCATTAACAGTGGAAAATAGGACAGGTTGAAAATGACAGTATTATCAGTGTAAACTGATGTTAAACTAATCCGTGAAAATGACAGTTTTACCAGTCAATGAAAATGAACAACGTAAACAATCAGTAAAGTGACAATGTTACCAATTATCAGTGAAAGTGACAAGTAACTAATAACTAAACATGCTGCACGTGTCATGAAAGTGCAGAGTAACAGCAGGAAGTGTTTGTTAACAAGCAGCAGTAACAGCAGCAGCAACTGCAACAACATGCAGCAGCATGGAAACAACATTAGGAGCAGCAGCAGCAACAGCCAGCATGACAGCAACAGATACAGCAGCAGCAACAACAACAACAGCGGCAGCAGGAGCAACAGCAGCATAGCAGCAACAGCAGCATAGGCAGCAACAACAGCAGCAAGCAATAACAGCAGCTGCAGCAATAGTCACCAGCCACAACAACAGAAACAACAGCAGCAGTAACAGCAACAACAACAGCAGTAGCAGCAACAACAGCACAGCAATAACACAGCTGCCGCAACAGCACCAGTCCACAACAACAGCAACCACAGCAGTAACAGCAACAACAGCAGCAGCAACAGAGGGGGGGGATCATTATAAAACAACTAGATCAACACCTCACACTGAAGACAACAATGAAAGAGAGCGTCATCACGAAACCATTACCGCAGCCTAAAGCAGGTAGCAACAAGCAGGCATTATCAACACGCAGCAGCAGCAGGAATTCCATTCACAAAGCAGCAGGAGTCAGGCATTACCTCACAAGCAGCAGAGCAGGCCTACCATCCCAAGGGCAGCAGGAGCAGGCATTATCATCACAAGCAGCAGAGCAGGCATTACCATCACAAGTCAGCAGGAGCAGAATTACACCAAAAACATCAGCAGTAGACATGCCATCACAAACAGCAAGCATGCATTATCAACTCAATCAGCAGGAGCAGGCATGTATCAACACAAGCAGCAGGAGCAGGCATTATCACACAAGCAGCAGGAGCATGACATTACCATCCACAAGCAGCAGGAGCAGGCATTTATCAACGACAAGCACAGGAGCGAGACCTTACCATCACAAGCACAGAGCAGGCATTAACACACACAAGCAGCAGGAGCAGACATTACATCACAAGCAGGCAGAGCAGGCAATTACCATCACAACACAGAGCAGGCATACCATCACAAGTCAGCAGAGCAAGACATTACCATCATAACAAGGCAGCAGGAGCAGTAAATTTACCACACAAAGCAGCTTTAGCAGGAATTATCAACACAAGCACAGAGCAGGCATAACCATCACAACAGCAGGAGCAGGCATTACCATCACAAGCACAGGAGCAGACATTACCATCACAAGCAGCAGGAGCAGGCATTACCATCACAAGCAGCAGGAGCAGGAATTATCAACACAAGCAGCAGGAGCAGGCATTTACCATCAAAAGCAGCGGAGCAGAATACCACCACAAGACAGCAGCAGTAGGCCTTACCATCACAAGCAGCAGGAGCAGACATGACCATCACAAGCAGCAGGGGCAGACATTACCATCACAAGCAGCAGCAGCAGGCATTACCATCACAAGCAGCAGCAGCAGCAATTACCAATACCCCACAAGCCAGCCGCAGCAGGCATTACCATATCAAGCAGCAGAGCAGACCTTACCATCAACAAGCAGCAAACAGCAGGCATTACCATCACAAGCAGCAGGAACAGGCATTACCATATCAAGCAGCAGCAGAAGCAGGCATTACCATCACAAGCAGCAGGAGCAGGCATTACCATATCAAGAAGCAGGAGCAGACATTACCCTCACAAGCAGCATAAGCAGGCATTATCATCACAAGCAGAAGAAGCAGGCATTACCATCACAAGCAGCAACAGCAGGGGCAAAATGCTTACCACCGACAACAGGCAAGATGCAGGCATTACACATCACAAGCAGCAGGAGCACATTACCATCAAAAGCAGCAGCAGCAGCAGGCATTATCATCACAAGCAGCAGCAGCAGGCATTACCATCTCAAGCAGCAGCAGCAGGCATGACCATCACAAGCAGCAGGACAAGACATTACCATCGCAAGCAGCAGGAGCAGACATTGCCATCACAAGCAGCAGGAGCAGACATGACCATCACAAGCAGCAGCAGCAGGCATTACCATCTCAAGCAGCAGCAGCAGGCATGACCATCACAAGCAGCAGGACAAGACATTACCATCTGCAAGCACAGAGCAGACATTGCATCACAAGCAGCAGGAGCAGACATGACCATCACAAGCAGCAGCAGCAGGCATTACCATCACAAAGAGCAGCAGCAGTCATTACCATCACAAGCAGCAGGAGTAGACATTGCCATCACAAGCAGCAGGAGCAGACATTGCCATCACAAGCAGCAGGAGCAGACATTGCCATCACAAGCAGCAGGAGCAGACATTGCCATCCACAAGCAGCAAGGAGCAGACATCGCCATCAAACCAAATGCAGCAGAAGTCAGGCAATGACACCACAAGCAGCAGGGGAGCAGGCATTTCATCACAAGCACAGGACAAGGGCAATTCTCCCATCACAAGCAGCAGGAGCAGGCATTACCATCACAAGCAGCAACAGCAGGCATTACCATCACAAGCAGCAACAGCAGGCATTACCAACACAAGCAGCAGGAGAAGACATTACCATCGCAAGCAGCAGGAGCAGGCATTACCATCGCAAGCAGCAGGAGCAGGTATTTCCATCACAAGCAGCAGGAGCAGGCATTACCATCACAAGCAGCAGGAGCAGGCATTACCATCACAAGCAGCAGGAGCAGGCATTACCATCACAAGCAGCAGTAACAGTAGGCACTGCCATCACAAGCAGTAACAGTAGGCAATGCCATCAACAAGCGGAACAGTAGGCACTGGCCATCAGAAACAACGGTAACAGTAGGGACGACTGCCATCCAAAAGCAGTAACAGTAAGGCTCTGCCATCACAAGCAGTAACAAGTAGGCACGCCATCAAAAGCAGTAACAGTAGCAATGCCATCAAAAGCGGTAAAGTAGGCACGGCCATGCACAACGGTAACATAGCAATGCCATCACAAGCAGAACAAGTAGCACTGCCATCACAAACAGTAACAGTAGGCACTGCCATCACAAGCGGTAACAGTAGGCACTGCCATCACAAGCAGTAACAGTAGGCACTGCCATCACAAGCAGTAACAGTAGGCACTGCCATCACAAGCAGTAACAGTAGGCACTGCCATCACAAGCGGTAAAAGTAGGCACTGCCATCACAAGCGGTAACAGTAGGCAATGCCATCACAAGCAGTAACAGTAGGCACTGCCATCACAAGCAGTAACAGTAGGCACTGCCATCACAAGCAGTAACAGTAGGCACTGCCATCACAAGCAGTAACAGTAGGCACTGCCATCACAAGCAGTAACAGTAGGCACTACCATCACAAAAAAGGGCCAAAAAAAAAGTACAAAGTTAGGCACTGCCATCGACAAGCGTAACAGGAAGCACTACCATCACAAGCAGTAACAGTAGGCACTGCCATCACAAGCAGTAACAGTAGGCACTGCCATCACAAGCAGTAACAGTAGGCACTGCCATCACAAGCAGTAACAGTAGGCACTACACACGAAGGCATAACAGTAGGCACTGCCATCGGACAAGCATAACAGTAGGCACTAACCATCACAAGCATTAACAGTAGGCATGTCCATTACAAGCAGTAACATCGCCACTCACCATCACAAACAGTAACAGTAAAGGCACTGAGCCATCCACAAGCAGTACAGTAGGCACGACCATCCCAAGCAGTAACGTAGGCACTGCCCATCACAAGCAGTAACAAGTATGCCGCTGGGGGGGGGGGGCCATCACAAGCAGTAACAGTAGGCACTGCCATCACAAGCAGTAACAGTAGGCACTGCCATCACAAGCAGTAACAGTAGGCACTGCCATCACAAGCAGTAACAGTAGGCACTGCCATCACAAGCATAACATAGCACTACCATCACAAGCAGTAACATTAGGCACGTGCCATCACAAGCAGTAACAGTACAGGCACTACCATCACAGAGCAGTAACAGTATGCACTGCCATCACAAGCAGTAACATTAGGCACTGTCCCCCACCCCGCCCCCCCACCCCCCCCCCATCACAAGCAGTAACATAGGCAACTGCCATCACAGCAGGTAACCGTTAGGCACTACCATCCAAGCAGTAACAGTTGGCACTCCATCACAAGCAGTAACAGTAGGCACAGGCCAACACAAGCAGTAAACAGTAGGGCATCTGCATCACGAGCAGTAACAGTATGCACTGCATCACCAACAGTTAACAGTAGGCCACTACCATCACAAGCAGTAACAGTAGGCACTGCCATCACAAGCAGTAACAGTCAGGGCACGCATCACAAGCATTCACAGTAGGCAACTGCCATCACAAGCAGTAACAGTAGGCACTGCCATCACAAGCAGTAACAGTAGGCACTACCATCACAAGCAGTAACAGTAGGCACTGCCATCACAAGCAGTAACAGTAGGCACTGCCATCACAAGCAGTAACAGTAGGCACAGCATCACAAGCAGTAACAGTAGGCACTGCCATCACAAGCAGTAACAGTAGGCACTACCATCACAAGCAGTAACAGTAGGCACTGCCATCACAAGCAGTAACAGTAGGCACTGCCATCACAAGCAGTAACAGTAGGCACTGGCCATCACCAACAGTAAACAGATAGGCACTGCTCACAAGCAGAACATAGCACTAACCATCACAAGCAGTAACAGTAGGCACTGCCATCACAAGCAGTAACAGTAGGCACTACCATCACAAGCAGTAACAGTAGGCACTGCCATCACAAGCAGTAACAGTATGAGACGTTATCATCACAGGCAACATGTTCAGGAAACCTCTGAGTGAAACTGATAATGCAAGCATCATCGTGGAAAAATATTGCCAATAAAAACTGTTAAAAGAAAACGGGTGTAGAGTATATCAAAGAAAATGGGTGTAGAGTATGTCAAAGAAAATGGGTGTAGAGTATATCAAAGAAAATGGGTGTAGAGTATATCAAAGAAAATGGGTGTAGAATATATCAAAGAAAATGGGTGTAGAGTATGTCCAAAGAAAATGGGGTGTAGAAATATATCAAAGAAATGGGTGTAAGAGTATGTAAAAGAAAATGGGTTTAGAGTAAATGTCAAAGAAAATGGTGTAGAGGGATATCAAAGAAAATGGGTGTAGAATATATCAAAGAACATGTTGAGTAGAGTATATCAAAGAAAATGAGTGTATAGTAAAAACAAAGAAATGGGATGTATAATATATCACAAAAATGGGTGTAGAGTATATCAAAGAAAATGGGTGTAGAATATATCAAAGAAAATGGGTGTAGAGTATGTAAAAGAAAATGGGTGTAGAGTATGTCAAAGAAAAATGGGTGTAGAGTATATCACAGAAAATGGTTGTAAAGAATATATCAAAGAAAATGTGTGTAGAATATATCAAAGAAAATGAGTGTAGAGTATATCAAAGAAAATGGGTGTAGAATATATCAAAGAAAATGAGCGTAGAGTATATCAAAGAAAATGGGTGTAGAGTATATCAAAGAAAATGGGTGTATAGTATACCAAAGAAAATGGGTGTAGAGTATACAAAAGAAAATGGGAGTAGAGTATATCAAAGAAAATGGGTGTAGAGTATACCAAAAAAATGGGTGTAGAGTATACCAAAAAATGGGTGTAGAGTATACCAAAAAATGGGTGTAGAGTATACCAAAAAATGGGTGTAGAGTATACCAAAAAATGGGTGTAGAGTATACCAAAAAATGGGTGTAGAGTATACCAAAAAATGGGTGTAGAGTATACCAAAAAATGGGTGTAGAGTATATCAAAGAAAATGGGCAGGTGTAGGCTTCCTGTAAGGATGACTGTAAGGCTAACGCGACGGGCTGGAGTTTTGAGACTATGACCGCGGGTTCAATCCCGGCCGGGGGTATGGTTTTTTTTCCTGTAAGGATGATGAGCGCCTCCCACAAGCAGGTCCCTGGGCTGGCCTCCTCGTTCCTGGCCTGATCGACAGGTTGTTGGTACTCGCTGAATATGTGGTATTACTGCAGAGAGACAGACACACCGACAGACAGACACAAATAGAGAGAGAGAGAGAAGCAAAGGAAGAGAGACACAGATAGAAACACAGAAGGAGAGGACGAGAGTCAGAGATAGAGAGAGAGAGAGAGGAGAGAGAGAGAGAGAGAGAGAGAGAGAGAGAGAGAGGAAAAAGCTTTCTCTGAGTTGAATCATAGTGAAAAAAAAATTCTTTCATATTAAAAAAAAATTCATTCCATTACGAGTATCATTTGCATGATGGGTAAGCGTGTCAGCTGCTACATTCATTAACGTCGACTCATTACTCGCCTCACTCACGATGCCACGCAACTTTCACCACAATAAATTGGTTATAAATTCGTAAGTGAAAATCATCTGGCAGATAAAAATGAATCAGAATGCAGCTCAAACCAACCTTCCTCACTCGCCATTAGATTTTTTTTAGGGGGTGGAGGGGTTTGCCACGGAAGTGGCTAGTTTATTGTGCACCATAATATCCATCCTGTGGATGGTAGCACAGGAGCATATGGATACACAAAAGGTCTGGGAACTTGGCCCCAGAAGGGTTAACAGGAGTACATATTGATTTATATCAGTAGTCGATTTTTCCACTGGGGGAGGAACTCCGTGTATGGGCCTTTCCCTGGCGAGGAACATTCCGGTTTGGGCTTCCACAGAGCGAGGAACTTCCGGTTGGGCCTTCCAACGAGGCGAGGTATCACGGTCTATGGACCAGCAAGCTGAGGGTCCACCTTTTTCACACCTAGGTGTTACTTCCGGTTTGACCTGACCTCGTGCCCTCGAGACTACCTCCCCCTTGACCCCCCCACCCCCAACCAATACCCCCACCCCACGACTCCCCCCCCCCCTTTATGCGACCCCGTCGCGCGCCGCGCGCCCGCGCGCACCCCCGCGCGCCCCGCCCCTCGCCCGCCCCTCGCCATCTGCTGCGCTTCCTGCAGCGTCATCCGATCGCCCCCGCGCTTCGAATTTTTTTTTCTTATTATTCTCCTGGATCAAGTTTTTGGATTCCTCCCCTAGGGGTATTCGAAGTTTTTTTTGAATTTATTTTCTTGTGCTCTCCATCTCCTCAGATCAAATTTTTGAGGTTCCCCCTCTCACTTTCACCCCCATCCCAAAATTTCTCGAATTACCAAGTTTTTTGGATTCCCCCCTATGGGGGTTTCGAAAGTCCTCCATCTCCTCAGATCAAATTTTTTAAGTTCCCCCTCCCACTTTCACCCCACAATCCATAAAATTCTTCTGCGCTAATACAAGTTTTGATTCCCCCCCCCCCCCCTATGGGATTTTCGAAATTCTTATGATCTCCTCGGATCAAAGTTTTTGGATTCCCCCCTATGGGGGTTTCGAATTCTTATGATCTCGAATCAAGTTTTTGGATTTCTCCATCTCCTCGGATCAAGTTTTTTTTGATTTCTCCATCTCCTCGGATCAAGTTTTTTTGGATCCCCCCTATGGGTTTTTCGAAATTCTCCATCTCCTTGGATCAAGTTTTTTTTTGGATTCCCCCCTATGGGGTTTTCGAAATTCTCCATCTCCTTAGATCAAGTTTTTTTGGGTACCCCTCCTTTCACCCCAAATTTTCTCGACAATACCATGACTCCATCTCCTCGGATCAAGTTTTTTGGATCCCCCCTATGGGGTTTTCGAAATTCTCCATCTCCTTGGATCAAATTTTTGGATTACCCCTCCCACTTTCACCCCAAATTTTCTCGACAATACCATGACTCCATCTCCTCAGATCAAATTTTTAAGGTTCCCCCTCCCACTTTCACCCCCCCCCAATCCCAAAAATTTCTCGATAATACAAGTTTTTGGATTCCCCCCCTATGGGGGTTTTGAATTTCTTATGATCACCTTGGATCAAATTTTTGGATTACCCCTCCCACTTTCACCCACCCCCCAACCTCAAATTTTTCTCGATAATACCAAGTTTTTGGATTCCCTCCTATGGGGTTTTCGAAATTCCTCGGATCAAAGTTTTTGGAATCCCCCCCTCTGGGGGTAAGCATTCAAAATAGACTCCTCCTATGGGGGCATGCTTACTACAGGTCTAAACATCTTCCCCTTATTATTTTAAAATGAACTAAAAGTTTCCGCTCATTAAGTTAAATGAACTAAAAGTTTCCTCTCATTAAGTTAAATGAACTAAAAGTTTCCTCTCATTAAGTTAAATGAACTAAAAGTTTCCGCTCATTAAGTTAAATGAACTAAAAGTTTCCTCTCATTAAGTTAAATGAACTAAAAGTTTCCTCTCATTAAGTTAAATGAACTAAAAGTTTCCGCTCATTAAGTTAAATGAACTAAAAGTTTCCTCTCATTAAGTTAAATGAACTAAAAAAGCGTTTACTCGGCGGTCAGTGACGTCACACATACAAGCTAAATCTTGTCGACTTACCCCTATGTCAGTGACGTCAGTATTCCTCTCATTAAGTTAAATGAACAAAAAAGGACCGCGCACACAGGTTGAATCTTGTCTACCCTTTTACCCACCCTCCCAAACCCTCACACTCCAACCAACACCTCACAATTTTCACTCATAACCCCCAATTTTTCTCGTTTTAACCCTTTTAGTTCATTAAAGTTAATAAGGGGACACATGCATCAGAAAGTCACCACATCGCTTACATCCACTTTCGTTAAATTCACTACTCACAATTTTACATATTACGAAGTTAAATACGCACTTTTACTTTGAACATCTTCAAAACACTCTCATAAATCATTTGAATACTCACAAAAAATACCTTTATACATTTCCAAACAACACTGAAATACTCCAAAAACATCATTCGAACACCCCCAAATCACCTCTGAATACTCCCAGAACACCTTTATAAGTACTCTTGCACATCATTTGAACACCTTCAAAAACACTCTCATAATCATTTGAACACACTCAAAACACCTTTGAACACCTTCAAAACACCCTTGAACACCCTTGATCACCTTCAAAAAAACAACATTTGAACACACTCAAAACACCTTTGAACACTTCCAAAAAACACAATTTGAGTACTCCCAATTACACCACTGAATACTACTAAAACACCGCTGATTTCAATCAAATCACCCTTCAACACCTTCAAAACACCTTTGAACACCTTCAAAGCACTCTTGAACACCCTCAAAAACACCTTTTGAATAACCTCAAAACACCTTTGAACACCTTCAAAACACCCTTGAACACCTTCAAAACACCCTTGATCACCTTCAAAAACATTTGAACACACTCAAAACACCTTTGAACACCTTTGAACATTTCCAATCAACACATCATTTGAACACCTTCCAAACACCTTTGAACACCTTCAAAACACTCTCATAATCATTTGAACACACTCAAAACACCTTTGAATACTCACATAAACACCCTTGAACACCTTCAAAACACCTTTGAATAACCTCAAAACACCTTTGAACACCTTCAAAACACCTTTGAACACCTTCAAAACACCTTTGACACCTTCAAAAACACCTTTGAACATTTCCAATCAACACTGAAACACTTCCAAAAAAACACAATTTGAGTACTCCCAATTACACCACTGAATACTACTAAAACACCGCTGAATTCAATCAAAACACCCTTCAACACCTTCAAAACACCTTTGAACACCTTTGAACACCTTCAAAAAAACAACATTTGAACACACTCAAAACACCTTTGAACACCTTTGAACATTTCCAATCAACACTGAAACACTTCCAAAAAACACAATTTGAGTACTCCCAATTACACCACTGAATACTACTAAAACACCGCTGAATTCAATCAAAACACCCTTCAACACCTTCAAAACACCTTTGAACACCTTTGAACACCTTAAAAAAACAACATTTGAACACACTCAAAACACCTTTGAACACCTTTGAACATTTCCAAACAACACTGAAACACTTCCAAAAACACCATTTGAGTACTCCCAAATACACCACTGAATACTAAAACACCACTGAATACACTCAAAACACCACCAAAATCACCATAAACTAAGATCAACACCCACATCCCACAACACCCACAACCCACAACACCCACAATTTTTTCTCGTTTTATCTAATTTCATCAGAAAGTCACAACACCCACACCCCCATTTTTTTCTCGTTTTAACCCTTTTAGTTCATTAAAGTTAATAAGGGGACACACTACATCAGAAAAAGTCCCAACAACAACCCACTTATAACATTTTTTTTCGGTATCTCTAGTTCGACAACAACACCCACAACACCCACATCCCACAACACCCATGAACATTTCCAAAACACTATTTGAGTACTCCCAATTACACCACTGATTACTACTAAAACACCGCTGAATTCAATCAAAACACCCTTCAACACCTTCAAATACCCTTGAACACCTTCAAAACACTCTTGAACACTTTTCAAAAACACCTTTGAACATTTCCAATCAACACTGAAACACTTCCAAAAAACACCATTTGAGTACTCCCAATTACACCACTGATTACTACTAAAACACCGCTGAATTCAATCAAAACACCCTTCAACACCTTCAAACACCCTTGAACACACTCAAAACACCCTTCAACACCTTCAAAACACCTTTGAACACCTTCAAAACACCTTTGATCACATTCAAAACACTCTCATAATCATTTGAACACACTCAAAACACCTTTGAATAACCTCAAAACACCTTTGAACACCTTCAAAACACCCTTGAACACCCTTGATCACCTTCAAAAAAACAACATTTGAACACACTCAAAACACCTTTGAACACCTTTGAACATTTCCAAACAACACTGAAACATTTCCCAAAAAAACACCATTTGAGTACTCCCAATACACCACTGAATACTAAACCCCACTGAATACACTCAAAACACCACCAAAACCCACCATAAACTAAGATCAACACCCACATCCCACAACACCCACAACCCACAACACCCACAATTTTTTCTCGTTTTATCTAATTTCATCAGAAAGTCACAACACCCACACCCCCCATTTTTTTTCGTTTAACCCTTTTAGTTCATTAAAGTTAATAAGGGCCACACTACATCAGAAAAAGTCACAAAAACAACCCACTTATAACGTCTTTCGGTATCTCTTAGTTCGACAACAACACCCACATCCCACATCACCCACATCCCACATCCCCCACACACACACAGACACACACACACACATCCCTAACCTAGCCTAACCTAACCTAACTTATCCTAACCTAACCTAACCTAACCTAACCTACCTAACCTAAACTTATCCTAACCTAGCCTAACCTAACCTAACCTTACCTAAATTATCCTAACCTAACCAAACCCTAGCCTAACCTAACCTAACTTAACCTAACCTAACCAAACCCGAACCTACCCTAACCAAACCCTTACCAAAACCTAACTAGCCTAACCTAACCTAACCTAATTTAAACCCTAACCCAACCTAACCTACCAAACCCTAGCCTAACCAAATTTATCATGTCAGGTAATGGGAGCAACCCCCATTATCTGTCTCAGTGCTGGTGGAAATGATTTTGGGGAAGGGTAGGGAGAAAAGAGCTGCTAGATAATACAGGTCAGCTATAGATTTCATTAAGTCTAAGGGAGGGATCCCAATCATAGTAGCATCTTGCCTAGAGGGGAGTAGGAAATGAATGGGTTTTCTAGGGCAATTGGTGTAAATTGCTGGCTAGACAGATACTGCAAGGAACTTGCAATCCCATTCATTGACAACTGGAACAACTTTTATGGCAAATATGATATGTATGCAAGGGATGGGGTACATCTCTCTGGGGCTGGGGGTGGTTAGCACTTGCAGACTCGATTGAGAAGGCCATTGGCGAAATGCCTATGATTTTAAACTGATGGAAGATAGAGGTATGGGGTGTGTGGGAAACAAGCAGTTGCAACACTTGGGTTGAAAACAGTAAATGTATAAAAGGCATTCAGCATGAAGTTATAAATAAAGACAATAGATCAGGTCAGCAAACAAAGGGGGACAGCAGAGGGCAGCAAGGGACTAGCTCCCTTAAGGTTTTACTATTTCTAATGCAGGAGTGTAAGAAAAAGATAGATGAGCTAAGATTAATTGCAAGTGCAGGAAACATAGATATTATTGCTTTTAACAGAGACCTGGCTCAATCTGAAAGATAGAGAGATGCCCTCTGAATGTCACATACAAGGGGTATAAATTTATTCACACTGACAGGGTCAACAGGAAAGGTGGTGGAGTAGCGATGTACGTTAGAGACAATTTAAATTGTTGTGTTAGACAAGATATTAAATTAGAAGCGTCAGCCACTGAATCTGTTTGGTTACAGCTTCTCGAGGGCCGAGAAAAACAAATTTTTGGGTTTGTGATTTACAGGGCCCCAAATCTTGATAGGGAGTGCAGTAAACTTCTAGGGGACGAAATTCGAAAGGCATCTACATACGAAAAATGTTGGCTAATGGGAGATTTCAACTATAGACAGATTGACTGGAACAATTTGACAGGAAATTTAGAGTCAGGTGACTTTCTTGATACGATCCAGGATTGTTTTTTTAAAACAGTTTGTGACAGAGCCAACTAGGGGAAATAACCCCTTGACTTGGTTCTTGCCAGTAGGGAAACACTAATTAAAAATCTTGAGGTTAATGATGAGCTTGGGAAAGTGATCACAAATCACTTTAGTTTTAATATAACATGGAATTCCCCTAATAATGGCAATAAGTCTCCGTCCCTGGGCTTTCGCTTGGCTGATTTTATAGGACTGAAAAATTACTTAGGTGGGCTGAACTGGAATGACCTGACTAAGGGTCAGGTAGGTGGTGATGGTTGCCGATATGATGCTTTCCAGGGCATAGTTCTAGCTGCTCATCAAATTATGTTCCAAATAGGGAAATCAGATCAAACAAAAATGATCCTAAATGGATGAACAATAGATTAAAATATCTAATTGGTCAAAAAAGAGGCATATTATAGGCAAATCAAAAAAAGGAGGGGCAATTGAGAAATCGATATATTCAGTTAAAGAGAGAAATAAAAAAGGGAATTAGAAAAGCAAAAAGAGATTATTTAGGTTAAAGTTGCAAAGAGAATCGAAGACTAAACCCAAAGGATTCTTTCAAAGGGATACAGAAGTAAGATCAGGGACAAGATAGGCCCACTCAAAAGTTCCTCGGGTCAGCTCACTGACAGTGATAAGGAAATGTGTAGAATTTTTAACACATACTTCCTCTC
The DNA here is from genome assembly GCF_026875155.1 of Cherax quadricarinatus. Classification (NCBI taxonomy): domain Eukaryota; kingdom Metazoa; phylum Arthropoda; class Malacostraca; order Decapoda; family Parastacidae; genus Cherax; species Cherax quadricarinatus. The sequence goes on along the minus strand of NC_069407.1, from coordinate 51,183,740 downwards.
AGTTTTTACACAGGAGGATACCAGCGATATTCCAGTAATGATAAATTATGTAGAAAAAGGACGATAATTTAAAATGTGCACTATTAGGGTCACAAGTGACATGGTCCTTAGGCAAATAGATAAATTAAAACCTAACAAATTTCCCCCGGCCCTGAGGGAAATGTAGAAGGGTTTTAAAGAAGTAAAGAGGAGCTTGCCCCCCCCCTTTTGGCTAATTTTTCAAAATAACTACAAACTGGGATGGTGCAAAAGGGGAAAAA
>NC_069407.1:51175455-51182980 GCF_026875155.1 Cherax quadricarinatus | reverse complement strand
TGTGTATCGAAGTAGAAAACCCATTATTTAATCTTAGAAAAAGCAGTTTTGAAGATCGTGATGCTCGGAAATGTTATCGAGTTTGAACCTTCACCGGATCAAAGAAAATTGAATCTTCCTTATTTAGCAGCCATAATAAGCCAATTTGGTATTGCTGGACCATTGGAGGAAAAAAACCTTTTTCCTCAAAATTAATTAAAAAATCAAGAGATGCTCATTTGGTGTATGGTTTTAAAAAAGATACTATCGCAGACAGAATAAGATTTTTCAAGGAATCCATTGAGAGACTCATAAAAAGTGTGAAAGACAATAAAATATACGCGAGGTTATCTTTCTGAAAGGTTTTGGGAGGTGTGAAACTTCAAATGATTATATCTGGAATACGCACTATAAACCTATACTCGAAGATAGATAATGAAATTTAAGGAAGAAGGTATTCGATAAACCCATGGTTTGTCAAAAAAAGAATGAAAACATTAACCCCAAGGTCAAGAATTAGAAGATGATTCGAAGTTTATTGTCTTCTAGAATTGAAGGAAGTGCTTGGTATCCTCATGGGGAAGCAAAATTATTTACCTTGTATCAGTGCTTTAATTCATTTAAATTATTATGAGGAAGTAATTATAACTTGAAGAGAGATATATTTGAATTAATAACTCAAAATTATCTCTTAAATGAAAATGTAACACTTACCTTTTTCGACTTTCTCTACCTGAACACCGAAAAATCATGTCTACCATAATACTTACATCATGATCATGCTTTTTTAAGACATGAATGGGGAGATATTTTAATTTTAACGAGAAGAATATGCTTGGATAGTGAAAAAATAAGAACTTTTAGTTGGTTATATCTTTTTACAGGTGATGGTGCAAATTTCTCCACATTATATGCTAATGAATTATATTAAAATTTACAGGTACCGATGTGACGGGACTTGGAAGAACAAGACTTAGAGAGGAGGTTTTTATGATGTTTAGATCGTGTTGTAACACCAAGATTAATATTTTTTCATTCATTAAAAAGAGAAATGTTTAATAAAAATTTTTAAGACATGATGAAGTTTTAAATCAAACCTTACCATGAAAAAAAAAATGTATTGAGGTAGAATACAAATGTTATATCTCAATCTTCCCCTTATTATTTTAAAATGAACTAAAAAAGCAATGACCTCACCAAATTTTAGAACAAGAGGATAGATTTGGTCTGGAAAGAGATGATTTTCTACCTTGGATGTTACCGGCATTTCATGGCGCCTGTCTGTCCTGAGTTGACGCAGGTGTTATGTTCTACCTTGGGTGTGAAGCGCATTACACCATGTGTTGGGGTGACCCACAATGAGTCTCTCAGAGCGAGGACAGTGCTTCTATTCGGAAATCGAGTAAATATTTCTACCATTGAGTGTGTTTTACCAACAAGAAAATAATGTTCGATTTTACGATAAAGTTTTCAAAACTAATTTGGAAATATCCAAAAATGGAGTCGTTCAAAGTAATTCTGGAGTACTCTAATGTATTTTTGGAAAGTGTTTTCCCAAAATATTTTTGGTTTGGTTTTGGAATAGGTTCGGGTAGGTTAGGTTAGGTAAGGTTAAGATAGGTTAGGTTAGGTTAGGTTAGGTTAGGGTAGGTTAGGTTAGGTTAGGTTAAGTTAGGTTAGGCTAGGTTAGGTTAGGTTAGGTTGGGTTAGGTTAAGTTAGGTTAGGTTAGGTTAGGCTAGGTTAGGTTAGGTAAGGTTAGGTTAGGGTAGGTTCGGTTAGGTTAGGTTAGGTTAAGTTAGGTTAGGTTAGGCTAGGTTAGGTTAGGTTAGGATAATTTAGGTAAGGTTAGGTTAGGTTAGGCTAGGTTAGGATAAGTTAGGTTAGGTTAGGTTAGGTTAGGTTAGGTTAGGTTAGGTTAGGATAAGTTAGGTTAGGTTAGGCTAGGTTAGGGATGTGTGTGTGTGTGTCTGGTGTGTGTGTGTGGGGGATGTGGGATGTGGGTGATGTGGGATGTGGGTGTTGTTGTCGAACTAGAGATACCGAAAAGACGTTATAAGTGGGTTGTTTTTGTGACTTTTTCTGATGTAGTGTGGCCCCTTATTAACTTTAATGAACTAAAAGGGTTAAAACGAGAAAAAAAAGGGGGGTGTGGGTGTTGTGACTTTCTGATGTACTGTGTCCCCTTATTAACTTTAATGAACTAAAAGGGTTAAAACGAGAAAAAATTGTGGGTGTTGTGGGTTGTGGGATGTGGGTGTTGATCTTAGTTTATGGTGATTTTGGTGGTGTTTTGAGTGTATTCAGTGGTGTTTTAGTATTCAGTGGTGTATTTGGGAGTACTCAAATGGTGTTTTTGGAAGTGTTTCAGTGTTGTTTGGAAATGTTCAAAGGTGTTCAAAGGTGTTTTGAGTGTGTTCAAATGTTGTTTTTTTGAAGGTGATCAAGGGTGTTCAAGGGTTTTTGAAAAGGGGTTCGAAGGTGTTTTGAGGGTTTTTCAATGTGTTTTGAGTGTGTTCAAATGATTATGAGAGTTTTTGAATGTGTTCAAAGGGGGTTTTGAAGGTGTTCAAAGGTGTTTGAAGGTGTTGAGGGGGTTTGAGTGTGTTCAAGGTGTTTGAAGGTGTTTGAAGGTGTTTATTTAATTCAGCGGTGTTTTAAGTAGTAATCATGGTGTAATTGGGAGTACTCAAATGGTTTTTGGAAGTGTTTCAAATGTTGATTGGAAAGTTCAAAGTGTTTTGAAAATTTCAAAGTGTTTTGAAGGTGTTCAAGGTTTTGAAGGGGTTTAAGGGTTTTTGATTGAATTCCCCGTGTTTTAGTAATAATCAAGTGGTTATTGGAGTACTCAAATATGTTTGGAAATGTTCATGGTGTTGTGGATGGGGTTTGTGGTTGTTGTTGTCGAAATAGAGATACCGAAAAAAATGTTATAAAGTGGGTTGTTGTTGGACTTTTTCTGATGTAGTGTGTCCCCTTATTAACTTAATAACTAAAAGGGTTTAAAACGAGAAAAAAATGGGGGTGTGGGTGTTGTGACTTTCTGATTTAAATTTAAATAAAACGAGAAAAAATTGTGGGTGTTGTGGTTGTGGGTGTTGTGGGATGTGGTGTTGATCTTAGTTTATGGTGATTTTGGTGGTGTTTTGAGTGTATTCAGTGGTGTTTTAGTATTCAGTGGTGTATTTGGGAGTACTCAAATGGTGTTTTTGGAAGTGTTTCAGTGTTGTTTGGAAATGTTCAAAGGTGTTTTGAGTGTGTTCAAATGTTTTTTTTTTTGAAGGTGTTCAAAGGTGTTCAAAGGTGTTTTGAAGGTGTTGAAGGGTGTTTTGATTGAATTCAGCGGTGTTTTAGTAGTATTCAGTGGTGTAATTGGGAGTACTCAAATTGTGTTTTTTTGGAAGTGTTTCAGTGTTGATTGGAAATGTTCAAAGGTGTTTTTGAAGGTGTCAAAGGTGTTTTGAAGGCGTTCAAAGGTGTTTTGAAGGTGTTCAAAGGTGTTTTGAGGTTATTCAAAGGTGTTTTGAAGGTGTTCAAGGGTGTTTATGTGAGTATTCAAAGGTGTTTTGAGTGTGTTCAAATGATTATGAGAGTGTTTTGAAGGTGTTCAAAGGTGTTTGGAAGGTGTTCAAATGATGTGTTGATTGGAAATGTTCAAAGGTGTTCAAAGGTGTTTTGAGTGTGTTCAAATGTTTTTTGAAGGTGATCAAGGGTGTTTTGAAGGTGTTCAAGGGTGTTTTTGAAGGTGTTCAAAGGTGTTTTGAGGTTATTCAAAAGGTGTTTTTGAGGGTGTTCAAGAGTGCTTTGAAGGTGTTCAAAGGTGTTTTGAAGGTGTTGAAGGGTGATTTGATTGAAATCAGCGGTGTTTTAGTAGTATTCAGTGGTGTAATTGGGAGTACTCAAATTGTGTTTTTTGGAAGTGTTCAAAGGTGTTTTGAGTGTGTTCAAATGTTGTTTTTTTTGAAGGTGATCAAGGGTGTTCAAGGGTGTTTTGAAGGTGTTCAAAGGTGTTTTGAGTGTGTTCAAATGATTATGAGAGTGTTTTGAAGGTGTTCAAATGATGTGCAAGAGTACTTATAAAGGTGTTCTGGGAGTATTCAGAGGTGATTTGGGGGTGTTCGAATGATGTTTTTGGAGTATTTCAGTGTTGTTTGGAAATGTATAAAGGTATTTTTTTGTGAGTATTCAAATGATTTATGAGAGTGTTTTGAAGATGTTCAAAGTAAAAGTGCGTATTTAACTTCGTAATATGTAAAATTGTGAGTAGTGAATTTAACGAAAGTGGATGTAAGCGATGTGGTGACTTTCTGATGCATGTGTCCCCTTATTAACTTTAATGAACTAAAAGGGTTAAAACGAGAAAAATTGGGGGTTATGAGTGAAAATTGTGAGGTGTTGGTTGGAGTGTGAGGGTTCGGGAGGGTGGGGAGGAGGTTACTTCGTGGGGGAGTGACCTGAGATGAAATAGTTAAAAAATGTCTAGACTTGTGTTGTAAAGAAATTGTGAGTATTAACGAAAAAAATGTGCCTTTCTGATGTACTGTGTCCCCTTATTAACTAAAAGGGTAGACAAGATTCAGCCTGTGTGCGCGTGGTCCTTTTTAGTTCATTTAACTTAATGAGAGGAATACTGACGTCACTGACCGCCGAGTAAACACCCTTCATTAGACCTGTAGTAAGCATGCCCCCATAGGAGGAGTCTATTTTGAATGCTTACCCCCAGAGGGGGGAATTCCAAAAACTTTGATCCGAGGAATTTCGAAAACCCCATAGGGGGGAATCCAAAAAACTTGATCCAAGGAGATGGAGAATTTCGAAAACCCCATAGGGGGGAATCCAAAAAACTTGATTCGAGGAGATGGAGAATTTCGAAAACCCCATAGGGGGGGAATCCAAAAACTTGTATTATCGAGAAAAATTTGAGGTGGGGGGGTGGGTGAAAGTGGGAGGGGTAATCCAAAAATTTGATCCAAGGTGATCATAAGAAATTCAAAACCCCCATAGGGGGGGAATCCAAAAACTTGTATTATCGAGAAATTTTTGGGATTGGGGGGTGAAGTGGAGGGGGAACCTTAAAAATTTTGATCTGAGGAATGGAGTCATGGTAATATCGAGAAATTTTGGGATGGGGGTGAAAGTGAGAGGGGGAACCTTAAAAACTTGATCCGAGGAGAAGGGGCAGCAGAAGGCGCGGGCGGGAGTCGCGATGGGCGCGGGCGGACGCGCGAGCGGGCGCGCGCGGGTGGGCGCGCGGGTGGGGGGGTCGCGAAGGGCGCGGCGGGCGCGCGGGCGCGCGGGCGGGCGCGCGGGCGGGCGCGCGGGCGGGCGCGCGAGTGGGGCGCGCGGGCGGGCGCGCGGCGCGCCCGGCGGGGTCGCGAAGGGGGGGGGGGTCGTGGGCGGGGGGTCAAGGGTGAGGTAGTCTCGAGGGCGAGGTCATGGTCAAAACCGGAAGTAACACCTAGGTGTGAAAAGGTGACCCTCCAGCTGCTGGTCCTAGACCGGATACCTCGCTCAGTGGAAGGCCCAACCGGAAGTTCCTCGCTCTGTGGAAGGCCCAAACCGGAAGTTCCTCGCCCAGGGAAAGGCCCAACCGGAAGTTCCTCCCCCAGTGGAAAAATCCACTACTACCCTATATATATATATATATATATATATATATATATATATATATATATATATATATATATATATATATTTATATATATATATATATGTCGTGCCGAATAGGCAGAACTTGCGATCTTGGCTTAAATAGCAACGCTCATCTTGCCATATAGGACAAGCGAAAATTTGTGTATGCAATAATTTCGCCAAAATCATTCTGAACCTAACAAAAAAAAATATATTTGACTGTGTTGTTTAGTATTAAATTAATGTAAACAAATCTAAAATATATTTAGTTGGGTTAGGCTAAAATAAATTGCTCTTGTTATAATAAGGTTAGGTAAGTTTTCTAAGATTCTTTTGATGCAAAATTAAAATTTTTTACTTTAACTTTAATGAAAAAAATATATCTTTAAACGTATAAGAGAAAATTTTGGAAAGGACTTAATTTTAAATGAGTTCTTGCTAAATCTAAGTTGTTTTTAACATTAAGTTTAAATTTTACCAACAATAGGGCTCAAAATGTTAACAAGCCATAGGATCAGTTTTTGTATAAATTATCCAAATGGCTTGTTAACATTTTGAGCCCTATTGTTGGTAAAATTTCTAACTTTAATGTTAAAAACAACTTAGATTTAGTTGATAAATTAAGCTCCTTGACTGACTTAAATGATTTTAACATGGTTAGTTTTGATGTTACTTCCTTGTTTACGAAAGTTCCTGTTGATGATTTATTAAGTTTCTTATCTGAAGAACTCGTTATTATGATTTACCATTGTCAGTTCCTACCATCATTAAACTTATTAAAATTTGCATGTTGATGCAAAATTTGTATTTAATGATAAGTTCTACACTCAGAAGTTTGGTATGGCAATGGGAAATCCTCTTTCACCTGTTCTTAGTAATCTATACATGAATTTTTTGAAACAAGATTGCTTAACACAATCCTCCCTAATAGAGCAAAATGGTTCAGATATGTTGATATATTATGTCTTATGCCCAAGAATGTAGATATACACCATTTCCTTGGCAAATTAAATAGCTTAGCCCATTCTATAAAACTTTACTGTTGAGTTTGGGAAAATAACTCATTGCCTTTTCTAGATGTTTTAATTATTAAAAGTAATAATGAATTCAAATTTAAAATTTACAGAAAACCTACAAATAACTGTTCCTATGTCCACTATTATCCTCGCATCAAGATAGAGTCAAACTGTCTGTTTTCTCATCAATGTTTTTGAGAGCTTTACGTATTTGTAGTCCAGAGTTCATAGATGAAGAAATATCCAAAATTTATGAAATAGCCATTGATCTGAAATACCCGAGAAATGTAATTGATAAATCATTTAAAATTGCTAGAAATACTTTTTTACAACCCAAAAAGGGTCAACAACCTTAATTCAACTAAAAATATGTTGGTTCTCCCTTACCATGAAAACTTGGTGATATGCCTTTCTCTTCTTAAGACTTTTAATATTAAAGTTGTATTTAAAAATCTTGATACAGTAAAAAACTTTGATAAATAATTCCCCCAAAATGCTGATGGATGTGTCTATAAGATTCATTGTAAAATTTGCGATAAAGTTTATTACGGTCAAACTGGTAAAAATCTCGAACTTAGATTAAAACAACTTAAATATAGCATTAGAACTGGACAAGATTCCAATGCTCTATTTATTCATGTAAGAGATTTTAACCATCCAATTGATTTTCAAAAAAGTTGAGAAAGTTGCATCAAGCAAGTCCATGGTTGACACAAATATAATTGAATCTTGTTTCATAAAAAACAGTTTTGAAAATAATATGAATATTTCCTTAGGTTTATATAAATTAGACTCATTTATAATTAATAAAATTTGGTTCGAGTTATTTCTTGGGTAAAATATTTTGTTAGTGGGATGTCGTGAGGACCTGTCTAGTTGGACCAGCGGACCTACTGCAGTG
>NC_069407.1:51140455-51172955 GCF_026875155.1 Cherax quadricarinatus | reverse complement strand
ATTTTTTCTGCTGGGAATTTTTTTCATACACTACCCAGACCCGGGAGAGCTGAGCATCACCATCACAACTTTATTAATAACTTTGTTCCCTTCCAAACCTTCTCTTCTACAGCTTCCCTTCCCTGACTTCCCTAGCTTCCCTTCCCTAGCTTCCCTTCCCTAGCTTCCCTTTCCTAGCTTCCCTTCCCTGGATTGCCTTCCCTGACTTCCCTTCCCTAGTTTCCTTTCAGTTTTCCTCCACAAATCTTTCTCTCCCTCAGTTGGAGTCGCTGGTGGAGGTGATGGCCCCACGGCCGTGTCCTAGACCAGACCTGCTGGTTGCTGGCCTGTTTGATCATCCTGCTGTTAACCCCCCCACCCTCCCCCACCTGCAGCCCTACTTGTGCATCACAGCGTGGCTGATCAGAAACTGATTTCAGAAACTTGTTTAGTCCCTTCTTGAAGGCAGCCAGGGGTCTGTTGGTAATATCCCTTATGCATGAAGGGATGGTGTTGAAGAATCGTGGTCCCTTTACACTTATTGAGTTCTTTCATTGTGCTTATCGCTTCTCTGCGTTTTCACCGGAGGTATGTTGCAGCGCCTGCCAAGCCTCTTGTGTTTGCCTCTTTTTTTTTTTTTCAAAGCTCAGCCTTGTCAGAGGTATACTACCACCCTCCATGATGCCACCCACGCCAGTTGACTAGAATCCAGGTACCTACTTACTGCTAGGTAAACAGGGGCAGCAGATGTAAGGAAACATGCCCATTGTTTCTATTCGTACCGATAATCGAATCACGGACGCTCATTGTGTAAGATGAATGCGCTACCAACCAAACTACGGGACACCTTATAGTGTGCAGGTTTGGTACTGATCCCTCGAGAATTATCCAGGTGTGGATTATCATGTATCTTTCTCGACTACCATCTAAGGACTACAGTTCGAGAAAGGTGTTTGACTTTATACGAACTGTGAATGTTCTCTCTACATTGTCCAGCTCTGCAGTGAGTCCTGACATACAACAATGATTTCCCTGATACACACAAGAGTGATCTCACTTACAGCAGTGACCTCCCTGACATACAACAGTAACGTCCTCAACACACAATAGTGACCTCCCTGAGACACGCACAACCGTGACACTGACACACAATAGATCACAGTGTCAGCATTTGTGGCCCACGACTATTCAACCTGCTACCTGTGGGTTTTCAAAATATCGCTGGGATAGATGTTTAAAGTCTACAAGAAGAAATTGTACTACCATCTCTGCCAAGGGCCCAATCAACTAGGCTGTGATAATTTAGTAGGCTTACTGGCCTCTATTGGTGATGGTTGGGGTGAACTGGTGTGACCTGACTGGTCTTTATGGTGTGGGTCAGGTAGGTGGTGATGGTTGCCAATATGACATTCTTCAAAGCATAGTTAAAGCTGCCCAGGCAACTTATGTTCCAAATAGGGAAATTATATTAAACGAAAAATGGCCCTCAATGAATAAATAATAGATTAAAACATCTCACTGGTCAAAAGAGAGGCATTTATGGGCGAGTCAAAAGAAGAGAAGGACATTTAAAAAATTAGTATATTAATTTAGAGAGATAAATCAAGAAAAGATTGAAGTTGCTGAGGTCAGCTCAGTGACACTGATAAAGAAATGCTAATCTTCAACACTTATTTTCTCTCGGTTTTATGAAGTAAGATACTAGTGAAAGTCAACAGATATAAGAATTATATAGGTCAAGTCGAAGAAAATTATGCACGATCATAATCACTAGTAATATGTTTCTCAGACAGATTCAAACCAAACAAATCCCCGGTCTCTGATGAACTGTTCTCAAGGGTTGTAAAGAAATATAAGGAGGAACTTAGCAAACCATTGGCTAGTCTTTTCCATATATCAGTACAAACTAGCATAGTTCTAGATAAGTGGAAAAGCAAATGTGATACCTGTCTACAAAGCAGGATACGCGTCGTTAGCTTCGAATCATAGACCAATTAGCCTAACTTTCATTGTGGGAAAATTTATTAAATAATTGCCGAGGCTGCTCAAAGCCACTTTGAAAGACATTAATTTATCACTGAATACCATCACGGTTTTACATAGGGGCGTTCCTGCCGTACGAATTTACTAACTTTTTTTTTATTAAGGTATTTGAGGAGGTAGATCATGGTAAGGAATATGATGTGATTAATGGTTTAGAAAAGCCCACAAGTTGAAGAATGAGACACTTATGTGCAACATTTGAGTATCTTTATTCTGGAAACGTTTCGGCACACAGTAGCTTCATTAGTCCAGTACAAAGAAGAGCGGTGGAAATAGAGGAGGAGTTTTGAGGTAATCAGTCCCTCACCCTGGAATCGATGTGTTCAGTCCATCAGTCTTAAACTCCTCTATTTCCACCATCTTTGTACTGGACTGATGAAGCCACTGTGTGGTGAAACGTTTCCAGAATAAAGATACTCAAATGTTGCATAAGTGTCTCATTCTTCAATGAATGTGATACTGTGTATATGAAGGTTATTGAGGAAAGTAGAAACACACGGAATAGAAGAGAAATTTTTTTTCTTGGGTAGAGGCATCATTGACAGACGGTCCACATTGAGCTTGCATAAATGGGGAGAAGTCAGAATGGGGACACATAACCTCACAAGCGGTGTTTTACAGGGGTCAGCGTTGGGCCCTTTGTTGTTCACAATTATATATATAATATATATATATATATATATATATATATATATATAAATATATATATATATATATATATATATATATAATATATATATACTATAATCACACTGCAACTAGCCAAGGACTCGAACCCATGCTGTTTTGGCCTGCCTCATGGCGGGCGAAAACTCATGATGCCTTAATCCACCAGACCATATAATCCATGTAAGGATTGTATGGTCCAGTGGGGTTAGGCATCATGAGTTTTCGCCCACCATGAGGCAGGCCAAAGCAGCATGGCAGACCTTCTGCAGTGTTCCTCCTCTCTTATGTTCTAAGAAAAGTGGCAGCTCATGGTATAGGAGGTAAGGTTCTAGCATTGATAGAGAAATAGCTTACCAATAGAAATCAGAGAGTTTCCATTAATGGGGTCAAATCCGAATTGGGAATGTTCACTAGTGGTGTTCCACCAATATCAGTTTTAGGCCCATTGTTGTTCATAATTTACATTAATTACCTTGAAGGAATTACAAGTGACATGAGCAGATTTGCTGATGATACAAAAATAGGCTGAACGATTGATTCTGAGGAGGATACCGATGAACTCCAGAAGGATTTGGACAAATTAATGTCTTGGTCTGTAAAGTGGCAGATGAAGTTCAATGTTGACAAGTGTACGGTCCTAGTCTTTGGGAATGAGAATAAGAAGGAAGGAAGAAGAAGAAGAAGAAGAAGAAGAAGAAGAAGAAGAAGAAGAAAAAAAAAATGAGGATTCAGGTTAAGTCACGGGTGTTCTGAAGTTTGGAGCATTTTACAATGTAGTGGGAGAGGAAGGCATCTACAGAGACGAAGCCAGGGCTAAGGTTCATACAAGGAAAGTTGTGTATTAGAGAGGATTCAACTAAACGGCGACCGTTCGAGTTGGAAGTAGGGAAGACAGTTTTAGCAGAAGACCAGTCAATAGGATGGCTATGATCTCTGACGTGACAGAAAAGAGCATTGTTAGTGTCGGCAAGCCTAAACACTATTTTTGTGCTCCCTAAGTCTGTCAGAAAGAGATCGACCAGTTTCTCCGAAGTATTGAAGAGGACAGGAGGAGCAAGAAATAGAGTAGACACCAGGAACATGTGTAGAGGGAGGAGAGGTATGAACGAGATTAGTGCGAAGAGTGCTAGTCTGGCGGAAGGTAAGCTTGATGTCTAAGGGACGGAGAGAATTGTTGAGATTAGAAAGACCGGAAATGTAGGGGAGGCAGAGGATAGAAGAGTTCCCATGAGTAGAGAGTTTGGGAGAGAAGAAATTGCGTTTAGCACGTGAGAGGGCAGAGTCTATGAAATGGGAAGGGTAGCCAAGACGGGAGAACGAATTCTGAAGACTGGAAATTTCTGCTGGAAGGAACTGAGGATCACAGATGCGGAGGGCACGGAGAAAGAGGGAGATAAGAACACTTTTCTTGACAGGGGAAGCATGATAGGAAAAGTAGTGAATGTACATGCCACTGTGCATAGGTTTACGGTAAACAGAAAAGGAAAAACCTGTATCTGAGCGGTGGACATGGACATCAAGGAAAGGAAGTAAGGAATTAGATTCCCATTCAGCTTTAAACTTAATGGAAGGGGCAAGATTGTTAAGAGCTTCAAGAAAAGGTTGGAAGAGACTGGAGTCATGAGGCCACAGAGCAAAGATGTCATCCACATAGCGGAGCCAGAGTGAAGGTTGCACATCGAGGTAGGAAGAAGAACAGTCTCGAAGTATTCCATGTAAAGATTAGCAAGGACAGGAGAGAGAGGAGAGCCCATAGCGACACCGAAGGTTTGAGAATAATATTTCCCTTGGAAGGAAAAGGAGTTAGAGTCCACACAGAGGCGGATCAGATCAAGAAAGACATCAGTGGGGATAGGAGATGAAGAAACCCTTCATGGGCCTTCTCTCTAAGGAAATCAAGGACATCATCAAGAGGGACATTGGTGAAGAGGGACTCAACGTCAAGACTAAGCATCTTGCAGGTTGGGAGAGAGAGCGAACCCGTTCAATGAAGTCTTGAGAGTGACGGAGGTGGGCAGGAGAAAAAGTACCAAGAAAGGGAGTGAGGGTTTTGGCCAGCCAAGAAGCAAGAGAATAAGAGACAGAACCTCTAGAGGATATGATAGGACGAAGAGGAATATCAGGTATGAGTTTTGGGAAGGCCATAGAAATAGGGAAGAGAGGGACAGATGACACGAAACCGTTGAACAAGGTCAAAGTCAGGAGGACTTTGTCAATGGTCCAAGTCGGACCGAAACGTCGTCGTAAGCTTCTCTCTTTTATGTGCGGGTTATTTGTGTCTCATAATTTCTTTTGTTTTTCTTATTCCCTTTTTTATTTCTCTGACTGAATATATTGATTTCTTAACTGCCCATCTCCTCTTTTGATTTGCCTATATATGCCTCTCTTTTGACCAATGAAATGTTTTAATCTATTGTTCATCCATTTAGGATTATTTTTGTTTGATCTATTTTCCCTATTTGGAACATAAGTTGTCTCAGCAGCTATAACTATGATCTGGAAAACGTCATATCAGCAACCATCACCACCTACCTGACCCATAGTCAGGTTATTATCAGTTCAGCCCACCAAGGTAATTTTTCAGTCCTATGAAATCAGCCAAACGGAAGTCAGGGACAGAGACTTGATTGTCATTATTAAGGGAATTCCATGATATATTAAAACTGAGTGAATTGTGATCACTTTTCCCAAACTCATCATTAACCTCAAGATTATTAATTAGCTTTTCCCTGTTGGCAAGAACCAAGTCAAGCAGGTTATTTCCTCTAGTTGGTTCTGTCACAAACTGTTTTAAAAAACAATCCTGAATCATATCAAGAAAGTCACTTAACTGTAAATTTCCTATCAAATTGCTCCAGTCAGTTTGTCTAAAGTTGAAATCTCCCATTAGCATAACATTTTCGTATGTAGATGCCTTACGAATTTCTTCCCATAGAAGTTTACTGCACTGTCTATCAGGATTTAGGGGCCTGTAAATTACACCCAAGATTAGTTTTTCACGGCCCTCGAGAAGCTGTAAGCAGAATTAGTGGCTGATGCTTCTAATTTTATATCTTGTCTTACACAACAATTTAAATTGTCTCTGACATACATCGCTACTTTCCACCACCTTTCTTGTTGACCTGTCAGTGTGTAATAATTTATAGCCTTGTATGTGACATTCAGAAGGCATCTCTCTATCTTTCCTCCATTCTAATGTTTTCCGAGCATATGCGGTACTTTCTCAAGATTGGTGGACTAAACACACATCGACTTCCAGCTGAGGGACTGATTACCTTATTCTCCTCCTCATCTTCCACCGTTCTTCTCTGTATTGAACTGAAGAAATAACTTGCTGGCGAACGTTTCCTCAGTAATGATTGCTAACTGTTGCACAATGTCTCGTTCTTCAAGTAGCATAAACTTCTTATCAAGTGCTAACCTTTATGTTTCTTTTTTTTTTCCTCTCCTACTTCTCTTCCTTTTCCTATTCCTATTCCTCCTCCTCCTCCTCCTCCTCCTCATCCTCCTCTCCTCTCCTCCTCCTCCTGCTCCTTATCCTTCTCCTCATCCTCCTACTCTCCTCTCCTCCTCCTCCTCCTCCTCCTCTCCTCCTCTTCCTCCTCCTCCTTCTCCTCCTCCTCCTCCTCCTCCTCCTCCTCCTCCTCCTCCTCCTCCTTCTCCTCCTCCTCCTCCTCCTCTCCTCCTCCTCCCTCTCCTCCTCTCCTCCTCCTCTTCCTGCTCTCTCTTCCTCATCTTCCTCCTCCTTATCCTCTCTGCTGCCCTGGTTGACTACTCATTAAAACAGCTGTAAGACTTGCAAATACCATGAAACCGAGACATGTTGTAGCTTGTGTACGCAGTTGTATTTGTCTCCCTGGTACTCCAGCAAACTTAGTGCTATATACACGTTCACCACAATGAGAGCTGCTGCCTATATTTTGAAGCTGCTCATCTCAACGCTGTTTACTTCGCTAAATTCCCACCTTTTGAGGAGAAAAACTTAGTAATATTTCTTTTTCTTCATTGTATACACATAAAAATAGCAGTGAGTTCATTATAAACAAGTTGGTGTTAAATACTGACTGTTCCAGTTGTTTATTATTCCATGACTCTGGGTAGGATATGAGAGAATATGAGAATACTAGACTACTTGCTCTAACCATACCACCAGGAGCGTATGAGGGCGTGCCTCACTGCTGCCCCACTGCTGCCCCACTGCTGCCTCACTGCTGCCTCACTGCTGCCTCACTGCTGCCTCACTGCTGCCTCACTGCTGCCTCACTGCTGCCTCACTGCTGCCTCACTGCTGCCTCACTGCTGCCTCACTGCTGTCTCACTGCTGCCTCACTGCTGCCTCACTGCTGCCTCACTGCTGCCTCACTGCTGCCTCACTGCTGCCTCACTGCTGCCTCACTGCTGCCTCACTACTGCCCCACTGCTGCCTCACTGCTGCCCTCACTGCTGCCTCACTGCTGCCTCACTGCTGCCCCCACTGCTGCCTCACTGCTGGCCACTGGCTGCCCCACTGCTGCCCCACTGCTGCCCCACTGCTGCCTCACTGCTGCCCCACTGCTGCCTCACTGCTGCCTCACTGCTGCCTCACTGCTGCCTCACTGCTGCCTCACTGCTGCCTCACTGCTGCTCACTGCTGGCTCACTTGCTGCCTCACTGCTGCCCACTGCTGCCTCACTGCTGCCTCACTGCTGCCTCACTGCTGCCCCACTACTGCCTCACTGCTGCCCCAGCTGCTGCCTCACTGCTGCCTCACGGGCTGCCTCACTGCTGCCTCACTGCTGCCTCACTGCTGCCTCACTGCTGGCTCATTGCTGCCTCACTGCTGCCTCACTGCTGCCTCACTGCTGCCTCACTGGTGCCCCACTACTGCCTCACTGCTGCCTCACTGCTGCCTCACTGCTGCCTCACTGCTGCCTCACTGCTGCCTCACTGCTGCCTCACTGCTGCCTCACTGCTGCCTCACTGCTGCCTCACTGCTGCCTCACTGCTGCCCCACTACTGCCTCACTGCTGCCCCACTGCTGCCTCACTGCTGCCTCACTGCTGCCCCACTACTGCCTCACTGCTGCCTCACTGCTGCCTCACTGCTGCCCCACTACTGCCCCACTACTGCCTCACTGCTGCCCCACTGCTGCCTCACTGCTGCCTCACTGCTGCCTCACTGCTGCCTCACTGCTGCCTCACTGCTGCCCCACTGCTGCCTCACTGCTGCCTCACTGCTGCCTCACTGCTGCTCTACTGCTGCTCTACTGCTGCCTTACTGCTGCCTCACTGCTGCCCCACTGCTGCCTCACTGCTGCCTCACTGCTGCCCCACTACTGCCTCACTGCTACCTCACTGCTGCCCCATTGCTGCCTCACTGCTGCCTTACTGCTGCCTCACTGCTGCCTTACTGCTGCCTCACTGCTGCCGCCATTGCTGCCTCACTGCTGCCTTACTGCTGTCTTGCTGCTGCCTTACTGCTGCCCCACTGCTGCCCCACTGCTGCCTCACTGCTGCCTCACTGCTGCCCACTGCTGCCTCACTGCTGCCTCACTGCTGCCCCACTGCTGCCCCACTGCTGCCCCACTGCTGCCTCACTGCTGGCTCACTGCTGCCTCACTGCTGGCTCACTGCTGCCTTGCTGCTGCCTTACTGCTGCCTCACTGCTGCCTCACTGCTGCCTCACTGCTGCCTCACTGCTGCCCCACTACTGCCTCACTGCTGCCCCACTGCTGCCCCACTGCTGCCTCACTGCTGCCTCACTGCTGCCCCACTGCTGCCTCACTGCTGCCTCACATGCTGCCTCACTGCTGCCCTCACTGCTGCTCTACTGCTGCTCTACTGCTGCCTCACTGCTGCCCCACTGCTGCCTCACTGCTGCCTCACTGCTGCCTCACTGCTGCCCCACTACTGCCTCACTGCTACCTCACTGCTGCCCCATTGCTGCCTCACTGCTGCCTTACTGCTGCCTCACTGCTGCCTCACTGCTGCCTCACTGCTGCATCACTGCTGCTCTACTGCTGCCTCACTGCTGCCTCACTGCTGCCCCACTGCTGCCCCACTGCTGCCTCACTGCTGCCCCACTGCTGCCTCACTGCTGCCTCACTGCTGCCCCACTGCTGCCCCACTGCTGCCCCACTGCTGCCTCACTGCTGGCTCACTGCTGCCTCACTGCTGCCTCACTGCTGGCTCACTGCTGCGCTTACTGCTGCCTTACTGCTGCCTTACTGCTGCCTTACTGCTGCCCCACTGCTGCCCCACTGCTGCCTCACTGCTGCCTCACTGCTGCCCCACTGCTGCCTCACTGCTGCCTCACTGCTGCCCCACTGCTGCCCCACTGCTGCCTCACTGCTGGCTCACTGCTGCCTTACTGCTGTCTCACTGCTGCCTTGCTGCTGCCTTACTGCTGCCTCACTGCTGGCTCACTGCTGCCTCACTGCTGGCTCACTGCTGCCTCACTGCTGCCCCACTGCTGCCTCACTGCTGCCTCACTGCTATCCCACTGCTACCTCATGCTGCACTGCTGCCGCCTCACTGCTGCCGCCTCACTGCTGCCCCACTGCTGCCCCACTGCTGCCTCACTACTGCCCCACTGCTGCCCCACTGCTGCCTCACTGCTGCCCCACTGCTGCCCCACTGCTGCCTCACTACTGCCCACTGCTGCCCCCACTGCTGCCTCAACTGCTGCCTCACTCTCTAGGAAACCAACAATACTTAAGTTTGGCCAACATTTGTTAAATGGTGTGGCCATAACACGTGAGGGTGTGGCCATAACACGTGAGGGTATGAAAATAACACGTGAGGGTGTGGCCATAACACGTGAGGGTGTGAAAATAACACTTGAGGGTGTAGACATAACACGTGAGGTGTGGCCATAACACGTGAGGGTGTGAAAATAACACGTGAGGGTGTAGACATAACACGTGAGGGTGGTGTGACATAACACGTGAGGGTGTAGACATAACACGTGAGGGTGTGGCCATAACACGTGAGGGTGTGAAAATAACACGTGAGGGTGTAGACATAACACGTTAGGGTGTGGCCATAACACGTGAGGGTGTGAAAATAACACGTGAGGGTGTAGACATAACACGTGAGGGTGTGGACATAACACGTGAGGTGTAGACATAACACGTGAGGGTGTGGACATAACACGTGAGGGTTGTAACCATAACACGTGAGGGTGTAGATATAACACGTGAGGGTGTGACATAACACGTGAGGGTGTAGACATAACACGGAGGGTGTAGACATAACACGTGAGGGTGTGGACATAACACGTGAGGGTGTAGATATAACACGTAGGGTGTAGACATAACACGTGAGGGTGTAGACATAACACGTGAGGGTGTAGACATAACACGTGAGGGTGTAGACATAACACGTGAGGGTGTAGACATAACACGTGAGGGTGTGGACATAACACGTGAGGGTGTAGACAACACGTGAGGGTGTGGACATAACACGTGAGGGTGTAGACATAACACGTGAGGGTGTGGACATAACACGTGAGGGTGTAGACATAACACGTGAGGGTGTGGACATAACACGTGAGGGTGTAGACATAACACGTGAGGGTGTGGACATAACACGTGAGGGTGTAGACATAACACCGTGAGGGTGTAGACATAACACGTGAGGGTGTGGACATAACACGTGAGGGTGTAGACATAACACGTGAGGGTGTAGACATAACACGTGAGGGTGTAGACATAACACGTGAGGGTGTAGACATAACACGTGAGGGTGTGACATAACACGTGAGGGTGTAGACATAACACGTGAGGGTGTGGACATAACACGTGAGGGTGTAGACATAACACGTGAGGGTGTGGACATAACACTGAGGGTGTAGACATAACACGTGAGGTGTAGACACTAACACGTGAGGGTGTAGACATAACACGTGAGGGTGTAGACATAACACGTGAGGTGTAGACATAACACGTGAGGGTGTGGCCATAACACGTGAGGGTGTGAAAATAACACGTGAGGGTGTAGACATAACACGTGAGGGTGTGGACATAACATCGTGAGGGTGTAACATAACACGTGAGGGTGTAGACATACACGTGAGGGTGTAGACATAAACACGTGAGGGTGTAGACCTAACACGTGAGGGTGTAGACATAACACGTGAGGGTGTGGACATAACACATGAGGGTGTAGACATAACACGTGAGGGTGTAGACATAACACGTGAGGGTGTAGACATAACACGTGAGGGTGTAGACATAACACGTGAGGGTTTGGACATAACACGTGAGCTGTAGACATAACACGTGAGGGTGTAGACATAACACGTGAGGGTGTGGACATAACACGTGAGGGTGTAGACATAACACGTGAGGGTGTGGCCATAACACGTGAGGGTGTAGACATAACACGTGAGGGTGTAGACATAACACGTGAGGGTGTGGACATAACACGTGAGGGTGTGGCCATAACACGTGAAGGTGTAGACATAACACGTGAGGGTGTGGACATAAACACATGAGGGTGTGGACATAACACATGAGGGTGTGGACATAACACGTGAGGGTGTGGACATAACACGTGAGGGTGTGGACATAACACTTGAGGGTGTGGACATAACACATGAGGGTGTGGACATAACACATGAGGGTGTGGACATAACACATGAGGGTGTGGACATAACACATGAGGGTGTGGACATAACACATGAGGGTGTGGACATAACACATGAGGGTGTGGACATATTGTTTTAAGGTGTAACTTATTGTAACATTGTATTTGAGTATAAACAAAGTATAACTTGGGTATAGCATGTTATATAAGTAGTTATAGTTGTTGGTGTACCATGATATAAGTATAAGTATAGTAAAACTGAGAATATCATGGTGTATATAGTGGTCACGTTAGTGCGTATGTGGTCATAATGTTAATGTCAGGTGGTTACTGTATGTTAGTCAGACAACATTGTGGGTCTTGTTGCTCAAAATAGTGTGTTGTGGTGTGCAGGCAACACCTGTGTGACTCCTGCTCATGTTGTGGTTGTTCCTCGGTGTTGTGGTGTGCAGGCAACACCTGTGTGACTCCTGCTCATGTTGTGGTTGTTCCTCGGTGTTGTGGTGTGCAGGCAACACCTGTGTGACTCCTGCTCATGTTGTGGTTGTTCCTCGGTGTTGTGGTGTGCAGGCAACACCTGGGTGACTCCTGCTCATGTTGTGGTTGTTCCTCGGTGTTGTGGTGTGCAGGCAACACCTGTGTGACTCCTGCTCATGTTGTGGTTGTTCCTCGGTGTTGTGGTGTGCAGGCAACACCTTTAGTCGTCTATAAAGACTTACTATCGCCGACAGTAATCAAGGAAGGTGCCATGAGGGTGTTGTATATAAGTTTACACTTGGTATACACCCTGAGTGTTGTATGCGGTGTGTGGCTCTGCAGTGAGGTGGAACCTTCCTCATGGTGTGTGGCTCTGCAGTGAGGTGGAACCTTCCTCATGGTGTGTGGCTCTGCAGTGAGGTGGAACCTTCCTCATGGTGTGTGGTTCTGCAGTGAGGTGGAACCTTCCTCATGGTGTGTGGCTCTGCAGTGAGGTGGAACCTTCCTCATGGTGTGTGGTTCTACAGTGAGGTGGGACCTTCCTCATGGTGTGTGGCTCTGCAGTGAGGTGGAACCTTCCTCATGGTGTGTGGCTCTGCAGTGAGTGGAACCTTCCTCATGGTGTGTGCTCTGCAGTGAGGTGGAACCTTCCTCATGGTGTGTGGCTCTGCAGTGAGGTGGAACCTTCCTCATGGTGTGTGGCTCTGCAGTGAGGTGGAACCTTCCTCATGGTGTGTGGCTCTGCAGTGAGGTGGAACCTTCCTCATGGTGTGTGGCTCTGCAGTGAGGTGGAACCTTCCTCATGGTGTGTGGCTCTGCAGTGAGGTGGAACCTTCCTCATGGTGTGTGGCTCGCAGTGAGGTGGAACCTTCCTCATGGTGTGTGGTTCTACAGTGAGGTGGGACCTTCCTCATGGTGTGTGGCTCTGCAGTGAGGTGGAACCTTCCTCATGGTGTGTGGCTCTGCAGTGAGGTGGAACCTTCCTCATGGTGTGTGGCTCTGCAGTGAGGTGGAACCTTCCTCATGGTGTGTGGCTCTGCAGTGAGGTGGAACCTTCCTCATGGTGTGTGGTTCTGCAGTGAGGTGGAAACCTTCCTCATGGTGTGTGGTTCTGCAGTGAGGTGGAACCTTCCTCATGGTGTGTGGTTGTGCAGTGAGGTGGAACCTTCCTCATGGTGTGTGGTTCTGCAGTGAGGTGGAACCTTCCTCATGGTGTGTGGCTCTGCAGTGAGGTGGAACCTTCCTCATGGTGTGTGGGCTCTGCAGTGAGGTGGGACCTTCCTCATGGTGTGTGGTTCTGCAGTGAGGTGGAACCTTCCTCATGGTGTGTGGCTCTGCAGTGAGGAGGAACCTTCCTCATGGTGTGTGGCTCTGCAGTGAGGTGGAACCTTCCTCATGGTGTGTGGCTCTGCAGTGAGGTGGAACCTTCCTCATGGTGTGTGGCTCTGCAGTGAGGTGGAACCTTCCTCATGGTGTGTGGCTCTGCAGTGAGGTGGGACCTTCCTCATGGTGTGTGCTCTGCAAGTGAGGTGGAACCTTCCCTCATGGTGTGTGGCTCTACAGTGAGGTGGAACCTTCCTCATGGTGTGTGGCTCTACAGTGAGGTGGAACCTTCCTCATGGTGTGTGGCTCTTCAGTGAGGTGGAACCTTCCTCATGGTGTGTGGCTCTTCAGTGAGGTGGAACCTTCCTCATGGTGTGTGGCTCTGCAGTGAGGTGGGACCTTCCTCATGGTGTGTGGCTCTGCAGTGAGGTGGGATCTTCCTCATGGTGTGTGGCTCTGCAGTGAGGTGGAACCTTCCTCATGATGTGTGGCTCTGCAGTGAGGTGGGACCTTCCTCATGGTGTGTGGCTCTGTCAGCATAGTTGCTGATCCCTGTATTCCCTGTATTATATAGCATAGCATATTAGTATCCTCCATGTGCTTTAGACACGAGATCCCTCGTAGGCCTTTGGCTTGGAGTGACGTCATGGGCATACACATGGGCAGTGATCCCTTTGTCCCGCCCTCTCTCAGCGGCAGACCGTCTAGGCGTAAACAGGCTAGGTAACTGTGGCTCCATCTCCCATCTCAGTCTGACAATATATCTACCATCCTACAAGTGTGTCTACTTTCAACCTGTGATATCTCCATTCAAGAACCCTTACGATAAATGGTGACAGCGGAGGGCCTGTAATTCTGACGATTACAGCGATTTCTGGAGATAAAGTTGTCGACCAGCAAGACGGCCATTTCGTGTTACCAGTAGGCCTACCGAGGTTCACCCCATCCAGCTACCTCAAGCCAGCTACTCTACCAGCTTCTACATTATTCACTGGTCAGTCTCTTTGTATTAGTGTTTCCTGCTTTTTTGCATTACTCCCGAGGGGTTGACCCGAGTTTGCAAAATAAGCCAGCTTCCAGTCTGTGGTGGGGGAGTCAGAACACCCGAGTCCAGTCCAGCCTAGCCTACTCCATCCAATTATTTTGCCTGCCAAGCCCATTTTCCACCCCTGCGGTAAACGTGTGAAGTTATCAAGCATTCTGGGGAAGGGGTTAAGATAAGCCAGCTAAAACTAACCCAGTGTCTTCCCCCCATACCAGGCAAGCCCGTGACATCTTCATGCTTGTGATTCAATTTCCAAGCATTCGAGTGCTCCTGCATTTTGTGGTGTTGTAGTATTCGGGGTTTTTCTCCAAGCCAGCCGGCTTAGAATTATTTCGCGGAGTGGGGGTTTTTCTCTGAGGTTTACGACTTCAACCCAAAACCCAGCCCTCCGTCAGTGTTGGCACCATTGCCGCCCCTCAGACGCCTCGCTCACCCTTTTACCCAAAACCAACTCGTCGGCCATTACAACTCACCTCCCTCTCATGTTTGGTGCTCTGCTAAGGTTGAGCATCATATTTTAAGGACCACATAGGGGTCAAGAGCTAGAGTGTGGGCCCCATCTTTAAAAGCCTCCTGTGTGTTTCTCTCGCCGATTTTAAGCGCAATTCACGATATCTTGCAGGGGACACAGCAAGACGTTTAAAAACAATCCATCAATCTAAATTTTTTAAAGTGTTAAAAAGTTTAAAATATTTTTTTTTTTAGAGACATTTGCGAGTGTTGAGAATTTCTTTTGTTTCCCATAATTTTTTCTCTTAGTACTTCATGACTTTTGATCAACCGGGTTTTTCTGTACTGTTGCATAATTTTTTTAACCCCTTAAATTCGTGTTAATTTTCGTCATTATTTTATATCTGTTGTGTTGTTTTTTCTTTTATACACATTAAAGTAGTACTTAGGTTTTCCCTTTGTTGTGTGTGAAACTATGAGCATATAGAATTTGTGTTAAATTTCAGAATTCCAGTGATTAACTCAAAAAATTTTTTTCACCTCATATTCTGCATCACAACTCAGTGTTGCTTTTATTTTTTTTTCCCTAGCAATGTGTTTTTTGTTTGTTCCCTGTGTGTTTGAAAAATTCTTGTGTTATATTTTTCCTTTTCAGCCAGTTTTTAATTTGTCTTTTTCCACGCATGTGCCTTTTTTTAAAAGCCCGCAAGAAATCTTTTTTAAATTTTTTTTAAAAAACATCAATTTCATTGCAAAAAAATTCTAGTACTGATTTTTATGTTGATGTGTTGTTCTGCTCATGTAAGTTTGTTTCCTTTTGTTTGTGTTTTAGCACCTATTTTTTTTTTCATATTTTATTGAACAAAATTCACTCTTAGTGAAATTTTTTTGTTCCCCTTTTTAAAAGAAAATTGTTCTTTTGCTTGTTAAGTATTGTTTAAGTCAGTTAAAGTTAAAGTTTCTTTCCCTTGATATATTTCTTTTCTTGTTGTTATAATTTTAAATTATTGCACACAGACTCTTTTTGCAATAATTCTTGTAAAAATATTGTGTTGCTATTAAATTTTTCTTGCAGAAAATTTTATGCAGTTTGTGAAATACAGTTTCTTACAGTGCAGTTTTTATGCTTGTTCTGTCAATATTTTATTTGTCGTCTTTTTAATTTTTTATTTCAGTGAATTGGTGTTTTTTTCTTTTTTGACAAGTTTATGGTCCATTTATCATTTTTTTGTATTTCCTTGTTGCATTGAAAGTAAAATAACTCACTGTGCCTTTATTCAATTTAAAGAAAAAATTTGGGCAATTTTAGATTTGAAAAGTACAAGTTCTCTTGTTTTCAGTTTTTTTTTTTGGGTAAGTTGCTTTTTTTTTTTTTTTTTCTTGTGTGAGTTTTTTTGCTTACTTTTAAAACTTGTAAATTTTTTAATTACTTAGCAAAATATTTTAAGCTTTTTTTCCATTTAATTCACTGTTTGTGTTTTCCCTCATTTATCATTTTCTTTGTTCTTTTAAATTTTTATTTTTTACTTTTTGGCAAACAGTCTCAATTTTTCTCAGCGATGCCTCGCCTTGCTGCTAGTCAACCTTTAAAATTGGTCGCCCAAAATTCGAGAAAACTCCGTATCAAACATAGACATACTCGACTTTCCCCTGCGTAATTCACTCGTGATCCGTAGAGCTAGGCCATATTCAATGGTGCCCCAGCCCAACCTTGAAGGTTTTTTTACTGCTTTAGAGCCAAGCGACGCTTCGTTGTGGTCCCCCTTCTGAGACTTTTAATAAGTAGGGAAAGGAGAGTCTAGCCCCTTCTTCAGCTGCCTCAAATGTTTTTAAAAATTAATTTCGATAAAGGTTCCAAGATCTGACCAGTGGCAAGATTATGAACATTAATTCGCAATTATTTGAACCTGCGGAAACGATCCGTTCGTTTTTTCTAAAAAGAATTAGTTTGCACCCCCCCGAGACCAAAGAGTCATTAGAGGAGTTTGCTTTTTGTCTAAAAAACCTAAGTCCTCATTTGTTAAAGCGGGCCGAAAATTCAAGTATTTTAAACGATAGTGAAAAACCCAGCCCTTGTGGGTTTGCCGATTAGCTCCCTTTGGAGTCGTTAAAAAACTAATGCCCCGACACTAAGTATTGTAAAATTTTCAAGTCCGCTAGATGAAATATGGGACCGCTTAAACTCTAACCTTTACGAAATTTGTGCCCGAGGATCCTTCCCCTTACGTAGGTCTATCCCAAAATAAAATCCTGTCCCTCCTTTAGTTTGTGCTACTACCAAACCTCCCAACCGCAATCACTCACGCTCTCACCAAAGCAATGAAAGGTACATTCCCGTAACCCCATAGTACGTACAGTCCACAGTCAAATAATTTGCTACAATTGTGGTTTCCGTGGCCATATCGCTAGTAATTTTTATCCCAGTTCCCCAAAAAAAGGTCGTACTGATATGAGTACCAGTCATTTTCCCCTACTGTACCCATCAAAAATTTCATGGACATGATACATCTGAGTGAATGCTTTTCCAATATGCGGTCCTAGACTTTCCATGGCCTTTCCAACCGCAGAGCCAGGGAGGAAAACAGACGTCGGGGTTCACATTTAAATAAAACCGGTCATTTTCCATTGGGGGGAATTGAGCGCCCCATCAAACCGCCCAATGTGAGGGAAGGAAAATGATACGCCTTCCCCGTTCACAATTCCTTTGAAGCCTTAAGCATCTCGAGAATGACAACCCTGCTGTGATGTGGTTTCACACGTCTCTGAGTAGAGGAATTTGGGGTGAAGTAAAGATGCTTTATCCGATGAAACTCAACTTCTTTTTGCATATGAGTTCTAATGCAACGTTTGGCCTTAGTCAAGCTTCTGCCATAATGCCCGTTATGTTTCTGGACTCTGGTGCGAAAGTTAATTCAAAGGTCTAGCTTTTTTAAAAAAGGCGGTTCACGTATCCTCCTGTTGAAAAAAACTACGTAACTTCCTTGGGGGAGTGCGGGTTCTCTTCTCGGCCGAGGTAAACTTCATCACCTTTAAATCCAAGGCAAGACTTTATGGTTTTTCTTGTTTGTCGACCAATTCTTTCCCGGTGACCTTTTTCTGGTTTTGCTTCCTCAGACTTCGCTTTGTGTCAAACCCGAACCGATGGCATGCCCAAATAGTGATTAACGTTCCTTCTGGGGTTCCCAGTTTGGATCAGAATCTGCATAGTGCAAGTATGATGTACGCATTAACCCCTTAAACAACCCCAATGCAATTTCCAGTGCGTCCCAAGGGGTCGGGCCTGGTAATTCTGCACCCCTTTTGTGTTCCACCTATACCTTCAACTTGCAGGAAGTGTTCCGTTGCCTCAATGTCCGAGGACACCAGACTCCCTTGAGTGCACAGCCTACCCCTGCAATACTGCTAGTTCGAGTAGTATTTTCCCTCCAAGGGGATGCCTTTCAGAAAAGATTACTTGGAACTAGTAATCCCCACTCTTTTTGATGCACATGCCTTTGCAGAAAAGACTCTCTGTTGCGGTGTGCTCTCACTAGAGTGTCTGTTGTTGTTCCTAATGTTCAGATGGTGATCCCTCCTATTGACAGGTTTCCCTGAAAGGGTCAAAGGTTTATTTTTGAACCTTTCCCTTCCCCAATTGTAAGAGACAAAAAATCCATTTACTCCTTGCTAACATTTTGGTCACAGGTTCGTCTCAGAGCAAATAAAAACCTCGTTGACCAGTTAACTACCTTACCCCGTTTTAAGTACAGGATGACGTGTCACCTGACCAGTGGGTCCCGGGGCTTTTTCTACGGGGAGCCCCCACCACTTTTCCGGATCAAACGTTCCAAGTTGAGGAGAAAAACTTACTCCTACTGACTTCCCCCACGAAGTCAACGTTGTTGCTCTTTAACAAACGTCTAAAGCTATTTCCTTACCAGGTGAGAAGATGGGGATAACAAATTATTTGTCCCCATCGTATTCCACTTAACCTGGACTGACCATTTACTACCGCGTACAGAAGCCCATTTTCCCGTTGCTGTCGAGAGGAAATGATCAATAAAAGCTCAATGATGGGGTTTTTGCACTAGCAATTCACCCGGAATGCCCCTTGACCTAGTGCTAAAAGGATGGCCTTTGGGGCCCGGTGATTTACTTTAGGAAGTTAAACGCGAAAACCTTCCAGATCGTTTTCCCACTTCCTGTCTAGGTGACCTTTTACGCAATATCGGGGATAACAAAGTCTTCTCGACCCAGATTGTTACAAGGGTTTTGGGGAAATCCCTCTTACGAGGCAGCCAAGATTTTCAGCTTTCTCCACTCCCCCAGGTTTTATTTCATTTTCCCCCGTATGGCGTTTGGATTACGATCGTCTCCTATCACTTCTCTAGACCTGACCAATATCTTTAGAGGGGGATAGGTAAACACTTTGGTGTACTTAGACGAGAATCTTTTTGTCCGAAGACGTGGACACCATCTGAAAGACTTTATACAACTTTGGGAAAAATTGAAAAAGCAAATTTAAAGATCAAACTTTCTAAATCCAATTTTTCAGACAGAAAATTTAAATTTTGGTCACGTGTCATCCTAGAGGGGTTTTTGACTGACCAAAGTTTAAAATAACGCAGACTAAATTTTTCCCCTCCAAAACCGCGATGCCCTAAGATCCTTTTGGGGTTTGCATTTTTTATAGATCTTTCTTGCTAATTTTTTTTCCAACTGTCCCCTAACTGAGTTGCTTAAGAAAGTCCCTTTTTGTTGGGCCTTCCCTCAAGAAACAGCATTCCAAAAACCCAAAAAAAAAGCTAACATCTGCCCATTTTGAAATTCCCAGATTTTTCTAAGCCCTTCTATCTACAAATGATGCAGTTCCATTTGGGATAGGGCCCCTACTACTCAGAAGACTGTAGCAAGTACAAGCGTTGCATTTGCCACCGAGTCCTTTCGAAGGGGAACTAAATTATACAGTAACGGAGAAAACTTTACAATATGTGGTCTTTTTAAACACTTCCAGACATCATTTACCCGTAACCCTGTTCAGTTTGACAGTCAAAGCGCCACTGAACCCTTTTTTCCAGAACAAACAGCCCACTGGGAAGGTTAGCCAGATGGCCTTGACTATCCAAGAGTTCAATCCCACTTTGAAAATTTACCTGGCAAGTCAAATGTAGTCGAGATGCTTTAAAACGCGACAGTTAGTTAGTTAAGCAGATCCTCCATTTACTGTCAGGATGCAAAACTGCAAAAGAAAAAGATCCCCTGTGGTCTGGGGTGATTCATTTTTCTCCGGGAAATCTCATTCTTGCTGTAAAGAACCACACCCTTAGTGACTTTGTAATGAGTCAGGGAAATTTCGTATCGAAAAGCCGAGTTGGGATCCAAGAAAAGAGTTTACCAGTTGTAATTTCCCCGTCATAGTGAACGTAGCTCTACAGCTAGTTCATGATGCACCAGGGGTTGCACACCCTGGTATGGATCGTTCGTGAAAAAGCCAAAGAAAAACTTTTTGGGCCCCGTATGGCAACTGACATTTTCCCAGTAAAGTTAAGAAATGTAGTGTCGACAGCATAAAAGGAAATTCAATGGTTTCCAAAAACCCAAACCAAGGTCCACCACTAGCGAACGTGGGAAAAAATTGCCCTTGTTTGTTAACTAATTTTAAAAGCCCCCAAAGGGAACAAAAAATTTTTGTTAGGTAACCATTTTACCAGATATTGGAGCGTTCCCATTGCAAAAAGACGCGGAAAAGTATAGAGCGTTTAAAGAACGCATTTCTGCAGGATAAAAACCCCCAAAATCCCTTGAACGATAATGGAGGGGAAAATTCTGTAATGAGATTCTTGAAAAATTTGTGTACTTTATACAAGATCTTAAATCCACCATTGTTTCCCCTCTCCCGCAGCAATGGGGTTTGCCGAAAAAACAAAAAAGAAAGTACTTTATGTTCGGAACTATCACCCCAATAGGAAACTTGGGATAATTATACCAGATGTCCAGTGTGGGCCCTAAATTCTGCTTACAAGCTTTCCCTAGGATACTCCACATTATGCATTGTATGGTGTGACAAGCGTTTTCCCCATGAGTTGTTATAAATTTTATCCGAAACCTAATTTCAACCCCTTTTTTTCGTAGCAACTCGTACCAGCTTAGCTCAAAGTGTTTTTGAAAATCCCTGAAACACTTCAAAATCAACAGCAGAATTTAAAGAGTCGCAACCTCAGCAAACCCTCAAAAAACAAAGTAGGTTCGAGAGTTATGCGTTAAATTTAACAAAACATCTGCAATGCCAAAACTTGATCAAAAAATTTTTCGACCTTATCGAGTATTGAACATTCAGGAAAAAGTAAAGGTTTAAAAAATTAGTACTGGCAAATCAAAAAAATCGCATTTAGACATATGAAATTTGTATGCGATGTTGAGATATTGCACCAACTAATGTGACAGATTTTGACATCCCCCTATCCCGTACTCCCTATCCAGATACTCATCAGATACTCAACCCATTCGTTTACTCCTTTCGTACTCGACAAATAATAGAAACCCGCAAGTTCTTTTTTTAAAATATTCCTTCAAAATTTTCTCAGTCAAGGCATGTGTTGGCCATTTCAGGGAAATTTGATCCTCCCAAGATATAACCTTCTGCATATGTAAACCTTACCCTCGCGAATTGGGTTTAAATGTACATGTCTGTATAATTAGAGTCCCGGTGAATGAAAGTGTCAAAAGTGTGTTTATTTTTAGTGATCATTTGTCAGAAATTTTGGTTCAGTTCCCTCCCTATTCTGAGAATTCGTCTAATTTTTTGTGCACCAATCTCCTTTTTGTTAAACACTTTTTGTAATATTTTTCTTCCCCAGAATCCGTAAGTGATGAAAACAATCGATCGATCAATTCCATCCAAATTTTATAAGAATTGTTCTTATAGTTTGTAATGCATTTGTTAAAAAAACCCCCATGAATTCCTTAGATACCATCCATTAGTTCTAAGATATTTGAATTTGTTATTTTATAGAATCAGCCCAGATCCGCCTGCCTTTTCAGCCCAAGAAGTAGTGTATGTCGGGACGACATACGTAAAATGGGGCCCCAGCTGTCCAAGTTGCTGATCCTGTATTTCCCCGTATTATTAAAACATAGCATATTTAAAACCCCATGGCTTTTGACCCCGGTCCTCGTAGGCCCTTTTGGGTTGGAGTGACGCTTGGGCATAACCCCTGGGCAGTGATCCTTTGTCCCGCCCTCACTCAGCGGCAGACCCTTAGGGGTAAAAAAGGCTAGGGAACTGTGGTTCCATCTCCCCCCCCCGTCGAAAAAAACTCCATCCTACAAGTGTGTCTACTTTCAACCTTGATACTCCCTTCAAGAACCCTTACGATAGCTCTCAGTGGGGGGGTGGGACCTTCTCATTGGTGTGGCCTGCGTGAGGTGGGACCTTCCTCATGGTGGTTTCTCTGCAGTGAGGTGGGATCTTTCATGGTGTGTGGCTCTGCATAGGTGGAACTTCCTCAGTGGTGGCCTGCAGTGAGGTGGGGGGGCTTCCTATGGGTGTGGGCCCGCGTGAGGTGGGACCTTCCTCTGGTGGGGCTCTGCAGTGGGTGAACCTCCTCATGGTGTGTGGCTTGAGTGAGGGGGGACCTTCCCCATGGTGTGTGGCTTGCAGGAGGGGGAACCTTCCCCTGGTGGTTTGGGTCGTAGTGAGGTGGAACTTCCCCATGGGGTGTGGTTCTCAGTGAGGTGGAAACCTTCCCCATGGTGGTGGCTCTGATGAGGTGGAACCCTTTTCAGGTGGGGTTCCAGTGAGGTGGAACCTTCCTCATGGTGTGTGGTTTTGGGGTGAGGTGGAACCTTCCTCATGGTGTGTGGTTCTACAGTGAGGTGGGACCTTCCTCATGGTGTGTGGTTCTGCAGTGAGGTGGAACCTTCCTCATGGTGTGTGGTTCCGCAGTGAGGTGGAACCTTCCTCATGGTGTGTGGTTCCGCAGTGAGGTGGAACCTTCCTCATGGTGTGTGGTTCCGCAGTGAGGTGGAAACTTCCTCATGGTGTGTGGTTCTGCAGTGAGGTGGAACCTTCCTCATGGTGTGTGGTTCTGCAGTGAGGTGGAACCTTCCTCATGGTGTGTGGTTCTGCAGTGAGGTGGAACCTTCCTCATGGTGTGTGGCTCTGCAGTGAGGTGGAACCTTCCTCATGGTGTGTGGTTCCGCAGTGAGGTGGAACCTTCCTCATGGTGTGTGGTTCCGCAGTGAGGTGGGACGTCAGTGTTGTACTGGGACTTCAGAGTAGTAAAGCCAAGGCCGTATACCTGTTGTATGTAACTCTGACGTCAGTCTACCGTGCCTTGTCTTGTCTACGGCTAACTCCTCCCTTATACTCCACCCTCCTATCTCATACTCCACCCTCCTGCCTCATACTCCACCACTCCTCCCTCATACTCCACCCTCCTACCTCATACTCCGCCCTCCTGCCTCATACTCCACTCCTGCCTCATACTCAAGAACTCCTCCCTCATACTCCAGCACTCCTCCCTCATACTCCACCACTCCTTCCTCATACCCCAGCACTCCTCCCTCATACTCAACCACTCCTTCCTCATACTCAACCACTCCTCCCTCATACTCAACACCTCCTGCCTCATACTCCATCACTCCTGCCTCATATTCCTCAATTCCTCCCTTATACTCCAGCACTCTTGCCTCCAACTCCACCACTCCTGCCTCATACTCCACCACTCATGCCTCGTACTCCACTCCTGCCTAATACTTCACTCCTGCCTCATACTGCACCACTCCTGCCTCATACTCCTCTCCCTCATACTCCACCACTCCTACCTCATACTCCACTCCTCCATCATACTCCACCACTCCTCTCTCATACTCCACCACTCCTCCCTCATACTCCACCACTCCTCTCTCATACTCCACCACTCCTCCCTCATACTCCAGTAATCCTCCCTCATACTCCACCACTCCTCCCTCATACTCCACCACTCCTCCCTCATACTCAACCACTCCATCCTCATCCTCCAACACTCCTGCCTCATACTCCATCACTCCTGCCTCATATTTCACAATTCATCCCTTATACTCCAGCACTCGTGCCTCATACTCCACAACTCCTGCCTCATACTCCAGCACTGCAGCTTCATACTCCAGCACTGCAGCCTCATGCTCCACCACTCCTCTCTCATACTCCATCACTCCTGTCTCATACTCCAGCACTGCAGCCTCATACTCCACCACTCGTCTCTCATAGTCCACCACTCCTGCCTCATACTTCAGTACTGCAGCCTCATACTCCACCACTCCTGCTTCATACTCCAGCACTGCAGCCTCATACTCCACCACTCCTGTCTCTTACTCCAGCACTGCAGCCTCATACTTCACCACTCCTGCCTCTTACTCCAGCACTGCAGCCTCATACTGCACCACCCCTCTCTCATACTGCACCACTCATGCTTCATACTCCACCACTAATCTCTCATACTGCACCACTCCTGCTTCATACTCCACCACTCCTCTCTCATACTGCACCACTCCTGCTTAGCAATCCACCACTCCTCTCTCATACTGCACCACTCCTGCTTCATACTCCACCACTCCTCTCTCATACTGCAACCACTCTGCTTAGCAATCCAACCATCTCATCTCTCATACTGCACCACTCCTGCTTCATACTCCACCACTCCTCTCTCATACTGCACCACTCCTGCTTCATACTCCACCACTCCTCTCTCATACTGAACCACTCCTGCTTCATACTCCACCACTCCTCTCTCATACTGCACCACTCCTCTCTCATACTGCACCACTCCTCTCTCATACTCCACCACTCCACTCTCATACTGAACCACTCCTGCTTCATACTCCACCACTCCTCTCTCATACTGCACCACCCCTGCTTCATACTCCACCACTCCTCTCTCATACTCCACCACTCCTGCTTAGCACTCCACCACTCCTCTCTCATACTGCACCACTCCTGCTTCATACTCCATCACTCCTCTCTCATACTGCACACCACTCCTGCTTCATACTCCATCACTCCTCTCTCATACTGCACCACTCCTGCTTCATACTCCATCACTCCTCTCTCATACTGCACCACTCCTGCTTCATACTCCACCACTCCTCTCTCATACTCCACCACTCCTGCTTCATACTCCATCACTCCTCTCTCATACTGCACCACTCCTCTCTCATACTCCACCACTCCTCTCTCATACTGCACCACTCCTGCTTCATACTCCACCACCCCTCTCTCATACTGCACCACTCCTCTCTCATACTCCACCACATCCTCTCTCATACTCCACCACCCCTCTCTCATACTGCACACTCCTCTCTCATACTCCACCACTCCTCTCTCATATCCACCACTCCTCTCTCATACTGCACCACTCCTGCTTCATAACTCCACCACTCCTCTCTCATACTGCACCACTCTCTTCATACTCCACCCACTCCTCTCTCATACTCCACCACTCCTGCTTCATACTCACCACTCCTCTCTCATACTCCACCACTCCTGCTTCATACTCCACCACTCCTCTCTCATACTGCACCACTCCTGCTTCATACTCCATCACTCCTCTCTCATACTGCACCACTCCTGCTTCATACTCCACCACTCCTCTCTCATACTCCACCACTCCTGCTTCATACTCCACCACTCCTCTCTCATACTCCACCACTCCTGCTTCATACTCCATCACTCCTCTCTCATACTGCACCACTCCTCTCTCATACTCCACCACTCCTCTTTCATACTCCGCCACTCCTCTCTCATACTCCGCCACGCCTCTCATACTACGCCACTCCTCTCTCATACTCCGCCACTCCTCTCTCATACTTCACCACTCCTCTCTCATACTCCGTCACTCCTCTCTCATACTCCACTCCTCTCTCATACTGCACCACTCCTGCTTCATACTGCCCACTCCTGCTTCATACTTCACCACTCCTCTCATACTCCACCACTCCTCTCTCATACTCCACCTCTCCTCTCTCATACTCCACCACTCCTCTCTCACACTGCACCACTCCTCTCTCATACTGCACCACTCCTCTCTCATACTGCACCACTCCTCTTATATTCCACCACTCCTCTCTCATACTCCACCACTCCTCTCTCATACTCCACCACCTACTCTCTCATACTCCACCACTCCTCTCTCATACTCCACCACTACTCTCTCATACTCCACCACTACTCTCTCATACTCCACCACTACTCTCTCATACTCCACCACTACTCTCTCATACTCCACCACTACTCTCTCATACTCCACCACTACTCTCTCATACTCCACTCCTCTCTCATACTCCACCACTACTTTATTCATACTCCACCACTACTCTCTCATACTCCACCACTTCTCTCTCATACTACACCACTACTCTCTCATACTCCACCACTCCTCTCTCATACTCCACCACTACTCTCTCTCATACTCCACCACTACTCTCTCATACTCCGCCACTCCTCTCTCATACTCCACCACTACTCTCTCATACTCCACCACTACTCTCTCATACTCCACCACTACTCTCTCATTCTCCACCACTACTCTCTCATACTCCACCACTACTCTCTCATACTCCACCACTACTCTCTCATACTCCACCACTACTCTCTCATACTCCACACTACTCTCTCATACTCCACCACTATTCTCTCATACTCCACCACTCCTCTCTCATACTCCACCACACTTTATTCATACTCCACACTACTCTCTCATACTCCACCATTTCTCTCTCATACTACACCACTACTCTCTCATACTCCGCCACTCCTCTCTCATACTCCACCACTACTTCTCTCATACTCCACCACTACTCTCTCATACTCCACCACTCCTCTCTCATACTCCACCACTACTCTCTCATACTCCACCACTACTCTCATACTCCACACTACTCTCTCATTCTCCCCCAAACTACTCTCTCATACTCCACCACTACTCCTCCATACGCCAACTCACTCTCTCTCATACTCACCACTACTCTCTCATACTCCACCACTCATCTCTCATACTCCACCACTACTCTCTCATACTCCACCACTACTCTCTCATACTCCACCACTACTCTCTCAATTACTCCACCACTACTCTCTCATACTCCACCACTGCTCTCTCATACTCCACCACTCCCCTCTCATACTCCACCACTACTCTCTCATACTCCACCACTACTCTCTCATACTCCACCAACCCTCTCTCATACTCCACCACTACTCTCTCATACTCCACCACTCCTCTCTCATACTCCACCACTCCTCTCTCATACTCCACCACTATCTCATACCCCACCACTACTCTCTCATACTCCACCACTCCTCTCTCATACTCCACCACTACTCTCTCATACTCCACCACTACTCTCTCAAACTCCACCACTACTCTCTCATACTCCACCACTACTCTCTAAATACTCCACCACTACTCTCTCATACTCCACCACTACTCTCACATACTCCACCACTACTCTCTCATACTCCACCACTACTCTCTCATACTCCACCACTACTCTCTCATACTCCACCACTACTCTCTCATACTCCACCAACTCCTCTCCATACTCCGCCACTTCTCTCTCATACTCCACCACTACTCTCTCATACTCCACCACTACTCTCTCATACTCCACCACTACTCTATCATACTCCACCACTACTCTCTCAAAACTCCACCACTCCTCTCTCATGCTCCACCACTACTCATACTCACCACTACTCTCTCATACTCCACCACTACTCTCTCATACTCCACCACTCCTCTCTCATACTCCACCACTACTCTCTCATACTCACCACCCCTCTCTCATACTCCACCACTCCTCTCTCATACTCCACCACTACTCTCTCATACTCCACCACTACTCTCTCATACTCCACCACTAATCTCTCATACTCCACCACTCCTCTCTCATACTCCGCCACTTCTATCCTCATACTCCACCCACTACTCTCTCATACTCCACCACTACTCTCTCATACTCCACCACTACTCTCTCATACTCCACCACTACTCTCTCATACTCCACCACTGCTCTCTCATACTCCACCACTCCCCTCTCATACTCCACCACTACTCTCTCATACTCCACCACTACTCTCTCATACTCCACCAATCCTCTCTCATACTCCACCACTACTCTCTCATACTCCACCACTCCTCTCTCATACTCCACCACTCCTCTCTCATACTCCACCACTAACTCTCTACATACTCCACCACTACTCCTCATACTCCACCACTCCTCTCTCATACTCCACCACTAACTCTCTCATACTCCACCACTACTCTCTCAAACTCCACCACTACTCCTCTCATACTCCACCACTACTCTCTCATACTCCACCACTACTCCTCATACTCCACCACTACTCTCTCATACTCCACCACTACTCTCTCTACTCGACCACTACCTCATACTCACCACTACTCTCTCATACTCCACCACTACTCTCTCATACTCCACCACTACTCTCTCATACTCCACCACTACTCTCTCATACTCCACCACTCCTCTCTCATACTCCGCCACTTCTCTCTCATACTCCACCACTACTCTCTCATACTCCACCACTACTCCCCATACTCCACCACTACTCTATCATACTCCACCACTACTCTCTCATACTCCACCACTCCTCTCTCATGCTCCACCACTACTCATACTCCACCACTACTCTCATACTCCACCACTACTCTCTCATACTCCACCACTCACTCTCTCATACTCCACCACTACTCTCTCATACTCCACCACTACCTCTCTCATACTCCACCACTCCTCTCTCAACTCCACCACTACTCTCTCATACTCCACCACTACTCTCTCATACTCCCCCACTACTCTCTCAAAACTCCACCACTCCTCTCTCATACTCCGCCACTTCTCTCTCATACTCCACCACACTCTCTCAAAACTCCACCACTACTCTCCCCATACTCCACCACTACTCTCTCATACTCCACCACTACTCTCTCATACTCCACCACTGCTCTCTCATACTCCACCACTCCCTCTCATACTCCACCACAAACTCTCATCATACTCCACCACTACTCTCTCATACTCCACCAATCCTCTCTCATACTCCACCACTACTCTCTCATACTCCACCACTCCTCTCTCATACTCCACCACTCCTCTCTCATACTCCACCACTACTCTCTCATACTCCACCACTACTCTCTCATACTCCACCACTCCTCTCTCATACTCCACCACTACTCTCTCATACTCCAACCACTACTCTCTCAAACTACCACCACTACTCCCTCATACTCCACCACTATCTCTCAAAACTCCACCACTACTCTCTCATACTCCACCACTACTCTCTCATACTCCACCACTACTCTCTCATACTCGACCACTACTCTCATACTCCACCACTACTCTCATACTCCACCACTACTCTCTCAAACTCCACCACTACTCCTCATACTCCACCACTACTCTCTCATACTCCACCACAACTCTCTCATACTCCACCACTACTCTCTCATAATCCACCACTCCTCTCTCATGCTCCACCACTACTCATACTCCACCACTACTCTCTCATACTCCACCACTACTCTCTCATACTCCACCACTCCTCTCTCATACTCCACCACTACTCTCTCATACTCCACCACTCCTCTCTCATACTCCACCACTCCTCTCTCATACTCCACCACTACTCTCTCATACTCAACCACTCCTCTCTCATACTCCACCACTACTCTCTCATACTCCACCACTACTCTCATACTCCACCACTACTCTCTCATACTCCACCACTCCTCTCTCATACTCCACGACTACTCTCTCATACTCCACCACTACTCTCTAAATGCTCCACCACTACTCTCTCATACTCTACCACTCCTCTCTCATACTCCACCACTACTCTCTCATACTCCAGCACTACTCTCTTATGCTCCACAACTACTCTCTTATACTCCACCACTACTCTCTCATGCTCCACCACTCCTCTCTCATACTCCACCACTCCTCTCTCATGCTCCACCACTACACTCTCATGCCCACCACTACTCTCTCATACTCCACCACTACTCTCTCATACTCCACCACTACTCTCTCATACTCCACCACTACTCTCTCATACTCCGCCAGTACTCTGTCATGCTCCACCACTACTCTCTCATACTCCACCACTCCTCTCTCATACTCCACCACTACTCTCTCATACTCCACCACTCCTCTCTCTACTCCACCACTACTCTCTCATGCTCCACCACTACTCTCTCATACTCCACCACTACTCTCTCATACTCCACCACTATTCTCTCATACTCCACCACTCCTCTCTCATACTCCACCACTACTCTCTCATACTCCACTACTCCTCTCTCATAATCCACCACTACTCTCTCATACTCCACCACTACTCTCTCATACTCCACCACTACTCTATCATACCCCAAACCACTACTCTCTCATACTCCACCACTCCTCTCTCATGGTCCACCACTACTCATACTCCACCACTACTCTCTCATACTCCAACACTACTCTCTCATACTCCACCACTCCTCTCTCATACTCCACCACTACTCTCTCATACTCCACCACTCCTCTCTCATACTCCACCACTCCTCTCTCATACTCCACCACTACTCTCTCATACTCAACCACTCCTCTCTCATACTCCACCACTACTCTCTCATACTCCACCACTACTCTCATACTCCACCACTACTCTCTCATACTCCACCACTCCTCTCTCATACTCCACCACTACTCTCTCATACTCCACCACTACTCTCTCATGCTCCACCACTACTCTCTCATACTCTACCACTCCCTCTCTCATACTCCACCACTACTCTCTCATACTCCAGCACTACTCTCTTATGCTCCACAACTACTCTTTTATACTCCACCACTACTCTCTCATGCTCCACCACTCCTCTCTCATACTCCACCACTCCTCTCTCATGCTCCACCACTACTCTCTCATGCTCCACCACTACTCTCTCATACTCCACCACTACTCTCTCATACTCCACCACTACTCTCTCATACTCCACCACTACTCTCTCATACTCCGCCAGTACTCTGTCATGCTCCACCACTACTCTCTCATACTCCACCACTCCTCTCTCATACTCCACCACTACTCTCTCATACTCCACCACTCCTCTCTCATACTCCACCACTACTCTCTCATGCTCCACCACTACTCTCTCATACTCCACCACTACTCTCTCCATACTCCACCACTATTCTCTCATACTCCACCACTCCTCTCTCATACTCCACCACTTTTTCTCTCATACTCCACCACTCCTCTCTCATACTCCACCACTACTCTCTCATACTCCACTACTCCTCTCTCATACTCCACCACTACTCTCTCATACTCCACCACTATTCTCTCATACTCCACCACTACTCTCCAAACTCCACCACTACTCTCTCATACTCCACCACTATTTTCTCATACTCCACCACTACTCTCTCATACTCCACCACTATTCTCTCATACTCCACCATTATTCTCTCATACTCTACCACTACTCTCTCATAGTAAAAATTTCTACGAGTGTTCGGATTTATAGAACTTTGTTTTTCTCGTTTGCTAACACAGTATAATTGTCAGATGTTGGTATGTTAGTGTGCTCCGGGGAACAGCTTTGGCGTCTCCACTTGCAGTCTTTGTCTGTGTCCAAGAGTTGCTTTGTATGATATACAAAGCTCTAAAGACCTTGAGGTGATGGACTGAACACATCGACACCAGGCTGAGGGACCGATTACCTCATTCTCCTCGTCTCTCACTTTTCTTCACTATGTTGGACTGATGAAGTCACTGACTGGCGAAACGTTTCGTCAATAAAGATTCTCAAATGTTCCTCCTGTGTTTCATTCTTCATTTTTGAATGAATGACAAAACTCTGAGGAGTGTCTCCCCTCACCACAGTACTGTAACAGTGTTGCAACACTAACAACTCTGAGGGGTGTCTCCCCTCACCACAGTACTGTAACAGTGTTGCAACACTAACAACTCTGAGGGGTGTCTCACCTCACCACGATACTGTAACAGTGTTGCAACACAAACAACTCTGAGGAGTGTCTCCCCTCACAATGCTGTAACAGTGTTGCAACACTAACAACTCTGAGGAGTGTCTCCCCTCGCCACAGAACTGTAACAGTGTTGCAACACTAACAACTCTGAGGAGTGTCTCCCCTCGCCACAGAACTGTAACAGTGTTGCAACACTAACAACTCTGAGGAGTGTCTCCCCTCGCCACAGAACTGTAACAGTGTTGCAACACTAACAACTCTGAGGAGTGTCTCTCCCCTCGCCACAGAACTGTAACAGTGTTGCAACACTAACAACTCTGAGGAGTGTCTCCCCTCGCCACAGAACTGTAACAGTGTTGCAACACTAACAACTCTGAGGAGTGTCTCCCCTCGCCACAGAACTGTAACAGTGTTGCACACTAACAACTCTGAGGAGTGTCTCCCCTCGCCACAGAACTGTAACAGTGTTGCAACACTAACAACTCTGAGGAGTGTCTCCCCTCACCACTGTACTGTAACAGTGTTGCAACACTAACAACTCTGAGGAGTGTCTCCCCTCACCACTGTACTGTAACAGTGTTGCAACACTAACAACTCTGAGGAGTGTCTCCCCTCACCACTGTACTGTAACAGTGTTGCAACACTAACAACTCTGAGGAGTGTCTCCCCTCACCACATGTACTGTAACAGTGTGCAAACACTAACAACTCTGAGGAGTGTCTCCCCTCACCACTGTACTGTAACAGTGTTGCAACACTAACAACTCTGAGGAGTGTCTCCCCTCACCACAGTACTGTAACAGTGCTGCAACACTAACAAAACACATGCAGTGACTGCACTTTCATGTCTAAGTGGTTTGGTAAAATTTATCAAACAGACAAGGTTCCTACCTCTTAGAATGTCCCCAAATGACTTTTTGGGGGCA
>NC_069407.1:51029885-51139955 GCF_026875155.1 Cherax quadricarinatus | reverse complement strand
ACTGATATTGGCTCTCCCTTGATAGTACGGGCCCCACTTGATTACGGCCCCCCCTTTGAAGTACGGGCCTCCACTTGATAGTTGGCCCCACTGATGACTGCCCCACTATAGTTGGCCCACTTGATATACTGGTTCATTTGATATACTGGCTTCACTTGATATTTTCTGCCCCACACATGATAGTATGCTCTCCCTTGATTTACTGGCCCCACTTGAAGTACTGGTCTCCCTTGAAGTACGGGCTCTCCATTGATAGTACGGGCCCCCCATGAAGTACTGGCTCTCCACTTGATATCTGGTCCCCCCGAAGTCTGGCTCCCCCTTGTGTACTGGTCTCCATTGATAGTACGGCCACTTGATAGTACGGGCCCCCACTTGATTGTTTGGCCCACACATGATAGTACTGGCTCTCCACTTGTTTATTTCGGGCCCCCAAACAAAATGATAGTACTGGCTCTCCACTTGATAGTACTGGCTCTCCATGATAGTACTGGCTCTCCACTTGATAGTCTGGCCCCACACATGATAGTACTGGCTCTCCACTTGATAGTACTGGCTCTCCACTTGATAGTACTGGCCCCACTTGATAGTACTGGCTCTCCACTTGATAGTACTGGCTCTCCACTTGATAGTACTGGCCCCACTGATAGGCTGGCCCAACAAATATTTACTGGCTCTCCACTTGATAGTACGGGGCCCCAAACATGTTTGTACTGGTTTCTCCACTTGATAGTACTGGCTCTCCACTTGAAAACCCCCGGCCCCCAAATTGAAAATCCTGGCCCCCATTTGATTGTGCGGGCCCAACACATAAATAGTAGGGCTCTCCATTTGATAAAATGGCCCCACACATAAATAGTAAAGGCTCCCCACTTGATAGTATTTGGGCTCCCCATTATAGTTCTGGCTCTCCCCCTTGAAAGTACCGGCTCCCATTGATAGTACTGGCTCTCCATTTGGGTAGGGGGCTCTCCCTTGATAGTATTTTTGGTTCCCCACTTGTTTTTTTGGGCCCCCAAACAGGGATAGTACGGGCTCTCCCTTGATAAAAACGGCTCTCCACTTGATAGTACTGCCCCCTCAAAATGATAGTAAGGCCCCTCCACAAATATTGCTGGCTTGCACTTGATAGTACTGGCTCCCCCTTTGATAGTATGGCTCCCCAACTGATAGTACTTGCTCCCACTTGAAGTACGGCCCCAAAACTTTATAAAAATGGCTCTCCCTTGATAGTACTGGCTCCCATTTATAGTCTGGCTCTCCATTGTTAGTGCGGGCCCCCAACATGTTTGTACGGGCTCTCCACTTGAAAGTACTGGCTTCCACTTGATAGTACTGGTCCCACACAGGGATAGTACGGGCTCCCCAACTTGATAGTATTTGGCTCTCCATTGATAGAAACGGGGGCTCTCCCTGGATAGTACTGGCTCCCCCTTGATAGTTTTGGCTCTCCATTTTACAGTACGGCTCCCCCCTTGATAGAAACTGGCTTTTCCATTTGGGATAGTATGGCTCTCCATTTGATAGTACGGGCCCTCTCCACTTGATTGTTCGGGCCCCACCATGATGAACGGGCTACCCCCATTTGATAGTGTCCCCCAACACACTGATAGTACTGGTTTCCCCCACTTGTTTATTAACGGGATCCACTTGATATACTGGCTCCCCCACTTGTAGTATTTGGTTCTCCACTTGATAGTACTGGTTTTCCCACTTGATAGTGTTTGGCCCAACACATAAATAGTACGGGGTTCCCCACTTGATAATGGGGGTTTCCCCTTGATAGTATTTTGGCCCCACCAATGATAGAACGGCTCTCCACTTATAGTACTGTCTCTCCACTTGATAAAACGGGTTTCTCCATTTGATATTTACGGGCTCCCACTTGTTTGTGCTGGCCCAACTCATGATGGTACTGGCTCTCCACTTAAATAGAAAGGGCCCCACAAAAGGGTTTGTACGGCTCTCCATTTGTTTGTAGGGGCTCCCCAAACTGATAGTACGGGCTCCCATTTGGGATAGCCCCGGCTCCCCATTTTAAATAGTCCCTGGCCCTCTCACTTTGATAGTACGGGGCCCCCATTTGATAGTACTGGTTCCCCACTTGATTGTTCTGGGCCCCCCCCACATTAGTAGGGCTCTCCACTTTTTTAGTACGGCTCTCCACTTAAATAGTACTGGCTCCCCATTTGGGATAGTACTTTTTTCTCCCCTTATAGTTCTGACCCCCCCCACATGATAGTAAGGCTTCCCCATGATAGTGCTGGCCTCTCCACTGAAAGTACTGGCTCTCCACTTGATGACTTTCTCTCCCTTGATAGAAACGGGCCCCCCACACATGATAGTACTGGCTCCCCACTTGATAGTACGGGCGGGGTTTCCCCTTAAAGTACTGGCCCCCCCCCCTATAGTACGGGCTCTCCATTTGATAGTACGGCTTTTCCACTTGATAGTATTTGGCTCTCCACTTGATAGAAACTGGCTCTCCATTTGATAGTAGGGCCCCACCATGAAAAAAAATGGCTTCCCATTTAAATGTACTGGCTCTCCACTTGATAGTACGGGGGTTTTCCCACTTGAAAATTACTGGCCCCACACATGATATCCCGGGACCCATATAATACTATGGACTCCAAAAGGGAACAGTGACCTACAGGGCGCAACATCAGCACTCATTTTGGGCTTTTTTAAAAACATCAATGGTGACCCCCTTTAAAGGGGATGCCAAGTTTTTTAAACGGCCCCAAAAAGACCCAGCATCCCGAGGGTCACCACTCACCAGTCTTGATGTGCTCTTAACTCCTCTTGAAGTTCTCTTAACCGCTCTTAATGTGCTTTTAACAGCTGCTAATGTGCTATTAACCGCTCTTGGTAAGCTCTTAACCACTGTTAATATGCTTTTAACTCTTGATGAGCTCTCACCGGCTCTTCATGTGCTTTTAACTGCTCTTGATGTGCTCTTAACCACTTCTGATTTGCTCTTAACAGCTGTTGACGTAGATGAGTATAGAAATCAATATATTCAATT
This sequence comes from Cherax quadricarinatus, assembly GCF_026875155.1. NCBI lineage: Eukaryota > Metazoa > Arthropoda > Malacostraca > Decapoda > Parastacidae > Cherax > Cherax quadricarinatus. The sequence continues at coordinate 51,136,927 of NC_069407.1, read as the reverse complement.
AGAGAGAGAAAATAAAAAGGGGAATAAGAAAACCAAAAAGAGATTATGAGGCTAAAGTCAAATGCAGTATAATGTGATCCTTTATTGACTACGTTTCGCCCACACAGTGGGCTTTTTCAAGTCACAAACAGTTCTGTTTGTGACTTGAAAAAGCCCACTGTGTGGGCGAAACGTAGTCAATAAAGGATCACATTATACTGCATTTGTGTTTATATTGCCATTGTGTCGGTATTTTATACCATTTATTTCCAGGCTAAAGTCGCAAGGGATTCGAAGATTAACCCAAAAGGTAAGATTAGGGACAAGACAGACTCACTCAAAAGAAACTCAGGTCAGATTACTGACAGTGATAAGGAAATGTGTGAAATTTTTAACACTTCCTCTCAGTTTTTACACAGGAAGATACTAGCTAAATTCCGGAATAAATTATGAAGAACAGGACGATAATAAACTATGCACGATTAGAGTAACTAGTGACATGGTCATCAAGCAGAGAAATTAAAACCTAACAAATCCCCAGGCCCTGATGAACTGTATGCAAGGGTTTTAAAGTACTGTAAAGAGGAACTTAGCAAACCTTTGGCTAGTCTTTTCAACATATCACTACAAACTGACATAGTACCAGACAATGGGGTTAAATCCGAGTGGGGATCAGTAACAAGTGGCGTTCCACAGGGATCAGTCTTGGGCCCGTTGTTGTTTATAATATATATCAATGATCTTGATGAAGGAATTACTAGTGATATGAGCAAATTCGCCGATGACACGAAGATAGGTAGGATAATTGATTCAAACGTAGATGTTAGGGAACTTCAGGAGGATTTAGACAAACTCTACTCTTGGTCAGAAAAGTGGCAGATGCAGTTCAATGTAGATAAATGCAAGGTTCTGACGTGTGGTGACGTGTACTTAGCTCAGTGGTGACGTGTACTTAGCTCAGTGGTGACGTGTACTTAGCTCTGTGAAGACCTGTTTGTGTGCTCTCTGTGAATCTGTACCAGGATGCCCTCTCTTGAGCAACTTTACCAGCAGCTGAGAGAGGAGCTCAGAGTTGCTAAGATGGAGATACGGCGATTAACGGAGGAGAACAAGAGGATTCGTGGTAATCCTTCTGTTGTGAGTCCCCAGGTTAAGAGGGGAGCTTGGTCAGTGGCCGGGCAACATGGAACCAAGCTGAAGATCAAGAAAACGGTTGGTGAGGCGAAAACAACGAGAAACCAGAAGACTACCGTGGAAACTTCCAACTCATTCTCGGTGCTACCTGACGAATGTGAGTGTTCTGCTGGGAATGCCACAACGAGCACCAAAGAAGCATTGGCAGACGTGAGTAAGACATCCCTAGAAACCCCAACGAAGACCATCGAGAACATCTTGACGAATTCTACAAGTGGTGTAATGCTACCTGGCGAATGTGAGTCGACTACTCGGAGCATCAAGACGGACGACGCCAAGGAAGGTAAAAACATTGTGTGTTGGGGATAGCCAGATTAGGTACATGGATAGGGCATTCTGTTTGAAGGATAGGAGTAGGAGGCAGAGAGTGTGTTTTCCTGGGGCTGGGAGGGAAGGATATTGTTACCCGTCTGGATGACATCATGAGAGGTAATGGGAGCAATCCTATTATCTGTCTCAGTGCTGGAGGCAACGATGTTGGCAGACGTAGGAGTGAGGACCTGATTAGCAGGTATAGGTCAGCAATAGAGATAATTAGGAGAAGGGTGGGAAACCTGTCATATGTGGCATTTTGCCAAGGAGAGGAGTTGGAAATGAATGGTTGTCCAGAGCAATTGGTGTCAATTGCTGGCTGGACAAGTACTGTAAGGAAAATGCGGTAACATTCATTGACAACGGGGACCTCTTCTATGGCAGAAATGACATGTATGCCAGGGATGGGGTTCACTTATCTAGGTGTGGGGTGGGAGCACTGGCCAACGCAGTGGAGGAGCTGTTAGGTCTTTAAACTAGGAATAGTTAGTGGTATGGGTTTTTGCGGAAAACTGTAAAGTCACGGGGTAGTAACATGAGTACTAGGAGAACTAGTAATAGGCAAAATGAGGTGGATATTGGAAAGCCAGTGGCACTAATTGACAAGGACAGTAATAAGTTTAGTGGAATAACAGAAAGGACAGGAAGGGTAAAGAGAGTGGAGGGTCATTAAAAATTTATTACACAAATAGTCGCAGTGCTAGGAATAAGATGGACGAGTTGAGACTAGTTGCTAGTGCAGGTAACATAGATGTATTTGCCATTACTGAGACGTGGTTTAATTCAAAAAGTCGGGACATGCCTGCAAAATGTCACATTCAGGGTTTTAAATTATTCCAAGTAGATAGAAGTATCGGGAAGGGGGGTGGGGTGGCATTGTATGTCCGAGATCGCTTGAACTGTTGCATAAAAACGGGTATTAAGTCTGAAGTAACACATACAGAGTCTGTTTGGATAGAATTTTCAGAGGGGCATGAAAAATTAATTTTAGGTGTGATATACCGTCCCCCAAATTTAGATAGGGACCAAGGGAGACTACTATGGGAGGAAATTGTTAGGGCCACAAGGCACGATAATGTAGTAATTCTAGGAGACTTTAACTTTAGTCATATTGATTGGAATTTCTTGACTGGAATTTAGAATCATACGATTTCTTAGAAGTAGTTCAGGATTGTTTTTTTGAAGCAGTTTGTGACAGAACCTACAAGGGGAAATAACCTGCTTGACTTAGTTCTGGCAAACAATGAATCTCTTGTTAATAATTAGAAGTTTCAGAGGAACTGGGTGCTAGCGACCACAATCAATTACATTTAGAATTGAATGGAAGTATGATAGTAGGGATAACTCAGTAACAGTCCAGATTTTCGCTTAGCAGATTACGATGGGCTTAGAGAACACTTATCATCTGTTGACTGGGGTAACGAAGAGAGCTATCAATATGACAGTTTTCTGAACACAATACATGCTGCTCAAAGAACGTTTATCCCTTATAAGGAAATTATATCAAATAGAAATGACCCAAAATGGATGAATAATAGGCTGAAATATCTACTAGGGCATAAGAAAGGAATTTATAGGCGTATCAAAAGAGGCGAGGGTCATCTTATGAATCAGTATATTGACATTAAGAGGGACATTAAAAAGGGGATAAGAAAAGCTAAAAGGGACTATGAAATTAAAGTTGCTAGGGATTCTAAAACTAACCCAAAAAGTTTTTTCCAGGTATATAGAACAAAAGTCAGAGATAGGATAGGTCCCCTTAAAAATAACTATGGGCATCTTACTGACAAAGAGAATGAAATGTGCTCGATTTTAAATAATTATTTTCTCTCGGTTTTTACACAGGAAGACACTAATAATATTCCGGTAATTAATTTTAACAGTGGATCAGAAGAAGATAAATTATGTAACATCACAGTCACTAGTGAAATGGTTGTGAAGCAGATAGACCGACTGAAGCAAAATAAGTCACCGGGTCCTGATGAGGTTTTCTCAAGGGTTCTTAAGGAATGCAAAATTGAAGTCTGTGAACCATTAACTAATATTTTTAATTTATCTCTTCAAACAGGTGTAGTGTCTGATATGTGGAAGATGGCCAATGTAATTCCTATTTTTAAAACAGGGGACAAGTCGTTACCGTCAAATTACCGCCCAATAAGCCTGACCTCAATTGTAGGCAAGTTGCTAGAGTCAATTATAGCTGAGGTTATAAGAAGCCATCTCGATAAGCATAGCTTGATTAATGATACTCAGCATGGATTCACAAGAGGCCGGTCTTGTATAACTAATTTATTAACTTTCTTCAGTAAAGCTTTTGAGGCTGTTGACCACGATAAAGAATTTTATATTGTTTACTTAGATTTTAGTAAGGCATTTGATAGAGTTCCCCACCAAAGACTGTTGAAGAAAGTAGCAGCTCATGGCGTTGGGGTAGGGTGCTCTCGTGGATCGAGTCATGGCTCACAGACAGGAAGCAGAGAGTGTCCATAAATGGGGTTAAATCCGAGTGGGGATCAGTAACAAGTGGCGTTCCACAGGGATCAGTCTTGGGCCCGTTGTTGTTTATAATATATATCAATGATTTTGATAAAGGAATTGCTAGGAATGACAAATTCCCCGGGGGGAAACGAAATGGGTAGGAAATTGATTAAAAAACGTAATTTAGGAACTTCAGGAGGATTTAGACAAACCTACCTTTTGGGTCAAAAAAGGGGGCAATCAGTTCAAGTAGATAAATGCAAGGTTCTGAAGCTGGGGAGGTCCAAACCCCTAGCATTTAAATTTTAAATAATTAAATTAGCCAACAGAATGCAAAAGGAAATTTGGGGGTTTGGTAAAGCAGCAACTTAAAACCCAAGACACAATGCAATGTACGTAAAAAGGCAAATAGTTTACTGGATTATATCAAGAAGTAAAACAACAGAATCCAAGGGGTCATACTGCAGTTTTATACACATTAAATAAAAGGCCTCACCCAGATTTATGCAGTCAACTTGGTCTCCATACTACAAAAGGGGACAAAAAATTCCTTAGAAAACATTCACGAGGATACAAATTAATACATACATTGAATCTTCCTTATAAAGAAGTTTGAAGACTCTTATTTTACATTCATGTTGAAAAGAATGGGGGGAAACCCCTGATCGAATGTAAGTAAAGATGGTTTAAATAAAGGGAAATAAAAAGGTCTTGAGGAATTTTCCCCAAGAGAAAACCCGCAGTAAGGTTTTAAATTAGATAAGTTTAGATTTAAAAAGGCATAGGAAATATTGGTTTGAAAATAGGGTAGTTGTGGTGGACAGTACTATTGGTTATTAGGCTAGGACTTTGGGTATTTCAAATTTAGTTGGGGTAAGTACGAGGGGGAGGGGTTGGTTTTGGAGGACTTGCCATGGGACTTGTATCTTGGGGGGCATTAAAAATTGGGGTTGGTCAATGGGGATGAATTGTAAAGGACCTCCCTAGGGGGCCAACAGGCCTGCTGCAGTGTTCCCCCCTTTCTTATGTCTTATGTTTTTAAAAGCTGGGAAGTGTCCTAACCCTAGCATTTATATTTTAAATAATATAGAATTTAGCGAACAGATTGCAAAAGGGGTGGGGTTATGGTAAGCAGAAACCCTTAAACAAGACAGCAATGCCTAAGCGTACGTAAAAAACAAATAATTACGGGGTTTTATATCAAGGGAAGTGTAACAACAGAAGTCCAGAGGTCATACTGCGCTTTATACACATTAGTAAGGCCCCCCCTAGATTTTGCACTCAATCGGTCTCCAATTAAGGACAAAAATTCGTTTGAAAACATTAGGGGAGGATACTAAATTAATACAACATTTGAAAAACTCCTTAGAAGAAAAATTGAAACCTTTAAATTTCATACTTGTTAGACGAAAAATGAGGGGAGACCCGATCGAAGTGTATAAATGGAAGATAGGTATTAATAAAGGGGATTTAACAAGGGCTTGAGGGTACTCTCCAAGAGAGAACCCCAGAATGGGTTTAAATTAGATAAATTTAGATTTTAAAAGACATAGGAATATTGGTTTGGAAATAGGGGAGTTTTATGAGTGGAACAGTTTCCTAGTTGGGTTATTTAGGCAGGACTTTTGGGGAGTTTCCCAAAATTTTGGTGGATAAATACATGGGGGGAGGGGTTGGGTTTGAGTGGGGCTTTGCACATCAAGCTTATTTTTGGGTGGGATTTAAAATTGGGTTTGGGCAAATTTTTGTTAGTGGGTGAATTGTAAAGGACCTGCCTGTATGGGCCCAAAAGGCCTGCTGCAGTGTTCCTCCTTTCTTTTGTTCTTTTGTTCTTAAGTGGAAAAATAGCGCATGTAATACCTATTTCCCAAAAAAGAAAACAGGGCCTTACTTCAACTTAGACCAATAAGCCTTACTCCCCCAATGGGAAAATTTTTGGAAAAAATAATCGCCCAGGAATTCGTACCATCTTGACAGCATAAAAAGAATGTGAATCTCGCCTGTTTTTTTAAAGAGGCATTTCTGCTTTATCAATTTACTTTTTCACTAAAGTATTTGAGGAGGTAGATCATGGTAATGAATTCGATATTGTGTATATGGACTCAGTAAGGCTTTTGATAGAGTTCCACATCAAAGACTATTGAGGAAAATCAAGGCACATGGGTAGAGGTGTGGTTGACAGAGAGGCAACAGACAGTACGCATCAATGGGGAGAAATCAGAGTGGGGGCGTATCACAAGTGGTGTTCCACAGGGGTCAGTGTTGGGCCCTTTGTTCACAATTTACATAAACGACATAGATGAGTGAATAAATGCAAAGTTCTAAACATTAGACAGGAAAATAATCATGCTACATATAACTATGTAATGTAGATCTTACTATTACTGATTGAGAAAAGGATTTGGGAGTTCTGGTTAGTAATAATCTAAAACCAAGACAACAATGCATAAGTGTTCCCAATAAAGCGAACAGAATCCTTGGCTTATCAAGAAGCATAAATAATAGGAGTCCTCAGGTTGTTCTTCAACTCTATAAATCTTTGATAGGCCTTATTTAGATTATGTTGCACAGTTCCAGTCACCGAAGATTGAGACACTTATGTAGCATATGGAAATCTTTACTCAGGAAACGTTTCGCCACACAGTGGCTTCATCAGTCCAATACAAAGAGGAAGGCGTAAGGAGAGGGGGAGAATGAGGTAATCAGTCCCTCAACCTGGAGTCGATGTGTTCAGTCCATCAATCTTGTAGAATGTACAGCATAGGCAAACAAAAAGCAAACAAGTTTAGGTAAGATCCCAATGGGATGAGCGGGGAAGACGGGACAGATGAAGAATAGCTCTGGAGAGGAGTGTTCTTAGTAAGAGAAATAGAGCCAGGGCTTAACCCAGCAGCTAAGGCGATCGTGGGGCAGACTTGAGAACAGGAATAGCAGGGACTGTTGCATTGAACTTGTTGTAGTTGAAGTCTTGAATCTTGAGTAGCTGGCAGCAGGCTAGGTCACATCAGAGGGTAGAACACATATGGGAGTTATAGGAGTAACTGAGGAGGCAGGTTAGCAATGGAGCCATTTTCAAACTTTTTGAAGCTGCTTCTAGATAGGTGGTATAATTTAGCCTTGTTGCTGAAGGTGAAACGTAGAGGCTTGATGAACTCAAGAACTTGGGTGAGTGTGAAGTGAAGCGGTGATTCACATGCATACTTGACTGTTCCAGCACCGAGGGGCTTTTGTAGAGTTCAGTACAGGTCATGGTGTCAGTATTTGAAGAAGTGTAAAAGGTAAGGTTTTCCATGAGGGTTTACTGGAGTCGTCGTTATCTTCCTCTTCTGGAGGTGGATTCCACTGGGAGAATCTACAATGGTGGTAGCAGGTGGACTGAGGTTCGACAGGAGCAGCTGTGAGGTGTAATGGTTGTGTAACAGCAGGCTGGAGAGGTGGAGGCGGTGGTTGAGGCAACTGATCAACGTTGTCAGCGGTGAAGTGGTTATAGAAGTTACAGGAGCAGTTGCTTGGGCAGGAGACAGGTCCTGCAGGACAGTAAAGTTCAGACGTTGGGAAGGATCTTGAGGATGTCTTCTGAGGTGTGGATTCCGGAAAATGAAGGCAGGCATGTTGTTCAACGGAATAGTTCGTTAATAGTTGGTGTTGAAAGTGCCGGGCTTGCTGCGTTTGCAAGTGTGCATACACCATGCAGTACAGCACCTTGGAAGAGCACGTCGGGGAGTGGAGAGAGGGAGTTGCTGGGCGATGGTGCCTGTAATTAGCGTGTAGAGTCTTGATGGCGTCGGTTTGTGGTTTGGTTATTGCAGCATATGTCGGTGAATTGGAGGTTTTCTTCAGAACTTTAGTTTTTTAAATATGATTTCTTTTCTGAGTGGGCACTTAGCTGCAAGGGTATGATGATTACCCTTGCAGTTAAGACATGTTGGTGTTGTAGTAATGGTGCAGGATCTGAAATCGTGTCCATCATTCCCACATTTTGAACAAAACTTCTTATCCTTGATGGGGCAGTCCTTGGTGGTGTGATTATAGGAGTAGCAGGTCCAGCAGTGGGAGATGTATGTGAAACGTTCTTGTTCTATATGACTTGGGTGAATGTGGTAATATGAGATGGCCAGACCGTCAGAGAGAGCTTGGGCAGCCATGGAGATGTCTGAGAATGTAATCTTTAGCATTGATGTGGCGTTGGGGATCTTTGAGATGCTGTCTATCGAGGCCCACGTGTTTTGTTCCTCAATAGATGTCTTCAGTGCTTCAGTAGAGAGAGAGGTGACGATATTGTCAAGTCTTTTCACAAAGACCGAACGTTTCGACTTCAAGAATGGAGACGGGGATAGAGTGAATTGTTGTGTTTGTAGGGTCCTGATTGAAGAGTCGTCCATTAGTTTTAGTGCTTCTGTGTCATCTGTGCAGACGACAATGAAGGAGTCTTTCAGAGAGTGGATTGCCGTAAATATGACCTGCAGGCAGGTCCTAACGACGGTAGCTAAAGCTAACTTCGAGGAGTCATTTATTGCACCATTCACAGGCTTGATTTTCACACGATTCGACAGCATTGTGAAAAAGGATATCACGTTTGTAGAATATAAATTCTACACCCCGACAGGGTCGAAGAGAGGCTTCTTACGGTGTAGAGCAACTGTATGAAAAGTACAGCATAGGGCCGTAGACGTGGCTTATATACTGTAGTGAGGTGACGTGAAGCAGATGGAGGCGGGGTCATAGTGGTACCATCCACTAGTCGAAGTAGGTCTACGTCCAAAGGTTGAACAAGTGTTGAAAAAATTCTTTGTAACAAGATCCCATGATGCTGCAGTGTCTGACAGTTGTGATGAATGGTTTGAAAAACCGACAAGTTGAAGATTGAGACACTTATGCAGCATATGGAAATCTTTATTCAGGAAACGTTTCGCCACACAGTGGCTTCATCAGTCCAATACAAAGAGGAAGGCGTAAGGAGAGGGGGAGAATGAGGTAATCAGTCCCTCAACCTGGAGTCGATGTGTTCAGTCCATCAATCTTGTAGAATGTACAGCATAGGTATGTATGTATGTATAATGTTCGCCAAGACAGTAGTCCTGGCACGGGTCTCAATCTTGCGATGACCCGTCTCTGGCTCCCGAGGGAGAAAGGTTTCTACAATGATGCGACATATGCTGTTCAAGCACTCTTCTGGTCAGTTCAACTGGTGCATCTCATAAGCGACAACATCGTATGTACTCCTAACTGTGGACACTAGCAAGGAGGAGGATATGTCGTTATCACTGGTACAGCATAGGGCCGTAGACGTGGCTTATATACTGTAGTGAGGTGACGTGAAGCAGATGGAGGCGGGGTCATAGTGGTACCATCCACTAGTCGAAGTAGGTCTTCGTCCAAAGGTTGAACAAGTGTTGAAGAATTCTTTGTAACAAGATCCCATGATGCTGCAGTGTCTGACAGTTGTGATGAATGGTTTGAAAAACCGACAAGTTGAAGATTGAGACACTTATGCAGCATATGGAAATCTTTATTCAGGAAACGTTTCGCCACACAGTGGCTTCATCAGTCCAATACAAAGAGGAAGGCGTAAGGAGAGGGGGAGAATGAGGTAATCAGTCCCTCAACCTGGAGTCGATGTGTTCAGTCCATCAATCTTGTAGAATGTACAGCATAGGGCCGTAGACGTGGCTTATATACTGTAGTGAGGTGACTTGAAGCAGACGGAGGCGGGATCATAGTGGTATCAGCCACTAGTCGAAGTAGGTCTTTGTTCAAAGGTTGAACAAGCGTTGAAGAATTCTTTGTAAGAAGATCCCATGATGCTGCAGTGTCTGACAGTTGTGATGAATGGTTTGAAAAACCGACAAGTTGAAGATTGAGACACTTATGCAGCATATGGGAATCTTTATTCAGGAAACGTTTCGCCACACAGTGGCTTCATCGGCTTCATCACAACTGTCAGACACTGCAGCATCATGGGATCTTCTTACAAAGAATTCTTCAACGCCTGTTCAACCTTTGAACAAAGACCTACTTCGACTAGTGGATGATACCACTATGATCCCGCCTCCGTCTGCTTCAAGTCACCTCACTACAGTATATAAGCCACGTCTACGGCCCTATGCTGTACATTCTACAAGATTGATGGACTGAACACATCGACTCCAGGCTGAGGGACTGATTACCTCATACTCCTCCTCTCCTTACGCCTTCCTCTTTGTATTGGACTGATGAAGCCACTGTGTGGCGAAACGTTTCCTGAATAAAGATTCCCATATGCTGCATAAGTGTCTCAATCTTCAACTGTGAGAGTCAGGTGATGTTACTGGTGTGGGTAACACTGCGTAAGTTAGGTGATGTTACTGGTGTAACACTGTGAGTCAGGTCATGTTATTGGCGTATGTAACACTGTGTGAGTCAGATGATGTTACTGGTGTAACAATGTGAGAGTCACGTGATGTTACTGGTGCGTGTAACACGGTGTGAGTTAGGTGATGTTACTGGTGTAACACTGTGAGTCAGGTCATGTTACTGGTGTGTAACCCTATGTGAGTCAGGTGATGTTAATGGTGTAACACTGTGTGAGTCAGATCATGCTACTGGTGTAATACTGTGTGAGTCAGGTCATGTTACTGGTGTATGCAACATTGTGTGAGTCAGGTGATGTTACTGGTGTGTAACCCTATGTGAGTCTGGTGATTTTACTGGTATGTAACCCTATGTGAGTCATGTCATGTTACTGGGTGTAACAATGTGTGAGTCAGGTCATGTTACTGGTGTAACAATGTGTGAGTCAAGTGATGTTACTGGCGTATGTAACACTGTGTGAGTCAGGTCATGTTACTGGTGTATGTAACACTGCGTGAGTCAGGTCATGTTACCGGTGTATGTAACACTGTGTGAGTCAGGTCATGTTACTGTTGTATGAAACACTATGTGAGTCAAGTGATCTTACTGGCTTATGTAACACTGTGAGTCAGGTCACGTTACTGGTGTAACACTGAGTCAGGTGGTGTTATTTGCGTAACACTGTATGAGTCGGGTGATGTTATTTGCGTAACACTGTATGAGTCGGGTGAAGTTAGTGGTGTGTAACAGTGAGCCAGATCATGTTACTGGTGTGTAATACTGAGTCAGGTCATGTTACAGGTGTGTAACACTGATTAAGACTCTGATGACGTCATCATTGTATATATGTGAGTAAGAACATAAAACATAAGAAAGGAGGAACACTGCAGCAGGCCTGTTGGCCCATACTAGGCAGGTCCTTTACAATTCATCCCACTAACAAACATTTGACCAACCCAATTTTCAATGCCACCCAAGAAACAAGCTCCGATGTGCAAGTCCCACTCAAATCCAACCCCTCCCACTCATGTACTTATCCAACCTAAATTTGAAACTACCCAAAGTCCTAGCCTCAATAACCCAACTAGGTAGACTGTTCCACTCATCAACTACCCTATTTCCAAACCAATACTTTCCTATGTCCTTTCTAAATCTAAACTTATCTAATTTAAATCCATTACTGCGGGTTCTCTCTTGGAGAGATATCCTCAAGACCTTGTTAATATCCCCTTTATTAATACCTATCTTCCACTTATACACTTCAATCAGGTCTCCCCTCCTTCTTCGTCTAACTGTCTAACAAGTGAATGTAACTTAAGAGTCTTCAATCTTTCTTCATAAGGAAGATTTCTAATGCTATGTATTAATTTAGTCATCCTACGCTGAATGTTTTCTAACGAATTTATGTCCATTCTGTAATATGGAGACCAGAATTGAGCTGCATAATCTAGGTGAGGCCTTACTAATGATGTATAAAGCTGCAGTATGAACTCTGGACTTCTGTTGCTTACACTTCTTGATATAAATCCCAGTAATCTATTTGCCTTATTACGTAAGCTTAGGCATTGCTGTCTTGGTTTAAGGTGCTGCTTACCATAACCCCCAAGTTTCCTTTTTGCAATCTGTATGGCTAAGCTCTACATTATTTAACTTATAAGTGCTAGGGTTATGGACACTCCCGAGCTTCAGAACCTTGCATTTATCTACATTGAACTGCATCTGCCACTTTTCTGACCAACAGTAGAGTTTGTTTAAATCCTCCTGAAGTTCCCTAACATCTACGTTTGAATCAATTATCCTACCTATCTTCGTGTCATCGGCGAATTTGCTCATATCACTAGTAATTCCTTCATCAAGATCATTGATATATATTATAAACAACAACGGGCCCTGTGGAACGCCACTTGCTACCGATCCCCACTCGGATTTAACCCCATTTATGGACACTCTCTGCTTCCTGTCTGTGAGCCATGATTTGATCCACGAGAGCACTCTTCCCCCAATGCCATGAGCTGCTACTTTCTTCAACAGTCTTTGGTGCGGAACTCTATCAAATGCCTTACTAAAATCTAAGTAAATAATATCAAATTCTTTATCGTGGTCAACAGCCTCAAAAGCTTTACTGAAGAAAGTTAATAAATTAGTTAGACAAGACCGGCCTCTTGTGAATCCATGCTGAGTATCATTAATCAAGCTATGCTTTATCGAGATGGCTTCTTATAATTTGAGCTATAATTGACTCTAGTAATTTGCCTACAATTGAGGTCAGGCTTATAGGGAGGTAATTTGACGGTAACGACTTGTCCCGTTTTAAAAATAGGAATTACATTAGCCATGTTCCACATATCAGACACTACACCTGTTTGAAGAGATAAATTAAAAATATTAGTTAATGGTTCACAGACTTCCATTTTGCATTCCTTTAGAACCCTTGAAAAAACCTCATCAGGACCCAGTGACTTATTTTGCTTCAGTCTGTCTATCTGCTTCACAACCATTTCACTAGTGACTGTGATGTTACATAATTTATCTTCTTCTGGCCCACTGTAAAAATTAATTACCGGAATATTATTAGTGTCTTCCTGTGTAAAAACCGAGAGAAAATATTATTTAAAATCGAGCACATTTCATTCTCTTTGTCAGTAAGATGCCCATAGTTATTTTTAAGGGGACCTATCTTATCTCTAACTTTTGTTCTATATACCTGGAAAAAACTTTTTGGCTTAGTTTTAGAATCCCTAGCAACTTTAATTTCATAGTCCCTTTTAGCTTTTCTTATCCTCTTTTTAATGTCCCTCTTAATGTCAATATACTGATTCATAAGATGGACCCTCGCCTCTTTTGATACGCCTAAATTCCTTTCTTATGCCCTAGTAGATATTTCAGCCTATTATTCATCCATTTTGGGTCATTTCTATTTGATCTAATTTCTTTATAAGGGATAAACGTTCTTTGAGCAGCATGTATTGTGTTCAGAAAACTGTCATATTGATAGCTCTCTTCGTTACCCCAGTCAACAGATGATAAGTGTTCTCTAAGCCCATCGTAATCTGCTAAGCGAAAATCTGGGACTGTTACTGAGTTATCGCTACTATCATACTTCCATTCAATTCTAAATGTAATTGATTTGTGGTCGCTAGCACCAGTTCCTCTGAAACTTCTAAATTATTAACAAGGGATTCATTGTTTGCCAGAACTAAGTCAAGCAGGTTATTACCCCTTGTAGGTTCTGTCACAAACTGCTTCAAAAAACAATCCTGAACTACTAAGAAGTCGTATGATTCTAAATTCCCAGTCAAGAAATTCCAATCAATATGACTAAAGTTAAAGTCTCCTAGAATTACTACATTATCGTGCCTTGTGGCCCTAACAATTTCCTCCCATAGTAGTCTCCCCTGGTCCCTATCTAAATTTGGGGGACGGTATATCACACCTAAAGTTAATTTTTCATGCCCCTCTGAAAATTCTGTATGTGTTACTCTGTATGTGTTACTTCAGACTTAATACCCGTTTTTATGCAACAGTTCAAGCGATCTCGGACATACAATGCCACCCCACCCCCCTTCCCGATACTTTTATCTACTTGGAACAATTTAAAACCCTGAATGTGACATTCTGCAGGCATGTCCTGACTTTTTGAATTAAACCACGTCTCAGTAATGGCAAATACATCTATGTTACCTGCACTAGAAACTAGTCTCAACTCGTCCATCTTATTCCTAGCACTGCGATTATTTGTGTAAAAAATACTTAAAGACCCTCCTCTCTTTTTACCCTTCCTGCCATTTCTGTTTTTCCCACTAAACCTATTACGGGTCCTTGTCAATTAGGCCACTGGCTTTCCAATATCCACCTCTTTTTCCCTTTTTATTACTATTTCCTATACTCATATTACTACCCGAACTTAACTTTTTTCCCGAAAAAAACCCCATACCACTAACTTTTTCTATTTAAAAGTCCTAACAGCTCCCTTTCACTGCAGTTGCCATTGCCCCCAACCTCACACCTAAAATTAAACCCCCACCCCTGGCATACAGCCCCAATTTTCTCCCATAGAAGAGGCCCCCAAGTTTTTAAATGAATGTTACGGGGAAATTTTCCCGGGGCCCAAAATTTGTCCAGGGCCCCCTTTGGGACCCCAAAATTGCTCTGGAAAACCTTTTCATTTCCAACTCCCTCCTTGGGGAAAAAAGCCACTATGACGGGTTTTCCCCCCCTTTCCTCCAAAATTATCCCTTTTTGCTGACCTATACCTGCTAATCAGGCCCTCACTCCAAACGTCTGCTAACTTTCCGTTGCCTCCAGCACTGAGACAGATAATGGGATTGTTTTTTCCCATTACCTCTCATGATGCCCACCCCAAGGGCTAAAAATATCCCCCATCCCACCCCCAGGAAAACAAAACTCTCTGCCCCCCTACTCCGGGTCCTTCAAGCAAATGCCCTATCCATGTTACCTAATCTGGCTATCCCCAACAAAAACAATTTTTTCCCTTCCTTGGCGTCGCCGTCGTGATCCCTCCGATATTTGACTCACATTCGCCAGGTAGCATTGGTACACCACTTGTAAAATTTTCTCAAGACGTTCCCCCGATGGTTTTTCGTTGGGGTTTTCTGGGGATGTCTCCCCAAAACGCCTTTCCAATGCTTTTTTGGTCCGTTGTGGCTTTTCCCCATAGAACACTCACATTCGTTTCGGGTAGCACCGAGAATGGGTTGGAAGTTTCCAGGGAAAGAACTTCGGGTTCCCTTGTTTTTTTCGCCCTCCAACCTTTTTCCCCTTGATCTTCAGTTTGGGTTTTCCCATGTTCCCCGGGGCCACGACCAAGCCCCCCCCTTTTAAAAACCGGGGGACTCACAAAAAAGGGAATTACAAAATCCTCTTGTTCCCCCTCCTTTAACCCGCCGAACTCCATCTTAGCAACTCTAACCCCTTTCCCCAGCTGTTTGGTAAAGTTGGCCTAAAGAGAGGGCAACCTGGTTCAGATTCACAGAGAGAAACACAAAAAGGTCTTCACAGAGCAAAAGTACACGTCACCACTGAGCTAAGTACACGTCACCACTGGGGCTAAGTACACGTCACCACGAGCTAAGTAAAACGTAAATTAAAATTTTGGGAGTAAATACTTGAAAAAGGAAACGATTTAATGGTGAAATTTTCCCCCTGTGACCATTTTTTGAAGTGTTTTTAAACCCCTGGCACCCCAACCCTGACCCCAAGCTTCTTTGAAAAAATTCTTTGATCAAGAAACGTTGCTCCCACTGGCCCCACAACCTCCCAACAGCCTACTGGTCTGCCCTTTCGAACAAGATTTTAAAGGGTGAGGTTGGTAAGGTTTCAGGAAACAGATAAGTTTCCTGCCCCGGGGTTTTTAGTCAAATAATGCCCTTTCCCACTGGGGGGCCTTTGACCAAAGCCCTTTGCACTGGTTTTCCCCCCCCCTTCACCCCTTGAAAGTAAAGGGTTTAAAATTTTATAATATTTATAAACAAGGTAGGGGTTTCGCTAAAGGGATGAAATTTTTTGCACCGCGGATAAACGGACACCTGTCAACAACAACAATTTGTGTTAAACTGCACTCAAAAAATTTTCACTGTTCTACCTAGTCATATAACCAAAATTTTTCCCCTGGTTTTCCGGGGGAAAGGGCCTGGGTCACAAAAACCAAAATTTTCCTTTGGGGGCCCATCAATGACTAAACCCGCTCGGGAAAACTTTTTCCCTTTTTTCCTGAAAAAATTTTCCCAAAACCAACTTAGAAAATAAAATGCCATTTTCCCTGCAATTTTGATGTTTTAAGTTTGCAGCACTTTTAAACGGTACTGGGGGTGGGGGAAAACACCCCCTCAAGTTTTTAAAAGTGTTCCCAGCACTGTTACATACGGGTTGGGGGAGGGAGACCTCCCCAGAGTTTTTTGGTTTTGCAACACTGTTACAGTACAGGGGTTTGGGGGGGAGACCCCTCCTAAAGAGTTGTTAGTTTTTGCAACACTGTTACAGTACAGTGGTGAGGGGAGACACCCTCGATTTGTTAGTTTGCAACACTGTTACAGTAAAGTGGTGGGGGGAAGACACTCCTCAGAGTTTTTTGGGTTTTGGGGCAACACTGTTACAGAACAGGGGTTGAGGGGAGACACTCCTAAAGAGTTGTTAGTTTTGCAGAAACTGTTACAGTACTGTGGTGGGGGTGAGACACTCCCCCAGAGTTGTTAGTGTTCAGCACTTTACAGTACGGGTGAGGGGAGACACCCCCTCAGATTTGTTTGGGTTGCAACACGTTACAGAAACAGTGGGGGGGAACACTCCCAGAGTGTTAGGGGTGCAACACGTTACAGTACGGGTGGTAAAGGGGAGACACCCCTCAGTTTTTGTTTAGTTTTTGCAACACTTTTTACAGTACGGGTGGTGAGGGAAAACACTCCCAGAGTTGTTAGTGTTGAAACCACGGGTTACAGTTCTGTGGCGGGGGGAGACACTCCCCCCAGAGTTTTTAGTTTTTCAACACTTTTTACAGTTCTGTGGCGGGGGGAGACACTCCTCAAGTTGTTGGGTTTTGGGCAACACTTTTACATTTCCCGTGGCGAGGGGAGACACTCCTAAAGTTTGTTAGTGTTGCAACCCCTGTTACATTTTCGGGGCGAGGGGAGAAACTCCCAGAGTTGTTAGTGTTGCAACACTGTTACAGTTCTGTGGCGAGGGGAGACACTCCCCAGAGTTGTTAGTTTTTGCAACACTGTTACAGTTCTGGGGGCGGGGGAGACACTCCTCAGAGTTTTTTATTGTTGCAACTTTTTTAAAATTTCCCTGTGGCGAGGGGAACACCCCATCAAAGTTTTTTGTTTTGCAACACTGTTACAGAATTTTTGGGGGGAGACACCCCTCAGAGTTGTTGTTTTTGCAACACTTTTTACAGTATCGTGGAGGTGAGACACCCCCAGAGTTGTTAGTGTTGCAACACGGGTTTACAGTACTGTGGTGAGGGGGAACACCCCTCAGAGTTGTTTGTTGCAACACGTTACAGAATGGGGGTGAGGGGAGAACCCTCAGATTTTGTCTTTTTTTTCCCAAAAATGAAAAAATGAAACACAGGAGGAACATTTGAAAATCTTTTTTGACAAAATTTTTCGCCAGTCAGTGACTTAAACATCCAACATAGTGAAGAAAAGTGAGAAAAACGAGGAAATTTGGGGAAAACTTCCCCCAGCCTGGTTAAAGTGTTCAAACCCCCCTTTTTAAATTTTTATTAAAAAAAACTCTTTAAAAAAAAAAAAAAAGGGGGAAAAAAACCCCCCCAAAAAAACCAAAAAACCCCCAAAAAATTTTTTTTCAAAAAAAAAAAATTTTTAAAAAAAATTGAAAATTTTTTTTTTAGTTGGTTTTAAAAAAAATAATGGGGGGGGAAAAAAAAAAGGGGGGGAGAGGGGGGAGGAAAAAAAGGGGGGGGGAGGGGGAAAAGGGGGGGGGGAGGGGTTTTTTTTTTAAAAAAGGGGGGGGGAAAAGGGTTTTTGAGGGGAGGGGGGTTTAAAATTGGGGGGGGGGGGGGAAAGGGGAAAATTTTGGGGGGTAAGGGGGGTTTTTGGGGAATGGGGAATTTGGGGAATAAGGGGGGGGGGGGGGGTTTTGGGGGGGGGAAAATGGGGAGTAATGGGAGGAAGGGGGAAAAAAAGGGTGGGGAGGGGGGGGGGGAGGAAAGGGGGGGGGGGGGAAAAAAAGGGGTTTAAAAAAAGTTTTTTAAAAAGGAAATGGGGGGTTGGGGAGGGGGGGAAAAAGTGGGGGGGGAAGTAGTGTGGAGCATGGGAGAAGGGGGTTTTTTTAAAAAAAAGGGGGGGGGGGGGAGTAAGGGGGGAAAAAAATTTTTTTTTAAAAAGGAAATTGGGGGGGAAAAGAAGGGGATTTGTGGGGGGGGGGGGGTTTTTTTTAAAAAAATTGGGGAAAAAAAATTTGGGGGAGTAAGAAAAGGGGGGGGGTTGAGAGAGGAGTGGGGGGGGGAAAAAAAAAAGGGGGGGGGGGGGGGTGGAGGAAAGGGGGGTATGGGGGGAGGGGAGTTTAAAAAAAAAAAGGGGGGGGTGGGGTTGGGGAAAGGGGGGGTTGGGGAGGGGGGGGTTTTAAAAAAGGGGGGGGGGAAAAAAATTTGGGGGGGGAAAGGGTGGGGGGTTTTGGGGGGGGAGGGGGGGGGGAGGTTGGGGGGGGGGGGGGGGTTTTGGGGGGGGGGGTTTTTGGGGGGGAAAAGGGGGGGAAAAAAAAGGGAATTGGGGGTTTGGGGGGTTTGAAAAAGGGGGGGGGGGGGAAAAAAAAGGGGGGGTTAAAAGGGGGGGGGGGAAAAGAAAGGGGGGGGGAGGGGGGGGGGAGGGGGGGGGAAAGGGGGGGGGTTGGGGAAAGGGGTTTTGGGGGAAAAAAAGGGGGGGGGGGTAAAAAAGGGGGGGGGGGGGGGGAGGAGTGGTGGAGATGAAATTGGGGGAAAAGGGGGGGTTTTTTGGGGGGAAAATTTGGGGGGGGGGGGGGGAAAAAGGGGGGGGAAAAAAAAGGGGGGGGGAAAAAGGGGGGTTAAAAAAAAGGGTTTGGGGGGGAAGGGGGGAAAAAAAGGGGGGGAAAAGGGGGGGAAAAGGGGGGGGAAAAAAAAAAAAGTTGGGGGGGGGGGGGGAGGGAAAGGGGGGGGGAAAAAGGGGGGGGGTTTTTTTAAAAAAGGGGGGGTTAAAAAAAATTTTTTTTGGGGGGGGGAAAAAATTTTTTAAAAGGGGAAATGGGGGGGAAAAAGGAAAAGGGGGGAAAAAGGGGGGGGGGGGGGGGAAAAAAGGGGGGGGGGGGGAAAAAGAATTTGGGGGGAAAAGGGGGGGGGGGGTTTTTGGGGGGTTTTTTTTTTGGAAATTTTTTGGGGGGAAAAACCCTTTTGGGGGGGTTTTTTTTTTAAAATTTTTTTTTTTTTTTTTTTTAAAAAAAAATTTTTTTTTTTTTAAAAAAAAATTAAAAAATTTTTTTAAAATTTTTTTTAAAAAGGGGGGGGGGGTTTTTTTTTTTTTTTAAATTTTTTTAAAAATTTTTTTTAAAAAATTTTTTTTTTTTTTTTTTAAAAATTTTAAAATTTTTTTTTTAAAAAAATTTTTTTTTTTTTTTTTTTTTTAATTTTTTTTTTTAAAAAATTTTTTTTAAAAAATTTTTTTAAAAGGGGGGTTTTTTTTTATTTTAATTTTAAAAGGGGAAAAAATTTTTTTTTTTTTTTTTTTTTTTAAAAAAAATTTTTGGGGGGGTTTTTTTTTTTTTTTGGGGGGGGAAAATTTTTTTATTAAAAAATTTTTTTTTTTAAATTTTTTTATTTAAATTTTTTTGGTTAATTTTTTTTAAAATTGGGGGGGAAAAAAAATTTTTTTTTTTTTTTTAAAAAAGGGGGGGAAAAATTTTTATTTTTTTTTTTTTTTTATATTTAAAATTTTTAAAAAAAAATTTTTTAAAAAATTTTTTTTTTTGGGGGGGGGGGGGAAAAGGGGGGTTTTTAAAAAATTTAAAATTTTTTTTAATTTTTTTTTAAAAATTTTTTAAAATTTAAATTTTTTTTAAAAAAAATTTTTTTAAAAATTTTTTTTGGGGGGGTTTTTTTGGGTTTTAAAATTTTTTTTTTTTTTTTTTCCCGGGTTTTAAAAGGGGTTTTTAAAAATTTTTATTAAAAAAAAAATTTTTTAAAAAAAATTTTTTTTTTTTTTTTTAAAAAAAAATTTTTTAAAAAAAATTTTTTAAAAAATTTTTTAATTTTTTTTTTTGGGGGGGGGGGGGTTTTTTTAAAAATTTTTTTTTTTTAAAAAATTTTTTTAAAAGGGGGTTTTTTTTTTTTAATTTAAAATTTTTTAATTTTTAATAAAATTTTGGGGTTTTAAAAATTTTTTTTTTTTTTTTTTTTTTTTTTTTTTTAAAAAAAAAAAATTTAATTTAAAAACCCCCCCCCCAAAAAATTTTTTTTTTTTTTAATTTTTTTTTTCCCCCCAAAAAAAGTTTTTTTTAAATTTTTTTTTTTTCCCTTTTTTTAAAAAAAAAATTTTTTTTAATTTTTTATTGGGGGGGGGAAAAATTTTAAAAAAGGGGAAAAAAAGGGGTTTTTTAAAAACCCTTTTTCCCAAAAAATTTTTTTTTTTTTTTTAAAAAAAAAAATTTTTTAAAATTTTTTTTTAAAAAAAATTTTTTTTTTTTGGGGAATTTTTCCCCCCCTTTTAAAACCCCCAAAAAAAAAAAAACCCCCATTTAAAAAAAAATCAAAAAAAAATTTTTTTTTTTTAAAAAAAATTTTGGGGGGGTTTTTTTTTTTTTTTAAAAAAAAATTTTTTTTTTTTTTTTCTACATCTCTCACATTTTTCTACATCCCCTTCTATTATTTAATCTCTTCTATTTTTCTACATCCTCACTATTATCACATCCCCCCCCCATTATTCTAATCTCCTACTTTTATTTTTACATCCCCCTACTTTTATTCTACATCTCTCTCTATTCTACATCTTTTCTACTTTATTCTACATCTTTTCTACTATTATTCTACATCTCTCTACATTATTCTACATCTCCTACTATTATTCTACATCTCTCTACTATTTTTCTACATCCTCTACTATTATTCTACATCTCTTTTCTATTATTCTACATCTCTCTATTTATTATTCTACATCCTTTTCCTATTATTCTACATCTCTTTTCTATTTTTCCACATCTCTTCTATTATCCTACATCTCTCTTCTATTATCCTACATCTCTTTTCCTATTATCCTATATCTCTCTCTATTATTCTACACCCTCTCTCTATTATTCTACATCTCTCTTCATTATTCTACATCTCTCTTCTTATCCTCCCATCCTCCTCTCATTATCCTACACCTCCTCTTTTATCCTACATCTCTCTTCTATCTACATCTCTTTTCTATCCTTCTACATCCCTTTTCTATTATCCTACATCTCTTTTCTATTCTTCTACATCTCTTTTCTATTCTACACATCTCTTCTATTCTCTACTTCCTCTTCTATTCTTCTCCCATCCCTCTCTATTATTCTACATCTCTTTTCATTATCCTCCCACTCTCTTCTATCATTCTACATCCTCCCTTCTATTATTCTACATCTCTCTTCTATTATTCTACATCCCCCTTTCTATTATTCTACATCTCTCTTCATTATTCTACACCCTCCTTCTATAATCCTACATCTCTTTTCTATCATCTACATCCTCCTTCTATTACCCACATCTCTCTTCTATATTCTACTTTCCTGCCTCATATTCACATCTCTCTTCATTATTCTACATCCTCCTTCTATTATTCTACTTTCCTCTTCATCATTCTACATCTCCTTCTTATTTACCTACATCTCTCTTTCTATTATTCACAACTCCCGTATTATCCTACATCTCTCTTCATTATTCTACATCTCTCTTCTATTATTCTACATCTCTCTTCTATTATCCTCCCACCCTCTTTCTATTATTCCTACATCCTCTTCTATTATTCTACATCGCTCGTCTATTATCCTACATCTCCTTTTCTATTTTCTACCATCCTCCTTCATTTCCTACATCTCCTTCTATTATTCACACCCCCTTTTCTATTTTTCCTACACCCTCTCTTCTATCATTCTACATCCTCCTTCTATTTTTCCTACATCCTCTCTATTATTCTACATCCTCCTTCTATTATCCTACAGCTCGCTTCTATCATTCTCATCCTCCTGTCTATTAGCTACATCTCTTGCTATTATTCACATCCTCGGTTCTATATCCTACATCTCTCTCTATCATTCTACAGCCCCTGTCATGATTCGCACAGCGCTCCAGTTTCTACACCTCCGTCGATTAGCTACATGCTCGTCTTACAGGTGGAGTATGCGCAGGAGTAGTGCAACGGGTCTAGTATTGCTATCTACCCGGGATTATGGATCTGCGCGAGTGCGTTAAAGCATGGTCGATGTATAGCAGGACTGGTGCATATGAGAAGACCTCTCTATCTAATGAGCATGATAAGGTTGATTATCTAATCCTCTGGAGTGTCCGTACACGCGCGCGAGGTAGGCGTATACGCAGTTGAGTGGTTCAGTATGGCGAGGAGTGTAGGAGTATGAAGCAGGAGTGGTGCAGTATGAGAGAGTGTGGTGAGTATGAACAGGATGTTTGCAGTATGAAGAGGAGTGGTGATTGCTAAGCGGAGTGTCAGAAATGAGAGAGGAGTGTGAGTATGAAGCAGGAGTGGTGCAGTATGAGAGAGGAGTGGTGGATTAGCTAAGCAGAGGGTGCAGTATGAGAGAGGAGTGGTGGAGTATGAAGCAGGAGTGGTCAGTATGAAGATTAGTGGGGAGTATGAAGCATGAGTGGTGCAGTATGAGAGAGGGTGGTGCAGTATGAGCTGCAGTGCTGGATGTAAGAGGCAGGATTGGTGAAGAAATGAGCTGCAGTGCTGGAGTAAGAGACAGAGTGGTTGAGTAGAGGCTGCAGTGCTGGAGTATGAAGCAGGAGTGGTGGAGTATGAGGCTGCAGTACTGAAGTATAAAAGGCAGGAGTGGTGGACTAGAGAGACGAGTGGTGGAGTAATGAGGCTGCAGTGCTGGAGTATGAACAGGAGTGATGGAGTATGAGAGAGGAGTGTGGAGCATGAGCGCAGTGCTGAGTATGAAGCTGCAGTGCTGGAGTATGAGGCAGGAGTTGTGGAGTATGAGGCACGAGTGCTGGAGTATAAGGATGAATTGTGAAATATGAGGCAGGAGTGATGGAGAAATGAGGCAGGAGTGTTGGAGGATGAGGATGGAGTGGTTGAGTATGAGGGAGGAGTGGTGGAGTATGAGGAGGAGGGGTGGAGTATGAGGGAGGATTACTGGAGTATAGAGGAGGAGTGGGGGAGTATGAGAGAGGAGTGGTGGAGTATGAGGGAGGAGTGGTGGAGTATGAGAGAGGAGTGGTGGAGTATGATGGAGGAGTGGAGTATGAGTAGGAGTGGTGGAGTATGAGGGAGAGGAGTATGAGGCAGGAGTGGTGCAGTATGAGGCAGGAGTGAAGTATTAGGCAGGAGTGGAGTACGAGGCATGAGTGGTGGAGTATGAGGCAGGAGTGGTGGAGTTGGAGGCAAGAGTGCTGGAGTATAAGGGAGGAATGAGGAATATGAGGCAGGAGTGATGGAGTATGAGGCAGGAGTGGTTGAGTATGAGGGAGGAGTGGTTGAGTATGAGGAAGGAGTGGTTGAGTATGAGGGAGGAGTGCTGGGGTATGAGGAAGGAGTGGTGGAGTATGAGGGAGGAGTGCTGGAGTATGAGGGAGGAGTTCTTGAGAAATGAGGCAGGATGGAGTATGAGGCAGGAGGGCGGAGATGAGTAGGAGGTGAGTATGAGGGAGGATGGTGGAGTATGAGGCAGAGGGTGGAGTATGAGATAGGAGTGGTGGAGTATAAGGAGGAGTTAGCCGTAGACCAAGACAAGGCACGGTAGACTGACGTCAGAGTTACATACAACAGTATACGGCCTTGGCTTTACTACTCTGAAGTCCCAGTACAACACTGACGTCCCACCTCACTGCGGAACCACACACCATGAGGAAGGTTCCACCTCACTGCGGAACCACACACCATGAGGAAGGTTCCACCTCACTGCAGAGCCACACACCATGAGGAAGGTTCCACCTCACTGCAGAACCACACACCATGAGGAAGGTTCCCCTCACTGCAGAGCCACACCCATGAGGAAGATCCCACCTCACTGCAGAGCCACACACATGAGGAAGGTCCCACCTCACTGCAGAGCCACACACCATGAGGAAGGTCCCACCTCACTGCAGAGCCACACACCATGAGGAAGGTCCCACCTCACTGCAGAGCCACACATCATGAGGAAGGTTCCACCTCACTGCAGAGCCACACACCATGAGGAAGATCCCACCTCACTGCAGAGCCACACACCATGAGGAAGGTCCCACCTCACTGCAGAGCCACACACCATGAGGAAGGTTCCACCTCACTGAAGAGCCACACACCATGAGGGAAGGTTCCACCTCACTGAAGAGCCACACACCATGAGGAAGGTTCCCACCTCACTGTAGAGCCACACAACCATGAGGAAGGTTCCACCTCACTGTAGAGCCACACACCATGAGGAAGGTTCCACCTCACCTGCAGAGCCACACACCATGAGGAAGGTCCCACCTCACTGCAGAGCCACACACCATGAGGAAGGTTCCACCTCACTGCAGAGCCACACACCATGAGGAAGGTTCCACCTCACTGCAGAGCCACACACCATGAGGAAGGTTCCACCTCACTGCAGAGCCACACACCATGAGGAAGGTTCCTCCTCACTGCAGAGCCACACACCATGAGGAAGGTTCCACCTCACTGCAGAACCACACACCATGAGGAAGGTCCCACCTCACTGCAGAGCCACACACCATGAGGAAGGTTCCACCTCACTGCAGAGCCACACACCATGAGGAAGGTTCCACCTCACTGCAGAACCACACACCATGAGGAAGGTTCCACCTCACTGCACAACCACACACCATGAGGAAGGTTCCACCTCACTGCAGAACCACACACCATGAGGAAGGTTCCACCTCACTGCAGAACCACACACCATGAGGAAGGTTCCACCTCACTGCAGAGCCACACACCATGAGGAAGGTTCCACCTCACTGCAGAGCCACACACCATGAGGAAGGTTCCACCTCACTGCAGAGCCACACACCATGAGGAAGGTTCCACCTCACTGCAGAGCCACACACCGCATACAACACTCAGGGTGTATACCAAGTGTAAACTTATATACAACAACCCTCATGGCACCTTCCTTGATTACTGTCGGCGATAGTAAGTCTTTATAGACGACTAAAGGTGTTGCCTGCACACCACAACACCGAGGAACAACCACAACATGAGCAGGAGTCACACAGGTGTTGCCTGCACACCACAACACCGAGGAACAACCACAACATGAGCAGGAGTCACACAGGTGTTGCCTGCACACCACAACACACTATTTTGAGCAACAAGACCCACAATGTTGTCTGACTAACATACAGTAACCACCTGACATTAACATTATGACCACATACGCACTAACGTGACCACTATATACACCATGATATTCTCAGTTTTACTATACTTATACTTATATCATGGTACACCAACAACTATAACTACTTATATAACATGCTATACCCAAGTTATACTTTGTTTATACTCAAATACAATGTTACAATAAGTTACACCTTAAAACAATATGTCCACACCCTCATGTGTTATGTCCACACCCTCATGTGTTATGTCCACACCCTCATGTGTTATGTCCACACCCTCATGTGTTATGTCCACACCCTCATGTGTTATGTCCACACCCTCATGTGTTATGTCCACACCCTCAAGTGTTATGTCCACACCCTCACGTGTTATGTCCACACCCTCACGTGTTATGTCCACACCCTCATGTGTTATGTCCACACCCTCATGTGTTATGTCCACACCCTCACGTGTTATGTCTACACCTTCACGTGTTATGGCCACACCCTCACGTGTTATGTCCACACCCTCACGTGTTATGTCTACACCCTCACGTGTTATGTCTACACCCTCACGTGTTATGGCCACACCCTCACGTGTTATGTCTACACCCTCACGTGTTATGTCCACACCCTCACGTGTTATGTCTACACCCTCACGTGTTATGTCTACAGCCTCACGTGTTATGTCCAAACCCTCACGTGTTATGTCTACACCCTCACGTGTTATGTCTACACCCTCACGTGTTATGTCTACACCCTCACGTGTTATGTCTACACCCTCACGTGTTATGTCTACACCCTCACGTGTTATGTCTACACCCTCACGTGTTATGTCTACACCCTCACGTGTTATGTCTACACCCTCACGTGTTATGTCTACACCCTCACGTGTTATGTCCACACCCTCACGTGTTATGTCTACACCCTCACGTGTTATTTTCACACCCTCACGTGTTATGGCCACACCCTCACGTGTTATGTCTACACCCTCACGTGTTATGTCTACACCCTCACGTGTTATGTCTACACCCTCACGTGTTATGTCTACACCCTCACGTGTTATGTCTACACCCTCACTTGTTATGTCCACACCCTCACGTGTTATGTCTACACCCTCACGTGTTATGTCCACACCCTCACGTGTTATGTCTACACCCTCACGTGTTATGTCCACACCCTCACGTGTTATGTCTACACCCTCACGTGTTATGTCTACACACCTCACGTGTTATGTCTACACCCTCACGTGTTATGTCTACACCCTCACGTGTTATGTCCACACCCTCACGTGTTATGTCTACACCCTCACGTGTTATGTCTACACCCTCACGTGTTATGTCCACACCCCTCACGTGTTATGTCTACACCCTCACGTGTTATGTCCACACCCTCACGTGTTATTCTCTACACCCTCACGTGTTATGTCCACACCCTCACGTGTTATGTCTACACCCTCACGTGTTATGTCCACACCCTCACGTGTTGTCTACACCCTCACGTGTTATGTCCACACCCTCACGTGTTATGTCTACACCCTCACGTGTTATGTCTACACCCTCACGTGTTATGTCTACACCCTCACGTGTTATGTCTACACCCTCACGTGTTATGTCTACACCCTCACGTGTTATATCTACACCCTCACGTGTTATGTCCACACCCTCACGTGTTATGTCTACACCCTCACGTGTTATGTCTACACCCTCACGTGTTATGTCCACACCCTCACGTGTTATATCTACACCCTCACGTGTTATGTCTACACCCTCACGTGTTTATGTCCACACCCTCACGTGTTATGTCTACACCCTCACGTGTTATGTCCACACCCTCACGTGTTATGTCTACACCCTCACGTGTTATTTTCACACCCTCACGTGTTATGGCCACACCCTAACGTGTTATGTCTACACCCTCACGTGTTATTTTCACACCCTCACGTGTTATGGCCACACCCTCACGTGTTATGTCTACACCCTCACGTGTTATGTCCACACCCTCACGTGTTATGTCTACACCCTCACGTGTTATTTTCACACCCTCACGTGTTATGGCCACACCCTCACGTGTTATGTCTACACCCTCACGTGTTATTTTCACACCCTCACGTGTTATGGCCACACCCTCACGTGTTATTTTCACACCCTCACGTGTTATGGCCACACCCTCACGTGTTATGGCCACACCATTTAACAAATGTTGGCCAAACTTAAGTATTGTTGGTGTACCTAGAGAGTGAGGCAGCAGTGAGGCAGCAGTGGGGCAGCAGTGGGGCAGTAGTGAGGCAGCAGTGGGGCAGCAGTGGGGCAGCAGTGAGGCAGCAGTGGGGCAGCAGTGGGGCAGTAGTGAGGCAGCAGTGGGGCAGCAGTGGGGCAGCAGTGAGGCGGCAGCAGTGAGGCGGCAGCAGTGAGGTAGCAGTGGGATAGCAGTGAGGCAGCAGTGAGGCAGCAGTGGGGCAGCAGTGAGGCAGCAGTGAGCCAGCAGTGAGGCAGCAGTGAGCCAGCAGTGAGGCAGCAGTAAGGCAGCAGCAAGGCAGCAGTGAGACAGCAGTAAGGCAGCAGTGAGCCAGCAGTGAGGCAGCAGTGGGGCAGCAGTGGGGCAGCAGTGGGGCAGCAGTGAGGCAGCAGTGAGGCAGCAGTGGGGCAGCAGTGAGGCAGCAGTGAGGCAGCAGTGGGGCAGCAGTGGGGCAGCAGTGGGGCAGCAGTAAGGCAGCAGTAAGGCAGCAGTAAGGCAGCAGTAAGGCAGCAGTGAGCCAGCAGTGAGGCAGCAGTGAGGCAGCAGTGAGCCAGCAGTGAGGCAGCAGTGGGGCAGCAGTGGGGCAGCAGTGGGGCAGCAGTGAGGCAGCAGTGAGGCAGCAGTGGGGCAGCAGTGAGGCAGCAGTGGGGCAGCAGTGGGGCAGCAGTGAGGCAGCAGTGAGGCAGCAGTAGAGCAGCAGTGATGCAGCAGTGAGGCAGCAGTGAGGCAGCAGTGAGGCAGCAGTAAGGCAGCAGTGAGGCAGCAATGGGGCAGCAGTGAGGTAAGCAGTGAGGCAGTAGTGGGCAGCAGTGAGGCAGCAGTGAGGCAGCAGTGAGGCAGCAGTGGGGCAGCAGTGAGGCAGCAGTAGAGCAGCAGTAGAGCAGCAGTGAGGCAGCAGTGAGGCAGCAGTGAGGCAGCAGTGAGGCAGCAGTGGGGCAGCAGTGAGGCAGCAGTGAGGCAGCAGTGGGGCAGCAGTGGGGCAGCAGTGAGGCAGTAGTGGGGCAGCAGTGAGGCAGCAGTGAGGCAGCAGTGAGGCAGCAGTGAGGCAGCAGTAAGGCAGCAGCAAGGCAGCAGTGAGCCAGCAGTGAGGCAGCAGTGAGCCAGCAGTGAGGCAGCAGTGGGGCAGCAGTGGGGCAGCAGTGGGGCAGCAGTGAGGCAGCAGTGAGGCAGCAGTGGGGCAGCAGTGAGGCAGCAGTGAGGCAGCAGTGGGGCAGCAGTGGGGCAGCAGTAAGGCAGCAGCAAGACAGCAGTAAGGCAGCAGTGAGGCAGCAATGGGGCAGCAGTGAGGCAGCAGTAAGGCAGCAGTGAGGCAGCAGTAAGGCAGCAGTGAGGCAGCAATGGGGCAGCAGTGAGGTAGCAGTGAGGCAGTAGTGGGGCAGCAGTGAGGCAGCAGTGAGGCAGCAGTGGGGCAGCAGTGAGGCAGCAGTAAGGCAGCAGTAGAGCAGCAGTAGAGCAGCAGTGAGGCAGCAGTGAGGCAGCAGTGAGGCAGCAGTGGGGCAGCAGTGAGGCAGCAGTGAGGCAGCAGTGAGGCAGCAGTGAGGCAGCAGTGAGGCAGCAGTGAGGCAGCAGTGAGGCAGTAGTGGGGCAGTAGTGGGGCAGCAGTGAGGCAGCAGTGAGGCAGCAGTGAGGCAGTAGTGGGGCAGCAGTGAGGCAGCAGTGAGGCAGCAGTGGGGCAGCAGTGAGGCAGTAGTGGGGCAGCAGTGAGGCAGCAGTGAGGCAGCAGTGAGGCAGCAGTGAGGCAGCAGTGGGGCAGCAGTGAGGCAGCAGTGAGCCAGCAGTGAGGCAGCAGTGAGGCAGCAGTGAGGCAGCAGTGAGGCAGTAGTGGGGCAGCAGTGAGGCAGCAGTGAGGCAGCAGTGAGGCAGCAGTGAGGCAGCAGTGAGGCAGCAATGAGCCAGCAGTGAGGCAGCAGTGAGGCAGCAGTGAGGCAGCAGTGAGGCAGCAGTGAGGCAGCAGTGAGGCAGCAGTGGGGCAGCAGTGAGGCAGTAGTGGGGCAGCAGTGAGGCAGCAGTGAGGCAGCAGTGAGGCAGCAGTGGGGCAGCAGTGAGGCAGCAGTGAGCCAGCAGTGAGGCAGCAGTGAGGCAGCAGTGAGGTAGCAGTGAGGCAGCAGTGAGGCAGCAGTGAGGCAGCAGTGAGGCAGCAGTGGGGCAGCAGTGAGGCAGCAGTGGGGCAGCAGTGGGGCAGCAGTGGGGCAGCAGTGAGCCAGCAGTGAGGCAGCAGTGGGGCAGCAGTGAGGCAGCAGTGAGGCAGCAGTGAGGCAGCAGTGAGGCAGCAGTGGGGCAGTAGTGAGGCAGCAGTGGGGCAGCAGTGAGGCAGTAGTGAGGCAGCAGTGAGGCAGCAGTGAGGCAGCAGTGAGGCAGCAGTGGGGCAGCAGTGAGCCAGCAGTGAGGCAGCAGTGAGGCAGCAGTGAGGCAGCAGTAAGGCAGCAGTGAGGCAGCAGTGAGGCAGCAGTGAGGCAGCAGTGAGGCAGCAGTGAGGCAGCAGTGAGGCAGCAGTGGGGCAGCAGTGGGGCAGCAGTGAGGCACGCCCTCATACGCTCCTGGTGGGTATGGTTAGAGTCAAGTAAGTCTAGTATTCTCATATTCTCTCATATTCCTACCCCAGAGTCATGGAATAACTAAACAACTGGAACAGTCAGTATTTAACACCAAACTTGTTTATAATGAACTCACTGCTATTTTTATGTGTATACAATGAAGAAAAAGAAATTATTACTAAGTTTTTCTCCTCAAAAGGTGGGAATTTAGCGAAAGTAAACAGCGTTGAGATGAGCAGCTTCAAAATATAGGCAGCAGCTCTCATTGTGGTGAACGTTTATATAGCACTAAAGTTTGCTGGAGTACCAGGGAGACAAATACACTGCGTACACAAGCTACAACTGTCTCGGTTTCATGGTATTTGCAAGTCTTACAGCTGTTTTAATGAGTAGTCAACCAGGGCAGCAGAGAGGATAAGGAGGAGGAAGATGAGGAAGAGGAGCAGGAAGACGAGGAGGAGGAGGAGGAGGAGGAGGAGGAGCAGGAGCAGGAGCAGGAGGAGGAGGAGAGGAGGAGGAGGAGGAGGAGGAGGAGGGAGGGAGAGGAGGAGGAGGAGGAGGAGGAGGAGGAGGAGGAGGAGGAGGGAGGAGGAGGAGAAGGAGGAGGAGGAAGAGGAGGAGAGGAGGAGGAGGAGGAGGAGGAGGAGGGGAGGAGGAGGAGGAGGAGTAGGAGGATGAGGAGAAGGATAAGGAGCAGGAGGAGGAGGAGGAGGAGGAGGAGGATGAGGAGGAGGAGGAGGAGGAGGAGGAATAGGAATAGGAAAAGGAAGAGAAGTAGGAGAGGAAAAAAAAAGAAACATAAAGGTATAGCACTTGATAAGAAGTTTATGCTACTTGAAGAACGAGACACTTGTGCAACAGTTAGCAATCATTACTGAGGAAACGTTTCGCCAGCAAGTTATTTCTTCAGTTCAATACAGAGAAGAACGGTGGAAGATGAGGAGGAGAATAAGGTAATCAGTCCCTCAGCCTGGAGTCGATGTGTTTAGTCCACCAATCTTGAGAAATGTACCGCATATGCTCGGAAAACATTAGAATGGAGGAAAGATAGAGAGATGCCTTCTGAATGTCACATACAAGGCTATAAATTATTACACACTGACAGGTCAACAAGAAAGGTGGTGGAGTAGCGATGTATGTCAGAGACAATTTAAATTGTTGTGTAAGACAAGATATAAAATTAGAAGCATCAGCCACTAATTCTGCTTACAGCTTCTCGAGGGCCGTGAAAAACTAATCTTGGGTGTAATTTACAGGCCCCTAAATCCTGATAGACAGTGCAGTAAACTTCTATGGGAAGAAATTCGTAAGGCATCTACATACGAAAATGTTATGCTAATGGGAGATTTCAACTTTAGACAAACTGACTGGAGCAATTTGATAGGAAATTTACAGTTAAGTGACTTTCTTGATATGATTCAGGATTGTTTTTTAAAACAGTTTGTGACAGAACCAACTAGAGGAAATAACCTGCTTGACTTGGTTCTTGCCAACAGGGAAAAGCTAATTAATAATCTTGAGGTTAATGATGAGTTTGGGAAAAGTGATCACAATTCACTCAGTTTTAATATATCATGGAATTCCCTTAATAATGACAATCAAGTCTCTGTCCCTGACTTCCGTTTGGCTGATTTCATAGGACTGAAAAATTACCTTGGTGGGCTGAACTGATAATAACCTGACTATGGGTCAGGTAGGTGGTGATGGTTGCTGATATGACGTTTTCCAGATCATAGTTATAGCTGCTGAGACAACTTATGTTCCAAATAGGGAAAATAGATCAAACAAAAATAATCCTAAATGGATGAACAATAGATTAAAACATTTCATTGGTCAAAAGAGAGGCATATATAGGCAAATCAAAAGAGGAGATGGGCAGTTAAGAAATCAATATATTCAGTCAGAGAAATAAAAAAGGGAATAAGAAAAACAAAAAGAAATTATGAGACACAAATAACCCGCACATAAAAGAGAGAAGCTTACGACGACGTTTCGGTCCGACTTGGACCATTGACAAAGTCCTCCTGACTTTGACCTTGTTCAACGGTTTCGTGTCATCTGTCCCTCTCTTCCCTATTTCTATGGCCTTCCCAAAACTCATACCTGATATTCCTCTTCGTCCTATCATATCCTCTAGAGGTTCTGTCTCTTATTCTCTTGCTTCTTGGCTGGCCAAAACCCTCACTCCCTTTCTTGGTACTTTTTCTCCTGCCCACCTCCGTCACTCTCAAGACTTCATTGAACGGGTTCGCTCTCTCCCAACCTGTAAGATGCTTAGTCTTGACGTTGAGTCCCTCTTCACCAATGTCCCTCTTGATGATGTCCTTGATTTCCTTAGAGAGAAGGCCCATGAAGGGTTTCTTCATCTCCCTATCCCCACTGATGTCTTTCTTGATCTGATCCGCCTCTGTGTGGACTCTAACTCCTTTTCCTTCCAAGGGAAATATTATTCTCAAACCTTCGGTGTCGCTATGGGCTCTCCTCTCTCTCCTGTCCTTGCTAATCTTTACATGGAATACTTCGAGACTGTTCTTCTTCCTACCCTCGATGTGCAACCTTCACTCTGGCTCCGCTATGTGGATGACATCTTTGCTCTGTGGCCTCATGACTCCAGTCTCTTCCAACCTTTTCTTGAAGCTCTTAACAATCTTGCCCCTTCCATTAAGTTTAAAGCTGAATGGGAATCTAATTCCTTACTTCCTTTCCTTGATGTCCATGTCCACCGCTCTCAGATACAGGTTTTTCCTTTTCTGTTTACCGTAAACCTATGCACAGTGGCATGTACATTCACTACTTTTCCTATCATGCTTCCCCTGTCAAGAAAAGTGTTCTTATCTCCCTCTTTCTCCGTGCCCTCCGCATCTGTGATCCTCAGTTCCTTCCAGCAGAAATTTCCACTCTTCAGAATTCTTTTCTCCCGTCTTGGCTACCCTTCCCATTTCATAGACTCTGCCCTCTCACGTGCTAAACGCAATTTCTTCTCTCCCAAACTCTCTACTCATGGGAACTCTTCTATCCTCTGCCTCCCCTACATTTCCGGTCTTTCTAATCTCAACAATTCTCTCCGTCCCTTAGACATCAAGCTTACCTTCCGCCAGACTAGCACTCTTCGCACTAATCTCGTTCATACCTCTCCTCCCTCTACACATGTTCCTGGTGTCTACTCTATTTCTTGCTCCTCCTGTCCTCTTCAATACTTCGGAGAAACTGGTCGATCTCTTTCTGACAGACTTAGGGAGCACAAAAATAGTGTTAGGCTTGCCGACACTAACAATGCTCTTTTCTGTCACGTCAGAGATCATAGCCATCCTATTGACTGGTCTTCTGCTAAAACTGTCTTCCCTACTTCCAACTCGAACGGTCGCCGTTTAGTTGAATCCTCTCTAATACACAACTTTCCTTGTATGAACCTTAGCCCTGGCTTCGTCTCTGTAGATGCCTTCCTCTCCCACTACATTGTAAAATGCTCCAAACTTCAGAACACCCGTGACTTAACCTGAATCCTCATTTTTTTTTCTTCTTCTTCTTCTTCTTCTTCTTCTTCTTCTTCTTCTTCTTCCTTCCTTCCTTCTTATTCTCATTCCCAAAGACTAGGACCGTACACTTGTCAACATTGAACTTCATCTGCCACTTTACAGACCAAGACATTAATTTGTCCAAATCCTTCTGGAGTTCATCGGTATCCTCCTCAGAATCAATCGTTCAGCCTATTTTTGTATCATCAGCAAATCTGCTCATGTCACTTGTAATTCCTTCAAGGTAATTAATGTAAATTATGAACAACAATGGGCCTAAAACTGATATTGGTGGAACACCACTAGTGAACATTCCCAATTCGGATTTGACCCCATTAATGGAAACTCTCTGATTTCTATTGGTAAGCTATTTCTCTATCAATGCTAGAACCTTACCTCCTATACCATGAGCTGCCACTTTTCTTAGAACATAAGAGAGGAGGAACACTGCAGAAGGTCTGCCATGCTGCTTTGGCCTGCCTCATGGTGGGCGAAAACTCATGATGCCTAACCCCACTGGACCATACAATCCTTACATGGATTATATGGTCTGGTGGATTAAGGCATCATGAGTTTTCGCCCGCCATGAGGCAGGCCAAAACAGCATGGGTTCGAGTCCTTGGCTAGTTGCAGTGTGATTATAGTATATATATATATTATATATATATATATATATATATATTATATATATATATATATATATATATATATATATAATTGTGAACAACAAAGGGCCCAACGCTGACCCCTGTAAAACACCGCTTGTGAGGTTATGTGTCCCCATTCTGACTTCTCCCCATTTATGCAAGCTCAATGTGGACCGTCTGTCAATGATGCCTCTACCCAAGAAAAAAAATTTCTCTTCTATTCCGTGTGTTTCTACTTTCCTCAATAACCTTCATATACACAGTATCACATTCATTGAAGAATGAGACACTTATGCAACATTTGAGTATCTTTATTCTGGAAACGTTTCACCACACAGTGGCTTCATCAGTCCAGTACAAAGATGGTGGAAATAGAGGAGTTTAAGACTGATGGACTGAACACATCGATTCCAGGGTGAGGGACTGATTACCTCAAAACTCCTCCTCTATTTCCACCGCTCTTCTTTGTACTGGACTAATGAAGCTACTGTGTGCCGAAACGTTTCCAGAATAAAGATACTCAAATGTTGCACATAAGTGTCTCATTCTTCAACTTGTGGGCTTTTCTAAACCATTAATCACATCATATTCCTTACCATGATTCTACCTCCTCAAATACCTTAATAAAAAAAAAGTTAGTAAATTCGTACGGCAGGAACGCCCCTATGTAAAACCGTGATGGTATTCAGTGATAAATTAATGTCTTTCAAAGTGGCTTTGAGCAGCCTCGGCAATTATTTAATAAATTTTCCCACAATGAAAGTTAGGCTAATTGGTCTATGATTCGAAGCTAACGACGCGTATCCTGCTTTGTAGACAGGTATCACATTTGCTTTTCCACTTATCTAGAACTATGCTAGTTTGTACTGATATATGGAAAAGACTAGCCAATGGTTTGCTAAGTTCCTCCTTATATTTCTTTACAACCTTGAGAACAGTTCATCAGAGACCGGGGATTTGTTTGGTTTGAATCTGTCTGAGAAACATATTACTAG
Organism: Cherax quadricarinatus; assembly: GCF_026875155.1. Taxonomy (NCBI): domain Eukaryota; kingdom Metazoa; phylum Arthropoda; class Malacostraca; order Decapoda; family Parastacidae; genus Cherax; species Cherax quadricarinatus. The sequence continues at coordinate 51,101,710 of NC_069407.1, read as the reverse complement.
TGATTATGATCGTGCATAATTTTCTTCGACTTGACCTATATAATTCTTATATCTGTTGACTTTCACTAGTATCTTACTTCATAAAACCGAGAGAAAATAAGTGTTGAAGATTAGCATTTCTTTATCAGTGTCACTGAGCTGACCTCAGCAACTTCAATCTTTTCTTGATTTATCTCTCTAAATTAATATACTAATTTTTTAAATGTCCTTCTCTTCTTTTGACTCGCCCATAAATGCCTCTCTTTTGACCAGTGAGATGTTTTAATCTATTATTTATTCATTGAGGGCCATTTTTCGTTTAATATAATTTCCCTATTTGGAACATAAGTTGCCTGGGCAGCTTTAACTATGCTTTGAAGAATGTCATATTGGCAACCATCACCACCTACCTGACCCACACCATAAAGACCAGTCAGGTCACACCAGTTCACCCCAACCATCACCAATAGAGGCCAGTAAGCCTACTAAATTATCACAGCCTAGTTGATTGGGCCCTTGGCAGAGATGGTAGTACAATTTCTTCTTGTAGACTTTAAACATCTATCCCAGCGATATTTTGAAAATCCACAGGTAGCAGGTTGAATAGTCGTGGGCCACAAATGCTGACACTGTGATCTATTGTGTGTCAGTGTCACGGTTGTGCGTGTCTCAGGGAGGTCACTATTGTGTGTTGAGGACGTTACTGTTGTATATCAGGGAGGTCACTGCTGTAAGTGAGATCACTCTTGTGTGTATCAGGGAAATCATTGTTGTATGTCAGGACTCACTGCAGAGCTGGACAATATAGAGAGAACATTCACAGTTCGTATAAAGTCAAACACCTTTCTCGAACTGTAGTCCTTAGATGGTAGTCGAGAAAGATACATGATAATCCACACCTGGATAATTCTCGAGGGATCAGTACCAAACCTGCACACTATAAGGTGTCCCGTAGTTTGGTTGGTAGCGCATTCATCTTACACAATGAGCGTCCGTGATTCGATTATCGGTACGAATAGAAACAATGGGCATGTTTCCTTACACCTGCTGCCCCTGTTTACCTAGCAGTAAGTAGGTACCTGGATTCTAGTCAACTGGCGTGGGTGGCATCATGGAGGGTGGTAGTATACCTCTGACAAGGCTGAGCTTTGAAAAAAAAAAAAAGAGGCAAACACAAGAGGCTTGGCAGGCGCTGCAACATACCTCCGGTGAAAACGCAGAGAAGCGATGAGCACAATGAAAGAACTCAATAAGTGTAAAGGGACCACGATTCTTCAACACCATCCCTTCATGCATAAGGGATATTACCAACAGACCCCTGGCTGCCTTCAAGAGGGACTAAACAAGTTTCTGAAATCAGTTTCTGATCAGCCACGCTGTGATGCACAAGTAGGGCTGCAGGTGGGGGAGGGTGGGGGGGTTAACAGCAGGATGATCAAACAGGCCAGCAACCAGCAGGTCTGGTCTAGGACACGGCCGTGGGGCCATCACCTCCACCAGCGACTCCAAACTGAGGGAGAGAAAGATTTGTGGAGGAAAACTGAAAGGAAACTAGGGAAGGGAAGTCAGGAAGGCAATCCAGGAAGGGAAGCTAGGAAAGGGAAGCTAGGGAAGGGAAGCTAGGGAAGGGAAGCTAGGGAAGTCAGGGAAGGGAAGCTGTAGAAGAGAAGGTTTGGAAGGGAACAAAGTTATTAATAAAGTTGTGATGGTGATGCTCAGCTCTCCCGGGTCTGGGTAGTGTATGAAAAAAAATTCCCAGCAGAAAAAATATCTAAAAGGCAATTTTGGTGAGGACGTAAAATGTGATTAAGATTAATACTTAACACCGAGCGAGGGAAGAGCAGTGACTATCATGATTAATACTTAACACCGAACGAGGGAAGAGCAGTGACTATCATGATTAATACTTAACACCGAGCGAGGGAAGAGCAGTGACTATCATGATTAATACTTAACACCGAGCGAGGGAGGAGCAATAACACTAGTCTAGTGCAGAAGCCTATCCCCCCCCCCACACACACACACACACACACATATATATATATATATATATATATATATATATATATATATATATATATATATATATATATATATATATATATATATATATATATATATATATATAACACTGCGGATAGCCAGGGGATTGAACCCCGTGTTGTTTTAGCCCGCCTCGTGCGAGGCAAGTCAAAATTTACGACGCTGTAAACCACTGGACGTGTCAGTAGTGTTACTTTGTACTTGTGTAGTATACTTAGATAATCCCAGCTAATTTATAGATATATTCCCTTGCTACCCGTGACGTCACGAAACCCTTCACATGTGATCAGTAGGCCAGAGGCCTCGCTGTCAGTTCCCGCTAGGCATAGATTGGCATAGGCATAGACTGGGCTTCTCCTCAAGACTCTCAATTATATGCCTCCAGGACATCCATAGTGTGTATTTCTTACTCCAATATCTCCTCACGAACCCCCGCGACAGTCCTAAACATCACGTACCTAACAGAACAAGGGACGTATTATGATGCGAGGACATACACTGGTGCAGCAACCTTAAAACTAACTTCATTCTACTACTACTACTACACACACACACACACACACACACACACACACGGCCTGACGACAGTGGAGGACAGGAGGGTCAGGGGAGACATGATAACGACATACAAAACACTGCGTGGAATAGATAAGGTGGACAGAGACAGGATGTTCCAGAGATGGGACACAGAAACAAGGGGTCACAATTGGAAGCTGAAGACTCAGATGAGTCACAGGGATGTTAGGAAGTATTTCGTCTGTCATAGAGTTGTCAGGAAGTGGAATAGTCTGGCAAGTGATGTAGTGGAGGCAGGAACCATACATAGCTTTAAGACGAGGTATGACAAAGCTCAGGGAGCAGAGGACCTAGTAGCGATAAGTAAAGAGGCGGGGCCATGAGCTAAGTCTCGACCCCTGCAACCACAATTAGGTGAGTACACACACACACACACACACACACATATATATATATATATATATATATATATATATATATATATATATATATATATATATATATATATATATATATATGCAATAAGATCACAGTAAACAGGTGATTTTAAAATATGCAAAACAAACACTCTGAAAGAGTAGTGAAATTGCAAGCACTTTCGTGACTACTCACATTGTCAAGGAACTATGAAAGTAATACATCAAAGGAAGACAATTAAAGGGCTTAGACTACACCTCACAGTCAACCCCCACAACAAAGAAACACCTGATGCGCGACAATACTGGACTCATAAGAAAAGAGGAACACTGCAGTAGGTCCGCTGGTCCAACTAGACAGGTCCTCACGACATCCCACTAACAAAATATTTTACCCAAGAAATAAACTCGAACCAAATTTTATTAATTATAAATGAGTCTAATTTATATAAACCTAAGGAAATATTCATATTATTTTCAAAACTGTTTTTTATGAAACAAGATTCAATTATATTTGTGTCAACCATGGACTTGCTTGATGCAACTTTCTCAACTTTTTGAAAATCAATTGGATGGTTAAAATCTCTTACATGAATAAATAGAGCATTGGAATCTTGTCCAGTTCTAATGCTATATTTAAGTTGTTTTAATCTAAGTTCGAGATTTTTACCCGTTTGACCGTAATAAACTTTATCGCAAATTTTACAATGAATCTTATAGACACATCCATCAGCATTTTGGGGGGAATTATTTATCAAAAGTTTTTTACTGTATCAAGATTTTTAAATACAACTTTAATATTAAAAGTCTTAAGAAGAGAAGACATATCAACCAAGTTTTCATGGTAAGGGAGAACCAACATATTTTTAGTTGAATAAGGCTGGTTGACCCTTTTTGGGTTGTAAAAAGTATTTCTAGCAATTTTAAATGATTTATCAATTACATTTCTCGGGTATTTCAGATCAATGGCTATTTCATAAATTTTGGATATTTCTTCATCTATGAACTCTGGACTACAAATACGTAAAGCTCTCAAAAACATTGATGAGAAAACAGACAGTTTGACTCTATCTTGATGCGAGGAATAATAGTGGACATAGGAACAGTTATTTGTGGGTTTTTTCTGTAAATTTTAAATTTGAATTCATTATTACTTTTAATAATTAAAACATCTAGAAAAGGCAATGAGTTATTTTCCTCAAACTCAACAGTAAAGTTTATAGAATGGGCTAAGCTATTTAATTTGCCAAGGAAATGGTGTATATCTACATTCTTGGGCATAAGACATAATATATCAACATATCTGAACCATTTTGCTCTATTAGGGAGGATTGTGTTAAGCAATCTTGTTTCAAAAAATTCCATGTATAGATTACTAAGAACAGGTGAAAGAGGATTTCCCATTGCCATACCAAACTTCTGAGTGTAGAACTTATCATTAAATACAAATTTTGCATCAACAATGCAAATTTTAATAAGTTTAATGATGGTAGGAACTGACAATGGTAAATCATAATTAACGAGTTCTTCAGATAAGAAACTTAATAAATCATCAACAGGAACTTTCGTAAACAAGGAAGTAACATCAAAACTAACCATGTTAAAATCATTTAAGTCAGTCAAGGAGCTTAATTTATCAACTAAATCTAAGTTGTTTTTAACATTAAAGTTAGAAATTTTACCAACAATAGGGCTCAAAATGTTAACAAGCCATTTGGATAATTTATACGAAACTGATCCTATGGCTTGTTAACATTTTGAGCCCTATTGTTGGTAAAATTTCTAACTTTAATGTTAAAAACAACTTAGATTTAGCAAGAACTCATTTAAAATTAAGTCCTTTCCAAAATTTTCTCTTATACGTTTAAAGATATATTTTTTTCATTAAAGTTAAAGTAAAAAATTTTAATTTTGCATCAAAAGAATCTTAGAAAACTTACCTAACCTTATTACAACAAGAACAATTTATTTTAGCCTAACCCAACTAAATATATTTTAGATTTGTTTACAATAATTTAATACTAAACAAACACAGAGAAATATATTTTTTTCGTTAGGTTCAGAATGATTTTGTCGAAATTATTGCACACACAAATTTTCACTTGTCCTATATGGCAAGATGAGCGTTGCTATTTAAGCCAAGATCGCAAGTTCTGCCTATTCGGCACGAGATATATATATATATATAACACATCGACCGTTTCCCACCGAGGCAGGGTGGCACAAAAAAGAAAAACTTGCACCATCATTCGTTCCATCACTGTCTTGCCAGAGACACGTCTACACTACAGTTATAAAACTGCAACATAACATCCCTCCTTCAGAGTGCAGGCACTGTACTTCCCATCATCAGGACTCAAGTCCGGCGTCCTGATTTCCCTGAATCACTTCATATTACCTTGCTTACACTCCAAAAGCAATTCAAGTCCTAAAATCCATTTGTCTCCATTTGCTCCTATCCAACACGCTTACGCATGCTTGCTGGAGGTCTAAGCTCCTCACACACAAAACCTCCTTTACACCCTCACTCCAATCTTTCTTAGGCTGACCTCTACCCTCCACTACAGATTTATGCACTCTCAAAGTCATTCTATTTTGTTCCATCCTCTCTACATGTTCGAACCACCTCAATAACCCCTCCTCAACCCTCTCGATAATAGTTTTGGTAATCCCACACCTCCTCCTAATTTCCAAACGACGAATTCTCTGCATTATATTCACAGCACACATTGCCGTCAGACATGACATCTCCACTGCCTCCAGCCTTCTCTTTGTTGCAACATTCACCAGCCATGCTTCACACCCATATAAGAGCATTGGTATAACTATACTCTCATTCATTCCCTTCTTTGTTTTCATGGACAAAGTTCTCTGTCTCCACAGACTCCTCAGTGCACCACTCACCATTTTCCACTCATCAATTCTATGATTCACCTTATCTTTCATAGACCCACCTGCTAACACGTCTACTCCTAAACATCTGCATACATTCACCTCCTCTATACTCTCTCCTTCCAATCTTTTGTTACCTAATTTTTTTTATCACCTTACTCTTTCCTGTACTCACTTTCAATAATAATAGAGTAGAGCTTTCTGCCTTATATCTCTGTTGAAATGTATGCAGAGAGCAACAGCGTAAGAATACCTGAAGGAATGTATACCTCAGTACACACACACACACACACACACACACAGTTTACTTTAACCCCAATAACATGGATCAGAACATCATTAACTGGTAGTGAACAGGTTACAGGCGCCCTTAATGACCTTTTGTGTAGTCGATGGGTATAAAACATAATTAACCAGGCACCCCGAGGGTCAGTCAGTCTTCAGTTAGTGGGTAGCCAGACAACATGGAACAATTAACAGTCAGCAACAAAGAGCAGGACATGTGAGGCGACCAGTATGTCTGCGCCAGGATACCCGTATCCTAAGGACACTCGTATCCCCAGGATACCTGTATCCTGCACCGCCCAGAGGCGGGGAAGAGGATACTGGTGGCGGTCACTTGTCGTCGCCTCTTCGCTGGTCGACCACTGGTTAGCCAGGCTATGGACACTGGTTGGCCAGGCTATGGACACTGGTTAGCCAGGCTATGGACATTGCTTGGCCAGGCTATGGACACTGGTTAGCCAGGCTATGGACACTGGTTACCCAGGCTATAGACATTGGTTGGCCAGGCTATGGACAGTGGTTAGCCAGTCTATGGACACTGGTTGCCAGACTATGGACACTGGTTAGCCAGGCTATGGACATTGGTTGGCCAGGCTATGAACACTGGTTGGCCAGGCTATGGACACTGGTTGGCCAAGCTATGGACAGTGGTTAGTCAGGCTATGGACACTGGTTGGCCAGGCTATGGACATTGGCCGCGACGGGCTGGAGTTTTGAGACTCTCTGACCGCGGGTTCAATCCCGGCCGGGGTATGGTTTGTTTGCAATCGTGTCATTACGATTTCGTGAGCTATGGACACTGGTTAGCCAGGCTATGGACACTGGTTGGCCAGGTTATGTACACTGGTTAGCCAGGCTATGGACATTGGTTGGCCAGGCTATGGACACTGGTTACCCAGGCTATGAACATTGGTTGGCCAGGCTATGGACACTGGTTGGCCAGGCTACGGACACTGGTTAGCCAGGCTATGGACATTGGTTGGCCAGGCTATGGACATTGGCTGCCAGGCTATGGACACTGGTTGGCCAGGCTATGGACACTGGTTGGTCAGGCTACGGACACTAGTTGGCCAGGCTATGGACACTGGTTGGCCAGGCTATGGACACTGGTTGGTCAGGCTATGGACACTGGTTGGCCAGGCTATGGACACTGGTTGCCAGGCTATGGACACTGGTTAGCCAGGCTATGGACACTGGTTAGCCAGGCTATGGACACTGGTTAGCCAGGCTATGGACACTGGTTGCCAGGCTATGGACACTGGTTGGCCAGGCTATGGACAATGGTTGGCAGGCTATGGACACTGGTTGGTCAGGCTATGGACACTGGTTGGCCAGGCTATGGACACTGGTTGGTCAGGCTATGGACACTGGTTGGCCAAGCTATAGACATTGGTTGGCCAGGCTATGGACACTGGTTAGCCAGACTATGGACACTGGTTGCCAGGCTATGGACACTGGTTGGCCAGGCTATGGACACTGATTAGCCAGGCTATGGACACTGGTTGCCAGGCTATGGACACTGGTTGCCAGGCTATGGACACTGGTTGCCAGGCTATGGACACTCGTTGCCAGGCTATGGACACTGGTTGCCAGGCTATGGACACTGGTTGGCCAGGCTATGGACACTGTTTGTCAGGCTATGGACACTGGTTGCCAGGCTATGGACACTGGTTGCCAGGCTATGGACACTGGTTGGCCAGGCTATGGACACTGGTTGCCAGGCTATGGACACTGGTTGCCAGGCTATGGACACTGGTTGGCCAGGCTATGGACACTGGTTGCCAGGCTATGGACACTGGTTGCCAGGCTATGGACACTGGTTGCCAGGCTATGGACACTGGTTGGCCAGGCTATGGACACTGGTTGCCAGGCTATGGACACTGGTTGCCAGGCTATGGACACTGGTTGCCAGGCTATGGACACTGGTTGGCCAGGCTATGGACACTGGTTGCCAGGCTATGGACACTGGTTGCCAGCTATGGACACTGGTTGCCAGGCTATGGACACTGGTTGGCCAGCTATGGACACTGGTTGCCAGCTATGGACACTGGTTGCCAGGCTATGGACACTGGTTGCCAGGCTATGGACACTGGTTGGCCAGGCTATGGACACTGGTTGCCAGGCTATGGACACTGGTTGCCAGGCTATGGACACTGGTTGCCAGGCTATGGACACTGGTTGGCCAGGCTATGGACACTGGTTGCCAGGCTATGGACACTGGTTGCCAGGCATGGACACTGGTTGCCAGGCTATGGACACTGGTTGCCAGGCTATGGACACTGGTTGCCAGGCTATGGACACTGGTTGCCAGGCTATGGACACTGGTTGGCCAGGCTATGGACACTGGTTGCCAGGTTATGGACACTGATTAACAGCAGACAACCAGTTCCTCTTAGCAACAAGAGTGACGAGTCACGTGATGTGACTGACACTGTGACAAGTACTGATGTGTCATATATGACGTGTCATATAAGAAGGCACTGGACAGGCACCTAAAGTCAGTACCTGACCAACCGAGCTGTGGTTCGTACGTCAGCTTGCGTGCAGCCAGCAATAACAGCCTGACTGATCAGGCCCTGATCCACTATGAGGCCTGGTCTCAGACCGGACCCCCGAAACTCTCTCCAGGTAAACCAGTGTTGTGTGGTGGTGTAGCACTGGTACCGCCATTATTACTCTCACGTACAGGTGAAAAGTTGTGCAGTGACAAACAGTTGAATGTGGTGTGGAAATGCAGCAGCAGTGACTACAGCTGTGTAAAGAGAAACGGCAACTAAGGTACAGTGAAAAAGGTGATGCGCAATTTATGAATTGGAACTGCAATACAGTGAAAACTGGTGACACTAGTGCAAGAAACTGTTTCTCACTTCTGTGAGGGAACTGTAACATAAATACATGGTTTTATAAGCTATGACAGTGACAGAACATTAACCAGCAGTAACAGTGACAGAACATTAACCAGAAGTAACAGTGACAGAACATTAACCAGCAGTAACAGTGACAGAACATTAACCAGCAGTAACAGTGACAGAACATTAACCAGCAGTAACAGTGACACAACATTAACCAGCAGTAACAGTGACACAACATTAACCAGCAGTAACAGTGACAGAACATTAACCAGCAGTAACAGTGACACAACATTAACCAGCAGTAACAGTGACACAACTTTAACCAGTAGTAACAGTGACAGAACATTAACCAGCAGTAACAGTGACACAACATTAACCAGCAGTAACAGTGACACAACTTTAACCAGTAGTAACAGTGACACAACATTAACCAGCAGTAACAGTGACAGAACATTAACCAGCAGTAACAGTGACACAACATTAACCAGCAGTAACAGTGACACAACATTAACCAGCAGTAACAGTTACACAACATTAACCAGCAGTAACAGTGACAGAACATTAACCAGCAGTAACAGTGACACAACATTAACCAGCAGAAACAGTGACACAATATTAACCAGCAGTAACAGTGACAGAACATTAACCAGCAGTAACAGTGACACAACATTAACCAGCAGTAACAGTGACACAACATTAACCAGCAGTAACAGTGACAGAACATTAACCAGCAGTAACAGTGACACAACATTAACCAGCAGTAACAGTGACACAACATTAACCAGTAGTAACAGTGACACATTAACCAGCAGTAACAGTGACACAACATTAACCAGTAGTAACAGTGATACAACATTAACCAGCAGTAACAGTGACACAACATTAACCAGCAGTAACAGTGACACAACATTAACCAGCAGTAACAGTGACACAACATTAACCAGCAGTAACAGTGACACAACATTAACCAGTAGTAACAGTGACACAACATTAACCAGCAGTAACAGTGACACATTAACCAGCAGTAACAGTGACACATTAACCAGCAGTAACAGTGACACAACATTAACCAGCAGTAACAGCGACACAACATTAACCAGTAGTAACAGTGACAGAAAATTAACCAGCAGTAACAGGGACACAACATTAACCAGCATTAACAGTGACACAAAATAAACCAGCAGTAACAGTGACACATTAACCAGCAGCAACAGTGACACAACATTAACCAGCAGCAACAGTGACACAACATTAACCAGCAGTAACAGTGACACAACATTAACCAGCAGTAACAGTGACACAACATTAACCAGCAGTAACAGTGACACAACATTAAACAGTAGTAACAGTGACAGAAAATTAACCAGCAGTAACAGTGACACATTAACCAGCAGTAACAGTGACACAACATTAACCAGCAGTAACAGCGACACAACATTAACCAACAGTAACAGTGACAGAACATTAACCAGCAGTAACAGTGACACAACATTAACCAGCAGCAACAGTGACACATTAACCAGCAGTAACAGTGACACAACATTAGCCAGCAGTAACAGTGAAACAACATTAACCAGCAGTAACAGTGACACAACATTAACCAGCAGTAACAGTGAAACAACATTAACCAGCAGTAACAGTGACACAACATTAAACAGTAGTAACAGTGACACAACATTAACCAGCAGTAACAGTGACACAACATTAACCAGCAGTAACAGTGACACAACATTAAACAGTAGTAACAGTGACAGAAAATTAACCAGCAGTAACAGTGACACATTAACCAGCAGTAACAGTGACACAACATTAACCAGCAGTAACAGCGACACAACATTAACCAACAGTAACAGTGACAGAACATTAACCAGCAGTAACAGTGACACAACATTAACCAGCAGCAACAGTGACACATTAACCAGCAGTAACAGTGACACAACATTAGCCAGCAGTAACAGGGAAACAACATTAACCAGCAGTAACAGTGACACAACATTAACCAGCAGTAACAGTGAAACATTAACCAGCAGTAACAGTGACACAACATTAACCAGCAGTAACAGTGACACAACATTAACCAACAGTAACAGTGACACAACATTAACCAGCAGTAACAGTGACACAACATTAACCAGCAGTAACAGTGACACAACATTAACCAGCAGTAACAGTTACACAACATTAACCAAGAGTAACAGTGACACAACATTAACCAGCAGTAACAGTTACACAACATTAACCAACAGTAACAGTGACACATTAACCAACAGTAACAGTTACACAACATTAACCAGCAGTAACAGTTACGCAACATTAACCAACAGTAACAGTGACAGAACATTAAACAGCAGTAACAGTGACACAACATTAACCAGCAGTAACAGTGACACAACATTAACCAACAGTAACAGTGACACAACATTAACCAGCAGTAACAGTGACACAACATTAACCAACAGTAACAGTGACACAACATTAACCAGCAGTAACAGTGACACAACATTAACCAACAGTAACAGTGACACAACATTAACCAGCAGTAACAGTGACAGAACATTAACCAGTAGTAAGTGTGACACAACATTAACCAGCAGTAAGAGTGACACAACATTAACCAGCAGTAACAGTTACACAACGTTAACCAGCAGTAACAGTTACACAACATTAACCAACATTAACAGTGACACAACATTAACCAGCAGTAACAGTTACACAACATTAACGAACAGTAACAGTGACACAACATTAACAAACAGTAACAGTTACACAACATTAACCAGCAGTAACAGTTACACAACATTAACCAACAGTTACAGTTACACAACATTAACCAGCAGTAACAGTGACACAACATTAACCAGCAGTAACAGTGACACAACATTAACCAGCAGTAACAGTGACACAACATTAACCAGCAGTAACAGTTACACATTAACCAACAGTAACAGTGACACAACATTAACCAGCAGTAACAGTTACACAACATTAACCAACAGTAACAGTGACACAACATTAACCAACAGCAACAGTTACACAACATTAACCAGCAGTAACAGTTACACAACATTAACCAACAGTAACAGTGACACAACATTAACCAGCAGTAACAGTGACACAACATTAACCAGCAGTAACAGTTACACAACATTAACCAGCAGTAACAGTGACACAACATTAACCAGCAGTACCAGTGACACAACATTAACCAGCAGTAACAGTGACACAACATTAACCAGCGGTAACAGTTACACAACATTAACCAGCAGTAACAGTGACACAACATTAACCAGCAGTAACAGTGACACAACATTAACCAGCAGCAACAGTGACACAACATTAACCAGCAGTAACAGTGACAGAACATTAACCAGCAGTAACAGTGACACAACATTAACCAGCAGTAACAGTGACACAACATTAACCAGCAGCAACAGTGACACAACATTAACCAGCAGTAACAGTGACACATTAACCAGCAGTAACAGTGACACAACATTAACCAGCAGTAACAGTGACACAACATTAACCAGCAGTAACAGTGACACAACATTAACCAGCAGTAACAGTGACACAACATTAACCAGCAGTAACAGTGACACAACATTAAACAGCAGTAACAGTGACACAACATTAACCAGCAGTAACAGTGACACAACATTAACCAGCAGTAACAGTGACACAACATTAACCAGCAGTAACAGTTACACAACATTAACCAGCAGTAACAGTTACACAACATTAACCAGCAGTAACAGTGACACAACATTAACCAGTAGTAACAGTGACACAACATTAACCAGTAGTAACAGTGACACAACATTAACCAGCAGTAACAGTGACACAACATTAACCAGCAGTAACAGTGACACAACATTAACCAGCAGCAACAGTGACACAACATTAACCAGCAGTAAGAGTGACACAACATTAACCAGCAGTAAGAGTGACACAACATTAACCAGCAGTAACAGTGACACAACATTAACCAGCAGTAACAGTGACACAACATTAACCAGCAGTAACAGTGACAAAACATTAACCAGCAGTAACAGTGACAGAACATTACCCAGCAGTAACAGTGACACAACATTAAACAGCAGTAACAGTGACACAACATTAACCAGCAGTAACAGTGACACAACATTAACCAGCAGTAACAGTGACACAACATTAACCAGCAGTAACAGTTACCCAACATTAACCAGTAGTAACAGTGACACAACATTAACCAGTAGTAACAGTGACACAACATTAACCAGTAGTAACAGTGACACAACATTAACCAGCAGTAACAGTGACACAACATTAACCCTAAGTAACAGTACAAAACTAAAACTGCTGTGGTGTGTGTGTGTGTGTGTATGTGTGTGTGCATGTGTGTGTGTGTGTGTGTGTGTGTGTGTGTGTGTGTGTGTGTGTGTGTGTGTGTGTGTGTGTGTGTGTGTGTGTGCGTGCGTGTGTGCTCACCTATTTGTACCCACCTATATGTGGTTGCAGGGGTCGATTCACAGCTCCTGGCCCCGCCTCTTCACTGATTGCTACTAGGTACTCTCTCTCCCTGCTCCATGAGCTTTATCAAACCTCGTCTGAAAAACTATGTATGTTTCCTGCCTCCACTACGTCACTTTCTAGGCTATTCCACGGCCCGACAGCTCTATGACTGAAGAAATACATGCTAACACTCCTTTGATTCATTTGAGTCTTCAACTTCCAATTGTGACCTCTTGTTTCTGTGTCCCATCTCTGGAACATCCTGTCTTTGTCCACCTCGTTTATTCCGCGCAGTATTTTATATGTCGTTATCATGTCTCCCCTGACCCTCCTGTCCTCCAGTGTCGTCATGCCGATTTCCCTTAACCATTCTTCGTTGGACAATCCCCGCAGCTCTGGGACTAGTCTAGTTGCAAACCTTTGCACTTTCTCTAATTTCTTGACGTGCTTGACCAGGTGTGGATTCCAAACTGGTGTTGCATACTCCAGTATGGGCCTGACGTAAATGGTGTACAGAGTCTTGAACGATTCCTTACTGAGGTATCGGAACGCTATCCTTAGGTTTGCCAGACGCCCGTATGCTGCAGCATTATCTGATTGATGTGCGCCTCAGGAGATGTGCTCGGTGTTATACTCATCCCAATATCTTTTTCCTTAAGTGAGATTTGCTGTCTTTGGCCACCTAGACTATACTCTGTCTGCTGTCTTCTTTGCCCTTCCCCAATCTTCATGACTTTGCATTTGGCAGGGTTAAATTCAAGGAGCCAGTTGCTGAACCACGCTTGTAGCCTGTCCAGATCTCTTTGTAGTCCTGCCTGATCCTCGACCGATTTGATTCTTCTCATTAACTTCACATCATCTGCAAACAAGGACACTTCTGAGTTTATCCCTTCCGTTATGTCGTTCACATATACCAAAAACAGCACTAGTCCTAGGACTGACCCCTGTGGAACCTCGCTCGTCACAGGCGCCCACTCTGACACCTCGTCACGTACCATGACTCGTTGTTGCCTCCCTGTCAGGTATTCTCTGATCCATTGCAGTGCCTTTCCTGTTATGCGTGCCTGATCCTCTAGCTTTTGCAGTAACCTCTTCTGAGGAACTGTGTCGAAGGCCTTCTTGAAGTCCAAGATAATGCAGTCTACCCACTCCTATCTCTCTTGTCTTACTTCTGTCACCTTGTCATAAAACTCCAGTAGGTTTGTGACACAGGATTTTCCTTCCCTGAAACCGTGCTGGTTGTGGATTATACACTTGTTTCTTTCCAGGTGCTCCACCACTCTCCTCCTGATGATCGTCTCCATGACTTTGCATACTATACACGTTAGTGACACAGGTCTGCAGTTTAATGCCTCATGTCTGTCTCCTTTTTTAAAAATTGCGCGCGCGCGCGTGTGTGTGTGTGTGTGTGTGTGTTCGGTCACTACATAAAGCTGCCAACCTGCGTTTATATTGTGTGGTCTGCAGGAGCGGATGGCCTCGGTCAGATGACCAAAAGCTTCAGCTGCCAGTCATCATATGACTAAGACTAACATCAGGAAACACTTGTACTGTTTCCTGACGAACCTTACCTACCCTAACCTGCCATCACACACTCACACACACACACACACACACACACACACACACACACACACACACACACACACACACACACACACAACACACACACACACACACACCAGTTTGGAACCCACACCTAGCTAAGCACGTAAAGAAACTAGATAAAGTGCAAAGGTTTCCAACAAGACAAGTCCCAGAGCTAAGGGGTATATCCTACTAGGAGAGGTTAAGGGAAATCTACCTGACGACACTGGAGGACAGAGAGATAGGGGGAACATGATAACGACATATAAAATACTGAGAGGAATTGACAAGGTGGACAGAGACAGAATGTTCCAGAGATGGGACACAACAAAAGTTGGAAGTTGAAGACACAGATGAATCACAGGGATGTTAGGAAGTATTTCTTCAGCCACAGAGTAGTCAGGAAGTGAAATAGTTTGGGAAGTGATGTGGTGGAGGCAGGATCCATTCATAGCTTTAAGCAGAGGTATGATAAAGCTCATGGTTTAGGGAGAGTGACCTAGTAGCAACCAGTGAAGAGGCGGGGCCAGGTGCTATGAACCGACCCCCCGCAAAACAAACTAGTGAGTACGCACACAAACCCCAAAAAAACAGTTCTTTTTGGCGGGTTTCGCCTCGGGAATGGGCTCCCCAGGCCAGTGACCGACTCCCCCAGACCTCAGTGCCGGGAAGAGGCACAAAAGTATCAAGAATCCAAAAGCAGCAAAATTAAAAAAAAGGGGTACACGTTTGTGTATGTTTGTGTGATGAATTTCGCACGAAGAATACTGTCATATGTGCGTGCGTGCGTGTGTGTGTGTGTGTTGTGTGGGGGTGTGTGTGTGTGTGTGTTTTGTTGTGGTGTTTTGTGTGTGTTGTTTTGTGTGTGTGTGTGTGTGTGTGTGTGTGTGTGTGGTGTGTGTGGTGTGTGTGGTGTGTGTGTGTGTGGTGGTGTGTTGTGGTGAGTGTGTGGTGTGTGTGTTGTGTGTGTGTGGTGTGTGGTGGTGGGGTGGTGTGTGGTGGTGTTGGTGGTGGTGTTGTGTGGTGTGTGTGTGTGTTTTGGTGTGTGTTTGGGTTTTGTGTGTGTGGTTGTGTTGTGGGGGGGGGTGTGTGTGTGGGTGGGGTGTTGCAAAATAGCAATTTTCAAACTTTAATAATTCTCCCCTTTAAAATGTTAACATTTTTTTTGTCACTTTAATGAAAAGGTGCAGTGGGAAGCTGCCCCTTTGCCGGGGACTTCTATTCACTGACAAAATATTTAGAATTAAGTTTTTTTGATATATCGGATTTGACTGTTTTTTTATTATTGCCAAGTTTAATTTGTTTTTGGCTTTTTCAATATCAAGCTTTTGGATTTTTCTAATGCTGTAATATTTTTCCTTTTGAATGTGGCGCTGTTTTAAAATAAGATAAAATAAGTTTTGTTGGAATTTTTTACCCCGGAGGGTTAGCCACCCAGGATAACCCAAGAAAGTCAGTGCGTCATCGAGGACTGTCTAACTTATTTCCATTGGGGTCCTTAATCTTGTCCCCCAGGATGCGACCCACACCAGTCGACTAACACCCAGGTACCTATTTGCTGCTAGGTGAACAGGACAATAGGTGTAAGGAAACGTGTCGGAATTTCCACCCGCAATTTTGCAAGCTCCTGATGTCAGCATGAATACAGATCGATTGATCAATCCCATTCCTTATTATATGATTTCTACTCATAATTTGTAATGCATTACGTTAAAACTCATTATGTTAACATCCATTATGATACCATCCATCAGTTCTAAGTTACATATGTCTTTGTTATTGTATAGAATCAGCCAAGAGCCACCTGCCTGTTCAGTCTATAGTGTAGTATTGTATGTCGAGACGACATACATAACATGACCGAGCTGTCAGCAAAGTTGCTGATCCCCTTACATGTGTTGTATAGCTTATCTGAGTATCATAGTTAGTACCATCCATATGTTTTATATACATGACCCTTTTGCTAGGCCTAGGGACTAGTTTGTGTGAGGTCACGTGACGCTGCTGTGAGCCCGTCGCGCTCGGGGATCCCTCTCAGTTCCGTTCGACCTACCAGGCAGCTACAGGTAGGCTGGGCCTCCCTTACCACAGTCTGACAATATAGTGTTACCATCCAACCAGTGTGTTTATCTACATCCATCTAATCTCCAGAGAACCCCCACTACACTGATGATGTGTTGATTGCAACACAAAAGGCCTAGAGCTATCATTCTACTCCCCCCGTGGTTGTTATACATCCTGTATCGCTTGGTTTGCGATATATGCATATATGATATATATATATATATATATATAATATATATATATATATATATATATATAAATATATATATATATATATATATATAATATATATATATATGTCGTGCCGAATATGTAAAACTGGTCAATTAGCAAGAACTCATTTAAAATTACGTCCTTTCTGAAATTTTCTCTTATACGTTTAAAGATATAATTTTTTCATTAATGTTAATGTAAAAAATTTTAATTTTGCTAATTTTTGCTCTGCTGATGATATTTTGTGTCTTATGCCCAAAAATGTAGATATACACCATTTCCTTGGAAAATTAAATAGCTTAGCCCATTCTATAAACTTTACTGTTGAGTTTGAAGAAAATAACTCATTGCCTTTTCTAGATGTTTTAATTATTAAGGGTAATAATGAATTCAAATTTAAAATTTACAGAAAACCTACAAATAACTGTTCCTATGTACACTATTATTCTTCCCATCAAGATAGAGTTAACTTGTCTGTTTTCTCATCAATGTTTTTGAGAACTTTACGTATTTGTAGTCCAGAGTTCATAGATGAAGAAATATCCAAAATTTATGAAATAGCCATTGATCTGAAATACCCGAGAAATGTAATTGATAAATCATTATAAATTGCTAGAAATACTTTTTACAACCCAAAAAGGGCAACCCAACCTTATTCAACTAAAAATATGTTGGTTCTCCCTTACCATGAAAACCTGGTTGATATGCCTTCTCTTCTTAAGACTTTTAATATTAAAGTTGTATTCAAAAATCTTGATACAGTAAAAAACTTTTGATAAATAATTCCCCCCAAAATGCTGATGGATGTGTCTATAAGATTCCTTGTAAAATTTGCGATAAAGTTTATTACGGTCAAACTGTAAAAATCTCGAACTTAGATTAAAACAACATAAATATAGCATTAGAACTGGACAAGATTCCAATGCTCTATTTATTCATGTAAGAGATTTTAACCATCCAATTGATTTTCAAAAAGTTGAGAAAGTAGTATCAAGCAAGTCCATGGTCGACAGGAATGTAATTGAATCTTGTTTCATAAAAAGCAGTTTTGACAATAATATGAATATTTCCTTTGGTTTATATAAATTAGATCCATTTATAATTAATAGAATTTAGGAAGAATTTAATAGTACACTGGACAAATAATAATTTTTAAAAATTTTCTTGGGTAGAATAGTTTGTTGGTGTGTTGTGCGAAGGACCTGTCCATTTGGGCCGGCGGGCGTCAGGTGTTTAACTGTTGTGGGATCTGATAGTGAGGTGTTGGCCAGACCCCTTATATACCTTCCTTGGATGCTTTACTTTCATAGTTCCTTGATAATGTGAGAAGTCACGAAAGCGCTTGGAATTTCTCTATTCTTTCACAGTGGTTGTTTTGCATATATAATATATATATATATATATATATATATATATATATATATATATATATATATATATATATATATATATATATTGTAGGTAGTAGGTTGGTAGACAGCAACCGCCCAGGGAGGTACTACCGTCCTGCCAAGTGAGTGTAAAATGTAAGCCTGCATTGTTTTACATGATGGTAGGATTGCTGGTGTCCATTTTTCTGTCTCATAAACATGCAGGGTTTCAGGTACGTCTTGCTACTTCTACTTACACTTAGGTCACACTACACATACATGTACAAGCATATATATATATATATACACTCCTCTGGGTTTTCTGCTATTTTCTTTCTAGTTCTTGTTCTTGTTTATTTCCTCTTATCTCCATGGGGAAGTGGAACAGAATTCTTCCTCCGTAAGCCATGTGTGTTGTAAGAGGCGACTAAAATGTCGGGGGCAAGGGGCTAGTAACTCCTCTTGTATAAATTACTAAATTTAAAAATAGAAACTTTCGTTTTTCTTTTTGGGCCACCCTGCCTTGGTGGGATACGGTCGGTTTGTTGAATATATATATATATATATATATATATATATATATATATATATATATATATATATATATATATACATATATATATATATATATATATATATATATATAGTTCAACACACCGACAGTATCCCACCAAGGCAGGGTGGCCCAAAAGAAAAAACGAAAGTTTCTCCTTTTACATTTAGTAATATATATAGGAGAAGGAGTTACTAGCCCCTTGCTCCTGGCATTTTAGTTGCCTCTTACAACACACATGGCTTACGGAGGAAGAATTCTTTTCCACTTCCCCATGGAGATAAGAGGAAATAAACAAGAACAAGAACTAGAAAGAAAATAGGAGAAAATCCAGAGGGGTGTATATATATATGCTTGTACATGTATGTGCTGATGACACTGTGCTCTTGGGAGATATTGAAGAGAAGTTGCAGAGGTTGGTGGATGAATTTGGTATGGTATGCAAAAGAAGAAAATTAAAAGTGAATACAGGAAAGAGTAAGGTTATGGGGATAACAAAAAGATTAGGTGATGAAAGATTGGATATCAGATTGGAGGGAGAGAGTATGGAGGAGGTGAATGTATTCAGATATTTGGGAGTGGACGTGTCAGTGGATGGGTCTATGAAAGATGAGGTGAGTCATAGAACTGATGAGGGGAAAAGGGTGAGCGGTGCACTTAGGAGTCTGTGGAGACAAAGAACTTTGTCCTTGGAGGCAAAGAGGGGAATGTATGAGAGCATAGTTTTACCAACTCTCTTATATGGGTGTGAAGCATGGGTGATGAATGTTGCAGCGAGGAGAAGGCTGGAGGCAGTGGAGAAGTCATGTCTGAGGGCAGTGTGTGGTGTGAATATAATGCAGAGAATTCGTAGTTTGGAAGTTAGGAGGAGGTGCAGGATTACCAAAACTGTTGTCCAGAGGGCTGAGGAAGGGTTGTTGAGGTGGTTCGGACATGTAGAGAGAATGGAGCGAAACAGAATGACTTCAAGAGTGTATCAGTCTGTAGTGGAAGGAAGACGGGGTAGGGTTCGGCCTAGGAAAGGTTGGAGGGAGGGGGTAAAGGAGGTTTTGTGTGCGAGGGGCTTGGACTCCCAGCGGGCATGTGTGAGCATGTTTGATAGGAGTGAATGGAGACAAGTGGTTTTTAATACTTGACGTGCTGTTGGAGTGTGAGCAAAGTAACATTTATGAACGGATTCAGGGAAACCGGCAGGCCGGACTTGAGTCCTGGAGATGGGAAGTACAGTGCCTGCACTCTGAAGGAGGGGTGTTAATGTTGCAGTTTAAAAACTGCAGTGTAAAGCACCCTTCTGGCAAGACAGTGATGGAGTGAATGATGGTGAAAGTTTTTCTTTTTCGGGCCACCCTGCCTTGGTGGGAATCGGCCAGTATGTTAATAATAATAATAATGATATGTGGAAACATGAACACATATGCAGTTTAATGTGATCCTTTATTGACAACGTATCGCCCACACAGTGGGCTTTTTCAAGTCACAAACAGATGTGTGATGAATGGTTTGAATGGTTCAGTCCATCAACCTACAAGATTGATGGACTGAACACATCGACTCCAGGCTGAGGGACTGATTACCTCATAGTCCTCCTCTCCTTACGCCTTCCTCTTTGTATTGGACTGATGAAGCCACTGTGTAGCGAAACGTTTCCTGAATAAAGATTCCCATATGCTGCATAAGTGTCTCAATCTTCTAAAATCTTGGATAGATCATCAGATGCAGCATTCGCCACTGTGTGGCGAAACGTTTCTTCAATAAAGATTCCCATGTGTTGCACAAGTGTCTCAATTCTTCAACTTGTCGGTTTTCAAAACATTCATCACAACAGATCTGTTTGTGACTTGAAAAAGCCCACTGTGTGGGCGAAACGTTGTCAATAAAGGATCACATTAAACTGCATATGTGTTTATGTTTCCATTGTGTCGGTATTTTATACCATTTATTTTCATCAATAATAATATGTATATGCTGCTCGTGAGGCTAGTATACCAAACGGGAAGTAGAAAGAAATTAGCTGAGAGGCACCCACACCACCGCATGTCCTCGGAGGACAGTAAAACACCTAGCTCTCCTGGGTGCGTCATTCTTGTAGGATTGCATGGTCCCGTGGATTACAGTGTAGTTTGTAGTTATATGTTGAAAAGATTAGCCAAAGATTTGCTAAGTTCCTCTTTACATTCCTTTAAAACAGTTGCAAACAATTCATCAGGACCTGGGGATCTGTTAGGTTTTAATTTCTCTATTTGTCTGATGTACTGAATTTCTTGGGTTATCCTGGATGGCTAACCCTCCAGGGTTAAAAATCCGAAATCTTATCTTAAAACGACATGGGTTCGAATCCTTAGCTAGTCGAAGTGTTGTTATTGATTAATACCACTCCTTCGTGGTTACAATAATATATATATTGTGCTCATGAGGCTAGTACACCAAATGGGGAGTAGAATGAAATTAGCTCAAAGGCACCCACACCACCGTATATCCTAGGATGACGGTAAAACCCCTAACTCTGCTGGGTGCGTCATTCTTGTAGGATTGTGTGGTTCCATGGGTTAGAGCGTCACGTTTGATTTTTCGCTCACCTTGAGGCGGGCCAAAACGACATGGGTTCGAACCCTCGGCTAGTCGCAGTGTTGTTATTGATTAATACCACTCGTTCAGGGTTACAATACACACACACACACACACACACACACACACACACACACACACACACACAAACACACACACCCACACACACACACACACACACACACACACAGAGTTGACCCTTGAACAACACGGGTTTGAACTGCGGGGCCAGGAGCTTGGACTCGCAACCTCAACTAGGTGAGTACACACACACACACACACACACACACACACACACACACACACACACATACACATACACATACACACACACACACACATACACACACACACACATACACACATACACACACACACACACACACACACACACACACACACACACACACACACACACACACACACAAAATCATGGAGAAGATTATCAGGAGAAGAGTGGTGGAACACCTAGAAAGGAATGATCTCATCAACAGCAGCCAACATGGTTTCAGGGACGGAAATCCTGTGTCACAAACCTACTGGAGTTCTATGACATGTGACAGCAGTAAGACAAGAGAGAGAGGGGTGGGTGGATTGCATTTTCTTGGACTGCAAGAAGGTGTTTGACACAGTTCCACACAAGAGATTGGTGCAAAAACTGGAGGACCAAGCAGGGATAACAGGGAAGGCACTACAATGGATCAGGGAATACTTGTCAGAAGACAGCAGCGAGTCATGGTACGTGGCGAGGTGTCAGAGTGGGCACCTGTGACCAGCGGGGTCCCGCAGGGGTCAGTCCTAGGACCAGTGCTGTTTCTGGTATTTGTGAACGACATGACGGAAGGAATAGACTCTGAGGTGTCCCTGTTTGCAGATAAACGTGAAGTTGATGAGAAGAATTCACTCGATCGAAGACCAGGCAGAACTACAAAGGGATCTAGACAGGCTGCAGACCTGGTCCAGCAATTGGCTCCTGGAGTTCAATCCCACCAAGTGCAAAGTCATGAAGATTGGGGAAGGGCAAAGAAGGCCGCAGACGGAGTACAGTCTGGGGGGTCAGAGACTACAAACCTCACTCAAGGAAAAAGATCTTGGGGTGAGTATAACACCAGGCACATCTCCTGAAGTGCACAACAACCAAATAACTGCTGCAGCATATGGCGCCTAGCAAACCTCAGAACAGCATTCCGACATCTTAATAAGAATCATTCAGGACCCTGTACACCGTGTAAAGTTAGGCCCATATTGGAGTATGCGGCACCAGTTTGGAACCCACACCTAGCCAAGCACGTGAAGAAACTAGAGAAAGTGCAAAGGTTTGCAACAAGACTAGTCCCAGAGCTAAGAGGTATGTCCTACGAGGAGAGGTTAAGGGAAATCAACCTGACGACACTGGAGGACAGGAGAGATAGGGGGGACATGATAACGACATACAAAATACTGAGAGGAATTGACAAGGTGGACAAAGACAGGATGTTCCAGAGATTGGACACAGTAACAAGGGGACACAGTTGGAAGCTGAAGACACAGATGAATCACAGGGATGTTAGGAAGTATTTCTTCAGCCACAGAGTAGTCAGTAAGTGGAATAGTTTGGGAAGCGATGTAGTGGAGGCAGGATCCATACATAGCTTTAAGCAGAGGTATGATAAAGCTCACGGCTCAGGGAGAGTGACCTAGTAGCGATCAGTGAAGAGGCGGGGCCAGGAGCTCGGACTCGACCCCCGCAACCTCAACTAGGTGAGTACACACACACACATACACACACACACACAGAAGGAGGAGAACTCACAAGAAATGATCAGGAGGTATGTGAGGAGCTGAACAGGAGATTTAAGGAAGTTTTTACAGTAGAAACAGGAAGGGCTGTGGGAAGACAGAACAGAAGGGAACATCAAGAGGGAATATACCAACAAGTGTTGGATGACATACGGACAACTGAGGAGGAGGTGAAGAAGCTCTTAAGTGACCTTGACACCTCAAAGGCGATGGGACCGGACAACATCTCCCCATGGGTCCTTAGAGAAGGAGCAGAGATGCTGTGTGTGCCTCTAACCACAATCTTCAACACATCCCTTGAAACTGGGCAACTACCTGAGAAATGGAAGACAGCTAATGTAGTCCCCATATTTAAGAAAGGAAACAGAAACGAGGCACTAAACTACAGACCTGTGTCTCTGACATGTATCGTGTGCAAAGTCATGGAGAAGATTATCAGGAGGAGAGTGGTCGAACACCTGGAAAGGAACAAGATTATAAATGAAAACCAGCATGGGTTCATGGAAGGCAAATCTTGTATCACAAACCTCCTGGAGTTTTATGACAAGGTAACAGAAGTAAGACACGAGAGAGAGGGTTGGGTAGATTGCGTTTTCCTAGACTGCAGGAAGGCCTTTGACACAGTTCCCCACAAGAAATTAGTGCAGAAGCTGGAGGATCAGGCACACGTAAAAGGAAGGGCACTGCAATGGATAAGGGAATACCTGACAGGGAGGCAGCAACGAGTCATGGTACGTGAAGAGGTAATCACAGTGGGCGCCTGTTACGAGCGGGGTCCCACAGGGGTCAGTTCTAGGACCAGTGCTATTTTTGATATATGTGAACGACATGATGGAAGGAATAGACTCTGAAGTGTCCCTGTTCGCAGATGACGTGAAGTTGATGAGAAGAATTAAATCGGACGAGGATGAGGCAGGACTGCAAAGAGACCTGGAGAGGCTGGACATGTGGTCCAGTAACTGGCTTCTCGAATTCAATCCAGCCAAATGCAAAGTCATGAAGATTGGGGAGGGGCAAAGAAGACTGCAGACAGAGTATAGGCTAGGTGGACAAAGACTACAGACCTCACTCAGGGAGAAAGATCTTGGGTGACCATAACACCGAGCACATCACCGGAGGCACACATCAACCAATAACCGCTGCAGCATACGGGCGCCTGGCAAACCTGAGAATAGCGTTCCGATACCTTAATAAGGAATCGTTCAAGACACTGTACACTGTGTATGTTAGGCCCATACTGGAGTATGCAGCACCAGTCTGGAACCCACACCTGGTCAAGCACGTCAAGAAGTTAGAGAAAGTACAAAGGTTTGCAACAAGGCTAGTCCCAGAGCTCAAGGGAATGTCGTACGAGGAAAGGTTAAGGGAAATCGACTGACGACACTGGAGGACAGAAGGGTCAGGGGAGACATGATAACGACATACAAGATACTGCGGGGAATAGACAAGGTGGACAGAGATAGGATGTTCCAGAGAGGGGACACAGGGACAAGGGGTCACAACTGGAAGCTGAAGACTCAGACGAGTCACAGGGACGTTAGGAAGTATTTCTTCAGTCATAGAGTTGTCAGCAAGTGGAATAGCCTAGCAAGTGAAGTAGTGGAGGCGGGCCCCATACATAGTTTTAAGAAGAGGTATGACAAAGCCCCGGAAGCAGAGAAAAGAGGGGTTTCCAGTAGCGTCAGTGAAGAGGGGGGCCCCCCGGGGGAGCTGAGTTTTCGACCCCGGCAACCACAATTAGGGGGTTTAAAATTTAAAGGTGAGTACACACACACACACGCATGCATGCACACATTAAAACGCACACACACACATATGCACACACATAAAACACATGCACAACCAAAATATATAACACACACCCCGCAGCACACCGTAAAGGGCACACAACACACCACACAACACACACACACCACACAAACAACAAAACACGTCATCAGCAGCGGAAAAACTGTCCCCCGCAAGTTTATTCCCCCTATTTGTGGTTTGCATGTTGAGGGCCCCCGGGCTGGCCTTGCATACTGTTTGATCTGGTCACCCACCCCGAAAGCTTTTTAACCAAAAATTAAAAAAGAAATAGCATGGGACATGGGAGAATATAGTTTTGGGAAGAGGGGTGAGAAGGTGGGTGGGACAAGTTTTTAAAAGGGAAACTTTGAAAGACGGGCTAGGGTAGGTCCCGGGAGGGTTGTGTCACCCCCAAAACACACACACACAACACCACACCACACACCCAAAACACACAACACACACACACACACACCCCACACTCACACACCCCAACAAAAGCACACACGCACACGGGGCAGGGGTTAAAACCCCGGGGATGTTATTAGCAGTAAAAAATATTTAGGAAGCTGGGAAGTCCTCCCCCAAAATGTGAAAAAGGGGAAAATGATAAAAAACCACAACAATTAATAGGGTAAATCCAGAAGGGCAATAATGGAGAGGGGGAAAAGGGGGAAAGAAAAAGAGACAAAATTTGTCCCTTCCACGCGGATTTTTTCCAACCACAAAAACCCTCCCCCCCCTAACCCTCCCCCCCTCACAAAAACCAAAAGGGGCACCACAAACCCCCCCGGGTAGACACACCACACTCACACACCCCCACAAGGGTAGCACACACACCCCACACCACACAAAATGACAACACACCACACAACACAACAACACAACACACAAACAAACATACAAAACCAACACACAAAAACCCCAAAACCACACACACAAAACACAAACCCCACACAAAACACAAAACACACACACACCCCAAAACCCCCAACACCCCCAAACCCCCTCACACCCCCCAAAAACACACACCCATAAACCCACCCACACACACACCCCCCCACACAAGGGGTAGACCCCCAAACCACCCCTCACACACAAACAACACCCCACAAAAACCACAACACACACCCAATACAAACAACAATTAAACAAAAAACCCCCCACAAAAAAAAACACACACACACACACACACACACACAACACACCCAAACCACAATACCCACACACACCCACAAAACACCAAAACCACACACACACACACCACACACACCCCCAACACACACACAACCCCACAAAACCCCAAACACACCCACAACAAACCACACACACAAACCCCCACCCAAACAAAACCACACACCCACACACCAAAACCCCCACACCACACACACAACCCCCCCACACACACACCACACACAATCCCACCCCCCCAAAAACCACACACAACCACACCACATGCACACACACATGCACATACACACACACACACCCCCCCCATTTGAAAACAAACACTTGCCCACAAACACGTACCCCCCCCCCCCCCCTAACCACCTCCCCCCCCCCTTCCCCCAAACCCACCTCCCCTTTAACCACCAAACCCCCCCCCCAAACCCCACCTAACCCCCCCCCAAACCTTTCAAAACCCCCAAATCCTCCTCCCCCCTACCCCCCTCCCCCCCCCAAAACCATCCTCCCCCTCAACCCAAACCCCCCCCCCTAAAAAAAAAACCAAAAAAACCCCACCCCCCCAAAAAAAAAAAAACCAAAAAAACAAAGGGGCTCCAAGGATAAATCTGGGAGGGAGGATGGGGGTAGAGCTCAAAAAAAGGGGAAGCCCCCCGGGGGGAAAGGGAACCTGTTTGGGGCGGGAAAAAAAGGGAATTTGGGAAGGGGGGTTAGCACCAAAAAGCAGAAGGGGGAAAAGAAACGGCCACAGCAGCAGAAATAAAGATAAAAGGGGAATTAGTAGGGGAAGTGAGCATCGAAACAGCACAGAGACAAAGAAAAAAAAACAGAAGAAGCATCCCCTGGCTACATCAAACACAGACAAAAAAGGTCTAAGGGAAAGCAGGAAACTAAATTTTAAATGCAAAAGGTCCTGAAAACCCACAGGGGCCAAAACAAAAAAACAGGGAGCACACTGGGGCAAAATGAGGGGGGGGGAAAGACTTTGAAGGACTAGGACATGTCCCAAGGACCTTACCAGAACCTGTGGGGGCCGGGGAGCAGGTGAGCGGGAAAGGTAAACCCCAAGAAGCTTTGGGGCAATAACAGGGAAGGGTTAAAAGGAAAGGGGAACACTCCAGGGGAAGGAACAAAAACACATCGGGAAACCAAGGGGGAGTCACAGGGGAGGTAAAAAGGGGAAAGACCTGTTTTCCAAGGGCTAGACGAACAAAAAGGGGAAACTTATGATGAAAAAAAGCGGGAGGAGAAAAAAGGTTTGAAGAAACCCTGAAGGTGATAGGCGGGGGGGGACATGCCCCAGGTGGCAAAATTTTTGGAGGGAAAAATTTTTTGGGGGGTTCCAAAAAAAGGGAAACGGCCTCTCAAAGTTTAAATTTTTAAGGGGAATCAACCCGAACCCCTGATCCTGCCGGAGGGAAAACAAAGGCTGAGAGGCAAGCAGAGTTTTCCCGGGGTGTGTACCTCGAGCGAGAAAAGAACCAGGAAAAAAAGGAAGACAAAGAAAAAGAGAGTTTTTTAAAAACGAAAGGAGAAATGGGGGGAAACAAAAAGGAGAGCAGAATAACCAGGATCAAATGGAAGGGCAACGCACCCCCCAGAAAACCCCAGGGAGAAGGACTCCCCCACACACCCCCCAAAGGCAACGAACAAACCAAACCAACCATCAAAACACCGATCCCTCTGTTTTCCCCCCCCCGCACCCCAGTTACATATTAGAACAAGTTGAAGGTTTGGTACACCAAAAACAGATGGATTAAGAATAAACATGGGAATGGCAAGAAAGAATCAATGAGAAGTCCCCCGACCCTCATAGCAGTTTTCGAAACCAAAAAACCCGGGGACAAAAACGATGCAATCTTCCCCCCAGGAAACCAGTTATGAGGAAAAAAATAGAAAGGGGAGGGGGGGGGGGGGTTTGGGGGTTTCTTCTCGTAAAAAACGATTTGGGGAAAATTTCCCAAAAATTTGGGAAAGGGAAAAAGATGGGGGCCCGGGGGAAAGGATACATATTTGGTAACTTCAGTCTGGGGAAAACAAAGGGGCATTTCGGGGGGTATAAACCACCCCCAAAAACTGCAGGAGGGCCAAAAGAGGAATATGAAGAGGAAACCCGAGCAATGGTGGCACATTGGCCCGAGGTTTGGGAAAAAGACCTCACTCCGCAGAGCAAAAGGGCTGGTTTTTGGGGGATTTCAAACCCCAGGGAGAAATTTACTTTGGGAAAAACCCGGAGCCACATGGGGGTCCCAAAAAAATGGAGAGCCAGGGGTGTTTGGGGTGGTGCTGGAAAACCCCCATGCACCAAATGTTAAGGCACTACCCGAGGAGAGGGGAGGATAACCAGCAAGATTGGACCCGGGGTTCCCCGGGCAGCTAGATAAATTTAGGACATCAAGTATGGAGGGCCCCTAGGAGTAGCCCAAACCCCTGGTTCTGGCTTTGGGAAAACATTCCGAAAACCCGCAAGGGGGAGAGAATAACAGGAGTTGAATGGGAAACAGCCCGAATTTTAAAAAGAGGGGACTACATAGGGTTGGAAAGGGGAATTCCTGCGGGAGGGTCCAGTGGCACAGTGGGAAAGGGAGGAAAGCCAGTAAATTTAAATGAAGGAATATGTAACAACAAAAAGGAGGAGTGGAAAGGTTTAAACCCCAAGGGGCCCCCCAAAAGAAACAAAGGGGAAAACCAGAACGAGCCCCCGGGTTTCCCCACGGGGGTTTGGGGGGGCAAAAAAAAAACTGCAAAAAAAGAATGGAAAAAATACAGAAGGGAGAGAACCCCACGAAAAAAGGGAAAATCGTCGCAGAGCCCGGAAGGAGTATGCCAGGTAAGGAAAGGGGGGGCCCCCGCGACGTATAAAATGACATGCATCGAGAATCAAAACTGACCCAAAACTGTTGTATAGCCAAAATCCGGGGGAAGGGCAACAGTCAAAAAAACCAGGGATCAGATTGAGGGCCGAAGGTTGGGGAAATCAAAGAAAAAACAGGAGGTTTGAGGAGCTGAACAGGAGATTTAAGGAAGTTTTTACAGAAGACCGGAAGGGCCTTTTGGGAAAACAGCACAAAGGGAAAAAATTTAAAGGGAATTCCCCAAAAATGTTGACAAAGAGGAGGAGGTGAAGAAGCTCTTAAGTGACCTTGACACCTCAAAGGCGATGGGACCCGGACAACATCTCCCCATGGGTCCTTAGAGAAGGAGCAGAGATGCTGTGCGTGCCTCTAACCACAATCTTCAACACATCCCTTGAAACTGGGCAACTACCTGAAAAATGAAGAAAAGCTAATGTAGTCCCATATTTAAGAAAGGAAACAGAAACGAGGCACTAAACTACAGACCTGTGTCTCTGACATGTATTGTGTGAAAAAGTCATGGAGAAATTATCAGGAGGAGAGGGGTCGAACACCTGGAAAGGAACAAGATTATAAATAAAAACCAGCATGGGTTCATGGAAGGAAAATCTTGTATCACAAACCTCCTGGAGTTTTTATGACAAGGTAACAGAATAAGACACGAGAGAGAGGGGGGGGTTAGATTGCTTTTTCCCTAGACTGCAGGAAGGCCCTTTGACACAGTTCCCCACAAGAGATTAGTGCGGGAAGCTGGAGGATCAGGCGCACGTAAAAGGGAGGGCACAGCAATGGAAAAGGGGAATACCTGACAGGGAGGCGGGAGAGTCATGGTACGTGAAGAGGATCACAGTGGGCGCCTGTTACAAGCGGGGTCCCACAGGGGTCAAATTCTAGGACCAGTGCTATTTTTGATATATGTGAACGACATGATGGAAGGAATAGACTTGAAGTGTCCCTGTTCGCAGATGACGTGAAGTTGATAGAGAAGAATTAAATCGGACGAGGATGAGGCAGGACTGCAAAGAGACCTGGACAGGCTGGACATGTGGTCCAGCAACTGGCTTCTCGAATTCAATCCCGCCAAATGCAAAGTCATGAAGATTGGGGAGGGCAAAGAAGACCGCAGACAGAGTATTGCAGGTGACAAAGACTACAGACCTCACTCAGGGAGAAAGACCTTGGGGTGACCATAACACCGAGCACATCACCGGAGGCACACATCAACCAAATAACTGCTGCAGCATACGGGCGCCTGGCAAAAAATGAGAATAGCGTTCCGATACCTTATAAGGAATCGTTCAAGACAATGTACACTGTGTAGTTAGGCCCCTACTGGAGTATGGGAGCACCAGTCTGGAACCCAACCTGGTCAAAACACGTCAGAAGTTAGAGAAAGTACAAAGGTTTGCAACAAGGCTAGTCCCAGAGCTCAAGGGAATGTCGTACGAGGAAAGGTTAAGGGAAATCGGACTGACGACACTGGAGGACAGAAGGGTCAGGGGAGACATGATAACGACATACAAGATACTGCAGGGAATAGACAAGGTGGACAGAGATAGGATGTTCCAGAGAGGGGACACAGGGACAAGGGGTCACAACTGGAAGCTGAAGACTCAGACGAGTCACAGGGACGTTAGGAAGTATTTCTTCAGTCATAGAGTTGTCAGCAAGTGGAATAGCCTAGCAAGTGAAGTAGTGGAGGCAGGAACCATACATAGTTTTAAGAAGAGGTATGACAAAGCTCAGGAAGCAGAGAGAGAGAGAGGATCCAGTAGCGATCAGTGAAGAGGCGGGGCCAGGAGCTGAGTCTCGACCCCTGCAACCACAATTAGGTGTTAGGTGAGTACATGCACACACACATCCACATGGGTCCTGAGAGAGGGAGAAGAGGCGCCGTGTGTGCCACTAATAACAATCTTCAACACATCCATCAAAACAGGGCGACTACCTGAGGTATGAAAGACAGCAAATGTACTCCCAATTTTTAAAAAAGGAGGCAGACACGAAGCATTAAACTAGAGACCAGTGTTACTGACATGTATAGTATAGAAAGTCATGGAAAAGATTATCAGAAGAGTGGTGGAGCACCTAGAAAGGAATGAGCTTATCAACGACAACCAGCACAGTTTCAGGGATGGGAAATCCTGTGTCACAAACCAATGACTGGGTGACAGCAGTAAGACAGTAGAGGGGTGGGTAGATTGCGTTTTCTTGGACTCTTGGACTGTAAAAAGGCTTTTGACACAGTTCCACAAAAGAGATTATGCATAAGCTGGAGGACCAGTCAGGTACAACAGAGAAGGCACTGCACTGGATCATGGAATACCTGTCAGGAACACATCAGCGAGTCATGGTACGTGAGGTGTCAGAGTGGGCACCTGTGACAAGCGGGGTTCCACAGAACTGGTGGGGTTTCTGGTATATGTGAACATGATGGAAGGAATAGACTCAGAAATGTCCCAGTACTGACTTAGGTGCTTGTCCAGTGCTTTCTTGAAGATAGCCAGGGGTCTATTGGTAATCCCCCTTATGTAAGCTGGGAGGCAGTTGAACAGTCTTGGGCCCCGGACACTTACTGTGTTGTCTCTCAGTGTACTCATGGAGCCCTGGCTTTTCATCGAGGGAATATTGCATCTCCTGCCGAATCTTTTGCTTTCATAGGGAGTGATTTTCGTGTGCAGGTTTGGTACCAATCCCTCCAAAACCTTCCAAATGTATATTATCAAGTATCTCTCTCTCGCCTGCGTTCCAAGGAATACAGATCAAGGACCTTCAACCGTTCCCAGTAATTTAGGTGCCTTATCATACCTATGTGTGCCCTGAAAGTTCTTTGTGCACTCTCCAGGTCTGCAATGTCTCCAGCCTTGAAGGGGGCCATTAGTCTACAGCTGTATTCCAGCCTAGAGAGAACATGCGATTTGAAGAGGATCATCATGGGCTTGGCGTCCCTAGTTTTGAAGGTTCTTATTATCCATCCTATCATTTTCCTAGCAGATGAGGTGGATACATTGTTGTGGTCTTTGAAGGCGAGATCCTCTAACATTATCACTCCCAGGTCCTTCATATTTTTTCTAGCTCTACTATATGGTTAGAATTTGTCGTACACCCTGATACATTTCAAATTTCCTAACTTTTCCATATCTGAGAAGTTGAAATTTCTCCTCACTGAACTTCATATTGTTTTGAGTGGCCCATTTGAAGATTTGGTTGATGTTCCCTTGGAGTCTTGAAGTGTCTTTGATGGAGGTCACTGCCATGGCAATCCGGGTGTCATCCGCAAAGGAAGACATGCTTACATCTCTATGTCTGTAATGAGAACGAGGAATAGAATGGGAGCGAGTACTGTGCCTTGTGAAACAGATTTTCACCATGGTTGCCTGAGACTTACTCTGTTTACTATTACTCTTTGTGTTCTATTTATCAGGAATTTATAGATCCATCTACCAACTTTTCCTGTTACTCCTTTATCGCGCATTTTGTATGCTATTACACCATGGTCACACTTTTTGAAAGCTTTCGCAAAGTCTGTGTATACTACATCTTATTTTGTTTATCCTCAACATCATCCAGGACCTTGTCATAGTGGTCCAGTAGCTGGGACAGGCAGGAGCGACCTGCTCTAAACCCGTGTTGCCCTGGGTTGTGTAACTGATGGATATCTAGGTGGTTGGCGATCTTGCTTCTTATAGGTTAGTATATATAGGTGAGTACGTACACGCACACACACACACACACACACACACACACACACACACACACACACACGCACACACACACACACACACACAATAAATTGCTTTAGTTATTGAACGTGATGTATCAACAGATGTCACTGCGTGTAGTATTAATAAAATATAATATTTCACAATAATAATAATAATAATAATTATGCAATTATCTTAGCTGGTAGCACGCACACGCACACGCACACGCACGCGCGCATACACAAAGGGGGCCAGGGTGTCTGTCGACAAGTGCCTTTGACAACTAGTAACTACTACTACTACTATATTACTACTACTACTACTACTATATTACTACTACTACTATATTACTACTACTACTACTATATTACTACTACTACTATATTACTACTACTACTACTATATTACTACTACTACTATACTACTACTACTACTACTATATTACTACTACTACTACACACATACATGCAATTAGATCACAGTAAACAGGTGATATCACAATATGCAGAACAACCACTGTGAAAAGTAACGAAATTCCAAGTGCTTTCGTGATTTCCCACATTATCAACGAACTATATATATTTATATATATATATAATATATATATATGTCGTGCCGAATATGTAAAACTGGTCATTTAGCAAGAACTCATTTAAAATTAAGTCCTTTCTAAAATTTTCTCTTATACGTTTAAAGATATATTTTTTTCATAATGTTAATGTAAAATTTTTTAATTTTGCACCAAAATGAAACTTAGAAACTACTACCTTGTTATAAGAAGAGCAATTTATTTTACCTAACCAACTAAATATTTTTAGTTTTTACTATACTTAATACTAAACAAAACACAGTAAATAGTTGATTTCCAATTGCAGAACTATTACTGGAAAATTAATCGCAATTCCAAGTGCTTTCGTGTTTCCACATTATCAACGAACTTTATTTAATCATAATATATTCTATTCACAATATATATATATATATATATATATATATATATATATATATATATATATATATATATATATATATATACGTAGACTTGCCTAGCCTAGGACTTGAACTCATGTCGTTTTGCCCCGCCTCATGTTGAGCGAAAATCACATGATGCTCTAACACACTGGACCACTCAATCCTATAAGAATCACGCACGAAGCACAGCTAGGTGTTTAACCGTTTTCCGAGGACATACGGAGGTGTGGGTGCCTCTGAGATAATTTCATTCTACTCCCCGTTTGGCGTACTAGCCTTCACGAGCAGTATATATATATTATTGTATACACATATATACACATACTTGTGCATAAGCACAAATATGTGATTTTCTTTTAACACGTCGGTCGTCTCTCACCGAGGCAGGGTGACCGAAGAGAAAATCCCCAAAAAGAAAATACTTTCATCATTCAACACTTTCACTTCACTCATACCTAATCACTGTCTTTGCAGAGGCGCTCAGATACGACAGTTCAGAAGTCCCTCCAAAACTGCCAATATCCTAAACCCCTCCTTTAAAGTGCAGGCAGTGTACTTCCCATTCCCAGGACACAAGCCCGGCTAACCGGTTTCCCGGAATCCCTTCACAAAATATTACCCTGCTCACACTCCAACAGCTCGTCAGGTCCCAAAAACCATTCGTCTCCATTCACTCCTAACATGCTCACACATGCTTGCTGGAAGTCCAAGCCCCTCGCCCACAAAACCTCCTTTACCCCCCTCCCTGCAATCTTTTCGAGGACGACCCCTACCCCGCCTTCCTTCTCCTACAGATTTATACGCTCTCCAATTCATGCAACTTTGATCCATTCTCTCTAATGACCAAACCACCTCAACAACCCCTATACACAAATAACCCGCACATAGAAGAGAGGAGCTTACGACGACGTTTCGGTCCGACTTGGACCATTTACAAATAAGTGGTCCAAGTCGGACCGAAACGTCGTCGTAAGCTCCTCTCTTCTATGTGCGGGTTATTTGTGTATCGTTCCAGTCACGGTATTGTGCATTTTTTTTGTTATTCAACAACCTCTATTCAGCCCTCTGACTAATACTTTTAGTAACTCCACACCTCCTAATTTCCACACTCTGAATTCTCTGCATAATATTTACACCACACATTGCTCTTAGACAGGACATCTCCACTGCCTCCAGCTACCCCCTCGCTGCAGCATTTGCAACCCAAGCTTCACACCCATATAAGAGTGTTGGTACCCTTCTTTGCCTCCATGGATAACGGTTTTTTTGTCTCCACATATACCTCAATGCACCACTCACCTTATTTCCTTTATCAATTCTATGGTTAACCTCATCCTTCATAAACCCATCTGCTGAGACGTCAACTCCCAAATATCTGAAAACATTCACTTCTTCCATACTTCTCCTCTCCAATGTGATATCCAATTTTTCTTTATCTAAATCATTTGATACCCTCATCACCTTACTCTTATCTATGTTCACTTCCAACTTTCTACCTTTACACACTCTCCCAAACTCGTCCACTAACCTTGCAACTTTTCTTCAGAATCTCCCATAAGCACAGTATCATCAGCAAAAAGTAACTGTCAATTCCCATATTGTATTTGATTCCCCATAATTTAATCCCACCCCTCTCCCCAACACCCTAGCATTTACTTCTTTTACAACCCCATCTATAAATATACTAAACAACCATGGTGACATTACACATCCCTGTCTAAGACCTACTTTTAACGGGAAATAATCTCCCCCTCTCCTATACACCCTGACCTGAGGCTCACTATCATAAAAACTCTTCACAGCATTTAGTAACTTACCACCTATTCCATATACTTGCAACATCTGCCACATTGCTCCCCTATGCACTCTATTATATGCCTTTTCTAAATCCATAAACGCAATGAAAACTTTCCTACTTTTATCTAAATACTGTTCATATATATGCTTCAATGTAAACCCTGGATCTACACATCCCCTACCCACTCTAAAGCCTCCTTCCTCATCTGCAATCCTA
Organism: Cherax quadricarinatus; assembly: GCF_026875155.1. Lineage (NCBI taxonomy): Eukaryota > Metazoa > Arthropoda > Malacostraca > Decapoda > Parastacidae > Cherax > Cherax quadricarinatus. The sequence goes on along the minus strand of NC_069407.1, from coordinate 51,065,587 downwards.
CTCTCTGTCTTACCTCTAATTCTTTCAATAATAACCCTACTGTACACTTTTCCTGGTATACTCAGTAAACTAATTCCTCTATAATTTTTACAACCTCTTTTGTCCCCCTTCCCTTTATATAAAGGAACTATACATGCTCTCTGCCAATCCCTAGGTACCTTCCCCTCTTTCATACATTTATTAAACAAAAACACCAACCACTCCAAGACTATATCCCCCCCCCCTGCTTCTAACATTTCTGTCATGATTCCGTTAGTTCCAGCTGCTTTACCCCCTTTCATTCTACGTAATACCTCACGCACCTCCCCCACACTCGCATCCTGCTCTTCTTCATTCCTAAAAGATGTTATTCCTCCCTGGCCAGTGCATGAAATTACCGCCTCCCTTTCTTCATCGACATTTTTAAAAGTCCCTAAAATATTCCTGCCATCTACCCAATACCTCCAGCTGCCCATCTACTAACTCACCTACTCTGTTTTTAACTGACAAATCCATTTGTTCCCTAGACTTTCTTAACTTGTTTATCTCAATCCATATATTTACGTATAATATATATATATATATATATATATATATATATATATATATATATATATATATATATATATATATATATATATATATATATATATATATATAGTGTGTGTGTGGGTGGATACGTGTATACATATGTACACGTATCAATACACACAAACATACATACGCATACAAATACGTACATGTAGGGTGGGAGTAATTGCATGATGCAAAGTCAATTACAATTTCAATTACTCTGGCAGCTTAACAAGTAAAATTGTTTCATCAGGAAAAATAAGAAATTACAATTGCTTTACATTTTGTATTAAATAGTTTTCGACTGCTTCAAATTTTACCAATGTTGAAATCATTGTTAAAAATGTTGGAAATAATAATCAAACATTTAACTTCATATTTTTGTATTTAAATGTACCACTGGTCATGGGGTTGTTTTAAGGAGCGAAGGTAGCAAGGAAACAAGTGTGGAGTGTTACGGTGGCCAACCCAAGCCACCAATGGAAGTAAGTCACTTTGTCTTGTCGACAGTGTTACTTGTGTAGTAAACTTGTACAGATCCCAGCTATTTTATATACTCCCTTACTAGCTGTGACGTCACAACTAGCAAGGGAGCATATCTATATAGAAGCTGGGATATATCTGTGTAATACACAAGTAACACTGTTGACAGTCTGACCTTTCTGGGTTATTATAGGTAATCTACACATGTGCTGCTATGTATGATAATTTATGTAGCTAAATTTATGTGTACCTGTACCTACATAAACTTACTTATAATGATATTCGTAGAGGAGCAGAGCCTGTCCGTCTGCCCCCCTGGTGTGCCTGGTAGAGGAGTGTTAAGGGACGGTTGATGTGAGAGGTTCATGTTACTTAAGGTTGGCCTGGGAGTCTGCCTATAAATGTTGCTAGGATACGTATACTAAACAAGTAATACTGTTGTTGACAAATGTGTCTGAACACAACAGAATAATAATATCAATGACATTTTCAAACAGATGAAGAATGTTTGTAGAATACTTGCTGAGGAATTAGACATTTTTGCAACATTTGGAAACGTTGGGGTTTTAGGCGCCCTTATCAAACACAAACAATAAATATAAAACAGGAACGTACACCGGTAAACTGTCCTAATATACAAGTACAGTTAGAAACAGAAATACAAATAGCTAGAGCTGCACTTAAGGAGGTTATTAATAGAGTATTCAAGAGGTTACTAGTAGAATTACAGTAAATCAGCCATTCAAATCATTATAATAATTGTATCTCATAAATTGTATCTCATATATGTCTCATTATTGTATCTCATAAATGTCAACCTGTGACCCAATCAAACTTTGTTACTATTTAACTTCATTACCTAACAGAATATTCTAGTGATTACACAGCAACACAGTAATGACCATATGACCTGTCTTTGTAATACTCATTTGTACTAAATTGTTATCTGTTTTACAATAATTTTTGTACCACTGAATGTACCATTGCTTAGTTAATCTTAAGTTAATTTTAAGCCTGCCCATAATGCTCTGCATACAAGGGCCTTTGACATGCTGCACTTTAAAAATCGTATTCCTTGTACTTCTCTGTATCATGTTCAAATTAAATAAATAAATAAATAAATACTGATTGTACAGCAATGCAAGCAACCATACGACCTGTTTTTGTAATACTCATTTGTGCTTAATTGTTATCTGTTTACAATAATGTTTTACCACTGAATACTTCATTGCTTAGTTAATCTTAAGTTAATTTTAAGCCAGCCCGTAATGCTATGCATTAAAGTGGCTTTGGCATGCTGCATTTAACTGTATTCTTTTGTACTTCTCTGTATCATGTTCAAATTAATAAATAAATAAATAAATAAATTATGAAGCTGTGTGTAGTCTGTGGTCAATCAAACAAACGGGCTTCCACATGGATAAATTGCCATTTTTGTGAAAATTGGTGTCACGCCCCTTGTGCAGATATCCAAGAACTAGCTACAAGCAGTATTAAATCAGGGAAGTGTTTTTGGGTATGCCCAAATGAGGAAAATCTGTGGACTAAAATCACATTGGTATTAAAAGAGGATAACATCAAAGCAGCCTTCATAGAAAACCTGGAAGCATTCTATAACAGATGGGAGAATAAAAAGTCTGGGCTGGATGGTATCGCCCTTGGTGCTGGCCATGTAGTCAGAAACTGTAAGGCTGGAGGTGCTGCCCCGGTAGTCAGTAAATGTGGGGCTGATAGTGCTGTCCTGGTAGATAGTAATGGTGAAGCTGGAGGTGCTGTCCTGGGAGACAGTAATGGTGAGGGTGGAGATGCTGTCCAGGTAGTTAGTAAATGTACGCAGGAGGGGATGCATATAAATGACCCCGAGGGAGACAGGAGCTGTAGTGAGGAAACAAGTGTAGTCAAAGACGAGATAAAACCAATATTATAAACTAGTAATACCACAGGAGATAGCAAACAAGGGGACTCCACTAGCATTAGTGAGGATACATTACCAAAAACAACTGGACTGGTGGTACACGTACTGGACTGGTGGTACACGTACTGGACTGGTGGTACACGTACCGGACTGGTGGTACACGTACTGGATTGGTGGTACACGTACTGGACTGGTGGTACACGTACTGGACTGGTGGTACACGTACTGGACTGGTGGTACACGTACTGGACTGGTGTTACACGTACCGGACTGGTGGTACACGTACTGGACTGGTAGTACACGTACTGGACTGGTGGTACACGTACTGGACTGGTGGTACACGTACTGGACTGGTGGTACACGTACTGGACTGGTGGTACACGTACCGGACTGGTGGTACACGTACTGGACTGGTGGTACACGTACTGGACTGGTGGTACACGTACTGGACTGGTGGTCCACGTACTGGACTGGTGGTCCACGTACTGGACTGGTGGTCCACGTACTGGACTGGTGGTACACGTACTGGACTGGTGGTACACGTACTGGACTGGTGGTACACGTACTGGACTGGTGGTACACGTACTGGACTGGTGGTACACGTACTGGACTGGTGGTACACGTACTGGACTGGTGGTACACGTACTGGACTGGTGGTACACGTACTGGACTGGTGTACACGTACTGGACTGGTGGTACACGTACTGGGACTGGTGGTACACGTACTGGACTGGTGGTACACGTACTGGACTGGTGGTACACGTACTGGACTGGTGGTACACGTACTGGACTGGTGGTACACGTACTGGACTGGTGGTACACGTACTGGACTGGTGGTACACGTACTGGACTGGTGGTACACGTACTGGACTGGTGGTACACGTACTGACTGGTGGACACGTACTGACGGTGGTACACGTACTGATGTGTCACGTACTGACTGTGGTCACGTATGGACTGTGGTACACGTATGGACATGTGGTACAACAGTGGTAACTACAATGGTGGTACACTACTGAGGTACACGTACTGACTGGTGTTCAGACTGACTGGTGTTCACGTACTGGACTGTGTACACTATGCTGAGTTCACGTACTGGACGTGGTTCAACGTTACTGGACTTGTTATACACGTGGTACAGTACTGGAGGTGGTTCACTAGTGACTGTTACAGTACTGCAGTGACCAACAATCACATAAAGCCCCAGCTTTACATTAATGTTATCATATATTTGACAACATAATTACAATATTTTTAATCAAAAGTTCATTACAAATGCTATTTTTATAGTAATTACATTCAGCTTCATTACAAGACAATTACTGCAGACATGTATACACGATCAGTGGAAGTGACATACCATCAGTAATTCATACAAAAGACGCCCACATATACATGTTAATTTTCCTCCATTGAAAATTTAGCACCCTTATCGAGCACTGAGTAAGAGCGGCTTATGAAACGGGATACATTTCCTGGATCGCGTAGCGACTGAAATACAGTATTTACGTAAGAGATAGTGAGAAAGATGTAGACTCACAGAAACAGACAAGGGAGTTATGACTGTATGAGAAAAACAATATAAAAAAGAAGTAACATACAGAAGCATTTGAGAGAAACATTACAAATTTATAAATAATAACACAAGAACTAGATATTAAAGTAGAGAATAAGTACCTGGTAATTACCCTTGCATATCATACACACACACACATACACACACACGGGGCCAGGAGCTAGGACTCGACCCCTGCAACCTCAATTGAGTACACACACACACATGTGAGAGAACCTGGCCAATTCTTGGTTATTCGGACTTAAGACAAGCGAGCACAAACAGCCTGACTGATCAGGCTGTCAACACAAAGCGGTCTGGATTGGGACCTGACTGCGAGGATCCCTGGTAACCACGTGCAGGTGACGCTGGAGAAAGGCCGTAGTGTGTAACATCACGCCTCATTAAACAACGTACGTAGCGGAAAGAACTGAATCTATCTGTCACCGAGGAAGAACCGTCAGTGATATAAGATAGACTGAAGGACAGAATGTTTACCACTTGTGTCTCACAGTGGGAAACTGAAGGGTAAAAAGTGAGTTCTAAGAACAGTATTTACTGAAAATAAGAGAAGAAAAAATTCCTAAGGACAGTACATACAGAAAATAAGAAGAGTCCTAAGGACAGTACGTACTGAAAATAAGATTAGTCCCAAGGGGCAGTACTTGAAAATAAGATAAAAACAACAACCTGAAGACGTATGATGAAAACAGGATTACGTAAAAGACCCTAGGCAGCAAACTGTAATGTTAGGACGTACACAAGAAAACAGACAAGGGATGTATGGACGTGAGATAAAATGAAAATTTAACAATGTATAAACGAGAGAGAGTGACACATAAGCAGGAGCAATTCTTTCAAGATACACTTGTTCTTCAGAACTGTATGTGTACATTAAACAATCCATTAACACAAGGAAATCAGATATAAAGTAAGAATAAGTACCTGTATTACTCTGCATATCAAGTACACACACACACTTACACACTACGGGCCAGAGCTTGGACTCACCCCTGCAACTCAATTGATACACCTACACACACGAGAGAGAACCGGCAATTCTGTTATTCGACTTAACACAACTAGCAAGCCTGATATAGGCGCCCAAAGCGTCTGATTGACCTGACTGCGAGATCCCTCGTAACACGTGCAAGGTGACGTGGAAGGCCGTAGTGAAAATCACGCCATTAAACAACGTACGAGCGAAAGAACGAACTATCTGTACACCGAGAGAAAACACCAGTGATATAAGATAGACCTGAGGACAAAATGTTAACCACTGTGTCCCATCAAGTGGGAAACTGAAGTAAAACGTGGTCTAAGACGTATTACTGAAAATAAGAAGAAAAATCCTAAGAGTACATACAGAAAATAGGAGAGGTCCTAAGACGTACGACTGAACTAAGATAGTCCCAAGGCAGTAACATGCAAATAAGATAAAACAACACCTGAGACATATTGAGAATAAGAGAAAGACCCAAAGAGATACTAATGACGAGTAAGAAATAACGCCAGGAGAGGTGCGATAGAACACCGAAATTAAACGCAAACCAGGTAGGTGATTCAGAGCAAGACGTGGTATATAAAGCTGAATCCTGAAGGGAACGTGGCAACAAATAATGCCTTAGTGTGCATCAAGTGTCATCATACTGGCCGTGGCTACGCTCTCTGTCTCAGCTGACAGGTATCGCTGCCTGCCCCAGTAAATAAGAGATACCCAGCATTTCCTGTTTTGTATTGTGATCAGCTCATCCGATTTCCGGTCTCTGGGTTATTTCCCGGCCGTAGTACCACCTTTCCACAGGTGTTGTCTGTATTCAATTGATCTACTGACTCTCAGGTGTTATATTACAACCTGGAGGTCACCTGGAGGTTATTCCGGGGATCAACGCCCCCGCGGCCCGGTTCATGACCAGGCCTCCCGATGGATCAGGGCCTGATCAACTAGGCTGTTACTGCTGGCCGCACGCAGTCCAATGTACGAGCCACAGCCCGGCTGATTCGCACTTGACTATAGGTATCTGTCCAGCTCTCTCTTGAAGGGTTTATTGGCAATTCCCCTAATGCTTGATGGGAGGCTGTTGAACAGTCTTGGGCCCCGGACACTTATGGTGTACCAATGGCGCCCCTACTTTTAAATGGGGGCATTTTGCATCGCCTGCCCAGTCTTTTACTTTCGTAGGGAGTGATTTCTGTGTGCAGATTGGGACTATTCCTTCCAGGATTTTCCAAGTGTAGATTATGATACATCTCTCCCTCCTGCGTTCCAACGAGTACAAGTCAAGTGCTTCCAAGCGTTCCCAGTAATTAAGGTGCTTGACAGAACTTATACGTGCAGTAAAGGATCTCTGTACACACTATTTTATACCAAATGAGATGCCGATTGTTATGCTATATTTTAACATGGGTTAACTTCAAATAGTCAGAGCTCTTAAAAAGTAAGAATATAGTTTCAGGTAATAAAGGAGACGACAGACCAATGATAGATAACCATAGACCCAAAAAAGTAGCATCACACATCACAAAGATTCTTTGAAAACTTCATGAAATGCTAATGAAGGAAGATGATGAGAGTTCAAACATTAGATCATGAAAAAAAAAACACTGAGGATTTGAAAAGAAAAGGAAAATGCTGAGGTGTTCTATAAGGGTTTTACTGAAGTATTTTGACGAATGTTACCCTAGGGTGATATCTCATAATATCTACCAGGTAGTTGTAACAGGAAAAAGTAGGGCAATGGATGTTCACATACCTAACAACCACAAAGAATGGTTGTAAACAAAGTCCAGTCATGCCAAAGAGAAAAGTTCAGCACCCTAAAACAATTAATGTTTATCACCCTCACAGTAACCATAAATATAAACAATACAAACACCAGTCACAGCCTCGTATCTTCCTCAGCAGATGACACTACAATAAACATGGAAACTGCCTCGGTAGAAAAAAGAAACGAAAAAATTACAAACGGATATTCACAAAATCTTTCAGTGTGCAAAGGAAAATAAGATGATGTTGAATGATAACAAAGAAAAAAGAACTCTAAACGACACAGAAGATAAACAGCGCTGTTCCTAAATCTCACACAGAAGATACACAGTGCGGTCCCTCATCTCACTTATATATATTAACATAAAAGACATAATGTCAGACGACCTATTGTTTAGAGAAAAACAATAAGGACAATGCAACCAAAGTCAGGAAAATGACAGCTTTGATTATGAGAATTTTCAAGCCTCGAGAAGTCACACTACAGACGCACCATTTAAAGAACTTGTGCTATCATATGTGAAATATTGATTTGTTCTCATAATATTTTTGAAGGCAAAAGAGACATCAAAAATGGAAAATGTACAAACACTGCCGGCACAGAGTCGATAAACTATATAAATCACAGGAGGCGCCTCGAACGACTTACTGTACAATGTACCCGCTAGATAGAAGACAGGGATACATGATTATATACACACACACACACACACACACACACACACACACACACACACACACACACACACACACACACACACACACACACACTGGACAGGCTGCAGACCTGGTCCAGCAATTGGCTCCTGGAGTTCAATCCCACCAAGTGCAAAGTCATGAAGATTGGGGAAGGGCAAAGAAGGCCGCAGACGGAGTACAGTCTAGGGGCCAGAGACTACAAACCTCACTCAAGGAAAAAGATCTTGGGGTGAGTATAACACCAGGCACATCTCCTGAAGCGCACATCAACCAAATAACTGCTGCAGCATATGGGCGCCAACAAACCTCAAACACATTTCCGACACTTAAAAAGGGAAACATTCAGGACCCGTACACCGTTATGTTTAGGCCCATATTGGGGTATGCGGCCCATTTTTACTGATGTAAGCTTTCTACTTACACTTACAGTTGTAAACACTCTACTTTACACTTACTGTTGTAAACTCTCTACTTTACACTTACTGTTGTAAACTTTCTACTTTTAACACTTACTGTTGTAAACTTCTCTACTTTACACTTACTGTTGGTAAACTCTCTACTTTACACTTACTGTTGTAAACACTCTACTACACATACTGTTGTAAACTTTCACTTTACACATACTGTTTAAAACTTTCTACTTACACTTACTGTTGTAACTTCTACTTTACACTTACTGTTTGGTAAAACTTTCTACTTTACACTTACTGTTGTAAACTTCTACTTTAACACTTACTGTGTGTAAACCTTTCTCTTACACTTACTGTTGTAAAACTCTCTACACTTACGTGTAAACTTCAACTTTAACCACTTACTGTTTAACGCCACCACTCACTACTTTACACTTACTGTTGTAAACTCTCTACTTTACACTTACTGTGTAAACTCTCTACATACACTTACTGTTAGTAAACTTTCTACTTTACACATACTGGTTTTTGTAAAACTCTCTACTTTACACTTACTGTTGTAAAACTTTCCTAATTTACCTTACTGTTGTAAACTTCTCTACTTACACTTACTGTTGTTAAAAACTCTCTACTTTACAACTTACTGTTGTAAACCTCCTACTTTACACTTACTGTTGTAGAAAAACTTTTTCTACTTTACACTTACTGTTTAACTCTTCTACTTTACACTAACTGTTTTAAACTCTCTACTTTACACTTACTGTTGTAAACTCTCTACTTTACACTTACTGTTGTAAACTCTCTACTTTACACTTACTGTTGTAAACTCTCTACACTTACTGTTGTAAACTTTCTACTTTACACTTACTGTTGTAAACTCTCTACTTTACACTTACTGTTGTAAACTCTCTACTTTACACTTACTGTTGTAAACTCTCTACTTTACACTTACTGTTGTAAACTCTCTACTTTACACTTACTGTTGTAAACTCTCTACTTTACACTTACTGTTGTAAACTCTCTACTTTACACTTACTGTTGTAAACTCTCCACTTTACACTTACTGTTGTAAACTTTCTACTTTACACATACTGTTGTAAACTCTCCACTTTACACTAACTGTGTAAACACTCTACTTACAACTTACTGTTGTAACTCTTCTACTTAACACTTACTGTTTAAACTTTTCTAACATATTACACTTACTGTTGTAAACTCTCCTACTTTACACGTACTTTGTTAACTCTCTACTTTACACTTACTGTTGAACTTCTACTTTACACTTACTGTTGTAAACTCTCTACTATACACTTACTGTTGTAATCTCTCTACTTTATACACTTACTGTTGTAAAAGAGAGTAGGGGTATATACTTTTAAACCTCTACTTTACACTTACGTTTAAACTCTCTACTTTACACTTACTGTTGTAAACTCTCTACTTTACACTTACTAGTTTAAACTCTCTACTTACACTTACTGTATGTAACCCTCTCTACTTTACACTTACTGTTGTAAACTCTCTACTTTACACTTACTGTTGTAAATTCTCTACTTTACACTTACTGTTGTAAACTCTCTACTTTACACTTACTGTTGTAAACTCTCTACTTTACACTTACTGTTGTAAACACTCTACTTTACACCTTACAGTTGTAAACTCTCTACTTTACCTTACTGTTGTAAACTTTCTACTTTACACTTACTGTTGTAAACTCTCTACTTTACACTTACTGTTGTAAACTCTCTACTTTACACTTACTGTTGTAAACTCTCTACTTTACACTTACTGTTGTAAACTCTCTACTTTACACTTACTGTTGTAAACTCTCTACTTTACACTTACTGTTGTAAACTCTCTACTTTACACTTACTGTTGTAAACTTTCTACTTTACACTTACTGTTGTAAACTCTCTACTTTACACTTACTGTTGTAAACTCTCTACTTTACACTTACTGTTGTAAACTCTCTACTTTACACTTACTGTTGTAACCTCCTCTACTTTTACACTATTCTGTTTGTAAACTCCTCTACTTTACACTTACTGTTTGGTAAACTCTCTACTTTTACACTTACTGTTTAAACTCTCTACTTTTACACTTACGTTGTAAACACTCTACTTTAACTTACTATTGTAAACTCTCTACTTTACAACTTACTGTTTTGTAACTCTCTACTTTACACTTACTGTTGTAAACTCTCTACTTTACACTTACTGTTGTAAACTCTCTACTTTACACTTACTGTTGTAAACTTTCTACTTTACACTTACTGTTGTAAACTCTCTACTTTACACTTACTGTTGTAAACTCTCTACTTTACACTTACTGTTGTAAACTTCTACTTTACACTTACTGTTGTAAACTCTCTACTTTACACTTACTGTTGTTAACTCTCTACTTTACACTTTCTGTTTAAACTCTCTACTTTACACTTACTGTGTAAACTCTCTACTTTTACACTACTGTTTGTAAACACTCTACTTTACACTTACTGTTTAAACACTCTACATTTTTACACTCACTGTGAAAACCCTCTTACTTTACACTTACCAGTTGTAAACTTTCTACTTTACACTTACTGTTGTAAACTCTCTACTTTACACTTACTGTTGTAAACTTTCTACTTTACACTTACTGTTGTAAACTCTCTACTTTACACTTACTGTTGTAAACTCTCTACTTTACACTTACTGTTGTAAGCTTTCTACTTTACACTTACTGTTGTAAACTCTCTACTTTACACTTACTGTTGTAAACTCTCTACTTTACACTTACTGTTGTAAACTTTCTACTTTACACTTACTGTTGTAAACTCTCTACTTTACACTTACTGTTGTAAACTATCTCCTTTACACTACTGTTTGTTAAACTCTCTACTTTACACTACTGTTGTAAAACTTTCTACTTTACACTTACTGTTGTAAACTTTCTACTTTACACTTACTGTTGTAAACTTTCTACTTTACACTTACTGTTGTAAAACTTTCTACTTTACACTTACTGTTGTAAACTTTCTACTTGTACAATTACCTGTTGTAAACTTTCTACTTTACACTTACAGTTGTAAACTCTCTAACAACTTTCTGTTGTAAACTTTCTACTTTACACTTACTGTTGTAAACTCTCTACACTTACTGTTGTAAACTTTCTACTTTACACTTACTGTTGTAAACTCTCTACTTTACACTTACTGTTGTAAACTCTCTACTTTACACTTACTGTTGTAAACCTCTTCAACTTTACACTTACTGTTGGTAACTTTCCTACTACTACACATACTGTTTGAAACTCTCTACTTTACACTTACTGTTCTTTGTAAACTTTCTACTTTACACTTACTGTTGTAAACCTCTCTAATTTACCAACATACTGTATGTAAAACTCTCTACTTTACACAACTGTTGTAACACTCTACTTAACACTTACTGTTGAAACATTCTACTTTACACTTACGTTGTAAACACTCTACTTTACACTTAATGTTTGTAAACTCTCTACTTACACTTAACAGTAGTAAACTCTCTACTTTACACTTTACTGTGTAAACTCTCTACTTTACACATACTGTTGTAACTTTCTACTTACACTTACTTGTAACTCTCTACTTTACACTTACTGTTGTAAACACTCTGACTTACACTTACTGTTGTAAAACTTTCTACATACATTTTTCTTACTGTTGTAAACTCCTACTTTACACTTACTGTTGTAACTCTCTACTTTACACTACTTTTGTAACTCTCTACTTTACACTTACTGTTGTAAACTCTCCTACTTTACACATACTGTTGTAAACTCTCAACTTTACACTTACTTGTTTAAACTCTCTACATTACACTTACTATAGTAACGCTCTACTTACACTTACTGTTGTAACTCTCTACTTTACACTTTACTTTTTGTAAACTCTCTACTTTACACTTACTGTTTGTAAAATTCTCTACTTTACACCTTACTGTTGTAAAACTCACTACTTTACACTTACTGTTGTAAAACTCTCTACTTTACACTTACTGTTGTAAAACTCTCTACTTTACACTTACTGTTGTAAACCTCTACTTTACACTTTACTGTTTAAACTATCTACTTTACACATACTTTTGTAAACACTCTACTTTACACCTTACTGTTGTAAACTCTCTACGTACACTTACTGATGTAAACACCTCCTACTTTAATTACTGTTGTAAACTCTCTACTTTACACTTACTGTTGTAAACTCTCTACATTACACGTACAGTTGTAAACTCTCTACTTACACTTACTGTTTGTAAACTTTCTACTTTACACTATGACTGATTGTAAACTCTCTACTTTACACTTACTGTTGTAAACTGCTCTACTTTACCCTCTGTTGTAAACCTCTACTTTACACTACTGTGAAACTCTCTACTTACACTAACTGTGTAACTCTCCTAATTTACACTTACTGTTGTAAACTCTCTACTTTACACTTACTTTGTAAAAACTCCTACTTTACACTTACTGTTGAAACTCTCTACTTTACACTTACTATTTGTAACTCTCCTAACTTTAACACTTACTGTTGAAAACTCTCTACTTACACTTACTGTGTAAAACTACTCTACTTTTACACTACTGTGTGTAAACTCTCTACTTTACACTTACTTTGTAACCTTATCTACTTTACACTTACTGTTGTAAACTCTCTCCTTTACACTTACTGTTGTAAACTCTCTACTTTACACCTTACTGTTGTAACAACCCCCCCTTACTAACTTACACTTACTGTGAAACTCTCTAATTTACACTTACTGTTGTATACGCTCTACTTTGACACTTACTGTTTAAACTCTCTACATTACACTTACTGTTGTAAACCTCTCTAACTTTACACTTCCTGTTGTAAACTCTCTACATTACACTTACAGTTTGTAAACTCTCTACTTTTACACTACTTGTTTGTAAACTCTCTACTTTACACTTACTGTTGTTAAACTTCTACTTACACTTACTGTAGTAATCACTCTACTTTTACTCTTACTGTTGTAAACTTTCTACTTTACACTTACTGTTGTAAACTCTCTACTTTACACCTTCTGTTGTTAAACTCTCTACTTACAACTTACAGTGTAACCTTACTACTTTTACACTTACTGTTGTAAACTCTTTTTTTTCTTACTTTCCACATACCGTTGTAAACTCTCTACATTACACTTACTGTTGTAAATCTTTCTACCTTACACTAACTGTTGTAAACTCTCTACTTTACACTACTGTTGTAATAATTGAGTCTTTACACTTACTGTTGAAACTCTCTTTCATTACACTTACATGTTGTAACTTTGCTACTTTACACTACTGTTGTAAAACTTCTACAGTTACACTTACTGTTGAAAACTTTCACTTTACACTACTGATGTAAAACTTTCTACTTTACATTAACTGTTTAAACTTTCTACTTTTACACTACTGTTTAACTTTCTAATTTACACTTACTGTTTAAACTCACTACACTTACTGTTGTAAACTTTCTACTTTACACTTACTGTTAGAATAACTCTCCTACACTTACTGTTTAACTTTCTACTTTACACTTACTGTTGTAAACTCTCTACTTTACACTTACTGTTGTAAACTCTCTACTTTACACTTACTGTTGTAAACTCTCTACTTTACACTGTACCTGATTTGTAAACTTTCTACTTTAGCACAAAACTGTTGAAAAATCTCAACTTTACACTTACTGTTGTAAACTTCTACTTTACACTTACTGTTGTAAACTCTCTACTTTACACTTACTGTTGTAAACTCTCTACTTTACACTTACTGTTGTAAACTCTCTACTTTACACTTACTGTTGTAAACTTTCTACTTTACACTTACTGTTGTAAACTCTCTACTTTACACTTACTGTTGTAAACTCTCTACTTTACACTTACTGTTGTAAACTCTCTACTTTACACTTACTGTTGTAAACTCTCTACTTTACACTTACTGTTGTAAACTCTCTACTTTACACTTACTGTTATAAACTTTGATACTTACACTTATCTCTTGTAAACTCTCGAGCTTTTCACTTACTGTTGTAAACGACAGATGGATAACGTACGTGTGAGTATTAGAGAGTAGGGTATAGTAGGTGTAAACTCTCTACTTACACTTACTGTTGTAAACTCTCCTACTTTTTTCACTTACTGTTTGTAAACTCTCTACTTTACACTATACTGTTGTGAAACTCTCTACTTTACACTTTTTACTGTTGTAAAGCAACTTACTTTACACTTACGTTGTAAACTCTCTACTTACACTACTGTTGTAAACTCACTACACTACTGTTGTAAACTCACTACAATACACTTCAGTTGTACACATTCTACTTTACACTTACGGTTGTAAACTCTTACTTTACACTTACTATGTATACTCTCTACTTTACACTTACTGTTGTAAACTTTCTACTTTACACTTACTGTTGTAAACTCTCTACTTTACACTTACTGTTGTAAACTCTCTACTTTACACTTACTGTAGTATGTAAACTCGAGGCTCGCCGAACTCAACACTACTGTGTAAACACACTACTTTACACATACTGTTTAGAACTCTCTACTTTACACTTACTGTTGTAAACTCTCTACTTTACACTTACTGTTGTAAACTCTCTACTTTACACTTACTGTTGTAAACTCTCTACTTTACACTTACTGTTGTAAACTCTCTACTTTACACTTACTTGGGTAAATTCGCTACTTACACTTACTGTTTGTAAACTCCTACTTTACACTTACTTTGTAAACTCTCTACTTACACTACTGTTGTAAACTCTCTACTTTACACTTTACTGTTGTAAACTCTCTACTTTACACTTCGTTGTAAACTTTCTACTTTACACTTACTGTTTAACTCACTACCTTACACTTACTGTTGAACTCTCTACTTACACTTACTGTTTGTAAACTCTCTACTTACACTTACTGTTGTAAACTCTCTACTTACACTTACTGTATAAACTCTCTACTTTACACTTACTGTTGTAAACTCTCAAGCTTGACGGGGCAGACTCAGCAACTGTTTGTAAACTTTCAACTTTTACACTTACTGTTGTAAACTCTCTACTTTTACATTACTGTGTAAAATCTCTCGCTCTTACACGAGACGCCTGTTGTAAACGTCTCCAACTTTAGCAGCTTACTGTTGTAAACCTATCTATCTTTACACTTAACAGTTGTAAACTCTCTACTTTACACTTACGTTTTGTAAACTTCCTCTACTTTACACTTACTGTTAGTAAACTCCTTACTTTACACTACCTGTTGTAAAACCTCTACTTTACACTTTACTGTTGAAAACTCTCTACTTTACACTTACTGTTGTAAACACTCTACTTAACTTACTGTTTGTAAACTCTCTACTTTACCCTTACTGTTTGTAAAACTCTCTACTTTACACTTACAGTTGTAAACTCTCTACTTTACACTTACTGTTGTAAACTTCTACTTTACACTTACTGTTGTAAACTCTCTACTTTACACTTACTGTTGTAAACTCTCTACTTACACTTACTGTGTAAACTCACTACTTTACACTTCCTGTAGTAAACTTTCTACTTACACTTACTGTTGTGAAACTCTCTACTTACACTTACTGTTTGTAAACTCTCTACATTACACTTACTGATAGTAAACTTGTTCTACTTTACACTTACTGTTGTAAACTCTCTACATTACTCTTACTGTGTAAACTCCTACATTAACTTACTTGTTTGTAAACGTCTCTACTTTACACTTACTGTTGTAACTCTCCTACTTTACACTTACTGTTGTAAACTTCTACTTTACACTTACTGTGTAACTCACTACGTTACACTTACTGGAGTGCCAAACTCTCTACTTTACACTTACTGTTGTAAACTCTCTACTATACACTTACGAGTTGTAAACTCCTCTACTTTACACTTACTGGTTGCAAACACTCAACTTTACACTTACTGTTGTAAACTCTCTACTTTACACTTACTGTTGTAAACTCTCTACTTTACACTTACTGTTGTAAACTCTCTACTTTACACTTACTGTTGTAAACTCTCTACTTTACACTTACTGTTGTAAACTCTCTACTTTACACTTACTGTGTGTAACTCTCTACTTTACACTACTGTTGTAAACTCTCTACTTTACACTTACTGTTGTAAACTCTCTACTTTACACTTACTGTTGTAAACTCTCTACACTTACTGTTGTAAACTTTCTACTTTACAACTTACTGTGTAAACTCTCTACACTTACTGTTGTAAAACTTTCTACTTTACACTTACTGTTGTAAACACTCTACTTTACACTTACAGATTTTAAACACTCTACTTTACATCTTCCTGTTGTAAACACTCTACTTACACTTACTGTTGTAATCTTTTCTACTTTACACATACTGATGTAAACTCTCTACTACAACTTACTGTTGTAAACTTTCTAACTTTACACTACTGTTGTAAACTCTCTACTTTACACTACTGTTGTAACTCCTCTACTTACACTTACTGTTTAAACTCTCTACTTTACACTTACTGTTTGTAAACTTCTACGTTACACTTACTGTTTGTAAGCTCTCGACTTTACACTTACTGTTGTCAACTCTCTACTTTACTCTACTGTTGTAACTCTCTACTTACACTTACTGTTTAACACTCTCTCTTTACACTACTGGTTGTAAACTCTCTACTTACACTTACTGTTTGTAAACTCTTACGGTTGTCACTGTCTGTTGTAAACTCACTACTTTACATTTTTGTTTTTACATTACTGTTGTAACTTTCTACTTTACACTTACTGTTTAAACTCTCTACTTTACACTAACTGTTGTAAACTCTCTACTTTACACTTACGTTGAAACTTTCTACGTACACTTCTGTTGTAAACTCTCTACTTACACCTTACTGTTGTAAACTCTACTTTAACACTTACGTGTAAACTCTCTACTTACACTAACTGTGAAACTCTCTACTTTACACTTACTGATTAAACTCACTACTTTACACTTCTGATGTAAACTCTCTACTTTACACTACGTAGTAAACTTTCACTTACACTACTGTTTGTAAACTCTCTACTTTACACAACTGTTGTAACTCTCTACTTTTACACTTACTGTTGTAAACTCTCTACCTTAACACTTACTGTTGTTAAACTTTCTACTTTACACTTACCTGTTGTGAACTCTCTACTTTACACTTACTTTTGTAAAACTCGCTACTTTACACTACTTTGTAAACTTCTACTTTAACACTTACTGATTTGTTAAACTCTCCTAACTTTTACACTTAACAGTTGAAAACCTCACTACTTACACTTACTGTTTGTAAACTCTCTACTTACACTTACTGTTTAAACTCTCTACTTACACATACTGTTGTAAACTCTCTACTTTACACTTACTGTTGTACACTCTCACTTTACACTATAGCGGTTGCAACTCTCTACTTTACACTACAGTATGTAAACTCTCTACTATACACTTACTGTTGTAAACTCTCTACTTTACACTTACTGTTGCAAACTCTCTACTTTACACTTACTGTTGTAAACTCTCTACTTTACACTTACTGTTTGGTAAACTCTCTAACTTTACACTTACTGTTGTAAACTCTCTACTTTACACTTACTGTTGTAAACTCTCTACTTTACACTTACTGTTGTAAACTCTCTACTTTACACTTACTGTTGTAAACTCTCTACTTTACACTTACTGTTGTAAACTCTCTACTTTACACTTACTGATTAAACTCTCTACTTTACACTTACTGTTGAAAACTCTCTATTTACACTTACTTGTTTGTAAACTCCTCCTACTTTACACTTACTGTTGTAAACTCTCTACTTATACACGTTACTGTTGTAAACTCTCTACTTACACTTACTGTTGTAAACTCTCTACTTTACACTTACTGTTGTAAACTATCTACTTTACACTTACTGTTTTAAACTAACTACTTTACACTTACTGATTGTAAACTCTCTACTTTACAACTTCACTGTTTAAACTCTCTACTTTTACACATACTGTTTGTAAAACTTTCTACTTTACACTTACTGTTTAAACACTCTACATTACACTTACTGTTGTAAACTCTCTACTTTACACATACTGTTTGTAAACATTCTACTTTGCACTTAACTGTTTGTAAACTCTCTACGTTACCCTTCTGTTGTAAACTCTCTACTTACACTTACTGTTATGAAACTCTCTACATTACACTTACTGTTGTAAACTCTCTACTTTACACTTACTGTTGTAAACTCTTCCCTCAAGCCATATTAAACATTTATATTCGTGCACTTATTAATACTTTAGGCAAAATAAATGAAGCCGACAATCACAAGAGAGAGAGAAGAGAGAGAGCACACACACACACACACACACACACACACACACACAGACGCCGCACGCGCACGCACGCCACGCACGCACACACACGCACACACACACACACACAAACACACACACACACACACACACACACACACACACACACACACACACACACACATAACACACACACATACAAACACACACACACACATACATAACGCTGGCAGCATATGGGCGCCTATCAAACCTCAGAACAGCATCCGACATCTAATAAGGAATCGTTTCAGGCCCTGTACACCGTGTATGTTAGGCCTCGCCATATAGTGAGTAAGGATAGTACTGGCAAAACCCAGTTTGGAACCCACACCTACCAAGCACTTGAAGAAACAAGAGAAAGTGCAAAGGTTTGCCACAAGGACTAGTCCCAGAGTTAAGGTATGGCCTATGATGAGAGGTTTAGGAAATCAACCGACGACACTTGGAAAAGGGGGAACAGGAGAGAGAGGGGGGACATGATAAAGACTTACCAAATACTGAGCGGTAATTGACAAGTGGACAAAGACAGGATGTTCCAGAGACTGACACAGTAACAAGGGGACACAGTTTGGAAGTTGAAGACACAGATGAATCAAGTAGTCAGAAGTGGAATAGGTTTTGGGAAGTATGTAATGGAGTCAGGATACCATACATAGCTTAAGCCGAGGTAACGAAAAAAGCACATGGATCAGTGAGATTGACTAGTAGCGACCAGTGAAGAGCGGTCAGGAGCTTGGACTCGACCCCCTGCAACCTCAATTCAATGTGAGTAACAACTAGGTGATAACACACACACACACACACACACACACACACATACACAAACACACACACGCACACACAGGCACACACACACACACACACACACACACACAACACACACACACACACACACACACACACCACACACACACACACACAGCCAGAAAGAAGTTGATTAGAAGAATACACTGGATCTAAGTCCAGCAGAACAACAAGGGATCTGGACAGGCTGCAGACCTGGTCCAAGCATTGGCTCCATGGAGTTCAATCCACCAGTGCAAAGTAATGAAGATTGGGGAAGGGCAAAGAAGGCCGCAGACGGAGGTACAGTCTAGGTCAGAGACTAAAACCTCACTCAGAAAAAGATCTTGGTTACGTTGTAAACTCTCTATTTTACACTTACTGTTGTCAACTCTACACTTACTGTTGTAAACTCTCTACACTTACTGTTGTAAACTCTCTACTTTACACTTACTTTGGGAAAAGCGCTACTTTACGACTTACTGTAGTAACTCTCCACTTTTACATTTAACTTTGTAAACTCCTCTACTTTACACTTACTGTTGTAAACTTTCTACTTTTACACTTACTGTTGTAAACTTTCTTTGTAAATTTTCTACTTTACACTTACTGTTGTAAACTTTCTACTTTACACTTACTGTTGTAAACTCTCTATTTTTTACGACTTACTGTTGTAAAACTCTCTAACCTTTACGCTTACTGTTTGTAAACTCTCATTTTACACTTACTGTTGTAAACTCTCTACTTTACACTTACTCTTGTAAACTTTCTACTTTACACTTACTGTTGTAAACTTTCTACTTTGTAAATTTTCTACTTTACACTTACTGTTGTAAACTTTCTACTTTACACTTACTGTTGTAAACTCTCTATTTTACACTTACTGTTGTAAACTCTCTACTTTACACTTACTCTTGTAAACTTTCTACTTTACACTTACTGTTGTAAACTTTCTACTTTGTAAATTTTCTACTTTACACTTACTGTTGTAAACTTTCTACTTTACACTTACTGTTGTAAACTCTCTATTTTACACTTACTGTTGTAAACTCTCTACACTTACTGTTGTAAACTCTCTACACTTACTGTTGTAAACTCTCTACTTTACACATACTGTTGTAAACTTTCTACTTTACACTTACTGTTGTAAACTTTCTACTTTACACTTACTGTTGTAAACTCTCTACTTACACTTACTAGATGTAAACACTCTACTTTACACTTACTGTTGTAAACTCTCTACTTTACACTTACTGTTGTAAACTCTCTACTTTACACTTACTGTTGTAAACTCTCTACTTTACACTTACTTTTGTAAACTTTCTACTTTACACTTACTGTTGTAAACTTTCTACTTTGTAAACTTTCTACTTTACACTTACTGTTGTAAATTCTCTACTTTACACGTATTGTTGTAAACTCTCTACTTTACACTTACTGTTTGTAAAACTTTCTACTTTGGTAAACTTCTACTTTACACTACTGCTGTAAACTCTCTACTTTACACTTACTCTTGTTAAACTAACTAAACTTTACCATACTGTTGTAAACTCTCTACTTTACACTTACTGTTGTAAACTCTCTACTTTACACTTACTGTTGTAAACTCTCTACTTTACACTTACTGTTGTAAACTTTCTACTTTGTAAACTTTCTACTTTACACTTACTGCTGTAAACTCTCTACTTTACACTTACTCTTGTAAACTTTCTACTTTACACTTACTGTTGTAAACTCTCTATTACACTTACTGTGAAACTCTCTACTTACACTTACTGTTGTAAACTCTCTACACTTACTGTTGTAAACTTTCTACTTTACACTTACTGTTGTAAACTCTCTACACTTACTGTTGCAAACTCTCTACTTTACACTTACTGTTGTAAACTTTCTACTTTACACTTACTGTTGTAAACTCTCTACTTTACACTTACTGTTGTAAACTCTCTACTTTACACTTACTGTTGTAAACTCTCTACTTTACACTTATTGTTGTAAACTCTCTACTTTAACACTTACGTTGTAAACTCTCTACTTTACACTTTACAGTTAGTAAACTCTCTACTTTACACTTCCTGTTGTAAACTATCTACAGTTACACTACTGTTTGTAAACTTTCTAACTTTACACTTACTGTTGTAAACTCTCTACTTTACACTTACTGTTGTAAACTTTCTACTTTACACTTACTGTTGTAAACTTTCTACTTTACACTTACTGTTGTAAAACTTCTACATAACACTTACGTTGTCAACTCTCTACTTTACACTTCTGTTGTAACTCTCTATACATTACACTTACTGGTAGTAAACTTTCAACTTTACACCTTACTGTATGAAAACTCTCTACATTACACTTACTGTTGTAAACTTTCTACTTTACACTTACTGTGTAACTCTCTACACATACTGTTTGTAAACACTCTACTTTAACACTTGCAGTTGTAAAAACTCTCTACTTACACTTACTGTTGTAACTCTCTACTTTACAACTTACTGTTTTAAACTCTCTACTTTACACTACAGTTTGTAAAACTCTCTACTTTACAACTACTTGATGTAAACTTCTCCTTTTACACTTACAGTTGTAAACTCTCTACGTTACACTTACTGTTTGTAAACTCCTCTATCTTTACACTACTGTTTAAACTCTCTACTTACACGTAGTGATGTAAACTCCTCCTACACTTACTGTTGTAACTTTCTACTTTACACTTAATGTTGTAAACTCTCTACATTACACTTACTGGTTGTAAACTCTCCTACTTTACCTTACTGTTGTAAACTCTCTACTTTACAATACGTTGTAAACTCTCTACTTTACACATACTGTTGTAAACTCTCTACTTTACACTTACTGTTGTAAACTCTCTACTTTACACTTACTGTTGTAACCTCTCTACTTTACACTACTGTTGTAAACTCACTACTTTACACTTACAGTTGTAAACTCTCTACTTTACAACTTACTGTTGTAAACTCCACTACTTTATCACTTACTGTTGTTAAACTCTCTACTTCACTTACGTGTAACTCTCTACCTTTACACTTACTGTGGTAAACTCTCTACTTTACCAACTTAATGTTGTAAACTCTCTACTTACACATACTGTGTAAACTCTCTACTTTACACTTACTGTTGTAAACTCTCTACTTTACACTTACTGTTGTAAACTCTCTACTTTACACTTACTGTTGTAAACTCTCTACTTTACACTTACTGTTGTAAACTCTCTAAGTACACTTACTGTTGTAAACTCTCAACTTTACACTACTTTGTAAACTCTCTACTTTACACTTACTGTTGTAACTCTCTACTTTACACCTTACTGTTTGTAAACTCTCTACTTTTTTACACTTACTGTTGTAAACTTTTTCTACTTACACTTACTGTTGTAAACTCTCTACTTTACACTTACTGTTGTAAACTCTCTACTTTACACTTACTGTTGTAAACTCTCTACTTTACACTTACTGTTGTAAACTTTCTACTTTACACTTACTGTTGTAAACTCTCTACTTTACACTTACTGTTGTAAACTTTTCTTACTTTACATTACTGTTGTAAACTTTCTACTTTACACTTACTGTTTTAAAACTCTCTACATTACACTTACTGTTTAAACTTTCTACTTTACCTTACTGTGTAACTTTCTACTTTACACTTACTGATGTAAAGTCTCTATTTACACTTACTGTTAAACTCTCTACTTTACACTTACAGTTGTAAAAAACCCTTTTTTCTACCTTTACACTTACTGTTGTAAACTCTCTACTTTACACTTACTGTTGTAAACTTCTACTTTACACTTACTGTTGTAAACTCTCTACACTTACTGTTGTAAACTCTCTACTTTACACTTGCTGTTGTAAACTCTCTACTTTACACTTACTGTTGTAAACTCTCTACTTTACACTTACTGTTGTAACTTTTCTACTTTACACTTACTGTTTGTGAACCTCTCTACTTACACTTACTGTTGTAACTCTTACTTTACCACTTACAGTTGTAAACTCTCCTACTTGACAACTTACTGTTTAAACTCACTACTTTACACTTACTTTTGTAAACCTCTCTACTTTACACGTAGTGTTGTTACACTCTCTACAATTACCTGTTGTAAACTTTCTACTTTACACTTAATTATGTAAACTCTCTACTTAACCATACTTTGTAAACTCTCTACTTTAACACTTACTGAGTAAAACTCTCCTACTTACACTTACTGTTGTAAACTCTCTACTTTAACACTTACTGTTGTAAACTCTCTACTTACAATTACTGTTATGTAAACCTACTTACACTTACTGTTGTAAACTCTCTACTTTACACTTACTGTTGTAAACTCTCTACTTTACACTTACTGTTGTAAACTCTCTACTTTACACTTACTGTTGTAAACTCTCTACTTTACACTTACTGTATTTAAAACTACCTCTACTTTTACACTTACTGTTGTAAACTCTCCTAATTTTAGACTTACTGTTGTAAACTCTCTAATTTACACTTACTGTTGTAAACCTCTACTTTTACACTTACTGTTGTAAACGACACTACTTTTACACTTACTGTGAAAACGTCTCTACATACACTTCCTGTTGTAAAACACTCTACTTACACTTACAGTTGTAAACTCTCTACTTTACACTTACTGTTGTAAACTCTCTACTTTACACTTACTGTTGTAAACTTTCTACTTTACACTTACTGTTGTAAACTCTCTACTTTACACTTACTGTTGTAAACTCTCTACTTTACACTTACTGTTGTAAACTCTCTACTTTACACTTACTTTTGTAAACTCTCTACTTTACACTACTGTAGAAACTCTCTACTTTTACACTTACTGTTTGTAAACTCACTACTTACACTTACTGTTGTAAACTCTATACTTTACACTTACTGTTTTAAACTCTCTACTTACACTACTATTGTAATCTCTCTACTTTTACACTTACAGTTGTAAACCTCTACCTTACAATACTGTTGTAAAACTCTCTACTTTAAAACTTACATGGTTGTAAACACTCTACATTTACATCTTACTGTTTTTAAACCTCTACTTACACTTACTGTTGTAAACTATCACTTTACACTTACTGTTTTGTCAACTCTCTACTTTACACTTACTGTTGTAAACTCTCTACTTTTACACTTACTGTAGTACACTCTCACTTAACACTACTGTTTAAACTCTCACTTTACACCTTACTGATGTAAGCTTTCTACTTACACTTACAGTTGTAAACACTCTACTTTACACTTACTGTTGTAAACTCTCTACTTTCAACTTACTGTTGTAAACTTTCTACTTTACACTTACTGTTGTAAACTCTCTACTTTACACTTACTGTTGTAAACTCTCTACTTTACACTTACTGTTGTAAACACTCTACTACACATACTGTTGTAAACTTTCACTTTACACATACTGTTTAAAACTTTCTACTTACACTTACTGTTGTAACTTCTACTTTACACTTACTGTTTGGTAAAACTTTCTACTTTACACTTACTGTTGTAAACTTCTACTTTAACACTTACTGTGTGTAAACCTTTCTCTTACACTTACTGTTGTAAAACTCTCTACACTTACGTGTAAACTTCAACTTTAACCACTTACTGTTTAACGCCACCACTCACTACTTTACACTTACTGTTGTAAACTCTCTACTTTACACTTACTGTGTAAACTCTCTACTTTACACTTACTGTTGTAAACTTTCTACTTTACACATACTGGTTTTTGTAAAACTCTCTACTTTACACTTACTGTTGTAAAACTTTCCTAATTTACCTTACTGTTGTAAACTTCTCTACTTACACTTACTGTTGTTAAAAACTCTCTACTTTACAACTTACTGTTGTAAACCTCCTACTTTACACTTACTGTTGTAGAAAAACTTTTTCTACTTTACACTTACTGTTTAACTCTTCTACTTTACACTAACTGTTGTAAACTCTCTACTTTACACTTACTGTTGTAAACTCTCTACTTTACACTTACTGTTGTAAACTCTCTACTTTACACTTACTGTTGTAAACTCTCTACACTTACTGTTGTAAACTTTCTACTTTACACTTACTGTTGTAAACTCTCTACTTTACACTTACTGTTGTAAACTCTCTACTTTACACTTACTGTTGTAAACTCTCTACTTTACACTTACTGTTGTAAACTCTCTACTTTACACTTACTGTTGTAAACTCTCTACTTTACACTTACTGTTGTAAACTCTCTACTTTACACTTACTGTTGTAAACTCTCTACTTTACACTTACTGTTGTAAACTTTCTACTTTACACATACTGTTGTAAACTCTCCACTTTACACTAACTGTGTAAACACTCTACTTACAACTTACTGTTGTAACTCTTCTACTTAACACTTACTGTTTAAACTTTTCTAACATATTACACTTACTGTTGTAAACTCTCCTACTTTACACGTACTTTGTTAACTCTCTACTTTACACTTACTGTTGAACTTCTACTTTACACTTACTGTTGTAAACTCTCTACTATACACTTACTGTTGTAATCTCTCTACTTTATACACTTACTGTTGTAAAAGAGAGTAGGGGTATATACTTTTAAACCTCTACTTTACACTTACGTTTAAACTCTCTACTTTACACTTACTGTTGTAAACTCTCTACTTTACACTTACTAGTTTAAACTCTCTACTTACACTTACTGTATGTAACCCTCTCTACTTTACACTTACTGTTGTAAACTCTCTACTTTACACTTACTGTTGTAAATTCTCTACTTTACACTTACTGTTGTAAACTCTCTACTTTACACTTACTGTTGTAAACTCTCTACTTTACACTTACTGTTGTAAACACTCTACTTTACACCTTACAGTTGTAAACTCTCTACTTTACCTTACTGTTGTAAACTTTTTTTCTACTTTACACTTACTGTTGTAAACTCTCTACTTTACACTTACTGTTGTAAACTCTCTACTTTACACTTACTGTTGTAAACTCTCTACTTTACACTTACTGTTGTAAACTCTCTACTTTACACTTACTGTTGTAAACTCTCTACTTTACACTTACTGTTGTAAACTCTCTACTTTACACTTACTGTTGTAAACTTTCTACTTTACACTTACTGTTGTAAACTCTCTACTTTACACTTACTGTTGTAAACTCTCTACTTTACACTTACTGTTGTAAACTCTCTACTTTACACTTACTGTTGTAACCTCCTCTACTTTTACACTATTCTGTTTGTAAACTCCTCTACTTTACACTTACTGTTTGGTAAACTCTCTACTTTTACACTTACTGTTTAAACTCTCTACTTTTACACTTACGTTGTAAACACTCTACTTTAACTTACTATTGTAAACTCTCTACTTTACAACTTACTGTTTTGTAACTCTCTACTTTACACTTACTGTTGTAAACTCTCTACTTTACACTTACTGTTGTAAACTCTCTACTTTACACTTACTGTTGTAAACTTTCTACTTTACACTTACTGTTGTAAACTCTCTACTTTACACTTACTGTTGTAAACTCTCTACTTTACACTTACTGTTGTAAACTCTCTACTTTACACTTACTGTTGTAAACTCTCTACTTTACACTTACTGTTTGTAACTCTCTACTTTACACTTTCTGTTTAAACTCTCTACTTTACACTTACTGTGTAAACTCTCTACTTTTACACTACTGTTTGTAAACACTCTACTTTACACTTACTGTTTAAACACTCTACATTTTTACACTCACTGTGAAAACCCTCTTACTTTACACTTACCAGTTGTAAACTTTCTACTTTACACTTACTGTTGTAAACTCTCTACTTTACACTTACTGTTGTAAACTTTCTACTTTACACTTACTGTTGTAAACTCTCTACTTTACACTTACTGTTGTAAACTCTCTACTTTACACTTACTGTTGTAAGCTTTCTACTTTACACTTACTGTTGTAAACTCTCTACTTTCCACTTACTGTTGTAAACTCTCTACTTTACACTTACTGTTGTAAACTTTCTACTTTACACTTACTGTTGTAAACTCTCTACTTTACACTTACTGTTGTAAACTATCTCCTTTACACTACTGTTTGTTAAACTCTCTACTTTACACTACTGTTGTAAACTTTCTACTTTACACTTACTGTTGTAAACTTTCTACTTTACACTTACTGTTGTAAAACTTTCTACTTTACACTTACTGTTGTAAACTTTCTACTTTACACTTACTGTTGTAAACTTTCTACTTGTACAATTACCTGTTGTAAACTTTCTACTTTACACTTACAGTTGTAAACTCTCTAACAACTTTCTGTTGTAAACTTTCTACTTTACACTTACTGTTGTAAACTCTCTACACTTACTGTTGTAAACTTTCTACTTTACACTTACTGTTGTAAACTCTCTACTTTACACTTACTGTTGTAAACTCTCTACTTTACACTTACTGTTGTAAACCTCTTCAACTTTACACTTACTGTTGGTAACTTTCCTACTACTACACATACTGTTTGAAACTCTCTACTTTACACTTACTGTTCTTTGTAAACTTTCTACTTTACACTTACTGTTGTAAACCTCTCTAATTTACCAACATACTGTATGTAAAACTCTCTACTTTACACAACTGTTGTAACACTCTACTTAACACTTACTGTTGAAACATTCTACTTTACACTTACGTTGTAAACACTCTACTTTACACTTAATGTTTGTAAACTCTCTACTTACACTTAACAGTAGTAAACTCTCTACTTTACACTTTACTGTGTAAACTCTCTACTTTACACATACTGTTGTAACTTTCTACTTACACTTACTTGTAACTCTCTACTTTACACTTACTGTTGTAAACACTCTGACTTACACTTACTGTTGTAAAACTTTCTACATACATTTTTCTTACTGTTGTAAACTCCTACTTTACACTTACTGTTGTAACTCTCTACTTTACACTACTTTTGTAACTCTCTACTTTACACTTACTGTTGTAAACTCTCCTACTTTACACATACTGTTGTAAACTCTCAACTTTACACTTACTTGTTTAAACTCTCTACATTACACTTACTATAGTAACGCTCTACTTACACTTACTGTTGTAACTCTCTACTTTACACTTTACTTTTTGTAAACTCTCTACTTTACACTTACTGTTTGTAAAATTCTCTACTTTACACCTTACTGTTGTAAAACTCACTACTTTACACTTACTGTTGTAAAACTCTCTACTTTACACTTACTGTTGTAAAACTCTCTACTTTACACTTACTGTTGTAAACCTCTACTTTACACTTTACTGTTTAAACTATCTACTTTACACATACTTTTGTAAACACTCTACTTTACACCTTACTGTTGTAAACTCTCTACGTACACTTACTGATGTAAACACCTCCTACTTTAATTACTGTTGTAAACTCTCTACTTTACACTTACTGTTGTAAACTCTCTACATTACACGTACAGTTGTAAACTCTCTACTTACACTTACTGTTTGTAAACTTTCTACTTTACACTATGACTGATTGTAAACTCTCTACTTTACACTTACTGTTGTAAACTGCTCTACTTTACCCTCTGTTGTAAACCTCTACTTTACACTACTGTGAAACTCTCTACTTACACTAACTGTGTAACTCTCCTAATTTACACTTACTGTTGTAAACTCTCTACTTTACACTTACTTTGTAAAAACTCCTACTTTACACTTACTGTTGAAACTCTCTACTTTACACTTACTATTTGTAACTCTCCTAACTTTAACACTTACTGTTGAAAACTCTCTACTTACACTTACTGTGTAAAACTACTCTACTTTTACACTACTGTGTGTAAACTCTCTACTTTACACTTACTTTGTAACCTTATCTACTTTACACTTACTGTTGTAAACTCTCTCCTTTACACTTACTGTTGTAAACTCTCTACTTTACACCTTACTGTTGTAACAACCCCCCCTTACTAACTTACACTTACTGTGAAACTCTCTAATTTACACTTACTGTTGTATACGCTCTACTTTGACACTTACTGTTTAAACTCTCTACATTACACTTACTGTTGTAAACCTCTCTAACTTTACACTTCCTGTTGTAAACTCTCTACATTACACTTACAGTTTGTAAACTCTCTACTTTTACACTACTTGTTTGTAAACTCTCTACTTTACACTTACTGTTGTTAAACTTCTACTTACACTTACTGTAGTAATCACTCTACTTTTACTCTTACTGTTGTAAACTTTCTACTTTACACTTACTGTTGTAAACTCTCTACTTTACACCTTCTGTTGTTAAACTCTCTACTTACAACTTACAGTGTAACCTTACTACTTTTACACTTACTGTTGTAAACTCTTTTTTTTCTTACTTTCCACATACCGTTGTAAACTCTCTACATTACACTTACTGTTGTAAATCTTTCTACCTTACACTAACTGTTGTAAACTCTCTACTTTACACTACTGTTGTAATAATTGAGTCTTTACACTTACTGTTGAAACTCTCTTTCATTACACTTACATGTTGTAACTTTGCTACTTTACACTACTGTTGTAAAACTTCTACAGTTACACTTACTGTTGAAAACTTTCACTTTACACTACTGATGTAAAACTTTCTACTTTACATTAACTGTTTAAACTTTCTACTTTTACACTACTGTTTAACTTTCTAATTTACACTTACTGTTTAAACTCACTACACTTACTGTTGTAAACTTTCTACTTTACACTTACTGTTAGAATAACTCTCCTACACTTACTGTTTAACTTTCTACTTTACACTTACTGTTGTAAACTCTCTACTTTACACTTACTGTTGTAAACTCTCTACTTTACACTTACTGTTGTAAACTCTCTACTTTACACTGTACCTGATTTGTAAACTTTCTACTTTAGCACAAAACTGTTGAAAAATCTCAACTTTACACTTACTGTTGTAAACTTCTACTTTACACTTACTGTTGTAAACTCTCTACTTTACACTTACTGTTGTAAACTCTCTACTTTACACTTACTGTTGTAAACTCTCTACTTTACACTTACTGTTGTAAACTTTCTACTTTACACTTACTGTTGTAAACTCTCTACTTTACACTTACTGTTGTAAACTCTCTACTTTACACTTACTGTTGTAAACTCTCTACTTTACACTTACTGTTGTAAACTCTCTACTTTACACTTACTGTTGTAAACTCTCTACTTTACACTTACTGTTATAAACTTTGATACTTACACTTATCTCTTGTAAACTCTCGAGCTTTTCACTTACTGTTGTAAACGACAGATGGATAACGTACGTGTGAGTATTAGAGAGTAGGGTATAGTAGGTGTAAACTCTCTACTTACACTTACTGTTGTAAACTCTCCTACTTTTTTCACTTACTGTTTGTAAACTCTCTACTTTACACTATACTGTTGTGAAACTCTCTACTTTACACTTTTTACTGTTGTAAAGCAACTTACTTTACACTTACGTTGTAAACTCTCTACTTACACTACTGTTGTAAACTCACTACACTACTGTTGTAAACTCACTACAATACACTTCAGTTGTACACATTCTACTTTACACTTACGGTTGTAAACTCTTACTTTACACTTACTATGTATACTCTCTACTTTACACTTACTGTTGTAAACTTTCTACTTTACACTTACTGTTGTAAACTCTCTACTTTACACTTACTGTTGTAAACTCTCTACTTTACACTACTGTAGTATGTAAACTCGAGGCTCGCCGAACTCAACACTACTGTGTAAACACACTACTTTACACATACTGTTTAGAACTCTCTACTTTACACTTACTGTTGTAAACTCTCTACTTTACACTTACTGTTGTAAACTCTCTACTTTACACTTACTGTTGTAAACTCTCTACTTTACACTTACTGTTGTAAACTCTCTACTTTACACTTACTTGGGTAAATTCGCTACTTACACTTACTGTTTGTAAACTCCTACTTTACACTTACTTTGTAAACTCTCTACTTACACTACTGTTGTAAACTCTCTACTTTACACTTTACTGTTGTAAACTCTCTACTTTACACTTCGTTGTAAACTTTCTACTTTACACTTACTGTTTAACTCACTACCTTACACTTACTGTTGAACTCTCTACTTACACTTACTGTTTGTAAACTCTCTACTTACACTTACTGTTGTAAACTCTCTACTTACACTTACTGTATAAACTCTCTACTTTACACTTACTGTTGTAAACTCTCAAGCTTGACGGGGCAGACTCAGCAACTGTTTGTAAACTTTCAACTTTTACACTTACTGTTGTAAACTCTCTACTTTTACATTACTGTGTAAAATCTCTCGCTCTTACACGAGACGCCTGTTGTAAACGTCTCCAACTTTAGCAGCTTACTGTTGTAAACCTATCTATCTTTACACTTAACAGTTGTAAACTCTCTACTTTACACTTACGTTTTGTAAACTTCCTCTACTTTACACTTACTGTTAGTAAACTCCTTACTTTACACTACCTGTTGTAAAACCTCTACTTTACACTTTACTGTTGAAAACTCTCTACTTTACACTTACTGTTGTAAACACTCTACTTAACTTACTGTTTGTAAACTCTCTACTTTACCCTTACTGTTTGTAAAACTCTCTACTTTACACTTACAGTTGTAAACTCTCTACTTTACACTTACTGTTGTAAACTCTCTACTTTACACTTACTGTTGTAAACTCTCTACTTTACACTTACTGTTGTAAACTCTCTACTTTACACTTACTGTTGTAAACTCACTACTTTACACTTCCTGTAGTAAACTTTCTACTTACACTTACTGTTGTGAAACTCTCTACTTACACTTACTGTTTGTAAACTCTCTACATTACACTTACTGATAGTAAACTTGTTCTACTTTACACTTACTGTTGTAAACTCTCTACATTACTCTTACTGTGTAAACTCCTACATTAACTTACTTGTTTGTAAACGTCTCTACTTTACACTTACTGTTGTAACTCTCCTACTTTACACTTACTGTTGTAAACTTCTACTTTACACTTACTGTGTAACTCACTACGTTACACTTACTGGAGTGCCAAACTCTCTACTTTACACTTACTGTTGTAAACTCTCTACTATACACTTACGAGTTGTAAACTCCTCTACTTTACACTTACTGGTTGCAAACACTCAACTTTACACTTACTGTTGTAAACTCTCTACTTTACACTTACTGTTGTAAACTCTCTACTTTACACTTACTGTTGTAAACTCTCTACTTTACACTTACTGTTGTAAACTCTCTACTTTACACTTACTGTTGTAAACTCTCTACTTTACACTTACTGTGTGTAACTCTCTACTTTACACTACGTATTAAACTCTCTACTTTACACTTACTGTTGTAAACTCTCTACTTTACACTTACTGTTGTAAACTCTCTACACTTACTGTTGTAAACTTTCTACTTTACACTTACTGTTGTAAACTCTCTACACTTACTGTTGTAAAACTTTCTACTTTACACTTACTGTTGTAAACACTCTACTTTACACTTACAGATTTTAAACACTCTACTTTACATCTTCCTGTTGTAAACACTCTACTTACACTTACTGTTGTAATCTTTTCTACTTTACACATACTGATGTAAACTCTCTACTACAACTTACTGTTGTAAACTTTCTAACTTTACACTACTGTTGTAAACTCTCTACTTTACACTACTGTTGTAACTCCTCTACTTACACTTACTGTTTAAACTCTCTACTTTACACTTACTGTTTGTAAACTTCTACGTTACACTTACTGTTTGTAAGCTCTCGACTTTACACTTACTGTTGTCAACTCTCTACTTTACTCTACTGTTGTAACTCTCTACTTACACTTACTGTTTAACACTCTCTCTTTACACTACTGGTTGTAAACTCTCTACTTACACTTACTGTTTGTAAACTCTTACGGTTGTCACTGTCTGTTGTAAACTCACTACTTTACATTTTTGTTTTTACATTACTGTTGTAACTTTCTACTTTACACTTACTGTTTAAACTCTCTACTTTACACTAACTGTTGTAAACTCTCTACTTTACACTTACGTTGAAACTTTCTACGTACACTTCTGTTGTAAACTCTCTACTTACACCTTACTGTTGTAAACTCTACTTTAACACTTACGTGTAAACTCTCTACTTACACTAACTGTGAAACTCTCTACTTTACACTTACTGATTAAACTCACTACTTTACACTTCTGATGTAAACTCTCTACTTTACACTACGTAGTAAACTTTCACTTACACTACTGTTTGTAAACTCTCTACTTTACACAACTGTTGTAACTCTCTACTTTTACACTTACTGTTGTAAACTCTCTACCTTAACACTTACTGTTGTTAAACTTTCTACTTTACACTTACCTGTTGTGAACTCTCTACTTTACACTTACTTTTGTAAAACTCGCTACTTTACACTACTTTGTAAACTTCTACTTTAACACTTACTGATTTGTTAAACTCTCCTAACTTTTACACTTAACAGTTGAAAACCTCACTACTTACACTTACTGTTTGTAAACTCTCTACTTACACTTACTGTTTAAACTCTCTACTTACACATACTGTTGTAAACTCTCTACTTTACACTTACTGTTGTACACTCTCACTTTACACTATAGCGGTTGCAACTCTCTACTTTACACTACAGTATGTAAACTCTCTACTATACACTTACTGTTGTAAACTCTCTACTTTACACTTACTGTTGCAAACTCTCTACTTTACACTTACTGTTGTAAACTCTCTACTTTACACTTACTGTTGTAAACTCTCTACTTTACACTTACTGTTGTAAACTCTCTACTTTACACTTACTGTTGTAAACTCTCTACTTTACACTTACTGTTGTAAACTCTCTACTTTACACTTACTGTTGTAAACTCTCTACTTTACACTTACTGTTGTAAACTCTCTACTTACACTTACTGATTAAACTCTCTACTTTACACTTACTGTTGAAAACTCTCTATTTACACTTACTTGTTTGTAAACTCCTCCTACTTTACACTTACTGTTGTAAACTCTCTACTTATACACGTTACTGTTGTAAACTCTCTACTTTACACTTACTGTTGTAAACTCTCTACTTTACACTTACTGTTGTAAACTATCTACTTTACACTTACTGTTGTAAACTCTCTACTTTACACTTACTGATTGTAAACTCTCTACTTTACAACTTCACTGTTTAAACTCTCTACTTTTACACATACTGTTTGTAAAACTTTCTACTTTACACTTACTGTTTAAACACTCTACATTACACTTACTGTTGTAAACTCTCTACTTTACACATACTGTTTGTAAACATTCTACTTTGCACTTAACTGTTTGTAAACTCTCTACGTTACCCTTCTGTTGTAAACTCTCTACTTACACTTACTGTTATGAAACTCTCTACATTACACTTACTGTTGTAAACTCTCTACTTTACACTTACTGTTGTAAACTCTTCCCTCAAGCCATATTAAACATTTATATTCGTGCACCTTATTTAATATTTAGGCAAAATAAATGAAGCCGACAATCACAAGAGAGAGAGAAGAGAGAGAGCACACACACACACACACACACACACACACACACACAGACGCCGCACGCGCACGCACGCCACGCACGCACACACACGCACACACACACACACACAAACACACACACACACACACACACACACACACACACACATACACACACACATACAAACACACACACACACATACATAACTGCTGCAGCATATGGGCGCCTAGCAAACCTCAGAACAGCATTCCGACATCTTAATAAGGAATCGTTCAGGACCCTGTACACCGTGTATGTTAGGCCCATATTGGAGTATGCGGCACCAGTTTGGAACCCACACCTAGCCAAGCACGTGAAGAAACTAGAGAAAGTGCAAAGGTTTGCCACAAGACTAGTCCCAGAGTTAAGAGGTATGGCCTATGAGGAGAGGTTAAGGGAAATCAACCTGACGACACTGGAGGACAGGAGAGATAGGGGGGACATGATAACGACTTACAAAATACTGAGAGGAATTGACAAGGTGGACAAAGACAGGATGTTCCAGAGACAGGACACAGTAACAAGGGGACACAGTTGGAAGTTGAAGACACAGATGAATCAGAGTAGTCAGGAAGTGGAATAG
>NC_069407.1:50884885-51024885 GCF_026875155.1 Cherax quadricarinatus | reverse complement strand
GACAGAAAAAAAGTTATGAATTCTGAAAATCAAGAAAACAATGCGGTACCCGGTATGAGGATTATTGTTAACTTTGTCTTAGTATATTAAGTTGTAAAGTAAACCTATTATAAGTAAGTAATAAAGTTAAACCAAATAACAATAAACATCAAAAACTAATATACAGTATTAGAAAAGAAGAATATATAGCTAAGTGTGTGGAAACCCAAAAGTATTTTGACAAGTATGCTTCAGGACAAAAGTCACTCAGTAGCCCAGATCGACCTGTCCAGTACGCGTCACTCACTTCCTGAGACTGCCTCTATTTCACACTGTCAGTTTATCTGTGAGCATCAGCCGAGGTAGACATAAGCTGGTATGTATGTGTACTGCCCTGTGCAGTATATAGTTAGTATTTATCACCTGTTACTGTGAATTTGTAGCTATTATTAATTTTATATATAATGTATGTGTGGTTCTTACATTTTCAATGGTTTTGCTAGGATTAGCAGAGTATGCGAGGCTGTATACGTTCACGTTTAGCCATATATATCAATAATAACAACATTTTGTGAAAGGGGTAACATGCTTTATGTGGCATGTTAAAATGGGTAACAAGCTGAAAAAGTTTGGGAACCACTGTACTAGAGTTTTATGACAAGGTGACAGAAGTAAGACAAGAGAGAGAGGGGTGGATCGACTGCATTTTTTTGGACTGCAAGAAGGCCTTCGACACAGTTCCTCACAAGAGGTTACTGCAAAAGCTAGAGTGGATCAGGCACATATAACAGGAAAGGCACTGCAATGGATCAGAGAATACCTGACAGGGAGGCAACAACGAGTCATGGTACGTGACAAGGTGTCAGAGTGGGTGCCTATGACAAGCGGGGATCCACAGGGGTCAGTCCTAGGACCTGTGCTGTTCTTGGTATATGTGAACAACATAACGGAAGGGATAGACTCAGAAGTGTCCTTGTTTGCAGATGATGTGAAGTTGATGAGAAGAATTCATTCGATCGAAGACCAGGCAGAAATATAAAGGGATCTGGACAGGCTGCAGACCTGGTCCAGCAACTGGCTCCTGGAGTTCAATCCCACCAAGTGCAAAGTCATGAGGATTGGGGAAGGGCAAAGAAGACCGCAGACGGAGTACAGTCTAGGGGGCCAGAGACTACAAACATCACTCAAGGAAAAAGATCTTGGGGTGAGTATAACACCAGGCACATCTGAAGCGCACATCAACCAAATAACTGCTGCAGCATATGGGCGCCTGGCAAACCTCAGAACAGCATTCCGACATCTTAATAAGGAATCGTTCAGGACCCTGTACACCGTGTACGTTATTCCCATATTGGAGTATGTGGCACCAGTTTGGAACCCACACCTAGCCAAGCATGTAAAGAAACTACAGAAAGTGCAAAGGTTTGCAACAAGACTAGTCCCAGAGTTAAGAGGTATGTCCTATGAGGAGAGGTTAAGGGAAATCAACCTGACGACACTGGAGGACAGGAGAGATAGGGGGGACATGATAACGACTTACAAAATACTGAGAGGAATTGACAAGGTGGACAAAGACAGGATGTTCCAGGAGACTGGACACAGCAACACGGGGGGACACAGTGGAAGCTGAAGACACAGATGAATCAAAGGGATGTTAGGAAGTATTTCTTCAGCCACAGAGTAGTCAGGAAGTGTAATAGTTTGGGAAGCGATGTAGTGGAGGC
The DNA here is from genome assembly GCF_026875155.1 of Cherax quadricarinatus. Classification (NCBI taxonomy): domain Eukaryota; kingdom Metazoa; phylum Arthropoda; class Malacostraca; order Decapoda; family Parastacidae; genus Cherax; species Cherax quadricarinatus. The sequence goes on along the minus strand of NC_069407.1, from coordinate 51,023,182 downwards.
AGCATCCATACATAGCTTTAAGCAGAGGTACGATAAAGCTCATGGTTCAGGGAGAGAGACCTAGTAGCGACCAGTGAAGAGGCGGGGCCAGGAGCTTGGAATCGACCCCTGCAACCTCAACTAGGTGAGTACAACTAGGTGAGTACACACACACATACATACACACACACACACACACACACACACACACACACACACACACACACACATATACACATCATGGAGAAGATTATCAGGAGGAGAGTGGTGGAACACCTGGAACGGAACAAGATTATAAATGAAAACCAGCATGGGTTCATGGAAGGCAAATCCTGTGTCACAAACCTCCTGGAGTTTTATGACAAGGTAACAGAAGTAAGACACGAGAGAGAGGGGTGGGTTGATTGCGTTTTCCTAGACTGCAGGAAGGCCTTTGACATAGTTCCCCACAAGAGATTAGTGCAGAAGCTGGAGGATCAGGCGCATATAACAGGGAGGGCACTGCAATGGATCAGGGAATACCTGACAGGGAGGCAGCAACGAGTCATGGTACGTGAAGAGGTATCACAGTGGGCGCCTGTGACGAGCGGGGTCCCACAGGGGTCAGTTCTACGACCAGTGCTATTTTTGATGTATACGAACGACATGATGGAAGGAATAGACTCTGAAGTGTCCCTGTTCGCAGATGCTGTGAAGTTGATAAGAAGAATTAAATCGGATGAGGATGAAGCAGGACTGCAAAGAGACTTGGACAGGCTGGACATGTGGTCCAGAAACTGGCTTCTCGAATTCAATCCTGCCAAATGCAAAGTCATGAAGATTGGGGAGGGGCAAAGAAGACCGCAGAGTATAGGCTAGGTGGACAAAGACTACAGACCTCACTCAGGGAGAAAGACCTTGGGGAGACCATAACACCGAGCACGCCACCGGAGGCACACATCAACCAAATAACTGCTGCAGCATACGGGTGCCAGGCAAACCTGAGAATAGCGTTCCGATACCTTAATAAGGAATCGTTCAAGACACTGTACACTGTGTATGTTAGGCCCATACTGGAGTATGCAGCACCACTCTGGAACCCACACCTGGTCAAGCACGTCAAGAAGTTAGAGAAAGTACAAAGGTTTGCAACAAGGCTAGTCCCAGAGCTCAGGGGAATGTCGTACGAGGAAAGGTTAAGAGAAATTGGACTGATAACACTGGAGGACAGAAGGGTCAGGGGAGACATGATAACGGCATACAAGATACTGTGGGGAATAGACAAGGTGGACAGAGATAGGATGTTCCAGAGAGGGGACACAGAAACAAGGGGTCATAACTGGAAGCTGAAGACTCAGACGAGTCACAGGGACGTTAGGAAGTATTTCTTCAGTCATAGAGTCGTCAGGAAGTGGAATAGCCTAGTTAGTGAAGTAGTGGAGGCAGGAACCATACATAGTTTTAAGAAGAGGTATGACAAAGCTCAGGAAGCAGAGAGGGAGAGGACCTAGTAGCGATCAGTGAAGAGGCGGGGCCAGGAGCTGAGTCTCGACCCCTGCAACCACAATTAGGTGAATTAGGTGAGTACACACAGCCAGAAAGAAGCCTCACCCCCCCACACACACACACACAAACATACATACACACACACACACACATACACGCACAGCCAGAAAGAAGCCTCACACCCACCCACCCACCACACACACACACACACACACACACACGCACACGCACACACACATACACAACACACACACACACACACACACACACACACACACACACACATACACACACAACCAGAAAGAAGCCTCACCCCCCCCACACACACACACAGAAAGAAGCTTCACACCCACCCACCACCCACCACACACACACACACACACACACACATACACATACTAGATCAGTCAGCCTGGTGGTTAACGCTCTCGCTTCACACGGTAAGGGCCTGGGTTCGATTCCCAGCCAGAGTAGAAACATTGACGTGTTTCTTTCCACCTGTTGTCTATGTTCCCCATCAGTAAAATGGGTACCTGGGTGTTAGTCGACTGGTGTGGGTCGCACCCCGGGACACTGCCCTAAGGGGGCCTGGTCAAAACCCGGGGCCGCGGGGGTTGACCCCCGGAACTCTTCCAGGTAAACCCCAGGAAAAACAACAACCACACACACCACAACACCCAAACACACACACACACACACACACACACCATACACCACAGCCAAAAAGAAGCCTCCATCCCCCCCCCCCACAAAAACCACACAAAAATTTCATCCCAAAAACACATACCGCACGCCAGAAAGAAGCCGCACCCCCCAACCCCACACACCAACCACACAACACACCCACACGCACACACACATCACAAAACACCACAAATACACGCAGAAAGAAGCCCCACCCACCCACACACCCCAAAACACCACACACCCACACACATACATACACACCCAAAAGAGCCTAACCCACCCCACCACCACCCCACACACCCACCACACACACCCCCACACACACATACACACACAAAACACCCACACACACACACTCAACCAGCCAGAAAGAAGCCCCCCCACCCCCTACACACCACCCACACACATTACATGCGCGCAACCACGTGGGTTTTGGGGGTTTCAGACGTGGGTCAAAAGGCTCCGAGAACCTTAGTTTTTTTAAGGCATCAGGGAAAATGCTGCAGAAACCCCAGTGGTAGTGGCTAGTATGAGCAAACAGGGATAATAAAGTTATTATTAAAAAAAGTCGGAGGGAAGCCTGAATATCAATTTTTCAAAGGCCACCGTTGGGTCTACTGGGCGCTGTTGCCACAAGATTAAACATACAAAGATCAAAGTGAGGGGGAAGGGGGTGTTCAAAAATTTCCCGGTTTGGTAAAAAGGAAAATGGGGGGACCATACGGGAGATGAAAAAGTTAATAACAACGGGAAAAAATAAAAATAAAAAATAACGGGGGAAGGTGGCAGCGTGGGCCTGCTGAAGCAGTGACGTCACGACAATTTGGGGCATTATACTATAAAGTAAAGTGTAATAAGGGAAATGTATACATATAAGTGAAAATGTTGCGTGGGGAAAGGGGGATGTTGGGCACTTTTGGTTATAAAATCAGGGGTGAAGGATCCCCAAAAAAAAGGGGATTTAAGGGCCCTACACGGACATTCGCTCACTTTCTCCCAAACTTGTCCCCGCACCGTTTGCCAGCACAAGTATACTCACCTTTTGGGTTTCATGTTCAGGCTTGGTTTGGCCTTGCATCACGTTAATAGGGCACTAATCCTCAATTTTACCAGAATTAGAGTAAAATAGCATAAAATAGTGTTGACGGTGTGGGGGGGACAGCAGTTAGGGGGGGTAACGTGGGGGAAGGTAGTATTATACCAGAGTTTTTAGCAGTAAGAAAAATTTAGGGAACTAGAAGTCTCCCCTTTAATGTAAAAGGCACGCAATGGATCAGAGAATATGACAGGGAGGAACGATCATGGGATTGGAAGGTGTCAAAGGGGGGCGCCTGTGACAAGCGGGGGTTTCCCCGGGTAGTTCTAGGACCCGTGTGTTCTTGGGATTGTGAACGTACGGAAAGGGGTAGATCAGAAGTGTCCTTGTTTTAGGGGTGTGTGAATTAATGAGAAGCATCAAAATTGGGGTGGGATCAGGCAGGATACAAGGAACCCAGAAAGGTACAAGCCCCGGTCCACAACTGGGTTTTGGTTTAAACCCCGCAAAAAGCAAAACGAAAATTGGGAAGGGCAAAGAAAAACCCCAGACACAAATAGTTTAAAAATGGCCCAAAGACAAAAACCCTCACCAAGGAAAAAAGATTGGGGGGTTATAACATCAGCATACCCCTGAGGCCACTCAATCAGATAACTGCGCAGCATAAGGCGTGGAAAAACCTAGGGGAAGCGTTTTCCGATACCTCAGAAGGATTCTTTCAAGACTCTGTATCCTTTTTTACGTCAGGCCCATATGGTATAAAAGCCAGTTTGGAATCCACCTAGAACACGTCAAGAAATTTAGAGAAAGTGCAAAGGGTTGCAAAAAGGGGACTGTCCAGAGCTACGGGGATTGTCCTACGAAAGAAAGGGGTTGGGGGGAAACCCCTGGACCTGGGGGGACGGAGGGTCAGGGGGACATGATAAGAATATAAAATGCACGGAATAGACAAGGGGGCAAAGGGGAATGTTTCCAGAAAAGGGACACAGACACAGAGGTCACAATTTGGAAATTAGACTCGATGAATCAAAGGGATTTTTAGGGAAATATTTCTTCAGTCTAGAGTAGTCAGGCCGTGGGAAAAGCCTAGAAGTGGGGCGTGTGGAGGGGGGAACCATACATAGTTTTTAAGGGCGAGGTATGATAAAGCTCATAGGGCAGGGAGAGAGAGGACCTAGTAGCAATCAGCGAAGAGGCGTGGCCAGGAGCTATGACTCGACCCCTTCAACCACAAGTAGGTGAGTACAAATAGGTGAGTACACACACATATATACATACACACACACACACACACACACACACACACACACACACACACACACACACACACACACATACACTATACACTGTGTACGTCAGGCCCATACTGGAGTACGCAGCACCAGTTTGGAACCCACACTTGTCAAACACGTGAAGAAATTAGAGAAAGCGCAAAGGTTTGCAACAAGGCTAGTTCCAGAGCTATGGGGAATGTCCTATGAAGAAAGGTTAAGGGAAATCGGTCTGACAAGACTGGAGGACAGGAGGGTCAGGGGAGACATGATAACGACATACAAAATACTGCGTGAAACAGACAAGGTGGACAGAGACAGGATGTTCCAGAGATGGGACACAGAAACAAGGGGTCACAATTGGAAGCTGAAGACTCAGATGAGTTAAAGGGATGGTAGGAAGTATTTCTTCAGCCAGAGTTGTTAGGAAGTGGAATAGTCTGGCAAGTGATGTCGTGGAGGAAGGAACCAAGTTCTAAGACGAGGTATGATAAAGCTCATGGAGCAGGGAGAGGGAGGACCCAGTAGCGGTCAGTGAAGAGGCTGGGCCAGGAACTGAGTCTCGACCCCTGCAACCACAATTAGGTGAGTACAATTAGGCGAGTACACACACAAAGAAATTAGAGAAAGTGCAAAGGTTTGCAACAAGGCTAGTTCCAGAGATAAGGGGAATGTCCTATGAAGAAAGGTTAAGGGAAATCGGCCTAATGACACTGGAGGACAGGAGGGTTAGGTGAGACATGATAACAACATACAAAATACTGCGAGGAATAGATAAGGTGAACAGAGACAGGAAGTTCCAGAGAGGGGATACAGAAACAAGAGGTCACAACTGGAAGATAAAGACTCAGATGAGTTAAAGGGATGGTAGGAAGTATTTCTTCAGTCATAGAGTTGTCAGGAAGTGGAATAGTCTGGCAAGTGATGTAGTGGAGGCAGGAACCATGCATAGTACCAGTGAAGAGGTGGGGTCAGGAGCTGAGTATCGACCCCTGCAACTTCAATTAGGTGAGTACACACAGCCAGGAAGAAGCCTCACACACACACACACACACACACAAAACACCAATTTGGAACCCATACCTAGCCAAACACGTAAGGAAACTAGAGAAAATGCAAAGGTTTGCAACAAGACTAGTCCTGGAGATAAGGGGTGTGTCCTACGAGGAGAGGTTAAGGGAAATCGACCTAACGACACTGAAGACAGGAGAGATAGGAGGAATATGATAACGACATATAAAATACTGAGAGGAATCGACAAAGTGGACAGAGACAGAATGTTCCAGAGATGGGACACAGCAACAAGGGGTCACAGTTGGAAGTTTAAGACTCAGATGAATCATAGAGATGTTAGGAAGCATTTCTTCAGTCACAGAGTTGTCAGGAAATGGTATAGTCTGGGAAGTGATGTAGTGTAAGCAGGATCCATACATAGCTTTAAGAAGAGGTATGATAAAGCTCATGGAGCAAGAAGAGTGACCTAGTAGCGACCAGTGAAGAGGAGGGGCCAGGAGCTGTGAATCGACCCCTGCAACCACAACTAGGTGAGTGCACGCGCGTGCGTGCAGAGATCCTATCAGGCCACAAAGAGGGCCAGGAAATTTGGAGGAGAGAAAGTGGCATACCGTTGGGAAGAGGGAGAACGGTGAGGGAACTGTAGGTAGGGATGGTGACAGGTCCCCTGCAGAAGCACTGTCAGTCCACCGAGAGATACAGGAAATAAAAGAAGCAGCGATGGTGTTCCTTCAATCGTACCCAGAGATGCGGAGGAAAAAATGGAAAGAGGAGAGGGAGAGGTCGTTTTTATCCATGGGCTTCAGGAGGCCGAGGGGAGGACATATGAAGACGACAGGTTGAGGAAAAAGAGACTGAAAATATTATCAAACAAACAGGAGAGAAGGACATGACTGAGCTTATAAATTTTCAGTGTTGGGGAATACTCGTGGGGAAAAAATCGACTAGTCAAATTGGTTTTCAAAATGGAAATGGTGCGATGCAGGTAAAAATAACAACAAAATACAAGCAGGTGTTCCTCAACTGCAACAGAGCGCATACAGAATAGCAGAAACTGAGAAGATACAAAGGCGCAAGGAGCAATAAAGACAGACAAGGCTAGAAACAGGCAGGGACACCTAGAGTCAGGGAGGACCAGCAAACCCAGAGAACCACCCACAGAATACCATAACCAAGCAAATTAATCCAAATCAAACCACACTCTGCACTCACAGCCCCCCTAGCACAAACCCCACCTACACAGGAGCCTCTCACATGACATGCCACGTCTCCCACTCTCCCAACCCCCACAAACCTCCCAGAATGCAATTGTGGAAAAGAAGCTGAGAATAATGAATAAATGAAGGACTTGCATGAAAGAATTATGGAGGCATCCTCAGACATCACAGCACTCACAGAAACCAAGCTTTCAAGAATAAAATAACAGATGTAATCTTTCCAACCGGATATCAGATCATCAGGATAGATAGAGGGAACAAAGGAAGTGGAGAAGTTGCACTGCTCATCAAAAAACAGTGGAGTTGGAAGGAGTGAACAGAAGGGAAGCAAAGGACTACATAGTAGGAACACTTCAGACTGGTGGTCCCAAGGTGGTGATTGCAGTGATGTACAACCCGCCACTGAATAGCAAGCAGGAGGCCAAGATGAGAGTATGATGAGAACAGAGCAATGGTTGATACACTAGCTAATTTTGCCAGAAAAATCAACATAGGCAGGGCAAAGTTACTAGTTGTAGGTGATTTCTATCAAAGGATTGACAGGGAAAACCTGGAGCCACATGGGGAACCAGGAACATGGAGGGCCATGATGGTGGTTGTACTGGAAAACCTCATGCATCAACATGTTAGGGACACTACCAGAGAGAAAGAGAAAGGAGAGGATGAACCAGCAAGGCTGGACCTTATATTCACCTTGAGTGATTCAGACATTGGGAACATCACATACGAAAAGCCCCATGGAGCTAGTGATCATGTAGTCCTGAGCAACGAATATATCAAAGAGCTAAAAGTAGAGAGGGAAGGAGCACAAGTAAGATATGGGAAGCCACACTATAAAAGTGGGGACCACACAGGTATGAAGAATTTCCGCATGAGGTACAGTGGGAAAGAGAACCGTTGGGAAAAACAGTTAATAAAATATCAATGAGAAGACCAGAATGAGACCTTAGTTCACCCAAAGGTCTAGAGAGGCCAAAACTAAGTGCACTAGAGAATGGAAAAAGTATAGAAGACAAAGGTTAGGTAAGGCTCGTCAGGAAACAGACAAGCCTTTCCTGATGTGGATCTTAGTCTGATGATGACCCGCCGTTGGAGCTTCTAGTCATCTGACTGAGGCCTTCCACTGGTTTACTGGTCCACCCCTTTAAAAATTATGGTCATAGTTATAACCATTTAGTGAGAACAGAGAGAAGACAAAGGACCCAGGAAAATAACATTAGCCGAAGAGCCAGAAACGAATATGCATGGACAAGGAGGGAGGCCCAGCAGCAATACGAGAATAACAGCATCGAAAGACAAATCTGACCCAAAGCTGTTATACAGCCACATCAGGAAGAAAACAACAGTCAAGGACCAGATAGTGAGGCTGAGCAAAGAAGGAAGGAGGGGAGATCACAAGAAACATTAAAGAAATATGTGAAGAGCTAAACACAAGATTTAAGGAAGTGCTTTCACTGGAGGCAGACTGGTATATAGACCAGAATGGTAGGGTATACAAACAAGTGCTGCACTTACTACACACTACCGAGGACAAAGTAAAGAGGGTGCAAAGTTATCCTAAAGGCAGTGGGACTAGATAACATCTCTCCTCGGGTCCTGATAGAGGGAGCAGAGGTGCTGTGTGTGTGTCGCTAATAACAATCCTCAACACATCTATCGAAACAGGGCAACTACCTGAGGTGTGGAATTTAATGCTACCTACCTGTCTTTAAGGAGACAGGTAGGTAGCATTAAACTACAGACCCATGTCACTGATATGTATAGTATGCAAATCATGGAGAAATTTATTAGGAAAAGAATGGTGGAGCACCGAGAAAGGAATGAGCTTATATACGATATACCTTTGATAACCAACACGGTATCAGGAAGGCAAAATCCTGTGTCACAAACCTACTGGAATTTTACGAAAAAGTGACAGAATTAAGACAGGAGGGAGAGGGATGTGTAGACTCCATTTTCTTGGGTTCTAAGAAGGCTTTCGACACAGTTCCACACAAGAGGTTACTGCAAAAGCTAGAGGAGCAGGCAGGAATAACAGGAAAGGTACTGCAATGGATCAGAGAATACCTGACAAGAAGGAAACAAAGAGTGATGGTACATGAAGTGTCAGAGTGGGAAACTGTGACAAGCGGGGTTCCACAAGAGTCAGTCCTAGGGCCGGTCGTGTTTCTGGTATACGTGAATGGCAAGACGGAAGTTTAACTCCACCAACTGCAGTCGTGGAGATTGGGGAAGGTCAAAGAAGACCGGAGACGAAGTATAGATTAAGGGGACAAAGACTACAAACCTCGCTCAAGAAAAAGGATCTTGGAGTGAGTATAATACCGAGCACTTTTCCTGAAGCAAAATATCAACCGAATAACTGCTGCAGCATATGGGCGCCTGGCAAACCTAAAAATAGCGTTTTGACACATTAGCAAGGAATCGTTCAAGACTCTGTACACTGTGTATTTCAGGCCCATACTGGGGTATGCAGAACCATTATGAAACCCACACCTGGTCAAGAACGTCAAGAAATTAGAGAAAGTGCAAAGGTTAGCAACAACCCTAGTCCCAGAGCTAAGAGGTACGTCCTACGAGGAGAGGTTAAGGGAAATCGACCTGACGACACTGAAGGACAGGAGAGATAGGGGAGATATGATAATGACATACAAAATACTGAGAGCAATTGACAACTTGGATAGGGACAGAATGTTTCAGAGATGGGACACAGCAACAAAGGGTCATAATTGGAAGTTGAAGACTCAGATGAGCCACAGGGATGCCAAGAAGTTCTTCTTCCGCCACAGAGTTGTCAGGAAGTGGAATATTCTAGAGAGAGATGTAGTGGAGGCAGGATCCATACACAGCTTTAAGAAGACATACGATAAAGCTCATGGAGCAGGGAGAGAGTGAACCTAGTGGCGACCAGTGATCAGACTGTGCCAGGAACTGTGACTCGAAACCTGCAGCCCAACTAGGTAAGAACAGCCAGGAAGAAGCTTCACACATACACACACAAACACACACACACAGACACACACACACGCACACACACACACACACACACACACACATACACATACACACACACACACACACACACACACACACACCACACACACATACACACACAGTCCTACTGTTTAATCGACATGTTCCTAGGACTAAATGGTAACACACACACACACACACACACACACACACACACACACCACACACACACACACACACACGCACGCACGCACGCACGCACGCACGCACGCACGTACGCACGGACAGACATACACACACGCATGCACATACAACAGGCCTAGTGTCTAATCGACATGTGCCTAGGACCAAATGGTAACTAACACACACACACACACACACACACACACACACACACACACACACACACACACACACACACACACACATACACACACACACACACACACACAACACACACAACACCACAACACACAACACCACAACACACACCACCACTCTCAACACCACAGCACACATCACCACTCTCAAAACAACCACAGCACACATCACCACTCTCAACACAACCACAACACACATCACCACTCTCAACACAACCACAACACACATCACCACTCTCAACACAACCACAACACACATCACTCTCAACACAACCACAACGCACATCACTCTCAACACAACCACAACACATATCACCACTCTCGACATCACAACACATCACCACTCTCAACACAATCACAACACCACTCTCAACACAACCACAACACATATCAGCACTCTCAACACTACAACACACATCACAACTTTCAACACAACCACAACACACATCACCACTCTCAACACAACCACAACACACATCACAACTCTCAACAAAACCACAACACACATCACCACTCTTAAAACACCCACAACACATCACTGCTCTCAACACCACGACACACAACACAACTCTAATGACAACCACAACACACATCACTCTCAGCACCACAACACACATCACCACTTTCAAAACACTAGGAGAGGTAAGAACTCAGATGTTGAGAGGTCAGGTCCCTCTCAAATCCAGCCCCTCTCACTAGTGGAAGTTGTCGAAGTTGATTGCAGGTCTGTACCAAGATACCCTTGTGTTGCAGTGTCTGACAGATTGAACATTAAAATGGTATAAAATACCGACAGGTTGTTAGGTAAGACACATATGCAACAGTTAGGTATCTTTATTATGAAACGTTTCGCCTACACAGTAGGTTTCTTCAGTCAAGTACAGAAAAGTTGATAGAAGCAGAAGATACTTGAAGACGATGTAATCAGTCCATCACCCTGCAATCACAGACCTGCAATCAACTTCGACAACTTCCACTAGTGAGAGGGGCTGGATTTGAGAGGGACCTGACCTCTCAACATCTGAGTTCTTACCTCTCCTAGTGGCCTACGTCTCACCTCTTGGCGCTATAAAAAGCTCCATCCTGTCACTTCTTCTCCATATTGTTTCATACTATGGAACAATGCTCTTCTCCAGACTGAGGGACTGACCACCTCAAAACTTTAAGGGTGATGGACTGATTACATCGTCTTCAAGTATCTTCTGCTTCTATCAACTTTTCTGTACTTGACTGAAGAAGCCTACTGTGTAGGCGAAACGTTTCATAATAAAGATACCTAACTGTTGCATATGTGTCTTACCTAACAACTTTATGAGGCCCTGGCCAATTTTCCTTGTAAAACAAATTGGCTATTCCGAGATCAGAGTCGTCCAAGGATAGGCTAGCATTCTCGTCAGATATCCCCTGGGATTTTGCCTGAGTTATGTCCAACATTGGAGAAGAATTAATCATTACTGGTTTGGGACACGTACCAGAAGTGGTAACGTTATTACTCAGTAATAACACTGCATCTTTCATAGGAAATCCATCAGATACACCTACAGTAAAATATCCAGTGAAATATCTGCACTGTATATATATTTTATGCAAGGGGAAAGAAAAAAATTGCTCCTCCAAAAGCTTCTAACAAAACAGAGGATTGTAATGAAGTGTGTTCCGAAAGAGGAAGTACTCCTTCTCTTATAAGTGAGCAATATGCTCCAAAATCCCTAAAGGTTCTTACATCAGTTTTCTTTGAGTTTTCCTTAAGGAATATTTGACTCGTGCAATAATAAGGGGCCATCCCTTTCTCTACTTCTTTCAGGGACATGTTGCTAGGGACAGTAAAAATTATTCCTAATGGTTGGGGTTTATTTGGGCAGTTTGGGAGAATGTGGCCTGATTTATTACAATAAAAGCAAATGACAGGATTGATCTTAGCTCCCTGTTGACATTGTGACTGGTGCCACTCTGGGTACTGTTGTCGGGATACACCATGTTGAGTGGTTTGTCACTCACAAGGTTGACCATAAGTTGAGTAGTGTGGCTCATCAAGTGACTTAGTTGGCTGACATAGTCATTCTCCTTCCTGTTGGTACTTCTTTCTCCACTCGGGAACTTTTCATTGACAGTCTCTGCTGATGCCAGGACTGTTGAAAAGAGAGATGGGACTGCTCAGACAAGGAGCAGTTGGTTTCAAAAGTATCAGCCAACCTGGCAGCATCCAATAAAATGGTCAACACGTGATCTTGCAAAAAGACTCGAACCTCTGGTCCAACAGACTCCAGCAGGTTATCTACCAGTACGAGTTGGACTAACTCCCCAAAGTTGGTGACCCCACTGGCCTTGTACCACTGGGAAATATTTTAGTCTGTTGCCTTACAAAGTCAACATAAGACTGACCCAGCTGTCGATTACTGACTTAAAAGCCTTTCTATACTTTGCAGGAACACATTGATATGCACCAAGAGTCATGGTTTTCACCACCCGATAGTTGCTAAATTCAGTGTCATTTAACACTTATGTAAACTCTTGTGCCTTACCAAACAACGCTGTGTGAACCAATGATGCCCAATGCTGCTCAGGCCACCCCAAGGCTCGAGCTTGGTTTTTGAAAACTTCAAAAAACTGTTCCAGCTCGGCTTCAAGGAAACGAGGAACAAACTGTACCGCCCTTTGCAAACTAAAGTCCTCTAGTCTGTTTGAATTGCCTCCTCTCCTTCTCTCTATCAAATTCCTCCCTAGCATAAGCGTGCTGCTCTTTAGTTTGTTCAAGATTGAGTCTGGCTAACTCAAGTGCCAATGAAGCAGACACACCCTGAAACAAACTCGACACACCTTTTGCTTCACCAGGTGTGTCTTGACCATTCTGCAAAAACCTAAGTGGAGATCTATAAATAGCTCCTGTAGCTGGGGACACGTCAAGCTGGTGTGCCCTGTCTGTTTCTGTCTTTAATTTACTGTGAATAAGATTACAAAGTTGTGCTGCAGTTAGAGTTTTTTCATAATCAATGCCAATAGATCGAACAAATGCCAACAACGCTATAAAGAGAACTTGGGCAGGTTTAGCCGAGTAAACTCAGTCACTAATCATTGGACTCTTAGGGGTGGCATTTAATCCCCAACATAACCCACTACTTACAACACGCTCAAGCTGCTATGCACAATAAGGCTACAGAGTCAAGCAGCAAGGCTGACACGAATACAGAGTATGCACATACAACAGCAACAGCAAAACCAACTGCAAAATATTTACAACAGAAAGACTGACCATAGTGAAGCGAGCACAATTGACACGCCAAAATAGCAAGCTGTCAACGATCACACAATAGCAGGCTGACCATAAAGAAAAATGCAAAGCTGACACACAAAGTTTTGTAAAGCATTGGCAAAGCTGACACAATGCCAGACAGCAAGCTATACAATGTTCCTGCTTCAGCTTCAACTCTAGGCTCAACTCCTGCTCTAAGTCCAGCTCCAGCTCCCAGACAGGCCCCCATATTACAACTTAGGAACAGAAAAGCCTGTTTTCCTGGGTGTAAAGGGGAGCAAGGAGCAGAATAAACACACCTGAATGACTCTGAATTATATTTTCCTTCACTAAGTGCGATTATAAGCATTTACAAGCATGTACACCATATACAATTGGAAATATATGTGTACAACACGGTAAATCAAGAGGCAAAGACACAGCCTGGAGGCAGAATGGACAACAGTGTTCAACCAACTCTTGAATGGAAATGACAGGGGTGGAAACGTGGGTGGTGGCAATGCCACCTCCACAATTGCTAGACCCACCTTCTCATTGGCTGAACCTAGATACTGATCTGACAATGAGGCCCCATCGTCCGACCCTTGGCACCCGGTTCGCTGGCTGGGGAGGTGTCAGCATAGTTGCTGATCCCCTGTATAGGTTGTGTAGCATAGCTGAGGATCACAGTACCATCCATATGCATTACATAGACGACCCCTTGCTAGACTTAGCGGCTAACATGTGATGTCACACAGTGCTGAGTGGTGACCATGCCACCTCCACAATTGCTAGACCCACCTTCTCAGGGTAGTTGAAAAGTGAAATGAATTGGACGAGACAGTGGTTGATAACGCCAGCTTCAAGAGAAGATATGATATGGCAAAGAAGCCAGAAGTCAGTGATGCTGCTCAAGGAGGTCAAGGAAGCAGCATCAGGTACTAAGTATCGACCCACACACACACAAATGACTGCACACACACACACAACATGCACGCACACACAACACACACACAAACACATGCACACACATACACACAACACGGGCACACAACACACGCACACAACTCACACACACACACACACACACAGCATATGCACGCAACACATACACAACACACACATGCACACAACATGCTCGCACAACACACACACAACACATGTACAACACACGCGCACAACATGCGCACACACACAACACACACACACGCACGCATACAACATGGAGGTGGGGTGGGAGGTGACAATGTAGCATCGTTCATCACAACATGGAGGTGGGGTGGGAGGTGCCAATGTAGACATCCGTCATCATAACATGGAGGTGGGGTGGGAGGTGACAATGTAGACATCCGTCATCACAACATGGAGGTGGGGTGGGAGGTGACAATGTAGACATCCTTCATCACAACATGGGGGTGGGGTGGGAGGTGACAATGTAGACATCCGTCATCACAACATGGGGGTGGGGTGGGGTGGGAGGTGACAATGTAGACATCCGTCATCACAACATGGGGGTGGGGTGGGAGGTGACAATGTAGACATCCGTCATCACAACATGGGGGTGGGGTGGGAGGTGACAATGTAGACATCCTTCATCACAACATGGGGTGGGGTGGGAGGTGACAATGTAGACATCCGTCATCACAACATGGGGGTGGGGTGGGAGGTGACAATGTAGACATCCGTCATCACAACATGGGGGTGGGGTGGGAGGTGACAATGTAGAACCTCTCACACATGGAAGTTGGTGGAGAGGATCACACAGGCAAGTTTGAGAGCTCTCACACACGAAAGTTGTGGAGATCCAACACCGGAAGTTGTGAGAGCTTACACAGCTAACTTGCGCTTCATCAACACACCAAAGTTAGAGGACTCAAAATCCGCAATTGTCAGATTCTATCAATTACAGGTAAGTTTGAGAACGTTTAAAACTGCATGTTGTGGACTCTCAACACACGGCAAGTTGTGAGAGACTCTCAACACACTCAAGTTGTGAGAGAGACTCCAACACACGGCAAGTTGTGAGAGACTCTCAACACACGGCAAGTTGTGAGATACTCTACACGAGCTCTCAAAGGCAAGTTGTGAGAGACTCTCAACACACGCAAGTTGTGAGAGACTCTCAACAAAGGCAAGATTGTGAGAGACTCTCAACACACGGCAAGTTGTGAGAGACTCTCAACACACGGCAAGCTGTGAGAGACTCTCAACACACGGCAAGTTGTGAGAGACTCTCAACACACGGCAAGTTGTGGAGACTCTCAACACAAGGCAAGTTGTGAGAGACTCTCAACACACGGCAAGTTGTGAGAGACTCTCAACTAAGCAAGTTGTGAGGACTCTCAAACACACGGCAAGTTGTGAGAGACTCAACACACGGCAAGTGTGAGAGACTCTCAACACAGGCAAGTTGTGAGAGACTCTCAACACAGGAAGTTGTGAAGAGACTCTCAACACATAGGCAAGTTGTGAGAGACTCTCAACACACGGCAAGTTGTGAGAGACTCGAACACAACGGCAAGGTTGTGAGAGACTCTCAACACACAGGAAGTGGTGAGAGACTCTCAACACACGGCAAGTTGGTGAGAGACTCTCAACACACGGCAAGTGGTGAGAGACTCTCAACACAACGCAAGTTGTGAGAGACTCTCAACACAGGGCAAGTTGTGAGAGACTCTCAACACACGGCAAGTTGTGAAGAGACTCTCAACACATAGGCAAGTTGTGAGAGACTCTCAACACACGCAAGTTGTGAGAGACTCTGAACACACGGCAAGTTGTGAGAACTTCAACACACGGCAAGTTTAGTGAGGAGACTCTCACACAGAGGCAAGTTGTGAGAGACTCTCAACACACGGCAAGTTGTGAGAGACTCTCACACAACGAGCAATGTTGTGAGAGACTCTCAACACAACGGCAAGTTGTGAGAGACTCTCAACAGCACGGCAAGTTGTGAGAGACCTCAACACAGGCAAGTTGTGAGAGACTCTCAACACAGGCAAGTTGTGAGGACTCTCAACACAGGGCAAGTTTGTAGAGAGACTCTCACACAGCATTGTGAGAGACCCACAGGCAAGTTGTGGAGATAAGCATGTGAAGACTCACACACGGCAAGTTTGTGAGGACTCTCAACACAGGCAAGTTGTGAGAGACTCTCAACACACGGCAAGTTGTGAGAGACTCTCAACACCGGCAAGTTGAGAGACTCTCAACACACGGCAAGTTGTGAGAGACTCTCAACACACGGCAAGTTGTGAGAGACTCTCAACACACGGCAAGTTGTGAGAGACTCTCAAACACGGCAAGTTGTGAGAGACTCTCAACACACGGCAAGTTGTGAGAGACTCTCAACACAGCAAGTTGTGAGAGACTCAACACACGGCAAGTTGTGAGAGACCTCAACACAGGCAAGTTGTGAGAGAACTCTCAACACACGGCAAGTTGTGAGAGACTCTCAACACACGGCAAAGTTGTGAGAGACCTCAACACACGGCAAGTTGTGAGAGACTCTCAACACACGGCAAGTTGTGAGAGACTCTCAACACACAGGCAAGTTGTGAGAGACTCTCAACACACGGCAAGTTGTGAGGACTCTCAACACACGGCAAGTTGTGAGAGACTCTCAACACACGGCAAGTTGTGAGAGACTCTCAACACAGGCAAGTTGTGAGAGACTCTAACACACGGCAAGTTGTGACTACTCAACAACACGGCAAGTTGTGAGAGACTCTCAACACAGCAAGTGTGGAGAGACTCAACACACGGCAAGTTGTGAGAGACTCTCAACACACGGCAAGTTGTGAGAGACTCTCAACACAGGCAGTTGTGAGAACTCTCAACACACGGCAAGTTGTGAGGAGACTCTCACACAAGGCAAGTTGTGAGAGACTCTCAAACACAGGAAGTTGTGAGAGACTCTCAACACACGGCAAGTGTGTGAGAAAACTCTCAACACAGGCAAGTGTGAGAGACTCTCAACACACGAGTTGTAGAACTCTCAACACAGGCAAGTTGTGAGAGACTCTCAACACACGCAATGTGGAGCTCTAACACACGGCAAGTTGTGAGAGACTCTCAACACAGGCAAGTGGTGAGAGACTCTCAACACAGGCAAGTTGTGGAACTCTCAAACACGGCAAGTTGTGAGAGACTCTAACACACGGCAAGTTGTGAGAGACTCTCAACACAGGCAAGTTGTGAGAGGAGACTCTCAACACACGGCAAGTTGTGAGAGACTCTCAACACATGGCAAGTTGTGAGAGTACTCTCAACACACGGCAAGTTGTGAGAGACTCTCAACACAACGGCAAGTGTGAGAGACTCTCAACACACGGCAAGTTGTGAGAGACTCTCAACACACGGCAAGTTGTGAGAGACTCTCAACACACGGCAAGTTGTGGGAGACTCTCAACACAGGCAAGTTGTGGAGACTCTCACACAGGCAAGTTGTGAGAGACTCTCAACAACGGCAAGTTGTGAGAGACTCTCAACAGAGAGCACGTTGTGAGAGACTCTCACACAGGCAAGTTGTGAGAGACTCTCGAACACACGGGCAAGTTGTGAGAGACTCTCAACCAGGGCAAGTTGTGAGAGACTTCAACACAGGGAATAGTGAAGTGACTCTCAACACAGGCAAGTTGTGAGAGACTCTAGACAAGGCAAGTTGTGAGAGACTCAACAAGGCAAAGTTGTTGAGAGACTCTCACACAGGCAAGTTGTGAGAGACTCTCAACACACGGCAAGTTGTGAGAGACTCTCAACACAGGCAAGTTGTGAGAGACTTTCAACACAGGCAAGTTGTGAGAGACTCTCAACACACGGCAGTAAGTTCAGAGTGAGAGACTCTCAACACACGGCAAGTTGTGAGATACTCTCAACACACGGCAAGTTGTGAGAGACTCTCAACACACGGCAAGTTGTGAGAGACTCTCAACACACGGCAAGTTGTGAGAGACTCTCAACACACGGCAAGTTGTGAGAGACTCTCAACACACGGCAAGTTGTGAGAGACTCTCAACACACGGCAAGTTGTGAGAGACTCAACACACGGCAAGTTGTGAGAGACTCTCAACACAAGGCAAGTTGTGAGAGACTCTCAACACAGGGCAAGTTGTGAGAGACTCTCAACACACGGAAAGTTGTGAGAGAGACTCAACACACGGCAAGTTTTGAGAGGCTCTCAACACACGGAAAGTTGTGAGAGACTCTCAACACACGGCAAGTTGTGAGAGACTCTCAACACACGGCAAGTTGTGAGACTCTCAACACACGGCAAGTTGAGAGAGACTCTCAACACACGGCAAGTTGTGAGAGACTCTCAACACAGGGCAAGTTGTGAGATACTCTTAACACACGGCATGTTGTGACTCTCAACACACGGCAAGTTGTGAGAGACTCTCAACACACTGCAAGTTGTGAGAGAGACTCAACACACGGCAAGTTGTGAGAGACTCTCAACACACGGCAAGTTGTGAGATACTCTTAACACACGGCATGTTGTGACTCTCAACACACGGCAAGTTGTGAGAGACTCTCAACACACGGCAAGTTGTGAGAGACTCTCAACACAAGGCAAGTTGTGAGAGACTCTCAACACACGGCAAGTTGTGAGAGACTCTCAACACACGGCAAGCTGTGAGAGACTCTCAACACACGGCAAGTTGTGAGAGACTCTCAACACACGGCAAGTTGTGAGAGACTCTCAACACACGGCAAGTTGTGAGATACTCTCAACACACGGCAAGTTGTGAGAGACTCTCAACACACGGCAAGTTGTGAGAGAACTCTCAACACAGGCAAGTTGTGAGACTCTCAACACACGGCAAGTTGTGAGAGACTCTTAACACACGGCAAGTTGTAGAGACTCTCAACACAGGCAAGTTGTGAGAGACTCTCAACACACGGCAAGTTGTGGGAGACTCTCAACTGAGAGCAAGTTGTGAGAGACTCTCAAAACACGGCAAGTTGTGAGAGACTCTCAACACACGGCAAGCTGTGAGAGACTCTCAACACAGGGCAAGTTGTGAGAGACTCTCAACACACGGCAAGTTGTAAGAGACTCTCAACACATAGCAAGTTGTGAGAGACTCTCAACACACGACAAGTTGTGAGAGACTCTGAACACACGGCAAGTTGTGAGAGACTCTCAACACACGGCAAGTGGTGAGAGACTCTCAACACACGGCAAGTGGTGAGAGACTCTCAACACACGGCAAGTGGTGAGAGACTCTCAACACACGACAAGTTGTGAGAGACTCTCAACACAGGGCAAGTTGTGAGAGACTCTCAACACACGGCAAGTTGTAAGAGACTCTCAACACATAGCAAGTTGTGAGAGACTCTCAACACACGACAAGTTGTGAGAGACTCTGAACACACGGCAAGTTGTGAGAGACTCTCAACACACGGCAATTTGTGGGAGACTCTCAACAGAGAGCAAGTTGTGAGAGACTCTCAACACACGGCAAGTTGTGGGAGACTCTCAAAAGAGATCAAGTTGTGAGAGACTCTCAACAGAGGGCAATTTGTGAGAGACTCTCAACAGAGAGCACGTTGTGAGAGACTCGACAGAGGGCAAGTTGTGAGAGACTCTCGACAGAGGGCAAGTTGTGAGAGACTCTCAACGTAGGGCAAGTTGTGAGGGACTTTCAACACAGGGAAAGTTGTAAGAGACTCTCAACACAGGGCAAGTTGTGAGAGACTCTAGGCAGAGGGCAAGTTGTGAGAGACTCGACAGAGGGCAAGTTGTGAGAGACTCGACAGAGGGCAAGTTATGAGAGATTCTCAACACAAGGCAAGTTGTGAGAGACTCTCAATACAGGGCAAGTTGTGAGAGACTTTCAACACAGGGCAAGTTGTGAGAGACTCTCAACACACGGCAAGTTGTGAGAGACTCTCAACACACGGCAAGTTGTGAGATACTCTCACAGAGGGCAAGTTGTGAGAGACTCTCACACGAAGGCAAGTTGTGAGAGACTCTCAACACACGGCAAGTTGTGAGAGACTCTCAACACACGGCAAGTTGTGAGAGACTCTCAACACACGGCAAGTTGTGAGAGACTCTCAACACACGGCAAGTTGTGAGAGCCTCAACAACGGCAAGTTGTGAGAACTCTCACGCAAGGCAAGTTGTGAGAGACTCTCAACACAGGGCAAGTTGTAAGACTCAACACACGGAAGTTGGAGACTCTCAACACAC
Source organism: Cherax quadricarinatus (assembly GCF_026875155.1). Lineage (NCBI taxonomy): Eukaryota > Metazoa > Arthropoda > Malacostraca > Decapoda > Parastacidae > Cherax > Cherax quadricarinatus. Next base: position 51,002,713 of record NC_069407.1, on the reverse strand, counting down.
GGCAAGTTTGAGAGACTCAACACACGAAGTGTAAACTCTCAACACACGGCAAGTTGTGAGAGACTCTCAACAAGGCAAGTTGTGAGACTCTCAACAACGGCAAGTTGAGAGAACTCTCAACACACGCAAGTTGTGAGAGACTCTCAACACAGGGCAAGTTGTGAGATACTCTAACACACGGCATGTTGTGACTCTCAACACACGGCAAGTTGTGAGAGACTCTCAACACACTGCAAGTTGTGAGAGAGACTCAACACACGGCAAGTTGTGAGAGACTCTCAACACACGGCAAGTTGTGAGATACTCTTAACACACGGCATGTTGTGACTCTCAACACACGGCAAGTTGTGAGAGACTCTCAACACACGGCAAGTTGTGAGAGACTCTCAACACAAGGCAAGTTGTGAGAGACTCTCAACACACGGCAAGTTGTGAGAGACTCTCAACACACGGCAAGCTGTGAGAGACTCTCAACACACGGCAAGTTGTGAGAGACTCTCAACACACGGGTGGAGGACTACACAGGCATTGTGAGAGACTCTCAACACACGGCAAGTTGTGACTCTCAACACACGGCAAGTTGTGAGAGACTCTCAACACAAGGCAAGTTGTGAGAGACTCTCAACACACGGCAAGTTGTGACTCTCAAAACACGGCAAGTTGTGAGAGACTCTTAACACACGGCAAGTTGTGAGAGACTCTCAACACAAGGCAAGTTGTGAGAGACTCTCAACACACGGCAAGTTGTGGGAGACTCTCAACTGAGAGCAAGTTGTGAGAGACTCTCAAAACACGGCAAGTTGTGAGAGACTCTCAACACACGGCAAGCTGTGAGAGACTCTCAACACAGGGCAAGTTGTGAGAGACTCTCAACACACGGCAAGTTGTAAGAGACTCTCAACACATAGCAAGTTGTGAGAGACTCTCAACACACGACAAGTTGTGAGAGACTGAACACACGCAAGTTAGAGACCACACAGGCAAGTGTGAGAGACTCTCAACACACGGCAAGTGGTGAGAGACTCTCAACACACGCAGTGCCACAGTTGTGAGAGACTCTCAACACAGGCAAGTTGTGAGAGACTCTCACACCGAAAAGCCAAAATAGCAAGTTGTGAGAGACTCTCAACACACGACAAGTTGTGAGAGACTCTGAACACACGGCAAGTTGTGAGAGACTCTCAACACACGGCAATTTGTGGGAGACTCTCAACAGAGAGCAAGTTGTGAGAGACTCTCAACACACGGCAAGTTGTGGGAGACTCTCAAAAGAGATCAAGTTGTGAGAGACTCTCAACAGAGGGCAATTTGTGAGAGACTCTCAACAGAGAGCACGTTGTGAGAGACTCGACAGAGGGCAAGTTGTGAGAGACTCTCGACAGAGGGCAAGTTGTGAGAGACTCTCAACGTAGGGCAAGTTGTGAGGGACTTTCAACACAGGGAAAGTTGTAAGAGACTCTCAACACAGGGCAAGTTGTGAGAGACTCTAGGCAGAGGGCAAGTTGTGAGAGACTCGACAGAGGGCAAGTTGTGAGAGACTCGACAGAGGGCAAGTTATGAGAGATTCTCAACACAAGGCAAGTTGTGAGAGACTCTCAATACAGGGCAAGTTGTGAGAGACTTTCAACACAGGGCAAGTTGTGAGAGACTCTCAACAGAAGGCAAGTTGAGAGAGACTCTCAACACAGGGCAAGTTGTGAGAGACTCTCAGCAGAGGGCAAGTTGTGAGACTCTCACGAGAGGGCAAGTTGTGAGAGGCTCTCAACAGAGGGCAAGTTGTGAGACTCTCAACACAGGGCAAGTTGTGAGAGACTCTCAGCAGAGGGCAAGTTCTGAGACTCTCACGAGAGGGCAAGTTGTGAGAGGCTCTCAACAGAGGGCAAGTTGTGAGACTCTCGGCAGAGGGCAAGTTGTGAGAGACTCTCAACAGAGGGCAAGTTGTAAGAGACTAAACAGAGAGACTCTCAACAGAGGGCAAGTTGTAAGAGACTAAAAAGACACTCTCAACAGAGGGCAAGTGCAAGAGACTAAACAGAGAGATTCTCAACAGAGGACAAGTTGTATGAGACTAAACAGAGAGACTGTCAACAGAGGACAAGTTGTAAGAGACTAAACAGAGACTCTCGACAGAGGACAAGTTGTAAGAGACTAAACAGAGACTCTCAACAGAGTACAAGTTGTAAGAGACTAAACAGAGAGACACTCAACAGAGGACAAGTTGTATGAGACTAAACAGAGAGACTGTCAACAGAGGACAAGTTGTAAGAGACTAAACAGAGACTCTCAACAGAGGACAAGTTGTAAAAGACTAAACAGAGAGACTGTCAACACAGGACAAGTTGTAAGAGACTAAACAGAGAGACTGTCAACAGAGGACAAGTTGTAAGAGACTAAACAGAGACTCTCAACAGAGTACAAGTTGTAAAAGACTAAACAGAGAGACACTCAACAGAGGACAAGTTGTAAGAGACTAAACAGAGACTCTCAACAGAGGACAAGTTGTAAGAGACTGAAGAGAGAGACTGTCAACACAGGACAAGTTGTAAGAGACTAAACAGAGAGACTGTCAACAGAGGACAAGTTGTAAAAGACTAAACAGAGACACTACCAACAGAGGGCAGTGTTCATGAACACTCAAAAGCTGCAACAAAAGAAGTAAAAAACAAAGAATAAAGCAACGAAAAAAAAGGAATAAAAAGCCGAGAAACAAAAGGTAAGAGAGAGCATAAAGTGAGAGTACACAGCTAGGACAGTGAGGTCAGGAACAACAGTGTACACAGCTAGGACTGTGAGGTCAGGAACAACAGTGTACACAGCTAGGACTGTAAGGTCAGGAACAACAGTGTACACAGCTAGGACTGTGAGGTCAGGAACAACAGTGTACACAGGTAGGACAGTGAGGTCAGGAACAACAGTGTACACAGCTTGGACTGTGAGGCCAGGAACAAGAGTGTACACAGCAAGGACAGTGAGGTCAGGAACAACAGTGTGCACAACTAGGACTGTGAGGTCAGGAACAACAGTGTACACAACTAGGACAGTGAGGTCAGGAACAACAGTGTACACAGCTAGGACTGTGAGGTCAGGAACAACAGTGTACACAGCTAGGACAGTGAGGTCAGGAACTAGTGTACACAGCTAAGACTGTGAGGTCAGGAACAACAGTGTACACAGCTAGGATTGAGAGGTCAGGAAAAACAGTGTACACAGCTAGGACTGAAAGGTCAGGAACAACAGTGTACACAGCTAGGACTGTGAGGTCAGGAACAACAGTGTACACAGCTAGGACAGTGAGGTCAGGAACAACAGTGTGCACAGCTAGGACTGTGAGGTCAGGAACAACAGTGTACACAACTAGGACAGTGAGGTCAGGAACAACAGTGTACACAGCTAGGACTGTGAGATCAGGAACAACAGTATACACAGCTAGGACTGTGAGGTCAGGAACAACAGTGTACACAGCTAGGACAGTGAGGTCAGGAACAACAGTGTACACAGCTAGGACTGAAAGGTCAGGAAAAACAGTGTACACAGCTAGGACTGAAAGGTCAGGAACAACAGTGTACACAGCTAGGACTGTGAGGTCAGGAACAACAGTGTACACAGCTAGGACTGTGAGGTCAGGAACAACAGTGTACACAGCTAGGACTGTGAGGTCAGGAACAACAGTGTACACAGCTAGGACTGTGAGGTCAGGAACAACAGTGTACACAGCTAGGACTGTGAGGTCAGGAACAACAGTGTACACAGCTAGGACTGTGAGGTCAGGAACAACAGTGTACACAGCTAGGACTGTGAGGTCAGGAACAAACAGTGTACACAGCTAGGACTGTGAGGTCAGGAACAACAGTGTACACAGCCAGGACTGTGAGGTCAGGAACAACAGTGTACACAGCTAGGACTGTGAGGTCAGGAACAACAGTGTACACAGCTAGGACTGTGAGGTCAGGAACAACAGTATACACAGCTAGGACTGTGAGGTCAGGAACAACAGTGTACACAGCTAGGATTGAGAGGTCGGGAACAACAGTGTACACAGCTAGGACTGGAAGGTCTGGAACAACAGTGTACACAACTAGGACTGAAAGGTCAGGAACAACAGCGTACACAGTTAGGACTGTGAGGTTAGGAACTACAGTAAACACAGCTAGGACTGGAACGTCAGGAACAGTGTACAGAGGACTGAAAGGTCTGGAACAGTGTACACAGCTAGGACTGAGAGGTTAGAAACAACAGCGTACACAGTTAGGACTGTGAGGTCAGGAACAACAGTTTACACAGCTAGGACTGAAAGGTCAGGAACAACAGTGTACACAGCAAGGAGTAAAAGGTCAGGAACAACAGTGTACACAGCTAGGACTGAAAGGTCAGGAACAACAGGGTACACAGCTAGGACTGAAAGGTCAGGAATAACAGTGTACACAGCTAGCACTGTGAGGTCAGGAACAAAAGTGTACACAGCAAGGACTGAAAGGTCAGGAACAACAGTGTACACAGCTAGGACTGAAAGGTCAAGAACAACAGTGTAAACAGCAAGTACTGAAAGGCCAGGAACAACAGCGTACACAGCAAGGACTGAAAGGTCAGGAACTACAATGTACACCGCAAGAACTGAAAGGTCTGGAACAACAGCGTACACATTAAGATCTGAAAGGCCAGGAACAACAGCGTACACAGCAAGGACTGAAAGGTCCGGAACAATAGTGTACACAGCAAGGACTGAAAGGTCCGGAACATCAGTGCACACAGCAAGGACTGAAAGGTCAGGAACAACAGTGTACACACCTAGGACTGAAAGGTCAGGAACAAGTGTACACAGCTAGGACTGTGAGGTCAGGAACAACAGTGTACACAGCTAGGACTGAAAGGTCAGGAACAAGTGTACAAAGCTTGGACTGAAAGGTCAGGAACAACAGTGTACACAGCTTGGACTGAAAGGTCAGGAACAACAGTGTACACAGCTAGGACTGAAAGGTCAGGAACAAGTGTACACAGCTAGGACTGAAAGGTCAGGAACAAGTGTACACAGCTAGGACTGACTGAAAGGTCAGGAACAAGTGTACACAGCTAGGACTGAAAGGTCAGGAACAACAGTGTACACAGCTAGGACTGACTGAAAGGTCAGGAACAAGTGTACACAGCTAGGACTGAAAGGTCAGGAACAACAGTGTACACAGCTAGAACTGAGGTCAGGTACAACAGTGTACACAGCTAGAACTGTGAGGTCAGGTACAACAGTGTACACAGCTAGAACTGTGAGGTCAGGAACAACACTGTACACAGCTAGAACTATGAGGTCAGGAACAACACTGTACACAGCTAGAACTGTGAGGTCAGGTACAACAGTGTACACAGCTAGAACTGTGAGGTCAGGAACAACAGTGTACACAGCTAGAACTGTGAGGTCAGGAACAACAGTGTACACAGCTAGAACTGTGAGGTCAGGAACAACAGTGTACACAGCTAGGACTGTGAGGTCAGGAACAACAACAAAACGGGAAAGACGGAAGTGACGACTAAGCAAACAGGACAGCAGCCAAGGGACTAAAGTTACACTACCATACACACTGTTAACACAAAGTTACAGCATTACATTGTTCACACAGTGTTACAGTGTCACAAACACTGATGACACAGTGTTACAGTGTCACAAACACTGATGACACAGTGTTATGTCACAAACTCTGGTGACAGTGGTGCGGTGTTACAAACAATACTGACAGTGTTACGATGTTACAAACAATACTGACAGTGTTACGGTGTAACAAAAACTAGTGGCAGTGTTACGGTGTTACATACACTGGTGACAGTGTTACCGTGTTACAAACACTGGTGTCAGTGTTACGGTGTTACAAACACTAGTGACAGTGTAAAGGTGTCACAAACACTGGTGACAGTGGTGCGGTGTTACAAACACTGGTGACAGTGTAAAGGTGTCACGAACACTGGTGACAGTGTAAAGGTGTTACAATGTTACAAACACTGGTGACACTGTTACGGTGTTACAAGCATTAGTGACAGTATTACGGTGTCACAAACATTAGTGACAGTGTTACGGTGTCACAAACACTTGTGACAGTGTTACGGTGTCACAAACACCAGTGACAGCGTTACGGTGACACAAACATCGGTGACAGTGTTACGGTTTCACAAACACTGGTGGCACAGTGTTGAGGTGTCACAAACACTGCTGACAGTGTTACAGTATCATAAACACTACTGACAGTGTTACAGTATCACAAACACTGCTTACAGTGTTACAGTATCAAACACTGCTGACAGTGTTACAGTATCAGAAACACTGCTGACAGTGTTACAGTATCAAACACTGCTGACAGTGTTACAGTATCACAAACACTGCTGACAGTGTTACGTATCAAACGCGTGCACGTGTTACAGATCAGAAACACTGCTGAGTGTTACAGTATCTGAAACACTGCTGACAGTGTTACAGTATCAGAAACACTGCTGACAGTGTTACAGTATCAAACACTGCTGACAGTGTTGCAGTATCAGAAACACTGCTGACACTGTTACAGTATCACAAACACTGCTGACAGTGTTACAGTATCAGAAACACTGCTGACAGTGTTGCAGTATCACAAACACTGCTGACAGTGTTACAGTAATACAAACACTGCTGACAGTGTTACAGTATCAGAAACACTGCTGACAGTGTTGCAGTATTACAAACACTGCTGACAGTGTTACAGTATCACAAACACTGCTGACAGTGTTACAGTATCACAAACACTGCTGACAGTGTTACAGTATCAGAAACACTGCTGACAGTGTTACAGTATCAGAAACACTGCTGACAGTGTTACAGTATCAGAAACACTGCTGACAGTGTTACAGTATCAGAAACACTGCTGACAGTGTTGCAGTATACAAAACACTGCTGACAGTGTTACAGTATCAAAACACTGCTGACAGTGTTACAGTATCAGAAACACTCCTGACAGTGTTACAATATCAGAAACACTGCTGACATTGTTGCAGTATCAGAAACATTGCTGACAGTGTTACAGTATCAGAAACACTGCTGACAGTGTTGCAGTATCACAAACACTGCTGACAGTGTTACAGTATCACAAACACTGCTGACAGTGTTACAGTATCACAAACACTGCTGACAGTGTTACAGTATCACAAACACTGCTGACAGTGTTACAGTATCAGAAACACTGCTGACAGTGTTACAGTATCAAACACTGCTGACAGTGTTACAGTATCACAAACACTGCTGACAGTGTTACAGTATCAAACGCTGCTGACAGTGTTACAGCATCAGAAACACTGATGAGTGTTACAGTATCAGAAACACTGCTGACAGTGTTACAGTATCAGAAACACTGCTGACAGTGTTACAGTATCAAACACTGCTGACAGTGTTGCAGTATCAGAAACACTGCTGACACTGTTACAGTATCACAAACACTGCTGACAGTGTTACAGTATCAGAAACACTGCTGACAGTGTTGCAGTATCACAAACACTGCTGACAGTGTTACAGTAACACAAACACTGCTGACAGTGTTACAGTATCAGAAACACTGCTGACAGTGTTGCAGTATCACAAACACTGCTGACAGTGTTACAGTATCACAAACACTGCTGACAGTGTTACAGTATCACAAACACTGCTGACAGTGTTACAGTATCAGAAACACTGCTGACAGTGTTACAGTATCAGAAACACTGCTGACAGTGTTACAGTATTAGAAACACTGCTGACAGTGTTACAGTATCAGAAACACTGCTGACAGTGTTGCAGTATCAGAAACACTGCTGACAGTGTTACAGTATCAGAAACACTGCTGACAGTGTTACAGTATCAGAAACACTCCTGACAGTGTTACAGTATCACAAACACTGCTGACAGTGTTACAGTATCAGAAACACTGCTGACAGTGTTACAGTATCACAAACACTGCTGACAGTGTTACAGTATCACAAACACTGCTGACAGTGTTACAGTATCAGAAACACTGCTGACAGTGTTGCAGTATCAGAAACACTGCTGACAGTGTTACAGTATCAGAAACACTGCTGACAGTGTTACAGTATCAGAAACACTCCTGACAGTGTTACAGTATCAGAAACACTGCTGACATTGTTGCAGTATCAGAAACACTGCTGACAGTGTTGCAGTATCACAAACACTGCTGACAGTGTTACAGTATCACAAACACTGCTGACAGTGTTACAGTATCACAAACACTGCTGACAGTGTTACAGTATCACAAACACTGCTGACAGCGTTACAGTATCAGAAACACTGCTGACAGTGTTACAGTATCAGAAACACTGCTGACAGCTCCTGACACTGTTAACAGTGATAACATATGTTCACTACTAAATATATTTACTAAAAAGAATGACTTTATTTTTTTTACACAGATGAATTTTACAGGATAAATAAGAGGTGTTAACTACCTGAGCTTATGTCAAAGTTGAGCTCTATCTCAGGTATACTACCCCCAGGATGCCACCTACAACACTCGACTAACACCCAGGTACCTTCTTACTGCTAGGTGAACAGGGGCAGCAGGTGTGAGGAAACATGCCCAACGTTTCCACCAGGCCGGGAATCGAACCACGGACACTCAGTATGTGAGCCCAGCGCGCTACCAACTAAGCCACTGGACACTGCTGCTCTGTGGTTTACCTTCAAGTACTGTATGTAGCATCTAACAGTACAGTCTGTTTAAAACACATCTACATCAACAATATCCAAGTAACTGGTCAAAGTACTAGTGCGGTTAACCTTGCAGCACTTCCGCTGACACCAACACTCACAGAACTTCCGCTGACACCAGCACTCACAGAACTTCCGCTGACACCAACACTCACAGAACTTCCGCTGACACCAACACTCACAGAACTTCCGCTGACACCAACACTCACAGAACTTCCGCTGACACCAACACTCACAGAACTTCCGCTGACACCAGCACTCACAGAACTTCCGCTGACACCAACACTCACAGAACTTCCGCTGACACCAGCACTCACAGAACTTCCGCTGACACCAACACTCACAGAACTTCCGCTGACACCAACACTCACAGAACTTCCGCTGACACCAACACTCACAGAACTTCCGCTGACACCAACACTCACAGCACTTCCGCTGACACCAACACTCACAGCACTTCCGCTGACACCAACACTCACAGCACTTCCGCTGACACCAACACTCACAGCCTTCCGCTGACACCAACACTCACAGCCCTTCCGCTGACACCAACACTCACAGAACTTCCGCTGACACCAACACTCACAGCACTTCCGCTGACACCAACACTCACAGAACTTCCGCTGACACCAACACTCACAGCCTTTCCGCTGACACCAACACTCACAGCCCTTCCGCTGACACCAACACTCACAGCCCTTCCGCTGACACCAACACTCACATCCGTTCCGCTGACACCAACACTCACAGCACTTCCGCTGACACCAACACTCACAGCCTTTCCGCTGACACCAACACTCACAGAACTTCCGCTGACGCCAACACTCACAGCACTTCCGCTGACACCAACACTCACAGCACTTCCGCTGACACCAACACTCACAGAACTTCCACTGACACCAACACTCACAGCCCTTCCGCTGACACCAACACTCACAGAACTTCCGCTGACACCAACACTCACAGCCCTTCCGCTGACACCAACACTCACAGAACTTCCGCTGACACCAACACTCACAGCACTTCCGCTGACACCAACACTCACAGCACTTCCGCTGACACCAACACTCACAGCCCTTCTGCTGACACCAACACTCACAGCCCTTCCACTGACACCAACACTCACAGCCCTTCTGCTGACACCAACACTCACAGCACTTCCCTGGCACCAACACTCACAGCACTTCCACTGACACCAACACTCACAGAACTTCCCCTGACACCAACACTCACAGCACTTCCCCTGACACCAACACTCACAGCCCTTCCGCTGACACCAACACTTACAGAACTTCCGCTGACACCAACACTCACAGCACTTCTGCTGACACCAACACTCACAGCCCTTCCGCTGACACCAACACTCACAGAACTTCCGCTGACACCAACACTCACAGCCCTTCCGCTGACACCAACACTCACAGAACTTCTGCTGACACCAACACTCACAGCCCTTCTGCTGACACCAACTACCTGAGCTTATGTCAAAGTTGAGCTCTATCTCAGGTATACTACCCCCAGGATGCCACCTACAACACTCGACTAACACCCAGGTACCTTCTTACTGCTAGGTGAACAGGGGCAGCAGGTGTGAGGAAACATGCCCAACGTTTCCACCAGGCCGGGAATCGAACCACGGACACTCAGTATGTGAGCCCAGCGCGCTACCAACTAAGCCACTGGACACTGCTGCTCTGTGGTTTACCTTCAAGTACTGTATGTAGCATCTAACAGTACAGTCTGTTTAAAACACATCTACATCAACAATATCCAAGTAACTGGTCAAAGTACTAGTGCGGTTAACCTTGCAGCACTTCCGCTGACACCAACACTCACAGAACTTCCGCTGACACCAGCACTCACAGAACTTCCGCTGACACCAACACTCACAGAACTTCCGCTGACACCAACACTCACAGAACTTCCGCTGACACCATCACTCACAGAACTTCCGCTGACACCAGCACTCACAGAACTTCCGCTGACACCAACACTCACAGAACTTCCGCTGAAACCAGCACTCACAGAACTTCTGCTGACACCAACACTCACAAAACTTCCGCTGACACCAACACTCACAGAACTTCCGCTGACACCAACACTCACAGAACTTCCGCTGACACCAACACTCACAGCACTTCCGCTGACACCAACACTCACAGCACTTCCGCTGACACCAACACTCACAGCACTTCCGCTGACACCAACACTCACAGCCTTTCCGCTGACACCAACACTCACAGCCCTTCCGCTGACACCAACACTCACAGAACTTCCGCTGACACCAACACTCACAGCACTTCCGCTGACACCAACACTCACAGAACTTCCGCTGACACCAACACTCACAGCCTTTCCGCTGACACCAACACTCACAGCCCTTCCGCTGACACCAACACTCACAGCCCTTCCGCTGACACCAACACTCACAGCCCTTCCGCTGACACCAACACTCACAGCACTTCCGCTGACACCAACACTCACAGCCTTTCCGCTGACACCAACACTCACAGAACTTCCGCTGACGCCAACACTCACAGCACTTCCGCTGACACCAACACTCACAGCACTTCCGCTGACACCAACACTCACAGAACTTCCGCTGACACCAACACTCACAGCCCTTCCGCTGACACCAACACTCACAGAACTTCCGCTGACACCAACACTCACAGCCCTTCCGCTGACACCAACACTCACAGAACTTCCGCTGACACCAACACTCACAGAACTTCCGCTGACACCAACACTCACAGCACTTCCGCTGACACCAACACTCACAGCCCTTCTGCTGACACCAACACTCACAGCCCTTCCACTGACACCAACACTCACAGCCCTTCTGCTGACACCAACACTCACAGCACTTCCCCTGGCACCAACACTCACAGCACTTCCACTGACACCAACACTCACAGAACTTCCCCTGACACCAACACTCACAGCACTTCCCCTGACACCAACACTCACAGCCCTTCCGCTGACACCAACACTTACAGAACTTCCGCTGACACCAACACTCACAGCACTTCTGCTGACACCAACACTCACAGCCCTTCCGCTGACACCAACACTCACAGAACTTCCGCTGACACCAACACTCACAGCCCTTCCGCTGACACCAACACTCACAGAACTTCTGCTGACACCAACACTCACAGCCCTTCTGCTGACACCAACACTCACAGAACTTCTGCTGACACCAACACTCACAGAACTTCCGCTGACACCAACACTCACAGCACTTCCGCTGACACCAAGACTCACAGCACTTTCGCTGACACCAACACTCACAGCACTTCCGCTGACACCAATACTCACAGCACTTCCGCTGACACCATCACTCACAGCACTTCCGCTGACACCAACACTCACAGCACTTCCGCTGACACCAACACTCACAGCACTTCCGATGACGCCAACACTCACAGCACTTCCGCTGACACCAACACTCACAGAACTTCCCCTGACACCAACACTCACAGAACTTCCGCTGACACCAACACTCACAGAACTTCCGCTGACACCAACACTCACAGAACTTCCCCTGACACCAACACTCACAGCACTTCCCCTGACACCAACACTAACAGAACTTCCACTGACACCAACACTCACAGCACTTCCCCTGACACCAACACTCACAGAACTTCCGCTGACACCAACACTCACAGCACTTCCGCTGACACCAACACTCACAGCACTTCCGCTGACACCAACACTCACAGCACTTCCCCTGACACCAACACTCACAGAACTTCCGCTGACACCAACACTCACAGAACTTCCGCTGACACCAACACTCACAGAACTTCCCCTGACGCCAACACTCACAGAACTTCCGCTGACACCAACACTCACAGAACTTCCCCTGACGCCAACACTCACAGAACTTCCCCTGACGTCAACACTCACAGCACTTCCTGCCACTTTACTCGTGGTGAAGTTTTCAATTATCACTGCAGCTTTGAGGATGGAACAATGAAGCTTTGATGAATGGAACACTCGAGCTTTGAGGAAAGAACAATCGAGCTCTAAGGATGAAACAATCGAGCTTTGACGGATGGAACAATTGAGCTTTGATGAATAGAACAATCGAGCTTTGATGGATGGAACAATTGAGCTTTGATGGATGGAACAATCGAGCTATGATGGATGGAACAATTGAGCTTTGATGGATAGAATCGAGCTTTGATGGATGGAACGACTGAGCTTTCAGGGTTGAACAATCAAGCTTTGAGGATGGAACAATCGAACTTTGAGGATGTGGCGATCCAGCTTTGATGGAACAATCGAGCTTTGAGGATGGAACAATGGAATGTTTGAAGCTGGAACAATGGAGCTTTGAGGATGGAACAATGGAGCTTTGAGGCTGCAACAATGGAGCTTTGAGGATGGAACAATGGAGCTTTGAGGATGGAACAATGGAGCTTTGAGGCTGCAACAATGGAGCTTTGAGGATGGAACAATGGAGCTTTGAGGATGGAACAATGGAGCTTTGAGGCTGCAACAATCGAGCTTCGAGGCTAGAACAATCGAGATTTGAGGCTGGAACAATCGAGTTTTGAGGCTGGAACAATCACCGTAATGGATTCCTGAGTGTTCCAACCCTAGAGGCACCAGCTTATCAGTCGCTGTTGACTCTAGTGTCATGTAGCGAATGGCAGGACGCTGTGTTGTGATGCACGGTGTTGTGATGCACGGTGTGATGCGCGGTGTTGTGATGCACGGTGTTGTGATGCACGGTGTTGTGATGCACGGTGTTGTGATGCACGGTGTTGTGACGCACGGTGTTGTGATGCACGGTGTTGTGATGCACGGTGTTATGATGGACGGTGTTGTGATGTACGGTGTTGATGCACGGTGTTGTGATGCATGGTGTTGTGATGCACGGTATTATGATGCACGGTGTTGTGAAGCGCGGTGTTGTGATGCCCGGTGTTGCGACGCATGGTGTTGTGATCCACAGTGTTGTGATGCGCAGTGTTGTGATGCACGGTGTTGTGATGCACGGTGTTATGATGCATGGTGTTGTGATGTGCAGTGTTGTGATGCACGGTGTTGTGATGCACGGTGTTGTGATGCATGGTGTTGTGATGCACGGTGTTATGATGCACGGTGTTGTGATGCACGGTGTTGTGATGCACGGTGTTGCGACGCACGGTGTTGCAACGCACGGTGTTGTGATGCACGGTGTTGTGATGCACGGTGTTGTGATGCGCGGTGTTGTGATGCACGGTGTTGTGATGCACGGTGTTATGATGCACGGTGTTGTGATGTGCGGTGTTGTCATGCACGGTGTTGTGATGCACGGTGTTGTGATGCACGGTGTTGTGATGCACGGTGTTGTGATGCACGGTGCTGTGATGCACATTGTTGTGATGCACGGCGTGATGCACGGTGTTGTGATGTGCGGTGTTGTGATGCACGGTGTTGTGATGCACAGTGTTGTGATGCACGGTATTGTGATGCGCAGTGTTGTGATGCATATTGTGATGCGTGGTGTTGTGATGCACAGTGTTGTGATGCACAGTGTTGTGATGCACAGTGTTGTGATGCACAGTGTTATGATGCATGGTGTTGTGATGCACGGTGTTGTGATGTGCGGTTGTGATGCACAGTGCTGTGATGCGCGGTTTTGTGATGCGTGGTGTTGTGATGCACGGTCTTGTGATGCACGGTGTTGTGATGCACCGTGCTGTGATGTGCAGTGTTATGAAGCATGGTGTTGTGATGCACAGTGTTGTTATGTGCGGTTGTGATGCACGGTGCTGTGATGCACGGTTTTGTGATGCATGGTGTTGTGATGCGCAGTGTTGTGATGTGCGGTTGTGATGCACGGTGCTGTGATGCGCGGTTTTGTGATGCATGGTGTTGTGATGCACGGTCTTGTGATGCACGGTGTTGTGATGCACGGTGTTGTGATGCACGGTGCTGTGATGCACGGTGTTGTGATGCACGGTGTTATGATGCATGGTGTTGTGATGTGCAGTGTTGTGATGCACGGTGTTGTGATGCACGGTGTTGTGATGCATGGTGTTGTGATGCACGGTGTTATGATGCACGGTGTTGTGATGCACGGTGTTGTGATGCACGGTGTTGCGACGCACGGTGTTGCAACGCACGGTGTTGTGATGCACGGTGTTGTGATGCACGGTGTTGTGATGCGCGGTGTTGTGATGCACGGTGTTGTGATGCACGGTGTTATGATGCACGGTGTTGTGATGTGCGGTGTTGTCATGCACGGTGTTGTGATGCACGGTGTTGTGATGCACGGTGTTGTGATGCACGGTGTTGTGATGCACGGTGCTGTGATGCACATTGTTGTGATGCACGGCGTGATGCACGGTGTTGTGATGTGCGGTGTTGTGATGCACGGTGTTGTGATGCACGGTGTTGTGATGCACGGTATTGTGATGCGCAGTGTTGTGATGCATATTGTGATGCGTGGTGTTGTGATGCACAGTGTTGTGATGCACAGTGTTGTGATGCACAGTGTTGTGATGCACAGTGTTATGATGCATGGTGTTGTGATGCACGGTGTTGTGATGTGCGGTTGTGATGCACAGTGCTGTGATGCGCGGTTTTGTGATGCGTGGTGTTGTGATGCACGGTCTTGTGATGCACGGTGTTGTGATGCACCGTGCTGTGATGTGCAGTGTTATGAAGCATGGTGTTGTGATGCACAGTGTTGTTATGTGCGGTTGTGATGCACGGTGCTGTGATGCACGGTTTTGTGATGCATGGTGTTGTGATGCGCAGTGTTGTGATGTGCGGTTGTGATGCACGGTGCTGTGATGCGCGGTTTTGTGATGCATGGTGTTGTGATGCACGGTCTTGTGATGCACGGTGTTGTGATGCACGGTGTTGTGATGCACGGTGCTGTGATGCACGGTGTTGTGATGCATGGTGCTGTGATGCACGGTGTTGTGATGCATGGTGCTGTGATGCACGGTGCTGTGATGCACGGTGTTGTGATGCATGGTGCTGTGATGCACAGTGCTGTGATGAGCGGTGTTGTGATGCACGGTGTTGTGATGCGCGGTGTTGTGAGGCATGGTGCTGTGATGCGCGGTGTTGTGATGCGCGGCGTTGTGATGCACGGTGCTGCGATGCATGGTGCTGTGATGCACGGCGCTGTGATGCGCGGTGCTGTGATGTGCGGTGTTGTGATGCACAGTGTTGTGATGCGCAGTGCTGTGATGTGCGGTGTTATGATGCACAGTGTTGTGATGCGCAGTGTTATGATGCATGGTGTTATGATGCGCGGTGTTGTGATGCACGGTGTTGTGATGCATGGTGTTGTGATGCACGGTGCTTTGATGTGCGGTGTTACGATGCGCGGTGTTGTGATGCACGGTGTTGTGATGCACGATGTTGTGATGCACGGTGCTGTGATGCGCAGTGTTGTGATGCGCGGTGTTGTGATGCATGGCGCTGTGATGCGCGGCTTTGTGATGCGCGGTGTTGTGATGCACTGTGCTGTGATGCATGGTGCTGTGATGCATGGTGCTGTAATGCGCGGTGTTGTGATGTGCGGTGTTGTGATGCGCAGTGCTGTGATGCGCGGTGTTGTGATGCATGATGTGATGCATGGTGTTGTGATGCATGGTGTTGTGATGCATGTGTTGTGATGCACGGTGCTGTGAAGCGCGGTGTTGTGATGCATGGTGCTGTGATGCACGGTGCTGTGATGCGCGCTGTTGTGATGCACGGTGCTGTGATGCACGGTTTTGTGATGTGCGGTGTTGTGATGTGCGGTGTTGTGATGCACGGTGTTGTGATGCATGGTGCTGTGATGCACTTTGCTGTGATGCATGGTGCTGTGATGAGCGGTGTTGTGATGCACGGTGCTGTGATGCGAGGTGTTGTGATGCACAGTGCTGTGATGCATGGTGCTGTGATGCATGGTGCTGTGATGCATGGTGCTGTGATGCGCGGTGTTGTGATGCACGGTGTTGTGATGCGCGGTGTTGTGATGCACGGTGTTGTGATGCATGGTGCTATGATGCACGGTGTTATGATGCAGTGTTGTGATGCATGGTGTTATGATGTGCGGTGTTATGATGCACAGTGTTGTGATGCACGGTGTTGTGATGCATGGTGTGATGCACGGCGCTGTGATGAGCAGTGTTGTGATGCGCGGTGCTGTGATGCGCGGTTTTGTGATGCGCAGTGTTGTGATGCGCGGTGTTGTGACGCACGGTGCTGTGATGCATTGTGCTGTGATGCACAGTGCTGTAATGCGCAGTGTTGTGATGCGCTGTGTTGTGATGCATGGTGCTGTGGTGCGCGGTGTTGTGATGCATGGTGCTGTGATGCACGGTGCTGTGATGCACGGTGTTGTGATGCATGGTGCTGTGATGCACGGTGTTATGATGCAGTGTTGTGATGCATGGTGTTATGATGTGCGGTGTTATGATGCACAGTGTTGTGATGCACGGTGTTGTGATGCATGGTGTGATGCACGGCGCTGTGATGAGCAGTGTTGTGATGCGCGGTGCTGTGATGCGCGGTTTTGTGATGCGCAGTGTTGTGATGCGCGGTGTTGTGACGCACGGTGCTGTGATGCATTGTGCTGTGATGCACAGTGCTGTAATGCGCAGTGTTGTGATGCGCTGTGTTGTGATGCATGGTGCTGTGGTGCGCGGTGTTGTGATGCATGGTGCTGTGATGCACGGTGCTGTGATGCACGGTGTTGTGATGCATGGTGCTGTGATGCACGGTGTTGTGATGTGCGGTGTTGTGATGCACGGTGTTGTGATGCATGGTGCTGCAATGCACAGTGCTGTGATGCGCTGTGTTGTGATGCACGGTGTTGTGATGCACGGTGCTGTGATGCGCGGTGTTGTGATGCATGATGTGATGCACGGTGTTGTGATGCACGGTGTTGTCATGCATGTGTTGTGATGCACGGTGCTGTGATGCACGGTGTTGTGATGCATGGTGCTGTGATGCACGGTGCTGTGATGCGCAGTTTTGTGATGTGTGGTGTTGTGATGCGTGTTGTGATGCACGGTGCTGTGATGCATGGTGCTGTGATGCATGGTGCTGTGATGCGCGGTGTTGTGATGCGCGGTGTTGTGATGCACGGTGCTGTGATGCATGGTGCTGTGATGCACAGTGCTGTGATGCACGGTGCTGTGATGCGCGGTGTTGTGATGCGCGGTGCTGTGAGGAGCGGTGTTGTGCTGCACGGTGCTGTGATGCATGGTGCTGTGATGGACGGTGCTGTGATGCACGGTGTTGTGATGCGCGTTGTGATGCGCGTTGTGATGCACGGTGTTGTGATGCACGGTGCTGTGATGCACGGTGTTATGATGCACGGTGTTATGATGCACGGTGTTGTGATGCACGGTGTTGTGATGCACGGTGTTATGATGTGCGGTGTCATGATGCACGGTGTTGTGATGCACGGTGTTGTGATGCACGGTGTTGTGATTCACGGTGCTGTGATGCGTGGTGTTATGATGTGCAGTGTTGTGATGCACGGTGTTGTGATGCACGGTGCTGTGATGTGCGGTGTTGTGATGCACGGTGTTGTGATGAACGGTGCTGTGATGCACGGTTTTGTGATGCACGGTGTTGTGATGTGCGGTGTTGTGATGCACGGTGCTGTGATGCATGGTGCTGTGATGCACTGTGCTGTAATGCGCGGTGTTGTGATGTGCTGTGTTGTGATGCACGGTGCTGTGATGCGCGGTGTTGTGATGCACGGTGTTGTGATGCACGGTGTTGTGATGCATGGTGCTGTGATGCACGGTGTTGTGATGCATGGTGCTGTGATGCACGGTGCTGTGATGCGCAGTGTTGTGATGCGCGGTGTTGTGATGCGCGGTGTTGTGATGCATGGTGCTGTGATGCGCGGTGTTGTGATGCATGGTGCTGTGATGCATGGTGCTGTGATGCGCAGTGTTGTGATGCGCGGTGTTGTGATGCGCGGTGTTGTGATGCACTGTGCTGTGATGCGCGGTGTTGTGATGCGCGGTGTTGTGATGCGCGGTGTTGTGATGCACGGTGCTGTGATGCATGATGCTGTGATGCGCGGTGTTGTGATGCACGGTGCTGTGATGTACGGTGCTGTGATGCATGGTGCTGTGATGCGCGGTGTTGTGATGCACGGTGCTGTGATGCACGGTGCTGTGATGTACGGTGCTGTGATGCATGGTGCTGTGATGCACCGTGCTGTGATGTGCGGTGTTGTGATGCACAGTGTTGTGATGCACGGTGTTGTGATGCACGGTGCTGTGATGCACGGTGTTGTGATGCGCGGTGTTGTGATGCACGTTGTGATGCGTGGTGTTGTGATGCACGGTGCTGTGATGCACGGTGCTGTGATGCATGGTGCTGTGATGCACGGTGCTGTGATGCGCGGTGTTGTGATGCACGGTGTTGTGATGCGCGGTGCAGATGCTGGAAAGCTGGCTTAAGGGGCACATAAGTGTCCCTGTCTTCTAAAAACATGTTCAATTTTTCACTATAAACTACCTTGCCCATAATTACTATCGCATTTGGTTTGTCTGTTTCGTAAGGTGAAGTCTAGGATCTTTCCTTAATTCGTGGTATAACAAATCTTTGATAACAATTGTCACTCTCCAGGAATAACATATACAAACGCTGCTTCCTGAAATACTTCTTCTCAGGATGACTTTGTTGATGGTGACACAGTCATAGATGGTCTTTCCAGTTATAACAAGGAAGATTATGACGGACACCATGGTACTGATGTTCACTGAATTTACCTTAGCAGTCTTATACGCAAACGCTAGTACTGAACAAGCGGTGAAAAGAATGCAGTTTTCAAGAGGGCACTACCACAGTAAAAAAAAAAAAGGCGATATACAGACTGTAAGTGATAAAGAAAAAAAAAAGGCATCAGAATACGTACAAGGAAAATGAAGGGTGAGTCATAGGTTTTGTGAAAAATTAAATGCTTATCTTCTCTCAAATACATTAATCGTGCTAAAAAACTGAGTATACTAGCATGTGCGTAATTAATAAGGAAAACATGCAAAATCGCGAGCGACCACCATGTTTCAAGATGGCGGCAAGTGTGTTGTTGAGGGAGGACTTCCCGATAACACTGTCAAATGTCATAGCATTACGAATTTAATATTTTGTTTCCCCCACATTTTACACGGACTAGAAAACCCTTTATAAAATATAGAACGGAACTTAATACTGAGCAACATCCAGCACAGGATATACGCCCAAAACACCTGACATTTAACTGAGAATGCGATCCGTTTATGGGTCAACGCAGTTAAGTGTATGGTGAATAGTAATGTATGGTGAATGGTAATATATGGTGAATGGTATTACAAGGTGAATGGTATTACATGGTGAATGTTATTACATGGTGAATGGTAGTATATGGTGAATGGTATTACATGGTGTAATGTTATTACATGGATTAATGGTAGTATATATGGTGAATATGGATATTAAAAATGGTGAAATGTTATAACATGGGGAATGGTAGTATATGGTGAAATGGTAATTACATGGTGAATGGTAGTATATGGTGAATGGTATTACATGGTGAATGTTATTACATGGTGAATGGTAGTATATGGTGAATGGTATTACATGGTGAATGTTATTACATGGTGAATGGTAGTATATGGTGAATGGTATTACATGGTGAATGTTAATATATGGTGAATGGTATTACAAGGTGAATGGTATTACATGGTGAATGGTAGTATATGGTGAATGGTATTACATGGTGAATGTTATTACATGGTGAATGGTAGATATGGTGAATGGTAATGTATGGTGAATGGTAATATATGGTGAATGGTATTACAAGGTGAATGGTATTACATGGTGAATGGTAGTATATGGTGAATGGTATTACATGGTGAATGTTATTACATGGTGAATGGTAGTATATGGTGAATGGTAATGTATGGTGAATGGTAATATATGGTGAATGGTATTACAAGGTGAATGGTATTACATGGTGAATGGTAGTATATGGTGAATGGTATTACATGGTGAATGGTAGAATATGGTGAATGGTAATGTATGGTGAATGGTAGTATATGGTGAAAGCTATTACATGGTGAATGGTATTACATGGTGAATGGTAGCATATGGTGAATGGTAATGTATGGAGAATGGTAATATATGGTGAATGGTAGTATATGGTGAATGCTAT
Organism: Cherax quadricarinatus; assembly: GCF_026875155.1. Taxonomy (NCBI): domain Eukaryota; kingdom Metazoa; phylum Arthropoda; class Malacostraca; order Decapoda; family Parastacidae; genus Cherax; species Cherax quadricarinatus. The sequence goes on along the minus strand of NC_069407.1, from coordinate 50,981,849 downwards.
TACATGGTGAATGGTAGTACATGGTGAATGGTAGCATATGGTGAATGGTAATGTATGGAGAATGGTAATATATGGTGAATGCTATTACATGGTGAATGGTAGTATATGGTGAATGGTAATGTATGGTGAATGGTAGTATATGGTGAATGGTAATGTATGGTGAATGTTATTACGTGGTGAATGGTATTACATGGTGAATGGTAGTACATGGTGAATGGTAGTATATGGTGAATGTATGGTGAATGGTAATATATGGTGAATGCTATTACATGGTGAATGGTAGTATATGGTGAATGGTATTACATGGTGAATGGTAGTATATGGTGAATGGTAATGTATGGTGAATGGTAATATATGGTGAATGCTATTACATGGTGAATGGTATTACATGGTGAATGGTAGTACATGGTGAATGGTAGTATATGGTGAATGGTAATGTATGGTGAATGGTAATATATGGTGAATGCTATTACATGGTGAATGGTAGTATATTGTGAATGGTAATGTATGGTGAATGGTAGTATATGGTGAATGGTAATGTATGGTGAATGGTAATATATGGTGAATGCTATTACATGGTGAATGGTATTACATGGTGAATGGTAGTATATGGTGAATGGTAATGTATGGTGAATGGTAGTATATGGTGAATGGTAGTATATGGTGAATTGTAATGTATGATGAACGGTAATATATGGTGAATGGTAGTACATGGTGAATGGAAGTATATAGTGAATGGTAGTATATGGTGAATGGTAATGTATGGTGAATGGTAATGTATGGTGAATGGTAATGTATGGTGAATGGTAATGTATGGTGAATGGTAATATATTTTCAATGGTAATGTATGATGAACGGTAATATATGGTGAATAGTAATATATGGTGAATGGTAATATATGGTGAATGGTAATGAATGGTGAATGGTAATGTATGATGAACGGTAATATATGGTGAATGGTAGTACATGGTGAATGGTAGTACATGGTGAATGGTAGTATATGGTGAATGGTAGTATATGGTGAATGGTAATGTATGATGAACGGTAATATATGGTGAATGGTAGTACATTGTGAATGGCAGCATATGGTGAATGGTAATATATGGTGAATGGTAATGTATGGTGAATGGTAATATATGGTATACCCTACCTTTGATATACCTTTGAAGAATTTCGAGAATATATCTATTCTCTGAGCCCGGCCATGGGCCAGGCTCGTCTGGTGCTCGCCTGGTCAACCAGGCTGTTGCTGCTGGAGGCCCGCTGCCCCACATATCCATCGCAGCCTGGTTGATCCGGCACCTGGTGAAGATACTTGTCTAGTTTCCTCTTGAAGGCTTCAACACTTGTTCCAGCAGTGTTTCTGATATCTTCTGGTAAGATGTTGAAAAGTCTGGGACCCCGGATGTTGATACAGTGTTCCCTTATTGTCCCCACCGCACCCCTGCTCCTCACTGGGTTTATTTTACACTTCCTCCCATATCTCTCACTCCAGTATGTTGTTATGGCAGTGTGCAGATTTGGGACCAAGCCCTCGAGTACCTTCCAGGTATATATTATCATGTACCTCTCTCTCCTTCCCTCCAATGAGTACATGTTCAAGACTTGCAGGCGTTCCCAGTAATTTAGGTGCTTTACTGGCTCAATGTGAGCCGCAAACGATCTCTGTATTTGTTCCAGCTCGATATTTCTCCTGCCCTGAACGGGGCTGTCAGCACTGAGGAATATTCTAAGTGAGGGAGCACTAGCGATTTGAAGAGTGTCACCATCGGCATTGTTTCCCTTGTTTTCAAAGTTCTCAATACCCACCCAGTCATCTTCCTGGCTGTCGTGATCTTTGTCTTGTTATGGTCTTTAAAAGAAAGGTCCGCTGACATAATTATTCCTAGGTCTTTTACGTGTTCCTTACGTTTTATTTGGTGACCCTCTTGAGTTTTATATATAGTGCTCCTTTTGAGTTCTTCATTCTTTCCATACCTAAGCAGCTGGAACTTATCACCATTGAACGTCATGTTGTTTTCCACTGCCCACTGGAAAACCCTGTTTATGTCTTCCTGTAGTTTTTCAGTGTCCTCTACTGTACTGACTTTCATGCTTATTTTAATGTCATCTGCAAATGATGAGTGTCATCTGCAAATGATGCTCGTGAGGGTACTAGTGTTGTCCTGGAGGACACTGAAGACAACGTTTTTCAGTCCACAGAGGTTCAAAATAGAGATTCTGCTGGAGATGGATCAAAATGAGATGCCTCAGGGAATAGTGTCGACACACTACCAGCAAAACCTGGTGCAAGCACTGATGTCCATACAAGGGGTGAAAGATAGGGAGGAAATAGAAAAAATAAATGCACCAGCAGCGAACGCAGCTACAATAAATCCTAGCAAACAGAATTACAATCTATGTAAATACTATGCCTTGAGTATCTGCAGGCACGGTATATTGGTAAAACAGGTGGGACATACACCTTTGACCATCCCAAAAAATGACGCACCCACATGACAACAGGAGAGTGCAACTTCCCTTCTTGCAACTTATTTCACCCAGAAATGTGTCACTCATCAATCCATGAAAGAAAATGCTACAATGCATACTGCCAGGCACATCATCTAAAGGGGACTAGAAGATACAGACCAGCCAGACTATGGGAAACAAAAGAGAGGAGCCACAACCTCTCCAGGGACAGAGGTTTTTTAGGGCCAGGAGGGAAAAACGATTGGCAAGAAATGACAATAACCCTACATCACCTGAAAACACTTTTGGAGCAGAGACATTGGCCTCTTCTCCAGAACAACAGATATTAGAGCCAGCAAATAAAACTCCCCTAAATTCCACCAATACAACGACATTTGTCTTCGCAAACATACAGGGTCTACAACCATCAAAAAACAACAAAATTCCTTACATCAAGGGACTGCTCACGGAGTCAAATGCAATGTTTGCAGCATTCACAGAGACCCACATAAAGGATCATAATGACAACGAAATATGGATCCCAGGTTAACCTATTCCGATGCGACAGACTAAAGAGGCAACATGAAAGGGGGGGAGGGGTTGCCCTGTATGTCACAGAGTCGTTCATTTGCACACAACTACTAAACACCTCAAATGATGTAGTTGAAGTTTTGGCGGTAAAGATTGAAAACCAAAACCTTGTCATTGTGGTAATATACAAGCCTCCAGATGCAACTTCCCAGCAATCCCAGGAGCAGCTTGAGAAAATTGACCACTGTCTGGAAAATCTCCCAACTCCTGCCCCAAACATCTTACTACTAGGAGATTTCAACCTGAGACACCTATAATGGAGGAGTATAGCAAACAAAGTTTTAGCAGAGATCACCCCGGGAGGCAGCTCAGATGAAAATTCACACACACACGAACTATTAAATCCTGCACCAAATTCACCTTAAACCAGCAAATAGCAGAGCCTACAAGACTAGAAAATACGCTGGACCTCATCTTCACTAACAATGATGATCTGATACGTAATATAACTGTATCAAAGACAATTCACTCAGATCACAACATAATAGAGGTACAGACATGTACGCACAGGGCTCCAGACCAGCAAAATGTGAGCAGTCATGAAGGTCTCTTCACGAAATTCAATTTCACTAACAAAAACATACAATGGGATCAAGTAAACCATGTCCTAAACGAAACAAGTTGGGAAGTATCCTAAACAACACGGATCCGAACATTTGCCTTGAAAAATTAATTCTGTGGTTCTTAAGATCTGCTCAAGACATATTCCATTAAGAAAAAGAAAGAGAAGATGTAAACTAGAGAGAGAGACTCCCTACAAAGACGAAGGCAAAGAGTCACAGAGCTGCTGGGTGGGGCCAATATATCTGAGATGCGAAGGGAGGTAATAGTCAATGAAATTCAAATATCGAACTTAAGCTGAAGGAATCTTATAGGAGACAAGAATCACAGGAACAACTAAAAGACATAAAAGAAATTGAAAAAAACATACTTCTTCTCTTATGCCAAATCAAAGGGAAAAACAACATCCAGTATTGGGCCCCCGCTGAGGCGGGATGGGACATACACAGGTGATAGCTAAGAAATGAGTGAGATACTAAAGTCCCAATATGACTCGGTGTTCAGTGAGCCACTGCCCAGACGAAACCCAAAATCTGGTCATCGCAAAAATCTCGGATATTATTCTAACTACACAAGACTTTGAAGAGGCAATTAATGACATACCCATGCGCTCTGCCCCAGGCCCAGACTCGTGGAACTCCGTGTTCATCAAGAACTGCAAGAAGCCCCTATCAGGTGCCTTCAGCATTTTATGGAGAGGGAGCATGGACACAGGGGCCATCCCACACACACTAAAAGCAACAGACATAGCCCCACTTCACAAAGGTGGCAGTTAAAGCAATTGCAAAGAACTACAGACCGATAGCACTAACATCCCATATAAAAATCTTTGAGAGGGTTCTAAGAAGCAAGATAGCCAACCACCTAGATACCCATCAATTACACAGCCCAGGGCAACACGGGTTTAGAGCAGGTCGCTCCTTCCTGTCCCAGCTACTGGACCACTATGACAAGGTTCTGGGTGCTATAGAGGATAAACAAAATACAGATGTAGTATACACAGACTTTGCAAAAGCTTTCGACAAGCGTGACCATGGTGTAATAGCACACAAAATGCGGGATAAAGGAATAACGGGAAAAGTTGGTAGATGGATCTACAACTTCCTGACAAATAGAACACAAAGAGTAATAGTAAACAGAGTAAAGTCCCAGGCAGCCACTGGTAAAAAGCTTTGTTCCACAAGGCACAGTACTCACTCCCATTCTCTTCATCATCCTCATTTCTGACATAGAGATGTAAGCCATAGCTCCGTGTCTTCCTTTGCGGATGACACCCGGATCACCATGGTAGTGACCTCCATCGAAGACACCGCGAGACTCCAAGCGGACATCAACCAAATCTTCGAATGGGCCACTCAAAACAATATGAAGTTCAACGAGGAGAAATTTCAACTACTCAGATATGGGAAACTTGAAGAAATTAAAAATGTGTCAGGGTATACAACAAATTCTAACTATACAATAGAGCGGAAAAGTAATGTGAAGGACCTGGGAGTGATAATGTCAGAGGATCTCGCCTTCAAAGACCACAACAATGCATCTACCTCATCCGCTAAGAAAATGACAGGATGGATAATGAGAACCTTCAAAACTAGGGATGCCAAGCCCATGATTCTCTTCAAATCGCTTGTGCTCTCTAGGCTGGAATACTGCTGTACACTAATGGAAACCCTTCAAGGCTGGCGACATTGCAGACCTGGAGAGTGTACAAAGGACTTTCACGGCACACATAAGAACGATAAGGCACCTAAACTACTGGGAACGGTTGAAGGTCCTTGATCTGTATTCCCTTGAACACAGGCGAGAGAGACATTATAATATACACTTGGAAGGTCCTGGAGGGATTGGTACCAAACCTGCACACGAAAATCACTCCCTATGAAAGTAAAAGACCCGGCAGGAGATGCAACATTCCCCCGATGAAAAGCGGGGGAGCCACGAGTACACTGAGAAACAACACAATAAGTGTCCGGGGCCTAAGAGTGTTCAATTGCCTCCCAGCATACATAAGGGGGATTACCAATAGGCCCCTGGCTGTCTTCAAGAAGGCACTGGACAGGCACCTAAAGTCAGTACCTGACCAACCGGGCTGTGATTCGTACTTCAACTTGCGTGCGGCCAATAGTAACAGCTTGGTTGATCAGACCCTGATCCACCACGAAGTCTGGTCTCAGACCGGGCCGTGGGGGCGTTGACCCCCGAAACCCTCTCCAGGTAAACTCCAGGTATACAGTGAATGGTAATGCATGGTGAACGGCAGTATATGGTGAATATTAGTGCATGGTGAATGGTAATATATGGTGAATGTTAATGTATGGTGAATGGTAGTGTATGGTGAATGGTTATGTATGGTGAATGGTGTATGGTGAATGGTAATGTATGGTGAATGGTAGTACATGGTGAATTGTAGTGTATGGTGAATGGTAGTGTATGGTGAATGGTAATGTATGGTGAATGGTAGTACATGGTGAATTGTAGTGTATGGTGAATGGTAGTGTATGGTGATAGTGTATGGTGAATGGTAGTAAAAGGTGAATGTTAATGTATAGTGAATGGTAACGTATGGTGAATGGTAATGTATGGTAAATGGTAGTGCATGGTGAATGTTAGTATATAGTGAATGTTAATGTATGGTGAATGGTAATGTATGGTAAATGGTAGTGCATGGTGAATGTTAGTACATGGTGAATGGAAATGTATGGTGAATGGAAATGTATGGTGAATGTTAATGTATGGTGAACATTAGCGTATGGTGAATGGTAGTGTATGGTGAATGGTAATGTATGGTGAATGGTAATGTATGGTGAATGGTAATGTATGGTGAATGGAAATGTATGGTGAATGTTAATGTATGGTGAATGTTAGCGTATGGTGAATGGTAGTGTATGGTGAATGGAAATGTATGGTGAATGTTAATGTATGGTGAATGTTAGCGTATGGTGAATGGTAGTGTATGGTGAATGTTAATAAGAAGAACATAAGAACATAAGAACGAAGGAACACTGCAGCAGGCCTACTGGCCCATGCGAGGCAGGTCCAAGTCTCCTACCGGCTTAAACACCGCTATTCACAAATCAATGGGGACACAACCATTATTCCTATTTACAGGGCATGACTGTCATTTTGCAGCAGGCTTGGTGAACCAAGCAGTTGTCAGATACGGTGAGGACTATCCTTCAGAAGTCCTAACAAAAATGAGAACTGCTTGGCGAACTGCCGCCCAGGCATCTGGTAGAGTGCAGGAAAAATATGCTCATACTATGACAGGGAAGTGAAGCCTCTTAAACTTAAGGAAGGTAACCTAGTAAGGGGTTATATAAAGATGAAGTAACCCTCAACAGAGTAGGTCCCTCGGCCAAGGGGGAAAAGGTCCTTACCGCATCTTAGAGAAAATGGGACCAGTAAATGTGAAGGTTTAAAGGGTTGTTTGAGGACCAGAGTGAGAGGATTGTTCTTGTAATAAAATAAAGCCATTCTGGTTGAGGAGGAAAATTAGTAATGCCTAATGTTAATGTGGTGGATGAAAGGACTGTAAATGACGAGGTATATGAGGAAGATAGGTTACATCAGCTGGTAGGGGGAAAATGTTGGTATGAATACAAGGTCAAGAATGTATAGACGAAATTTGTAAGGGAATTATTGCTGGAGGGAGGGAGTTTTTGTGAGTAAATGGGACCCTGAGGGAAGGAGCTGACCACTCGCCTCGCCCTCAGGTCGGCTCAATACTCTAGAGACCTGCCCACCAACAATAAGCCCCGGTCACCTGTAGAACAATATTTGCCGTCTATATTATTCATAGGAGATGTGGAGATGTTGCCAGGACCTGCCAAGGAGACTCCAGGAATCTATTTGGCCTGGAGTGATGGAGACGCCAAGAAATCAGTTTGGGTCCAGCAAAAAGGGCTATTATTAGACCTGGGGACTTGAGGAAAAAAGCGGTTAAGCCAGCTCTCGTGCCACCCCCATGCAAGAGGTGGAAGTTGTGGGTGAGGCTGGAGGGGGATGAAGGGTGGCCTTGGTGCCTGGGGAAATATTGTCGGGGGTGAAGATAAGCTGCTTGCTGAGTCGTGAAGTTCCCGATGCCGTGCTTTCAACGAGGGGGGACCCGCATGAGCGTTCCTAAACCAACAAAGTCCACACAATGAGACATGGCCAATTTAGGAAGTGCTAGGGTCGGCCAGAAGCTCTGGCTAACCCCTCTTCTAGTAGAAGCAGTAGATAGATCTGGAGGTGAGATGACAAGAATACTGAAATGGCCCTTGTCCTCTTCCGTCGACCCTCATATTTCTGCCCAAGGATTTGTAGAGAGCTTCTCCCTGGGTCAATAGCCTGGCCCCAAGTCAAGAAAACCTTTGTCATTTACTACTAGCCAGTGAAGCTTGGGAAATGATGATTAGAGTGGTATTAGTAGGTATCTCTACTGCTAGGGGGATGACCTATGTTATGTCAGCTGTTGGGACAAATATGTGTTGATTTATGTGAGCTAGCTCCTGCCGGGAGGGATCACCTTTAGAGATAGGTTTGTATTTTCTTTTCAGGTGGAGAAACTGTAAACACCAATCGGCTCGCCGTCAGAAGAGGTTTCCCTTTATGTGAGGGAGGGGAGGTTTTCTTTTAGTTCCTAGAAATGGGATAATGATTGGTCCTGGTTGCGATTCCTGCCTTGTCATGAATGGTCATGGTAGGGGCAAGGAAAATGCGACAGTGTGGTGTAATGGTTCAGTTGCAGTACTTGAAGGGAATAATAAACCCTGGAGCTGTTTTCTACGCCAGGAAAACCTTACGAGGTTTGGCTCAATGGTTTTTAGCGAGGTGACTACAGGAGCTAGTTTATTTCTAGTAGAGTACAGGAAGGCACTGGAGCCGGGTTTTTTAGTTTTAAAAGGGGAACATGACGGATAAGGAGGTTTCGCACCAGAGTCAAATTTTTATTCGTTTCTTGTGCTTAGAATTTATTAAACCTACTGATCTGTGGATTCATATTATTTGCTATTGTATTTTAATAGAATAAAAGGGTTAGGATTAAAATAGTTAATAACTTAGGACAAATTGTCCTAGTTCTCAGATTTTTAAATGGGGGAGAAAGGGGGATGTGATTTCAGTTCAGATGGGCTTGTGAGGTCTCAAGGGAGACCTAATTATATGGTCACACCTGCCTTAGCAATGTGGGTAGTCACGCCACATCTGAGGTCTTTTGTTCTTGACGGCCCCCAGAACCTCGGCGTCAGGTCGTAACACGTGGTACATACCCCTTTGGGGGAGGGGTTTCTTTGACTTTCGATATAAGCCCAGGAAACAGCGGAAGCAAAGAGGTTGTTGGTGACAGGTCCGTCGAGCGAGAGCTTGGACAGCCAGTGTGAAGTGGACATGCATTGGGAAAACTCGGGTCAGCTGGTCGGTTTAATTAAGAGTACTAGTCCGTGTTACTGATAACATCTACCCTTCCCCCTGGTAATAAGTCTCATAGTCAATTGTTTATTGTGTAAATTTCCATCAGGATATGTTGTATTCTAGCCCTTTTATGTTATTAAGTAAACTATAGCCATAGTTCCCATTTTTATTTGTACCTTCATATGCTATTCCCTATTTTGTTAGACTGGGATATACAGGAGACGTACTCACTCGCGGGATACCTCCGGTAGTGGGTAGAGGTTCACATCCAGAGTTTCTCCAATGTCCTCGTCAGAATGAATTCGACGGGCTATTTTGGTGTCATCGGCAAAACTTGCTGATGTAGCTCTTTATGCCCTCATCTATGTCGTTTATATATATTGTGAACAGCAGGGGGCCCAACACTGACCCCTGTGGAACACCGCTCGTGACGCTTTCCCCACTCTGATTTCTCCCCATTTATGCAAACTCTCTGCTGCCTATTTTTCAACCATGCCTCTATCCAGGAAAAAATTTCTCCTCCTATTCCATGTGCCTTAATTTTCCTCAACAGTCTCTGATGTGGGGACCCCTGTCAAAGCCTTACTGAAGTCCATGTACACAGTATCATATTCATTACCATGATCTACCTCCTCAAATACCTTAGTGAAAAAAGTTAACAAATTCGTAAGGCAGGAATGCCCCTTTGTAAAAAACCCTGCTGAGATTCGTTGATTAATTTATGCTTTTCAAGGGTGGCTACGAAACTGCCTCGGCAATTATTGATTTTCCCTAAATTTTCCCATATGGAGGTTTGGCTTATTGGTCTATGTTTGAAGCTAAGGACCTGTCACCTGCTTTGAAAATAGGTATCACATTTTTCCCTTTTCCACTTATCTGGCACCATGCCCGTTTGTAGTGATATGTTGAAAAGATTAGCCAAAGGTTTGCTAAGCTCTCTTTCCATTCCTTAGAACCCTTGCATACAGTTCATCAGGGCCTGGGATTTGTTAGGTTTTAATTTATCTATTTGCCTAAGGACCATGTCACTTGTGACCCTAATCGTGCACAGTTATTATCGTCCTGTTCCACATAATTTATCATTTCTGGAATATCGCTGGATCCTCCTTGTAAAAACTGAGAGGAAGTATGTGTTAAAACTTCTACACATTTCCCTTAAACACTGTCAGTGAGCTGACCGAGGAACTTTTGAGTGGGCCTATCTTGTCCCTGATCTTACTTCTGTATACCTGAAGAATCCTTTTGGGTTAGTCTTCGAATCTCTTGCAACTTTAACCTCATAATCTCTTTTTGCTTTTCTAATTCCTTTTTTTATTTCTCTCTTTTAACTGAATATATCGATTTCTTAATCGCCCCTCTCCTCTTTTGATTTGCCTATTATGCCTCTCTTTTGACCAATTAGATATTTTAATCTATTGTTCAACATTTAGGATCATTTTTGTTTGATCTGATTTCCCTATTTTGGAACATAATTTGACTGAGCAGCTAGAACTATGCCCTGGAAAGCGTCATATCGGGATCCATCACCACCTACCTGACCCCTTTGTCAGGTCATTCCAGTTCAGCCCACCTAAGTAATTTTTTTAGTCCTATTTAAATCTCCAAGCGGAAGTCAGGGACGGAGACTTGATTGCCATTATTAGGGGAATTCCCCGATATATTAAAACGAGTGATTTGTGATCACTTTCCCCAAGCTCATCATTAACCCCAAGATTATTAATTAGTGTTTCCCTACTGGCAAGAACCAAGTCAAGGAGGTTATTTCCCCTAGTTGGCTCTGTCACAAACTGTTTTAAAAAAACAATCCTGGATCGTATCAAGAAAGTCACCTGACTCTAAATTTCCTGTCAAATTGCTCCAGTCAATCTGTTTATAGTTGAAATCTCCATTAGCACAACATTTTCGTTTGTAGATGCCTTACGAATTTCGTCCCATAGAAGTTTACTGCACTCCCTATCAAGATTTGGGGCCCTGTAAATCACACCCAAAATTAGTTTTTCTCGGCCCTCGAGAAGCTGTAACCAAACAGATTCAGTGGCTGACGCTTCTAAATTTTATATCTTGTCTAACACAACAATTTAAATTGTCTCTGACATACATCGCTACTCCACCACCTTTCTGTTGACCTGTCAGTGTGGAATAATTTTATAGCCTTGTATGTGACATTCAGAGGGCATCTCTCTATCTTTCAGATTGAGCCAGGTCTCTGTTATAGCAATAATATCTATGTTTCCTGCACTTGCAATTAATCTTAGCTCATCTATCTTATTTCTTACACTCCTGCTATTAGTATAGTAAAACCTTAAGGGAGCTGGTCCCTTGCTGCCCTGCTGTCCCCCTTTGTTTTGCTGACCTGATCTATTGTTTTTATTTATAATTCATGCTGAATGCCTTTTATACATTTACTGTTTCGAACTCTAGTGTTGCAACCTGCTTGTTTCCCACACACACCCATACCTCTATCTTTTATCAGTTTAAAATCATAGGCATTTCACCAATGGCTTCTCAATCGAGTCTGCAAGTGCTACCACCCCAGCCCAGAGAGATGTACCCCATCCCTTGCATACATATCATGTTTGCCATAAAAGTTGTTCCAGTTGTCAATGAATGGGATTGCAAGTTCCTTGCAGTATCTGTCTAGCCAGCAATTTACACCAATTGCCCTAGACAACCATTCATTTCCTACTCCCCTTCTAGGCAAGATGCTACATATGATTGGGATCCCTCCCTTAGACTTAATGAAATCTATAGCTGACCTGTACTTATCTAGCAGCTCTTCTCTCCTACCCTTCCCAATATCATTTCCACCAGCACTGAGACAGATAATGGGCTTGTTCATAAGAACATAAGAATGGAGGAACACTGCAGAAGGCCTACTGGCCCATGCGAGGCAGGTCCTTATCAAAATGACTACTACCTAAAGCTTCCCTAGAAATAACTCCCGTACCTAATGACACCAATCAAACCCAGCCCCTCCCACTCATATATTTGTCCAGTCTCTTCTCGAAGCCACCCAAGGTCCTAGCCTCTATCACCCCACTGGGAAGACTGTTCCACGCATCCACAACTCTGTTAGAAAAAGAGTACTTACCCACGTCCTCTCCAAATCTAAATTTATCCAACTTAAATCCATTATTCCTGGTTCTTACCTGGTTCGACACCCTCAGTACTTTATTAATATCTCCCTTGTTTATGCCCGTCATCCACTTATACACTTCAATGATATCTCCCCCCATTCTACGCCTCTCCAGAGAGTGGAGATTCAAGGCTTTGAGTCTATCTTCATACAGGAGGTTCCTTACACAGTAAATCATTTTAGTCATTCTTCTCTGTATATTCTCCAATGAGTCTATATCCATCCTTCAGTAAGGGGACCAAAACTGAGCAGCATAATCTAAATGAGGCCTCACTAGTGATGTATAGAGCTGTAAAATAACTTTTGGACTTCCGTTACTTACACTTCCTGAGATAAATCCAAGTAATCTGTTGGCCTTGTTGCGCACACCAAGGCACTGCTGTCTTGGCTTCAGATTTCTGCTCACCCTGACTCCCAAGTCCTTTTCACATTCTGTATGATCAAGCTCTACTTGTTATTGTTAACGTCTCATAATTCCAGTATGCCCAATAGATTAACCCAGGGAGCATAAGCTTATGCCCCTGAGGGAATGGAACAGTAATTAGTCAATTTTTGAGGGATCAATAATATGGATGGCAGGGGAGTTGAAGTGGCCTATAGCTGTTATTGTTGGGGCTGAACTTGGGACACTGAGAGAGATTGTTATTGTTAGTCACATAATTCCAGTATGCCCAATAAATTAACCCAGAGAGCATATGCTTAGTGTACACCTTACAATAAGAGGGGAAATTGTTAATACCAGAGCTGGAGTTGAGTGTGCTTTGGAAATGGAGCCCTACCTGAGGAGTTAACAGGTGGAAAGAATTAATGGGTGAATATGTAAATACCAATGTTGGAGTTCCCAAGCCAGGTGGCCAGTGAAGATGGGAAAATTGTACTCCACGTTATTTAAGTCGTCTAACAACGACCTCCGCCCGGCCGCAGTGTGGAAAATAAATTCCCATAATTATACTGTATATATTTGTATAATGTAAATATACATGATTAATGCATTACTGTTGTTCTAAATTGTATTTTGAATAGAACCAACCGGGTTCGCCTGCGCGGATGTGCAGGGGGAGAGATCAAGGCAGGGCATGAGAGAGGCGGGAGTGTTTTTGAATGGAGTGAGGAGGCTGTGAAAACATGGGACCAGGAAATTGGTGTTCACGGCGGCCTAAGGATTAATATAAGAACATAAGAACATAAGAACGAAGGAACACTGCAGAACGCCTACTGGCCCATGCAAGGCAGGTCCAAGTCTCCTACCGGCTTAAGCCAATGCACCCAACCTAGTCAGGTCAGGTCACATTGACTTAAGGGAGGAACACGGCAACCAACCTGTTAGCACAAGCTATCAGGTCTAACTCACACCCACCCACATCTACTCATGTATTTATCCAACCTATTTTTAAAGCTACACAACGTTCTGGCCTCTATAACGGTACTTGGGAGTTTGTTCCACTCATCCACAACTCTATTACCAAACCAGTACTTTCCTATATCCTTCCTGAATCTGAATTTTTCCAACTTAAAACCATTGCTGCGAGTCCTGTCTAGGCTAGATATTTTCAGCACACTATTTACATCCCCTTTATTTATTCCTGTCTTCCATTTATGCACCTCAATCATATCCCCCCTAATTCTACATCTTTCTACAGAGTGCAGTTTCAGGGCCCTTAGTCTATCCTCATAGGGAAGGTTTCTGATACATGGGATCATCTTTGTCATCCTCCTTTGTACATTTTCCAGAGAATTTATATCCATTCTGTAATACGGTGACCAAAACTGTGCAGCATAATCTAAATGAGGCCTAACCAAGGATGTATAGAGTTGAAGAACAACCTGAGGACTCCTATTATTTATGCTTCTTGATATGAAGCCAAGGATTCTATTAGCTTTATTGCGAACACTTATGTACTGTTGTCTTGGTTTCAGATTACTGCTAACCAGAACTCCTAAATCTTTTTCGCAATCCGTAAATATTAAGATCTACATTATTTATTTTTATATGTGGCATGGTTATTGTCCTGTCCAACATTTAGAACTTTGCATTTGTCTATATTAAACTGCATCTGCCACTTCTCCGACCACTGCATCAGTCTATTCAAATCTTCCTGGAGTGCTCGAATGTCCTCGTCAGAATGAATTCGACGGCCTATTTTGGTGTCATCGGCAAACTTGCCGATGTCGCTCTTTATGCCCTCATCTATGTCGTTTATGTAGATTGTGAACAGCAGGGGGCCCAACACTGACCCCTGTGGAACACTGCTAGTGACGCTTCCCCACTCTGATTTCTCCCCATTTATGCAAACTCTCTGCTGCCTATTTGTCAACGATGCCTCTATCCAGGAAAAAATTTCTCCTCCTATTCCATGTGCTTTAATTTTCATCAATAGTCTCTGATGTGGGACCCTGTCAAAAGCCTTACTGAAGTCCATATACACAATATCATATTCATTACCATGATCTACCTCCTCAAATACCTTAGTGAAAAAAGTTAATAAATTCGTAAGGTAGGAACGCCCCTTTGTAAAACCATGCTGAGATTCGTTGATTAATTTATGCTTTTCAAGATGGCTACGAACTGCCTCGGCAATTATTGATTCCATAAATTTTCCCACTATGGAGGTTAGGCTTATTGGTCTATAGTTCGAAGCTAAGGACCTGTCACCTGTTTTGAAAAAGGTATCACATTTGCCATTTTCCACTTATCTGGCACCATGCCAGTTTGTAGTGATATGTTGAAAAGATTAGCCAAAAGGTGTGCTAAGCTCCTCTTTACATTCCTTTAGAACCCTTGCATACAGTTCACCAGGGCCTGGGGATTTGTTAGGTTTTAATTTATCTATTTGCCTAAGGACCATGTCACTTGTGACCCTAATAGTGCACAGTTTATTATCGTCCTGTTCTACATAATTTATCATTACTGGAATATCGCTGGTATCCTCCTGTGTAAAAACTGAGAGGAAGTATGTGTTTAAAAATTCTACACATTTCCTTATCACTGTCAGTGAGCTGACCCGAGGAACTTTTGAGTGGGCCTATCTTGTCCCTGATCTTACTTCTGTATACCTGAAAGAATCCTTTTGGGTTAGTCTTCGATTCTTTTGCAACTTTAACCTCATAATCTCTTTTTGCTTTTCTAATTCCCTTTTTTATTTCTCTCTTTAACTGAATATATCGATTTCTTAATTGCCCCTCTCCTCTTTTGATTTGCCTATATATGCCTCTCTTTTGACCAATCAGATATTATAATCTATTGTTCATCCATTTAGGATCATTTTTGTTTGATCTGATTTCCCTATTTGGAACATAATTTGACTGAGCAGCTAGAACTATGCCCTGGAAAGCATCATATCGGCAACCATCACCACCTACTGACCCTTAGTCAGGTCATTCCAGTTCAGCCCACCTAAGTAATTTTTCAGTCCTATGAAATCAGCCAAGCGAAAGTCAGGGACGGAGACTTGATTGCCATTATTAGGGGAATTCCATGATATATTAAAACTGAGTGATTTGTGATCACTCTCCCCAAGCTCATCATTAACCTCAAGATTATTAATTAGTGTTTCCCTACTGGCAAGAACCAAGTCAAGGAGGTTATTTCCCCTAGTTGGCTCTGTCACAAACTGTTTTAAAAAACAATCCTGGATCGTATCAAGAAAGTCACCGACTCTAAATTTCCTGTCAAATTGCTCCAGTCAATCTGTCTATAGTTGAAAATCTCCCATTAGCACAACATTTTCGTATGTAGATGCCTTACGAATTTCGTCCCATAGAAGTTTACTGCACTCCCTATCAAGATTTGGGGCCCTGTAAATCACACCCAAAATTAGTTTTTCTCGGCCCTCGAGAAGCTGTAAACCAAACAGATTCAGTGGCTGACGCTTCTAATTTAATATCTTGTCTAACACAACAATTTAAATTGTCTCTGACATACATCGCTACTCCACCACCTTTCCTGTTGACCCTGTCAGTGTGGAATAATTTATAGCCTTGTATGTGACATTCAGAGGGCATCTCTCTATCTTTCAGATTGAGCCAGGTCTCTGTTATAGCAATAATATCTATGTTTCCTGCACTTGCAATTAATCTTAGCTCATCTATCTTATTTCTAACACTCCTGCTATTAGTATAGTAAACCTTAAGGGAGCTAGTCCCTTGCTGCCCTCTGCTGTCCCCCTTTGTTTGCTGACCTGTTCTATTGTCTTTATTTATAACTTCATGTGAATGCCTTTTATACATTTACTGTTTCCAACCCTAGTGTTGCAACCTGCTTGTTTCCCACACACACCCATACCTTATCTTCTATCAGTTTAAAATCATAGGCATTTCACCAATGGCCTTCTCAATCGAGTCTGCAAGTGCTACCACCCCAGCCCCAGAGAGATGTACCCCATCCCTTGCATACATATCATGTTTGCCATAAAAGTTGTTCCAGTTGTCAATGAATGGGATTGCAAGTTCCTTGCAGTATCTGTCTAGCCAGCAATTTACACCAATTGCCCTAGACAACCATTCATTTCCTACTCCCCTTCTAGGCAAGATGCTACATATGATTGGGATCCCTCCCTTAGACTTAATGAAATCTATAGCTGACCTGTACTTATCTAGCAGCTCTTCTCTCCTACCCTTCCCAATATCATTTCCACCAGCACTGAGACAGATAATGGGCTTGTTCCCATTACCTGACATGATATTATCCAGCCTGTTGACAATGTCCCAACACCAGCTCCAGGGAAGCACACTCTATCTCTCATCTTCTTATTCCTATTACAAAAAGCACGGTCAATATATCTTACCTGAGAGTCACCAACCACAAGAATGCGCTTACCTTCATTAGCAGGGGCAGTAGTACCCTTACCTTCACTGGCCACTGAAGTACATTCATCCTGGAGAACAGAGAAGCGATTTCCTACCTTCAGATACTTCACTCTTAACTTTCCTTATTCTGATGCGCCCCCATTACTGTGAACAACTCGCCACTTGTAGCAGGTGCTGGGCTGCACCCCACTGCTGGTAGCCGTTGCTACCTCCCCAACTACAGCCTCCTTACAGCGAGAGACAGACTGCACCTCACTGCTAGAAGTCTCATTCCCCACAACTCCAGCCACCTCACACTCTCTCCCAGACCCATTGAGGTGGACCTTCAGCCTCCTAATCTCCTCCTGGAGAAGCAAGACCTCCTCCTTCAACTCTCCAACCTCAGTTTTTAAAACACTGCAGAAGCAACCCATGCTTTGTAACCGTCCACGCTAATCCCCAAAGCAGCTCAGGGTCTGTGACCTCACGTGACGACTGACCACTTCATAATAGGAAATGTCGTAACTGTTCCTGGTGAAGAGTGAGGGAACATGATTTATGGGACCACCGTAAAAGGGTGGTAATATTAGTGAATAATGGTTCGACCGGGGGTGACTGGTGCGCGGCCATGGTGTGTGTCCAGGGGAAATACCCATGAGTTAATCCTCACTCATCGGTCTCAGATCTTAATGGAGTGACCTCTAATGTGTATAATAATTATGAGACATTAAATCGTCTTGTGAATCATAATGTAATCAGTGATAATAACACTAAGTAAAGGAATTGTTGAAGCGATATGAGCTGCCATTCCCAGAGTGTGTGTGCACATGTTTACCTCGTTGTTCCTGTCTCGAGGATAGTGAAGTTTTTATGGAGTCGTGACTTCTAAACCGGGACAAACCAACGGATACCTCGACCTGCTGGAATAAGAACCGTGTCGGTGTAGCAGGACATCGAAATGAGATGGTGAATGGAGGAAATAAGGAGCATCAATCACCCACAGCTAAGTAACCTTTCTAGTTATAGCAGACTGATACTGGCCAGTTAGGTATGTTGTAATTGGATAGGTTATGGGTGATCCAGCTACATCAAGTGACCACCAGAGAATATCTGGTAAGTGGTGGGATTATGTACAAGTGTTTTTCCTTGATGGATATATCCAAGTGTAACCTACCCCCCCCCTTCATTCAGTTAAACTAATATAATCTATACAGTCCACAATTAATTAGTAGTGCCGTACTTGTGGGTGCTATCCAATTTATACTGGTCTCGGATAGATATGGATAAGATTGTGAGGGTCGAAGGAACCACCTGCCGTGACCAGGGGTGGTTAAGTTTTCTCACATGTCTACACGGGGTGACTACGGTAAACAAGATGGTTGTCTCCCAATGAGATTACTTGTATGCATGTAATGTTGAGGTACGTACAGGTAATCACCCCTACAAAATTTTCCATACTCATAATTTCCACTCACTGTGCCACATACGTCTGTCACATTCACTCGCAAGAAATCACTGAGTAAGGGGCTTGTGTACCAGTTATCAATAAATAATATATGCCCCTTACAAGATATGGTTCCATTATTGTTCTAACCACATCACCAGAGATACCCAATAACTTCCTGGTATCTCTCAATGTATTACTGCCAGTGTACACAATTATATCCAAAACCAGACCACTTTTGCAATCACACAGTACAAATAACTTTATACCAAAGCTTTTCCTCGTGCTTGGTATAAACTGCTTGAACGACAGTCTGCCTTTGAACAAAATCAAAGACTCATCAATAACAAGCTTCCTGAAGGGATAAAAATACATACAGCAATTTTGTTTCAGGTGTATGAACACATTCCTGATCTTATATAACCTGTCGTTTCTGCCAGGCTTTGCTTTGTCTGAGAATTGTAGCATACATAACAGTAGCAAAAATCGATTCACTGGTATAACATCACTAAAACCTGGGGTTGAAATCAGGCGTTCCTTCGACCAGTATGTGGTGACAGTGTGCTGATACACATGTTCCCATTACCTGACATGATATTATCCAGCCTGTTGGCTATGTCCCCAACACCGGCTCCAGGGAATCACACTCTATCTCTCATCTTCTTATTCCTATTACAAAAAGCACGGTCAATATATCTTACCTGAGAGTCACCAACCACAAGAATGTGCTTACCTCCATTTGCAGGGGCAGTAGTACCCTTACCTTCACTGGCCACTGAAGTACATTCATCCTGAAGAACAGAGAAGCGATTTCATACCTTCAGATCTTCACTCTTAACTTTCCTTACTCTGATGCGCCTCCCATTACTGTGAACCACTCGCCACTTGTAGCAGGTGCTGGGCTGCACCTCACTGCTGGTAGCCGTTGCTACCTCCCCACCTACAGCCTCCTCACAGTGAGAGACAGACTGCACCTCACTGCTAGAAGCCTCATTTCCCACAACTCCAGCCACCTCACACTCTCTCCCAGACCCATTGAGGTGGACCTTCAGCCTCCTAATGTCCTCCTGGAGAAGCAAGACCTCCTCCTTCAACTCTCCAACCTCAATTTTTAAAACACTGCAGAAGCAAGTCATGCTTTGTAACCGTCCACGCTAATCCCCAAAGCAGCTCAGGGTCTGTGACCTCACGTGACGACTGACCACTGACCACTGATGGTGAATGTTAATGTATGGTGAATGGTAATGTATGGTGAATGTTAGTACATGATGAATGGTAGTGTATGGTGAATGGTAGTATATGATGAATGGTAGTGTATGGTGAATGGTCGTATATGGTGAATGGTAGTGTATGGTGAATGGTAGTATATGATGAATGGTAGTGTATGGTGAATGGTAGTATATGATGAATAGTAGTGTATGGTGAATGGTAGTATATGGTGAATGGTAGTATATGGTGGATGGTAGTGTATGGTGAATGGTAGTATATGATGAATGGTAGTGTATGGTGAATGGTAATGTATGATGAATGGTAGTGTATGGTGAATGGTAGTATATGATGAATGGTAGTGTATGGTGAATGGTAGTATATGATGAATGGTAGTGTATGGTGAATTGTAGTATATGGTGAATGGTAATGTAGGGTGAATGGTAGTATATGGTGAATGGTAATGTATGATGAATGGTAGTGTATTAAGGGTAGTGTATGGTGAATGGTAGTATATGATGATTTGTAGTATATGATGAATGGTAGTGTATGAAGGGTAGTGTGTGGTGAATAGTAGTGTATGGTGAATAGTAGTGTATGGTGAATAGTAGTGTATGGTGAATAGTAGTGTATGGTGAATAGTAGTGTATGGTGAATGGTAGTGTATGGTGAATGGTAGTATATGGTGAATGGTAGTGTATGGTGAATGGTAGTATATGGTGAATGGTAGTGTATGGTGAATGGTAGTGTATAATGAATGGCAGTGTCCAGAAGTTATGGGACCATGTACGGAGCCCCCACCTTGCGAGTGATAGCGCACACACACACACACACACACACACACACACACACACACACACACACACACACACACACACAACATATACAGTGTACACAATACTTAACATGACGGTAGATGTCAGTCATACTGGATTATAGTACCTACATGTGAGAGTCAATCTGGATGTAGCCAAAACTAATAACCTGTGGTTAGACCTCTCTGTTGATCACCAAGATTATTACTGATGAATTAGACACATCTGCAACACTTGGGTATCCTTTTTGAGGAAACGTTTCTCCACACAGTCACTTCATCGGTCCAATGCGAAGACGAATGATGAAGATCAGAAGGAGTTTGAGGTAATCAGTCCCTTAGCCTGGAGTCGATGTAATCAGGCTGAGGGACAGATTACCTCAAGCTCATTCTGATCTTCACCATTCATCTTTGTGGAGGACTGATGAAGTCAATGTGCGGCAAAACATTTCCTCAACAAATATACCCAAGTACTGCACATGTGACGGCAGTGAGGGGACTTGAGCTAGAGTTCGTCACGGCCACGCTAGCTGGAGATTCGTCTGTAAAAATTTGCATTTGTGGTCACAGTGGTGCCTGTGCTAACCTTCCTATGGTGTAGAAATATACCTAGTTGGACGAATGTTATTGTGGCTAGCTGGTCTAGTGGCTAACGAGACGGTCTGGAGTTTTGAGACTCTCTGACCGCGGGTTCAATCCCGGCCGGGATATGGTTAATATGTGGGTTCTCTGAAGCGTTTATCCAAGGTTATTGCTACTTGCAGCCCACACACCCGCATGACAAGGTTATTGCTACTTGCAGCCCACACACCCGCATAACAAGGTTACTGCTACTTGCAGCCCACACACCCGCATAACAAGGTTACTGCTACTTGCAGCCCGCACACCCGCATAACAAGGTTACTGCTACTTGCAGCCCGCACACCCGCATAACAAGGTTACTGCTATTTGCAGCCCGCACACCCGCATAACAAGGTTACTGCTACTTGCAGCCCACACACCCGCATAACAAGGTTACTGCTACTTGCAGCCCGCACACCCGCATAACAAGGTTACTGCTACTTGCAGCCCGCACACCCGCATAACAAGGTTACTGCTACTTGCAGCCCACACACCCGCATAACAAGGTTACTGCTACTTGCAGCCCGCACACCCGCATAACAAGGTTACTGACTCATACTTGCAGCCGCACACACCCGCATAACAAGGTTACTGCTACTTGCAGCCCACACACCCGCATAACAAGGTTACTGCTACTTGCAGCCCGCACACCCGCATAACAAGGTTACTGCTACTTGCAGCCCACACACCCGCATAACAAGGTTACTGCTACTTGCAGCCCACACACCCGCATAACAAGGTTACTGCTACTTGCAGCCCACACACCCGCATAACAAGGTTACTGCTACTTGCAGCCCACACACCCGCATAACAAGGTTACTGCTACTTGCAGCCCACACACCCGCATAACAAGGTTACTGCTACTTGCAGCCCACACACCCGCATAACAAGGTTACTGCTACTTGCAGCCCGCACACCCGCATAACAAGGTTACTGCTACTTGCAGCCCGCACACCCGCATAACAAGGTTACTGCTACTTGCAGCCCGCACACCCGCATAACAAGGTTACTGCTACTTGCAGCCCGCACACCCGCATAACAAGGTTACTGCTACTTGCAGCCCGCACACCCGCATAACAAGGTTACTGCTACTTGCAGCCCGCACACCCGCATAACAAGGTCTTACCGCTACTTGCAGCCCCACACCCGCATAACAAGGTTACTGCTACTTGCAGCCCGCACACCCGCATAACAAGGTTACTGCTACTTGCAGCCCGCACACCCGCATAACAAGGTTACTGCTACTTGCAGCCCGCACACCCGCATAACAAGGTTACTGCTACTTGCAGCCCGCACACCCGCATAACAAGGTTACTGCTACTTGCAGCCCGCACACCCGCATAACAAGGTTACTGCTACTTGCAGCCCGCACACCCGCATAACAAGGTTACTGCTACTTGCAGCCCGCACACCCGCATAACAAGGTTACTGCTACTTGCAGCCCGCACACCCGCATAACAAGGTTACTGCTACTTGCAGCCCGCACACCCGCATAACAAGGTTACTGCTACTTGCAGCCCCACACCGCATAACAAGGTTACTGCTACTTGCAGCCCACACACCCGCATAACAAGGTTACTGCTACTTGCAGCCCACACACCCGCATAACAAGGTTACTGCTACTTGCAGCCCACACACCCGCATAACAAGGTTACTGCTACTTGCAGCCCACACACCCGCATAACAAGGTTACTGCTACTTGCAGCCCACACACCCGCATAACAAGGTTACTGCTACTTGCAGCCCGCACACCCGCATAACAAGGTTACTGCTACTTGCAGCCCCACACCCGCATAACAAGGTTACTGCTACTTGCAGCCCACACACCCGCATAACAAGGTTACTGCTACTTGCAGCCCGCACACCCGCATAACAAGGTTACTGCTACTTGCAGCCCGCACACCCGCATAACAAGGTTACTGCTACTTGCAGCCCGCACACCCGCATAACAAGGTTACTGCTACTTGCAGCCCGCACAACCCGCATAACAAGGTTACTGCTACTTGCAGCCCGCACACCCGCATAACAAGGTTACTGCTACTTGCAGCCCGCACACCCGCATAACAAGGTTACTGCTACTTGCAGCCCGCACACCCGCATAACAAGGTTACTGCTACTTGCAGCCCGCACACCCGCATAACAAGGTTACTGCTACTTGCAGCCCGCACACCCGCATAACAAGGTTACTGCTACTTGCAGCCCGCACACCCGCATAACAAGGTTACTGCTACTTGCAGCCCGCACACCCTGCATAACAAGGTTACTGCTACTTGCAGCCCGCACACCCGCATAACAAGGTTACTGCTACTTGCAGCCCGCACACCTGCATAACAAGGTTACTGCTACTTGCAGCCCACACACCCGCATAACAAGGTTACTGCTACTTGCAGCCCGCACACCCGCATAACAAGGTTACTGCTACTTGCAGCCCGACACCCCGCATAACAAGGTTACTGCTACTTGCAGCCCACACACCCGCATAACAAGGTTACTGCTACTTGCGCCCGCACCCTGCAAACAAGTTACTGCACTTGCAGCCCGTATCAGACATTCCGAGAAATTAATATTGACACACAAACCCTCAGGAAGGAACCTCGTTCGGCTTCGAAACATCAGGTACACAGCAATTAGAATGACAAAGTCGGTTAAGAGGTGAGGAAGTAAGAGGAGAGGTCAGGTGACCAAAAATGTCAGGAAAACAGGTTAAGAGGTGAGCATTAATTAGCGAGATAAACAATAACATCTGCAGTGGGTGGAATAACTGTGCTCTCACCACCACCCTCTTCCATCACAAGTCCTTCAAAGCGCTTAGCGTGATCTATGTGAGGCCAGAAGACAGATCAAATGAAGAAAATTCCTTCAGATAGACGAGAAATGAGAGGATCAGTGTCAGGTCAGGTCACGTGTTCTGGGGATTAGAAAATTTTCATTTAACAATATACTGAGAAACGCCAAGACTCAACAGAAACAAAACCTGGAGTAAGATTCATGCTAGGAATATTGTAAGTGTTCAATCAATAAGACGGTGTCTGCCAAGACTCAGACAACTATAGATAGTATTAGCTGAGGACAAGCTTATGTGATGGCCATGATCTCTAATACGAGCAGTGTTAGTGTCAGCAAACTGAATGCTTCTCTTGTCTATCAGATTGGGAGCGGCTTGTTCCGCCAAAGAAACAGAGGAGCAGGAAATGGAGTAGACACCGGAAGAATCAGTAACAGGAGACATATGAACCAAATTAACTGAATTAGTTTCATGACAAGCGTGTGTAATATCCAGAGAACAGAGAGTGCTTTTGAGACTTTGTAACCAAGAAATACAGTGAAGGTAGAGTAGCGGAGTGTTCGCAGGAGCACTGAGAGAAGAAAGGACGTGAGTGTTCTTTACGAATTCTTCCAGCCAAGATATTGTAACTTCTATTTTCCAAATTCGTCTAGTTTTTTCCCCTGAAGATTCCTGTTTATATCATAACAACATTTACAATGTTTGCTGTTATAATATTGAAGTGCCGTCGCCCTGGCACAAAGCAATTATTTTATATATATAAAAAAAACACTAAATACAATTTACATACGGAAACATTCACTAGAAACTGCGGTTACGAAACACCAGTATTACCGTGTTTAGTGAGCAAGAAAGTCAGAAAGTTATTAGTCAAGAGACGCGAGGATCTGCTAAGACGCCTTCAACTACAAGAGTGACTTGGGAAAGTCATTCTTTTATGAAGACTGATAGACTAAACACATCGACTCCAGGCTGAGGGACTATTTACCTCAAACTCTTCAGCTTCCACCTTTTTCTGCGTTGGACTGAAGAAGCCACTGGCTGACGAAACATTTCCAGAATAAAGACAGTTAAATGTTGCATAAGTATCTCATTTATTATAGTCATTACAACAAGTTTACACAGTGCTTGTGATTCAAGACTCTTACCACCTCTCACACAACTCAAAACATTACTATTAATTAATTAACATTATTGCTATCTCTACTAAACTATGTGTAGTGCCAAGGAGACCATAAGACGTGTTGATAACATAGTTACTATGTAGTGTCAGTGTCAGTATAATTATTATACTGAGGGTATCAATGAGTGTACAAGGTGAGATAGTGATGGATAAAGGTATAATATATTTATTTTAGAAAGTGCAACAGTATGCTAATTTCTGCACGACCCAAGACGAGACCCAAATACTATAACTGTTCTACGTTAGGTTATTTTAACCTTAATTAAAGTCAATTTAAAGTTATCCAGGAGGAAATAATTCATTAAAAGAGTGGATGGTACTGTGTGGCAGCAGAGTGAGATACATGACAGTGCCTTAAAATGTTGGGAAGTACATGGTGTTTATAAAGGTGGCAAGAATGAGTAAGCGATGTGAGAGGAAGCAAGAGACTCCCGTGACGAAGGCAGATTGAAAAGTGCAACAACAGGGACACACTCCATCCATTAAGTAAGTAACATCCACCTCTCCCTCCTCCACCTATACTGACCTCTGTCACCAGTCATATTCAAGCTGTACAAAACTGTGGTTACCCTGCTCAACCACCACCGCCGCCGGCAACACTACTAACATCAACACCACCACCAACAACAACAACAATAAACCCTCTGGTGGGTGTTTCGTCAAATTTTGCAGCAATACAGGAATACAACTGGTAGGTATTCTCCATGAATGTCTGGAATTAACACACTGAGTCCTGCTAAATAATAACAACTCTGACTGTTAATCCTGGGAACACTTTCATTGTCTGGTTAAATTTTCTCCAACCGGAATTAAATTCTAATAAGGTGGCACTAAAGCTACTAAGAATTAAAATTTCATTAACAAAGCTAAATAAGGAATTTGAACGTCAGTGAAACACAAGTAGAAGCCCGTGCGTGCATGTGTGCGTGCATGTGTGCGTGCATGTGTGTGTGCATGTGTGTGTGCATGTGTGCGTGCATGTGTGCGTGCATGTGTGCGTGCATGTGTGTGCTGTGCGGCATGTGTGCGTGCATGTGTGCGTTTTGCATGTGTGCGTGCATGTGTGTGTGCATGTGTGCGTGCATGTGTGCGAGTGCATGTGTGCGTGCATGTGGTGCGTGTGATGTGTGTGTGCATGTGTGCGTGCATGTGTGCGTGCATGTGTGCGTGCATGTGTGTGTGCATGTGTGCGTGCATGTGTGCGTGCATGTGTGCGTGCATGTGTGTGTGCATGTGTGCGTGCATGTGTGTGCATATGTGTGTGCATGTGTGCGTGCATGTGTGCGTGCATGTGTGCGTGCATGTGTGCGTGCATGTGTGCGTGCATGTGTGTGTGCATGTGTGCGTGCATGTGTGTGCATATGTGTGTGCATGTGTGCGTGCATGTGTGCGTGCATGTGTGTGTGCATGTGTGCGTGCATGTGTGTGCATATGTGTGTGCATGTGTGCGTGCATGTGTGTGCATATGTGTGTGCATGTGTGCGTGCATGTGTGCGTGCATGTGTGTGCATGTGTGCGTGCATGTGTGCGTGCATGTGTGAGTGCATGTGTGCGTGCATGTGTGCGTGCATGTGTGTGCATGTGTGCGTGCATGTGTGCGTGCATGTGTGTGCATGTGTGTGTGCATGTGTGTGTGCATGTGTGCGTGCATGTGTGCGTGCATGTGTGCGCATGTACTCACCTAGTTGAGGTTGCAGGGGTCGAGTCCAAGCTCCTGGCCCCGCCTCTTCACTGGTCGCCACTAGGTCACTCTCCCTGAACCGTGAGCTTTATCGTACTTCTGCTTAAAGCTATGTATGGATCCTGACTCCATTACATCTCTTCCCAAACTATTCCACTTCCTGACTACTCTGTGGCTGAAGAAATACTTCCTAACATCCCTGTGATTCATCTGTGTCTTCAGCTTCCAACTGTGTCCCCTTGTTACTGTGTCCAGTCTCTGGAACATCCTGTCTTTGTCCACCTTGTCAATTCCTCTCAGTATTTTGTAAGTCGTTATCATGTCCCCCCTATCTCTCCTGTCCTCCAGTGTCGTCAGGTTGATTTCCCTTAACCTCTCCTCGTAGGACATACCTCTTAGCTCTGGGACTAGTCTTGTGGCAAACCTTTGCAATTTCTCTAGTTTCTTTACATGCTTGGCTAGGTGTGGGTTCCAAACTGGTGCCGCATACTCCAATATGGGCCTAACGTACACGGTGTACAGGGTCCTGAACGACTCCTTATTAAGATGTCGGAATGCTGTTCTGAGGTTTGCTAGGCGCCCATATGCTGCAGCAGTTATTTGGTTGATGTGCGCTTCAGGAGATGTGCCTGGTGTTATACTCACTCCAAGATCTTTTTCCTTGAGTGAGGTTTGTAGTCTCTGGCCCTCCTAGGCTGTATTCCGTCTGCGGTCTTCTTTGCCCTTCCCGGATCTTCATGACTTTGCACTTGGTGGGGTTGAACTCCAGGAGCCAATTGCTGGACCAGGTCTGCAGCCTGTCCAGATCCCTTTGTAGTTCTGCCTGGTCTTCGATCGAATGAATTCTTCTCATCTACTTCACGTCATCTACAAACAGGGACACTTCGGAGTCTAGTCCTTCCGTCATGTCGTTCACAAATACCAGAAACAGCACTGGTCCTAGGACTGACCCGTGTGTGTGTGTGTGTGTGTGTGTGTGTGTGTGTGTGTGTGTGTGTGTACTCACCTAATTGTACTTACCTAATTGTGGTTGCAGGGGTCGAGACTCAGCTCCTGGCCCCGCCTCTTCACTGATCGCTACTAGGTCCTCACTCTGCTTCCTGAACTTTGTCATATCTAGTCTTAAAGCTATGTATGGTTCCTGCCTCCACTACATCACTTGCTAGGCTATTCCACTTCCTGACGACTCTATGATTGAAGAAATACTTCCAAACATCCCTCTGACTCGTCTGACTCTTCAGCTTCCAACTGTGACCCCTTGTTTCTGTGTCCCCTCTCTGTAACATCTTGTCTCTGTCCACCTTATCTATTCCATGCAATATTTTCTATGTCGTTATCCTGTCTCCACTGACCCTCCTGTGCTCCAGTGTCGTCAGTCCAATTTCCCTCAACTTTTCATCGTAGGACATTTCCCTGAGCTCCGAAACTTTGTACTTTCTCTAATTTCTTGACTTGCTTGACCACGTGTAGGTTCCAAACTGGTGCTGCAACTCCAGTATGGGCCTGACGTACACAGTGTACATTGTCTTGAACGATTCCTTACTAAGGTATCGGAATGCTATTCTCAGGTTTGCCAAGCGCCCGTATGCTGCAGCAGTTATCTGGTTGATGTGTCTCCAGAGACGTACTCGGTGTTATGCTCACCCCAAGATCTTTCTCCTTGAGTGAGGTTTGCAGCCTCTGTCCACCTAGCCTATACTCTTGTCTGAGGTCTTCTTTGATCTTCCCCAATCTTCATGACTTTGCATTCGGCAGGGTTGAATTCGAGAAGCCAGTTGCTGGACCACGTGTCCAGCTTGTCCAGGTCTCTTCGAAGTCCTGCCTGATCCTCATCTGATTTATTTCTTCTCATTAACTTCACATCATCTGCAAACAGGGGCACTTCAGAGTCTATCCTTTCCATCATGTCATTCACATACTATATCAAAAATAGCACTGGTCCTAGGACTGACCCCTGTGGGACCCCACTCGTCACAGGCGCCCACTGTGATATCTCGTCACGTACCACGACTCGCTGTTGCCTCCCTGTCAGGTATTCTCTGATCCATTGCAGTGCCTCTCCTGTTATGTGTGCCTGATCCTCTGGCTTTTGAATTAACCTCTTGTGAGGAACTGTGTCGAAGCCTTCTTGCAGTCCAAGAAAATGCAGTCTATCCACCCCTCTCTCTCTCTTGTCTTACTTCTGTTGCCTTGTCATAAAACTCCAGTAGGTTTGTGACATAGGATTTTCCTTCCCTGAAACCGTACGGTTGTCGATTATATGCCTGTTTCTTTCCAGGTGCTCCACCACTCTCCTCCTGCTGGTCTTCTCCATGCCTTTGCATACTATACACGTTAGTGTCACAGGTCTGTAGTTTAATGTCTCGTGTCTGTCTCCTTTTTTAAAAATTGGGACTTCATTTGCCATCTTCCATACCTCGGGTAGTTGCCCAGTTTCAATGGATGTGTTGAAGACCTTTGTTAGTGGCACACACAGCATCTCTGCTCCCTCTCTAAGGACCCACAGAGAGATGTTGTCTGGTCCCACTGCCTTTGAGGTATCAAGTTCACATAGCTTCTTCACCTCCTCCTCGGCAATGTGTACCTTATCCAGCACTTGTTGGTGTACCTCCCTGTTCTGATTTCCTGGAGTCCTGCTTCCACTGTAAATACTTCTTTAAATCTCATGTTGAGCTCCTCACATAGCTTCTGGTTGTTTCTTGTGAACTCCCCATCATCCTTCCTCAGTCTGATTTCCTGGTCCTTGACTGTTGTTTTCCTCTTGATGTGGCTATACAACAGCTTTAGGTTAGACTTGACTTTCGATGCTATGTCATTTTCGTACTGTCGCTGAGCCTCTCTTCTCATCTGTGCGTATTCGTTTTTGGCTCTTTGGCTGATCTCTTTATTTTTCTGGGTCCTTTGTCTTCTGTACTATTTCCACTCTCTTCAGGTCGCTTGTTCTATCTAGGCTGGAATATTGCTGCACACTAACAGCACCTTTCAAGGCAGGTGAAATTGCTGACCTAGAAAATGTACAGAGAACCTTCACAGTACGCATAACGGAGATAAAACACCTCAATTGCTGGGAGCGCTTGAAGTTCCTGAACCTGTACTCCCTGGAATGCAGGCAGGAGAGATACATGACTATATACACCTGCAAAAATCCTAGAGGGACTAGTACCGAAATTGCACACAAAAATCACTCACTACAAAAGTAAAAGACTCGGCAGACGATGCAACATCCCCCAATGAAAAGCAGGGGTGTCACTAGCACGTTAAGAGACAACACAATAACTACCAGAGGCCCAAGACTGTTCAACTGCCTCCCAGCATACATAAGGGGGATTACCAATAGACCCCTGGCTGTCTTCAAGCAGGCACTGGACAAGCACCTAAAGTCGGTATCTGACCAGCCGGGCTGTGGCTCATACGATGGACTGTGTGCAGCCACCAGTAACAGCCTGGTTGATCAGGTTCTGATCCACCATGAGGCCTGGTCATAGACCGGGCCACGGGGGCGTTGACCCCCAGAACTCTCTCCAGGTAAACACCTAGTTTTTGCCTCTCTATACCTTTGGGTGAACCAAGGGAGAGATCAGTTTTTGTCTATGGGCTCCAGGAAGCCGAAGGGGAAACCTATGATGAAAGAAAAACAGGAGAAAAAAGAGCGATTGAAGGTATCATGAAGTTGATAGGCGAGGGCGACATGACCTAGGTGGCAAATTTTCGGAGAATTGGGTGGTTCGCAAGAAGGAAATGGCCTCTCAAAGTAATTTTCAAGGCAGAATCAACTTGAACAATGATCCTGCAGGAGAAAGCAGGGCTGAGAGACAAACTGGAGTTCCAGAGTGTGTACCTCGATCAAGACAGAACACAAGAGGAAAGGATGATACTGAAAGAGAGGGTTCAAAAACGAAAGGAGGAATGGAAGGAAATGACAAAGAAAAGCAGAATAACCCAGGCACAGGTGGAAGGGCAAACACAACCCCCAGAAACACCCACAGAAGGATTCCAACCACGACACCCCTAAGGCAACTGAACAATCTAAACGAACAATCACACACCGATCCCTCTGTCCCCACCCCCCACACCATGAACCCTACCCCAACAGCAACCCCCTATAGGAACTCTGCCTCCACCCCCACCACAACATCCCTATAGGAACTCTGCCCCCATCCCCACCACAACCCCCCATAGGCCCCTGCCAGGGCTCTTGCTCTCCCAACCCCAATATTCCCCCAGGACCACAGATTTAGAACATAAGCTGAAGGTTTGGTACACGAATGCGGATGGATTAATGAATAAATATGAGGAGTGGCATGAAGAATCAATGAGAAGTCCCCAAACATCACAGCAGTTACAGAAACAAAACTCACTGAGACAATAACAGATGCAATCTTCCCACCAGGATATCAGATCATGAGGAAAGATAGAAGGGGCAGAGGGAGAGGAGGGGTTGCACTGTTCGTAAAAAAACTGATGGAAATTTGAGAAAATGGGAGGCATAGACGAGATTGGAGAAATGGACTACATACTAGGTACACTTCAGTCTGGGGAGCACAATGTAGTCATTGAAGTGATGTATAAACTGCCACAGAACTGCAGGAGGCCAAGAGAGGAATATGAAGAGAGGAACAGAGCAATGGTCGACACACTGGCTGAGGTGGCAAGAAGAGCTCACTCGAGCAGAGCAAAGTTACTGGTTATGGGCGATTTCAACCACAGGGAGATTGACTGGGAAAACGTGGAGCCACATGGGGGTCCCGAAACATGGAAAGCCAAGATGATGGATGCGGTACTGGGAAACCTCATGCACCAACATGTTAAGGACACTACCAGAGTGAGAGGGGAGAACGAACCAGCAAGACTGGACCTTGTGTTCACCCTGAGTAGCTCAGACATTGAGCACATCACATATGAAAGGCCCCTTGGAGCTGGTGACCATGTGGTTATGAGCTTTGAATACATAGTAAAGTTACAAGTGGAGAGGGTAACAGGAGTTAAATGGGAAAAGCCAGACTATAAAAGACAGGACTACATAGGTTTGAGGAGCTTCCTGCGGTAGGTTCAGTGGGACAGAGAACTGGTAGGAAAGTCAGTAAACGAAATGATGGAATACGCAACAACAAAATGCAAGGAAGCAGAGGAAAGGTTCATTCCCAAGGGCAACAGAAATAATGGGAAGACCAGAACGAGCCCCTGGTTTACCCGACGGTGTAAGGAGGCAAAAACTAAGTGCAACAGAGAATGGAAAAAGTACAGCAGGCATAGAACACATGAAAATAGGGAGATTAGTCGCAGAGCCAGGAATGAGTATGCACAGGTAAGGAAGGAGGCCCAGTGACAGTATGAAAATAACATAGCATCAAAAGTCAAGTCTGACCCGAAACTGTTGTATAGCCACATCAGGAGGAAGACAACAGTCAAAGACCAGGTGATCAGATTAAGAACAGAAGGTGGGGAACTCACAAGAAACGATCAGGAGGTATGTGAGGAGCTAAACAGGAGATTTAAGGAAATATTTACTCTAGAGACAGGAAGGGCTTTGGGAAGACAGCACAGAGGGGAACATCAACAAGGAATATACCAACGGGTGTTGGATGTCATACGAACAAGGGAGGAGGAGGTGCAGAAGCTTCTAAGTGACCCTGATACCTCAAAGGCGATGGGACCGGCCATCTCCCCGCGGGTCCTTAGAGAAGGAGCAGAGATGCTGTGCATGCTCCTAACCACAATCTTCGATACATCCCTTGAAACTGGGCAACTACCTGAGATATGGAAGACGGCAAATGTAGTCCCCATTTTTAAGGAGACAGAAACAAGGCACTAAACTACAGACCTGTGTCTCTGACATATATACTATGCAAAGTCATGGAGAAGAATATCAGGAGGAGAGTGGTGGAGCACCTGGAACAGAACAAGATTATAAATGACAACCAGCATGGATTCATGGAAGGCAAATCCTGTGTCACAAACCTTTTGGAGTTTTATGACAAGACACGAGAGAGATGGGTGGGTGGATTGCATTTTCCTGGACTGCAGGAAGCCCTTCGACACAGTTCCTCACAAGAGATTAGTGCAGAAGCTGGAGGATCAGGCACACATAACAGGGAGGGCACTGCAATGGATCAGAATACCTGACAGGGAGGCAACAACGAGTCATGGTACATGATGAGGTATCACAGTGGGCGCCTGTGACGAGCGGGATCCCACAGGGGTCAGTTCTAGGACCAGTACTATTTTTGATATATGTGAATGACATGATGGAAGGGATAGACTCTGAAGTGTCCCTGTTCGCAGATGATGTGAAACTGATGAGAAGAATTAAATCGGATGAGGATCAGGCAGGACTACAAAGAGACCTGGACAGACTGGACACGTGGTCCAGCAACTAGCTTCTCGAATTCAACCCTGCCAAATGGAAAGTCATGAAGATTGGGGAAGGACAAAGAAGATCGCAGACAGAGTATAGGCTAGGTGGACAAAGACTGCAAACCTCACTCAAGGAGAAAGATCTTGGGGTGACCAGAACACCGAGCACGTCTCCGGAGGCATACATCAACCAGATAACTGCTGCAGCATACGGGCGCCTGGCAAACCTGAGAATAGTGTTCCGATACCTTAATAAGGAATCGTTCAAGACACTGTACACCGTGTACGTCAGGCCCATACTGGAGTATGCAGCACCAGTTTGGAACCCACACCTGGTCAAGCACGTCAAGAAGTTAGAGAAAGTACAAAGGTTTGCAACAAGGCTAGTTTCAGAGCTCAGGGGAATGTCCTACGATGAAAGGTTGAGGGAAATCGGACTGACGACACTGGAGGACAGAAGGGTCAGGGGAGACATGATAACGACATACAAGATACTGCGTGGAATAGATAAGGTGGACAGAGACAGGATGTTCCACAGAGGGGACACAGAAACAAGGGGTCACAATTGGAAGCTGAAGACTCAGACGAGTCACAGGGATGTTAGGAAGTATTTCTTCAATCAAAGAGTCGTCAGGAAGTGGAACAGCCTAGCAAGTGACGTAGTGGAAGCAGGAACCATACATAGCTTTAAGACGAGGCCTGACAAAGCTCAGGAAGCAGAGAGAAAGGACCTAGTAGCGATCAGTGAAGAGGCGGGGCCAGGAGCTGAGTCTCGACCCCTGCAACCATAATTAGTTGAGTACAATTAGGTGAGTACACACGCACACACACGCGCACACATACATACATACATACATACACACACACACACTTCCTTGAACCCAATATTGTGAGATGGGATACAATTTTTATCAAACATTAGTCACTGTTTCTTTAATAATTTACTCCTCCCCCTCCAAACTTTGGCTAGTTATATGTGGGTCAGTCGCTGATTAAGTCGCTTACCAACATAGTCAGTCATGGAAGAGTCCGAGACAAAGGAACATGTGGCTTGAAATCATGTAATGTGGGATCATGTCTTGGGATCATGTGGCTTTGGAATATGTGGATTGGGAACATGTGGTGGCTTAGGATCATGTAGCCGCTGCTCTGAGATGAGGTCAGCTGGAGGTGTGTAACTGGGACAGTGATAATTGGCTCAGAATCAGGTGGAGTATGAGAGGTTAATCCCAAGAGGCTTAGCCATGAAGAAGTGTGTGTCTAGCAAGTTAAGTCAGTGATGACATTTACTCTCACTGTCTGGTACTCACTTCCTCATTCATTGTCTGGTACTTACCCAGTCCCTCATTGTCTGGTACTCATCATTCACTGTCTGGTACTCACTGTGTGGTACTCAACGTCTGAAGTGCTATTTGGCAGATTCACTTTGTCTCACTATGTGTGACATTGTTAAAGTGGTTCCATACTAATAATGTAAACAAACCTCAAGTGCTGCTTGTTCCACCAGTGTCTGACCTATGTTCCTCGTCCCTGGTGATTATTACTGTTAAATAGCTATGTTCTTCCATCTTGTGCTAATTAATAACAAGAATTAAAAAAAAGAATACGACTTTCCCTTACTGAATCTAGCTATAGGTTACAGGTTTAACCTCACCTACTTAACAGGCTCTATTGTGTTCACTGATGAGTACCATCTGTATATATTTCAGGACAGAGCGAATGCGGGTGATAACAGCAATTATGATAAAGGAATGAAGAGGCAACTGGGACCACCTGGTGTTCAGTGTGGTCTTGACTACACTACACATGATTAACAGGTAGTGTAGAAGGGGTTAGTGAGACCCCGGTCATGGACCGGGGTCACACTATCCGCGGGGGCGTTGACCTCCCGGAACTCACTCCAGGTAGACCCTAGTGAGTTGCCAAAAGTCTGTAACTTGTGCTACTGATCCTACATCACACACAAACACACACTCTAGCGTCCCTCAGTATCACCCAGGACGTTATTCCTGGAGAGGGAGCAAGCAACTGTTCCCTCCTCCGTCACCACCACATCATCCACGTGTTCAGCTGTATATCCACATAAAACAAACTTAACAAACGTCAACAGTCTCTCATAATATTAACACGTAAATCCTTACTCGATTAGCGGTAATATAAATAATACTAATAAATATATAATAATAAACATATAATTATTATTATTGTATTATAATGATAATCTTCCAATGCTTGTACTCCATGATAAAGTAACGGAGCAGCAGCAGCAGCAGCAGCAGCAGCAGCAGCAGCAGCACCAGCAGCAGCACCAGCAGCAGCAGCAGCAGCAGCAGCAGCAGCAGCAGCAGCAGCAGCAGCAGCACCAGCACCAGCAGCAGCAGCAGCACCAGCAGCAGCAGCAGCACCAGCAGCAGCACCAGCAGCAGCACCAGCAGCAGCACCAGCACCAGCAGCAGCACCAGCAGCAGCACCAGCAGCAGCACCAGCAGCAGCAGCAGCACCAGCACCAGCAGCAGCAGCAGCACCAGCACCAGCAGCAGCAGCAGCACCAGCAGCAGCACCAGCAGCAGCACCAGCACCAGCACCAGCAGCAGCACCAGCACCAGCACCAGCACCAGCAGCAGCACCAGCAGCAGCACCAGCAGCAGCACCAGCAGCAGCAGCAGCACCAGCACCACCACCATCACTTTAGCAATTACATAACGGAGCAGCAGCAGCAGCACCAGCAGCAGCACCAGCAGCAGCACCAGCAGCAGCAGCAGCAGCAGCACCAGCACCAGCACCAGCACCACCACCATCACTTTAGCAATTACATAACGGAGCAGCAGCAGCAGCACCAGCAGCAGCACCAGCAGCAGCACCAGCAGCAGCAGCAGCAGCAGCACCAGCACCAGCACCAGCACCAGCAGCAGCAGCAGCACCACCACCATCACTTTAGCAATTACATAACGGAGCTGAGAAACTCACTCTCCAACAAGGTAGGGAACCAACGATAAATCTTAAGCATCTTCAAGCTTCACGACGCTTAAAGTATTTTTGCAGCACAAACACAAGCGCTCCAGTACCATTACTGTTTTTTTCCTTCGTCTTATCTGCGCAGTTTCGGACGGACACACACACACACACACACACACAACAACACACACCACAACACCCACACCACACAACCACACACACACACAAAAACACACACAAAAAACACACCACACAAACACACAAAACACAACACACAAAACACACACACAAAAAAAAACCACAAAAACACACACGCAAACACAAAACAAAACCCGCCAAATGCAGTCTGAAGATGGGGGAAGGGGAGAGAAGACCGACACAGAGTATTTAGGGGGCCCAAAATTTCTGCAAACTTTCACTCAAGGAGAAAGATTAGGGGTGAGTAAAATACCGAGCACGTCCCCGGCAGAAAATAAAACAGATAACTGATGCGGCATTGGCGCCGGGGCAAACCTGAGATTAGCGTTCCGATACCTCATAAGGAATCTTCAAGCTCTGTACATGTAAATAACAAAAAAAGGCACAATACCGTGACGGGAACGATACACAAAAACCCGCACAAGAAGAGAGAAGCTTACACACTTTTTTCGGCCCGACTTGGACCTTTCAAAAAGTCCACTAACGAGAAGTAGGCAGGGCGGGTATATATAGCAGGAAAAGTTAGTATAGTGGGGCATAGTAGCGGGGAATGGAAGTTAATGGGGAAGTAAAAGGGGGAGGAGCCAGTCAAAAACAAAGAAAGGAAGCACTGCAAGGGAGCTAGGTGCCCACAAAAGGGGGCTAGGTACCCACAAGGGGGGCTAGGTGCCCACAAGGGAGAGCAAAAAACACAGAGGTGGGGGGGGGGGGGAAAAAAATGAAATAAATAATGAAGGGAAAAGAAAACATGACAGAAGAAAACAACCCAGAAGGAAAAAGGGAAAAAGGAAAAGGGGAAAAGGGAGAAGAAGAAAAAGGAGGGAAACAGGTTAAGCCGGGGGTTCTTAATTTAATTTGAAGCATTTTCACGTGTCGTCAGCCCATACTGGAGTACGCAGCACCCGTTCGGAACCCACCCTGGTCAAACACGTCAAAAATTAGAGGGAAATGCAAAGGGTTTGCAACAAGGTTTGTTCCGGCTATGGGGAATGTCCTACAAAGATAGGTTAAAAAGGGAAAACGGCTACGACACGGAAAAAAAAAAGGAGGGGCAAGGAAAAAACATGATAACGACCCTCAAATACTGCTGGAATAGATAAGGTGGACAGAGAAGGGTGTTCCCGAGATGGGGACACAGAAAACCCCGGGGGCACAATTGGAACTGAAGACTCAGATGAGTCAAAAAGGGGTGTTAGGAAGTCTTTTTTTCAGCCACAGAGTTTTAGGAAGTGGAATAGTCTGCAAGTGATGTTTCAAGTGGGGCAGGTACCTTCGTAGTTTTTGGGGGGAGGTATAAAAAAAGCTCATGGGCAGGGAGAGAGAAACCCCGTAGCGGTTTGTGAAGAGGGGGGACCAGGGGGCTAAAGTGTCGACCCCTCAGCCACAATTTGGTAATTAGGTGAGCACACACCACACACACAAAAAAATTTAAAATAAAAATATATAAAAATATATTTAAAAAATAAATATTATTATTAAAATTTTATATTTATCCGTGCCCCATATGTAAAACTTGCGAATCCGGCTTAAATTGCAACGCTCTTCTTGCCAAATAAGGCAAGCGAAAATTTGCGCATGCAGTAATTTCGCAAAAAAAAAAAAAATGCTGAACCTAACAATAAAAATATATTTCATTGTGTTCGCTTATTATTAAATTATTGTAAACTTATCTAAAATATATTTAGTTGGAGTAGGCTAAATTAAATTGCGCTTGTTATAATAAGGTTAAGTTTTCTAAGGTACTTTTGGTACAAAATTATTAATTTTTACTTTAATATAAATGAAAAAATATATCTTTAAATGTATTTTTTAACTTGTTACCAGCAGGTATCAGAAATATTGCTGGAACACAGGTAAAAATTTGAAGAGAAACCTGAAGTACTACCTGCAAGTGGGAGATTATTAACCAGGTTATGTGGGCCGCTAGAAGGAACAGCCTAGTTGATCAAACAATGAACAAGGAAACCTTGCCTTAAGCCGTACTGCAAGGGTAGAACACTCAAAGCCAGCCGCAAGTAAGTCACAGTGGAAAAATGTATTAATACTCTCAGTGACGCAGCCAGCTCTCGTAAGTCGACCTGGATGGTGTTCCGGGGGTCAACACCCCCGCGGCCCGGTCCTTGACCACGCCTCCCAACATGCCTCACATGGTTCCCCTCACACTACTGCTAACCCTATTAAACGCCTGCTGCTGCTGCTGCTGCTGCTGCTGCTGCTCCTCCTCCTCCTCCCCTCCTCCTCCTCTCACGGGTCGAAACACCGTGACAAACCTGTGACCAGTTTCGAGGGTCATTATACCGTTGATACTTGAAGACAGGTTTCCTTGTAGACTGGTCAATCAGGATAACACAGTTACTATTAGAATTATACTGACAAGGTCCTAAATGCACTAGAAGACAAAAAGAATGCAGATGTAATATATACAGACTTTGCAAAAGCCTTCGACAAGTGTGACCATGGCGTAATAGCGCACAAAATGCGCGCTAAAGGAATAACAGGAAAAGTCGGTCGATGGATCTATAATTTCCTCACTAACAGAACACAGAGAGTAGTCGTCAACAGAGTAAAGTCCGAGGCAGCTACGGTGAAAAGCTCTGTTCCACAAGGCACAGTACTAGCTCCCATCTTGTTCCTCATCCTCATATCCGACAAGACAAGGATGTCAGCCACAGCACCGTGTCTTCCTTTGCAGATGACACCCGAATCTGCATGACAGTGTCTTCCATTGCAGACACTGCAAGGCTCCAGGCGGACATCAACCAAATCTTTCAGTGGGCTGCAGAAAACAATATGAAGTTCAACGATGAGAAATTTCAATTACTCAGATATGGTAAACATGAGGAAATTAAATCTTCATCAGAGTACAAAACAAATTCTGGCCACAAAATAGAGCGAAACACCAACGTCAAAGACCTGAGAGTGATTATGTCGGAGGATCTCACCTTCAAGGACCATAACATTGTATCAATCGCATCTGCTAGAAAAATGACAGGATGGATAATGAGAACCTTCAAAACTAGGGAGGCCAAGCCCATGATGACACTCTTCAGGTCACTTGTTCTATCTAGGCTGGAATATTGCTGCACTCTAACAGCACCTTTCAAGGCAGGTGAAATTGCCGACCTAGAAAATGTACAGAGAACTTTCACGGCGCGCATAACGGAGATAAAACACCTCAATTACGGGGAGCGCTTGAGGTTTCTAAACCTGTATTCCCTGGAACGCAGGAGGGAGAGATACATGATTATATACACCTGGAAAATCCTAGAGGGACTAGTACCGAACTTGCACACGAAAATCACTCACTACGAAAGCAAAAGACTTGGCAGACGATGCACCATCCCCCCAATGAAAAGCAGGGGTGTCACTAGCACGTTAAGAGACCATACAATAAGTGTCAGGGGCCCGAGACTGTTCAACTGCCTCCCAGCACACATAAGGGGGATTACCAACAGACCCCTGGCAGTCTTCAAGCTGGCACTGGACAAGCACCTAAAGTCAGTTCCTGATCAGCCGGGCTGTGGCTCGTACGTTGGTTTGCGTGCAGCCAGCAGCAACAGCCTGGTTGATCAGGCGCTGATCCACCAGGAGGCCTGGTCACAGACCGGGCCGCGGGGGCGTTGACCCCCGAAACTCTCTCCAGGTAAACTCCAGGTAAACAGCGGGACCAGACCCCAGGCTGATGGAGCAGGAAACTCTCGAAACAGGTCACAAATGAATAACAGGTAGAAAAAAAGAACTATAAATGCATGTGGGTCATTCGGCGGTGACTGTAACGATGCCACAACAAGCGGTGCACAGTACGCCACTTAGGCCAATCATGACGCGTTTTTTCTTAACTATTCGAATATACATACGTAGCAGCAGCAGAGAGCGAGCAGTGTGGGTGAGTGTAGTAAAGTGTGAAACACCGTTAAACCAACAAACACTGTTATCCCACACAACCACCTCGATATCATCTCCAAAAATCTCCCAGGTAATAATAGTAGCGGCAACGCAGTAAAAGTGTAAACAGCGGTGTAGTGACCATAACACGTGTACGAGAATGCCACTGGTGCGTAGGGAGGGGGAGGGACGGGGCCTGCCCAGTGTCCCCCAAACACCACTATCACACTCACAGTAACTCACACACCTCTATAAGTGAGTGGTATAGTGTGAGAAGGGCATTTTGCGGCACGTAGTATCGTATCTTGGAGAGGATCCCAACTGTTTTGGATACTTTTTTGGTTATGTGTTGGATATGGGTGCTGAAATTCAGGTTGTTGTCAAGGTATAGGCCTAGGAATTTGCCCTCATTATGTCTGGTAATTAGAGTGTTGTCGATCTTAATGTTAATTTGTGCATCTCGTGCGTGCGCCCTCGTGTGTGTATGTGCGCGCGCGCGCTAGTGTGGGGTGTATGATCCACTTAATATTTGTATTTATAACTCATTACAATTGTGACCAGGTGTGGACGTATCAGTGGTTCATTACTTTGTAATTTGCTCATGACTGTAACCATGTATAGGAGTGAAGCTGATTCATTACCTCTGTAACTTGCCATGATTGTGACCAGATCTACCTGGAGTTCATTACCTTTGTAACTAGTTCAGCTATCATAACTTTGGGGTCCAGTCACTGGACCCATTATGTACCTTTGTAATCTTTTGACTACCGCCCACAGGATGGGTATGGGGTGCATAATAAAGATATTAAACTAAAGTGTGTGTGTGTGTGTGTGTGTGTGTGTGTGTGTGTGTGTGTGTGTGTGTGTGTGTGTGTGTTGTGTGTGTGTGTGTGTGTGTGTGTGTGTGTTGGTGTGTGTGTGACTCAACAATCAATATTTGCACCAATAACTCACTACAGTTGTGACTGGGTGTGGAAGTGTGAATTGCTCATTACTCTATAATTTGTTCATGATTGTAGCCATGTATAAACGTAAGTAACCATTCTACAGAATTCATTACCTTTGTAATTTGTGAGCTCATTACCTTTGTACCTAGTTCAGCTATCAAAACTTTGGGGGCCCAGTCCCTGGACCCATTACGTACCTCTGTAATCTGTAAATACCTTTGTAACTTGTCATGATTGTGACCAGACCTACCTGGAGTTCATTACCTTTGTAAATTGTGAGTTCATTACCTTTGTAAATTGTGAGTTCATTACCTTTGTAAATTGCGAGTTCATTACCTCTGTTACTTGCTCAGCTATCAAAACTTTGGAGTCCAGTCCCTGGACCAATTATGTACCTCTGTAATCTTTTGACTACCGCCCACAGGATGGGTATGGGGTGCATAATAAACATATTAAACTAACTAACCTCACTCTCCAGCATCACAAGATGTATTTCTTTCGCTGTGTGATTCGAGCAAGGTATCTCCGGATTATAAAACAAACTCTAACTACACAATAGAGCGAAAAAACAACATGAAGGACTTCGCAGTGATGTCAGAGGATCTCACGTTCGAGTATCACAACAGTCATTATCA
Source organism: Cherax quadricarinatus (assembly GCF_026875155.1). Lineage (NCBI taxonomy): Eukaryota > Metazoa > Arthropoda > Malacostraca > Decapoda > Parastacidae > Cherax > Cherax quadricarinatus. The sequence goes on along the minus strand of NC_069407.1, from coordinate 50,940,226 downwards.
CAAATGCGAGGACAATGATAGCGTGTATAATGGGAACCTTCAAAACAAGAGATGCCAAGGCAATGATAATCCTCTTTAAGTCACTTGTTCTAACTAGGGTGACGTACTGATGAATACTAACAACCCCTTGCAAGGCAAGCGAAACTGCAGATCTGCAGAATGTACAGAGGACCTTCACTGCATGTATAAGTTCGGTAAAACAACCCAGTTTCTGGAAACGTTAGAAGTTTCTTGACCTGTGCTCCCTGGAGAGAAGAATTTACAACTGGAGAATTCTTGAGGGACTGTTCCCAAATCTGAAAACGGAAATCACTCTCTATGAAAGCAAAAGAATTGGTAGACGATGTAACATTGCCCCAGTGAAAAGCAGGGGTGCAGTGAGTACACTGAGAGAGTACACAAGTGTCAGGGGCCCAGGACTGCAACAACCTCCCATCATACATAAGAGATATTACCAATACACCCCTAATCTGTCTTTAAGAGGAAACTGGACAGATCCTTAAAATCAGTGCCTGACCAGCCGGGTTTTAGTTCGTACGTTGAAATGCGTGTGGCCAGCAGTAAATGCCTGGTTGATCAGGCCCTGATCCACCCTGAGGCCTGGTCATGGACCAGGCAGCGGGGGCGTTGACCCCTGGAACACCCTGCAGGTAGACTCCAGGTAGATAGAACACATACTATGTTCTCAGAGAATGTAGACTGAATTGTGAGCAGCTGTTTCACTGTTGTTATAACAAAGACCTAAGATTACCCCCCCTCTCCTCCCTGCCTTCCATCATTAACTCCCTGCCTTCCATTACCTCCCTGTGTTCCCTTATTACCTCCCTGCCTTCCATCATTAACTCCCTGCCTTCCATTACCTCCCTGTGTTCCCTTATTACCTCCCTGCCTTCCTCATTACCTCCCTGTCATCCCTCATTACCCCCCCTGCTTCCAATCAATTAACTCCCTGTGCCTTCCATCGTAACCTCCCTGCCTTCTTCATTACCTGATACCCTGCCATCCTTGCCTCAATTCCACCCTTGCCTCATTCCTTCCCTCCTCCCTGCCTTTACTTGCTTTCATTTTTCTTCATCCTCCCTGCTTCCTTGCTTCATTTCCCTGTCCATCCCCCTGCCTTTCCTTGCTTCATTTCTCTTCCAACCCTCCCCTGCCTTCCTTGCTTACAATTCCTTCCATCCGCCTGCCTTCCTGCGTTCATTCCTTCATCCTCCCTGGCCTCCTTGCACATTCCTTCCACCTCACTAGCCTTCCTGCTTCATTCCATCCATTCTCCTGCCTTACTTGTTTCATATTCCTTCCATTCTCCCTGCCTTCCTTGCTTCATTCCTTCCATCCTCCCTGCCTTCCTTGTTTCAATCCTTCCATCCTCCCTGCCTTCCTTGCTTCATTCCTTCCATCCTCGCTGGCCTTGTTGTTTCATTCCGTCCATCCTCCCTGCCTTCCTTGCTTCATTCCTTCCATTCTCCCTGCCTTCCTTGCTTCATTTCTTCCATCCTCCCTGCCTTCCTTGCTTCATTCCTCCCTGTCTTCCTTGCTTCATTCCTTCCTGCCGTTCGTTGCTTCATTCCTCCCTGTTCTTCCTTGCATAAAATTCCTTCCTGCCTTCGTTGCTTCATTCCTCCCTGCCTTCCTTGCTTCATTCCTTCCTGCCTTCCTTGCTTCATCCATCCATGCCTTCCTTGCTTCATTCCTTCTTCCTTCCTTCGTTGCTTCATTTCCTCCCTGCCCTTCGTTGCTTCATTCCTCGCTGCCTTCCTTGCATTCCCTCCTGCCTTCGTTGCTTCATCCACCTGCCTTCCTGCTTCAGTTCCTTCCTCCCTTTCTTGCTTGCATTCCTCCCTGCCTTCCTTGCTTCATTCCTTCCTGCCTTCCTTGCTTCATTCCTCCCTGCCTTCCTTGCTTCATTCCTCCCTGCCTTCCTTGCTTCATTCCTCCCTGTCTTCCTTGCTTCATTCCTCCCTGCTTTCCTTGATTCATTCCTTCCTGTCATCGTTGCTTCATTCCTCCCTGTCTTCCTTGCTTCATTCCTTCCTGTCTTCCTTGCTTCATTCCTCCCTGCCTTCCTTGCTTCATTCCTCCCTGCCTTCCTTGCTTCATTCCACCGTCTTCCTTGCTTCATTCCTCCATGTCTTCCTTGCTTCATTCCTTTCTGCCTTCCTTGCTTCATTCCTCCCTACCTTCCTTGCTTCATTCCTCCCTGTCTTCCTTGCATCATTCCTCCCTGTCTTGCTTCATTCCTTCCATCATCCCTGCCTTCCTTGCTTCATTCCTCCCTGTCTTCCTTGCTTCATTCCTCCCTGCCTTCCGTGCTGCATTCCTCCCTGCCTTCCTTCCTTCATTTCTCCTGTCTTCCTTGCTTCATTCCTCCCTGCTTTCCTTCATTCCTCCCTTTCTTCCTTGCTTCATTCCTCCCTGCCTTCTTTGCTTAATTCCTCCATGGCTTCCTTGGTTTATTCCTTTCTGCCTTCCTTGCTTCATTCCTCATTGCCTTCCTTGCTTCCTTCCTGCCTTCGTTGCTTCATTCCTTCCTGCCTTCCTTGCTTCATTCCTCCCTGCCTTTATTCCTTCATTCCTCCCTGTCTTCCTTGCTTCATTCCTCACTGCCCTCCTTGCTCATTCCTTCCTTCCTTCATTCCTCCCTGTCTTCCTTCCTTCATTCCTCCCTGCCTTCGATGCTTCATTCCTTCCTGCCTTCCTTGCTTCATTCCTCCCTGCCTTCATTGCTTCATTCCTGTCTTCCTTCATTCCTCCGTCTTCATTGCTTCATTCCTTCCTGCCTTCCTTGCTTCATTCCTCCCTGCCTTGCTTCATTACTCCCTGTCTTCCTTGCTTCATTACTCCCTGTCTTCCTTGCTTCATTCCTCCCTCCCTTTCCCTTTTCTTCTTCTCCCTTCTTTTTTGCTTCATTCCCCCCTGCCTTCCTTTTCCCCTTTCCCTACCTTTCCCTTCTTCCCACCCCCTTCCTTTCCTTTCCCTTCCTTTTTCATTTTTTCCCTGCCCCCTTCCTTCATTTCCCCTTCCCTGCCTCCTTCTTTTCCCTCCCTGTTTTCCCTTTTTTGTTTTATTCCCCCCTTCCCTTCCCCCCTTTGCCTTCCCTTTCTTCCCTTTCCCCTTGTTTTCCTTCTTCCCCCCTTTCTTCCTTCTTCTTTCCCTCCCTGCCTTTTTGCTTTTTCCCTCCTGCCCTTCCCTTTTTTCCTTTTTTCCTTGCTTCATTTCCCCCTTGTTTCCCTTGTTTCCCTTCCTGCCCCTTTGGGTTTTCCCTTTCCCTTCCCCGGGCCCTTCCTTGCTTTTTCCCCCCCCTGCCTTTTTCCTTCATTCCTCCCGGGTTTTCCCTTGTTTCTTTCCCCCTTCCCACCCCTGCCTTTCCCTTCCTTCTTTTCCCCCCTTCCCTTTTTTCCCCCCTTCCTTGGCTTCATTCCCCCCTGTTTCCCTTGCTTTTTTCCCTCCCTGTTCTTTTTCTTCTTTCCCCTTTCTCTTCCCGTCCTTGGGCTTCTTTCCTTTTCCCGGGGCCTTTTTTTTTCCTTTTTGCTTTTTTTTTCCTTTTTTTTTCCCTTTTGGGTTCCCTTTTCCTCCCTTTTTTCCCTTTCCCTTCTTCCCTTCCATTCCTTCCTTCCTTCTTTCCCTCCCTGCCCTTCCCTTTGTTTTCATTTTCCCTGTTTTTCCTTTTGTTTCCCATTTTTCCCTGCCCCCTTCCTTCACCCCTTTCCCTGCCTTCCTTGCTTCTTTCCCTTTCCCCCTTTCCCCTTGCTTCTTTCCCTTTCCCTTGCCTTTCCTTCCCTTCATTCCCCCCGGCCTTCCCTTTTGTTTTAAATTCCTTTCTTTGGGTTCCCCCTCCCTTCTTCCTTCTTTTCCCCCCTTTTTCCTTTTTCATTCCCCCCTGTTTCCTTTGCTTCTTTCCCCCCCTTTCCTTCCTTGCTTAAACCCCTTTCCCGCCCTTCTTTTCCCCTTCTTCCTTTTTCTTTCCTTTCCCTCCCTTCTTCATTTTCCCTTTGCCCTTCCCCTTAATTCCCCCCTTTGCCTTCCTTGTTCATTCCCCCTTTGCCTTCCTTGGGCTTCATTTTCCCCCCCCCTTCCCTTTTGTTTCCCCCTTTTTTCCCCCTCCTGCCTTCCTTGCTTCATTCCCCTGTTTTCCTTTTTTCCCATTCCTCCCCCCCTTTCCCCTTCTTTTTCCCTTTCCCTTTTTCCTTCCTTCATTCCCCCCCTCCCTTCCCTTGTTTCTTTCCCCCTGCTTCCCTTGCTTCATTTTTCCCGGCCCTTCCCCCTTTTTAATTCCCTTTCCCTCCCTTTCCTTGCTTCCCCCTCCCCCTTTCCCTTGTTTTATTCCTCCCCTGCCTTCCTTCTTTCTTCCCCTTCCCTCATTTCCTTCCTTGTCTTCCTTCTTTTCCTCCCGGGCCCCTTCTCATTCCTCCCCTTCCTTTTTAAATTCCCCCGGCCTTCCTTCCTTCATTCCTCCCTCCCTTTTTTTTCCCTTTCCCTTTCCTCCCTTTCTTCCCTTTCCCTTCTTTTCCCTTTCCTTCCCCTTTTCCTTTCCCTTCATTCCCCCCTTTTGTTTTCCCTTTTTTCCCATTCCCCCCTGTTTTCCCCTTCCCCTTTTCCTCCCTCCCCTTTCCCCCTCTTTCTTTTCCTTTCCCTCCTTCCTTGTTCATCCCCCATCCCCCTTCCTTTTTTCCCTTTCCCTGCCCCCCTTTATTTCCTTTCCCTTTTTTCCTTTCCCCTTCCCTTTTTCCCCTTCCCCTGCCTTCCTTCCTTTCCTTCCTCCCCTTCCTTTCATTCTTCCCCTCCCTTTTTTGCCTTCCTTTCCCCTTCTTCCTCCCCCCTGCCTTCCTTCTTCCCCCCTGTTTTTGGTTTTATTCCCCCTGCTTCCTTCCTCCCCCCTTCCTTCCTTTTTTCCTCCCCTCCCTTTCCTTTTTCCCTTTCCCCTTCCTTCCTTTTTCCCTTCCCCCCTTGCCTTTCTTCCCCCTCCCTGTTTTCCCTTTCATTCCTCCCTCCCTTTCCCTTCCCTTCCTGGCCCCCTTCTTTTCCCCCGGGCCTTTCCCCTTCCTTCTTCCCCCCTGCCTTCCTTCATTCCTCCCTTTTTTCCTTTGCTTCATTCCTCCCTGCCTTCCTTTTTTTCCTCCCTCCTTTCCTTTCCCTTTCCCTTCCCTGTTCCCTTCTTTCCCCCTCCCGCCCCTTCTTTCCTCCCCCCTTTCCTTTCCTTCATTCCCCTCCCTCCCTTCCTTCATTCCTCCCTCCCTTTTCCCTTCCTTCTTTTCCCCCCTCCCCTTTCCTTCCCCCCTGCCTCCTTTCCCCATTCCTCCCTCCCTTTCCCTTTCCCCTTTTTCCCTTTCCCCTGTTCCCTTCTTTCCCTCCCCCCTTTTTTTTCCCTTCTTTCCCTCCCCCCCCTTCCTTCATTCCCCCCCTTTTTTCCCTTTGTTCCCTTCCCCCCCTTTCCCTTTTCCCTCCTCCCTTTCCCTTTTTCCCCCCCTCCCTTTTCCTATTCCCCCTTTTCCCCCTTTTTCCCTTCCTCCCTGCCCCCCTTTTTAATTCCCCCCGGGCTTCCTTTTTTCCTTTTTTCCCTTCTTTTTCCCCCCTTCCCTTCCATTCCCTTTCCCTTTTCTTCCCCCCCTCCCCCTTCCCTTTCCCCCCTTTTTTTCCCTTTCCCTTTGCCTTCCTTCCCTTTATTCCTCCCTCCCTTTTCCTTCTCCTCCCTGTCTTCGTTTTCTTTTCCCCCTCCCCTTCTTGTTTCCATTCCTTCCTTTCCCTTTCTTCCCCCCTGTTTTCCCTTTTCCCCCTTCCTCCTGTTTCCCTTCTTCTTTCCCCCCCCTGCCTTTTCCCTTCTTTCCCGCCCTGCCTTCTTTGCTCTTTCCCTTGTTTTCCCTTTCTTCCCCCCTCTTCCTTCTTTCCTTTCCCTCCCTTCCTTATTTTTCCCTTTCCCTGTTTTCTTCCCTCCCCCCTGCCTTCCTTCCTTAAATTTTCCTCCCTGTCTTCCTTCCTTTTCCCTCCCTCCCCTTCCCTTGTTTCTTCCCCCCTTTTCCCTTCCCTTTGGGCCTTCTTTCCCTCCCCTCCCTTTCCTTCATTCCCCCCCCCCTTTCTTCCTTGCTTCATTCCTCCCTTTTTTTCCCTTGGGCTTCGGGCCTTTTCTCCCTTTCCCTTTGCTTTCTTCCTCCTTCCTTGCTTTTTTTCCTTTCCTGCCTTCCTTGCTTCTTTCCTTCCTGCCTTCCTTGTTTGGGGGGTTCCCTCCCTGCCTTTTTCCTTATTCCTCCGTTTTCCCTTGCTTCTTTCCCTCCCGTTTTCCTTGTTTCATTTCCTTCCTTTTCCCTTCCTTCTTCCCTTTCCCCCTGTTTCCCTTCTTCACCCCTTCCCTGCCTTCTTCCCTTCATTCCTTCCGGCCTTCCTTGCTTCTTTCCCCCCTTGTTCCTTGCTTCATTCCGGGTCTTCCTTCCAATTTCCCGGTTTTCCCTTCCCTTATTCCTTCCTCCCCTTCCTTGCTTCATTCCTCCCTGCCTTCCTTCTTTCTTTCCTTCCTTTATCCCTTCCCTTCCTTCCCCCCATTTCCCTTCCATTTTTCCCTGCCTTCCTTGTTTTCTTTTCCCCCTTGCCCCCCCTTCATTCCCCCGGGGGTTTTTCCTTGCTTAAATTCCCCCCTCCCTTCCTTCTTCTTTCCCCCCTGCCTTCCTTGTTTAAACCCCTTTCCCTGCCTTTTTTTTCCTTTCTTTCCTTTCCGCCCCCTTGCTTCATTCCTTCCTTCCCCTTTGCCTTCCTTGTTTTCCCTTCTTTTTTCCCCCGGGCCCCCCCTTTGGGCTTCTTTCCCCCTGTTTTCCCCTTGTTTTCTTTCCCTCCCTGTTTCCTTGCTCTTTCCTTTCCCTGCTTCCTTGCTTTCATTCCCCCCTTGCCTTCCTTGCTTCATTCCTTCCTGTCTTCCTTGCTTCTTTCCCCCCTTCCCTTTCCCTTCTTTCCCCTTTTCCCTTTGTTTCCCTTTTTCCTTTCCCTTTTTTCCTTTCCCTTCCTTGCTTTTTCCCCCCTTTCCCTTTCCCTTTCCCTTTTTCCCTTTCCCCTTCATTCCTTTCCCTTTGCCTTTTTTCCCCTTCCCCTCCCCTTCCTTTTATTCCCCCCCTGCCCTTTCCTTTGTTCTTTCCCCTCCCTGCTTCCTTGTTTATTTCTCCCTTTCCTTGCTTCTTTCCCCCTTCCTTTTCCCCCTTTCCCTTTGCTTCTTTCCCCCCTCCATTTTCTTCCCTTTTTGCTTTTTCCCTTTCCCCCTCCCTTTCCCTTTTTTTCCTTCCATCCTTCCTTCTTTTCCCTCCCTCCCCTTTCCTTTGGCTTCATTCCTCCCTGCCTTCCTTGCTTCTTTTCCTTTTCCCGTTCCTTTCCTTCATTCCTCCTTTTTCCCTTGTTAACCCTTTTTCCGGGGTTTTCCCTTGCTTTTTCCTCCCTGCCTTTTTTCCCTTCCCCCTTTCCTTTTTCTTTCCCTTTCCTTTTTCCCTTTCATTTCCTTTTCCCTCCCTTTTGCCTTTCCCTTCATTCCTCCCTCCTTCCTTCTTCCCCCCTTGCCTTCTTTTTTTTCCTCCCTCCTTCCTTCTTTCCCCTCCCTCCCTTTCCTTTCCTTCATTCCTTTCCCCCCCCCTTTCCTTCCTTCTTTCTTCCTTTCCTCCCCCTTCCTTCTTTCCCTCCCTCCCCTTTTTTCCTTCATTCCTCCCTCCCTTTCCTTTCATTCCCCCCTTGCCTTCCTTGTTTCCCTCCCTCCCTTTCCCTTGATTCCTCCCCCCCCTTTCCCTTGATTCCCCCCTTCCTTTATTCCTCCCTTTTTCCTTTGCTTCATTCCTCCCTCCCTTTCCTTTTTTATTTCCTCCCTCCCTTTCCCCTTCTTCCCCCGGGCCTTTTCCTTCTTTTCCCCCCTTTTCCCTTCATTTTCCCTCCCTCCCTTTCCCTTTTCTTTTCCCCCCCGCCTTCCTTCTTTCCTCCCTCCCTTTCCCTTTCCTTCATTCCCCCCTTTGCCTTTTCCTTCCCCCCCTGCCCCTTTCCCCATTCCCCCTGCCTTCCTTCCTTCATTCCCCCTTTGCCCCCTTCCTTCCCTCCCCCCTTTTTTTTGCCTTCCCCCGGGCCTTCCTTAAATTCCTCCCTCCCTTTCCCTTTCCTTCCTTCCTTATTCCCCCCCCTGTTTTCCCCCATTCCTCCCTCCCTTTCCCCTTGTTCCCTTTCCTTTTCCCTCCCTTTCCCCTTTTCTTCCCCCCCTGCCTTTCCCTTCTTTCCCCCTCCCTTCCCCCCGTTTCCCTTCCCCATTCCTCCCCTGTCTTTTCTTTTCCTCCCTGCCTTCCTTTTTTTCCCCTGCCTTCCTTCATCCTCCCTGCCTTCCTTCCCCTTCCCTTCCCCCCCTGTTTTCCCTTTCCCTCCCTGCCTTCCTTCCTTCCTCCCCCCCCTTCCCTTCATTCCTCCCCTTTTCCCTTTCCCTTCCCTTTGTCTTCCTTTCCCCCCCTCCCCTTCCCTTTCCTTCCCTTTCCCTTTTCTTCCTTCATTTTCCCTCCCTTTTTTGCCTTCCCCCCTCCCTTTCCCTTTTCTTCCCCCGGGCCCCCTTTCATTCCTCCCGGGCCTTTTTTTTATTCCTCCCTGTCTTCATTCTCCCTGCCTTCCTTCTTTCCCCTCCCTTTTTCCCTTCTTTCCCCTCCCTCCCTTTCTTTGTTCTTTTTCCTCCCTTCCTTCCTCCCTGCCTTCCTTCTTTCCCCCCTTTTTTCCTTCTTTTCCCCCTTTTTTCCTTGTTCTTTCCTCCCTCCCTTCTTGTTTTTTTTCCTCCATGGTTTTCCTTGGTTTATTTCCTTTTCCCTTCCCCTTTCCTTGTTCTTCCTCATTCCCTTTTCCTTGCTTCCTTCCTGCCTTCGTTGCTTCTTTCCCTTTCCTCCCTTTCCCCGCTTCATTCCTCCCTGCCTTTATTCCTTCACCCCTCCCTGTTTTTCCCCCTTGTTATTCCTCAGGCCCCCCCCTTGCCATTCCTTTTTCCCTTTCATTCCTCCCTGTTTTTCCCTTTCCCTTTCTTTCCCTCCCGGGCCTTCGTTTGCTTCTTCCCTTCCTCCCTTTCCCTTTGCTTCTTTCCCCTCCCTGCCTTTTGCTTCATTCCTGCCCTTCCTTCTTTCCCTTTCCGCTTCATTGCTTTTTTTTTTCCTGCCTTCCTTCCCCTTAAATTCCTCCCTGCCTTGCTTCATTATTTCCCTGTTTTCCCCTTGTTTCTTTAAACCCCGGGTTTCCCTTTTGTTTTCTTTCCCTTTCCCTCCCTTTCCTTTTCTTCTTCCCCTCCCGGGTTTTCCTTGCTTCATTCCCCCTCCCTTCCCTTCTTTCCCCTCCCGGGTCTTCCTTGCTTCTTTCCCTCCCTGTTTTCCCTTGTTCTTTCCCTTTCCCCGTTTTCCCTTCTTCACCCCTTTCCCTCCCTTTCTTGGTTCATTCCTTCCTCCTTTCCTTGCTTTTTCCCTTCCCTCCCTTTCCTTTGGGCTTCTTTCCCTTCCACTTTTTTTTCCTTGCTTGATTCCCCCCCTGTTTTTCCTTGCTTCATTCCTCCCTGTCCCCTTGCTTCATTCCTCCCTGTTTTTTTCCTTGCTTAAATTCCTCCCGTTTTCCCCTTGTTTTCATTCCCCCCTGTTTTCCCCCTTGTTTTCCTTTCCCTTTCCCTGTCTTCCTTGCTTAAATTCCTGCTTCCTTGTTTTAAATTTTTCCCCTGGCTTCCTTTTTAAATTTCCCTTTCCCTTTCCTTTTCCTTCTTTTCCCCCTCCCTTTCCCTGCTTCATTCCTTCCTATCTTTTCCCTGCCTTCCCCCCTTGCTTAAATTTTCTTCCATTCTCCCTGCCTTCCTTGCTTAAATTCCCCCCCTGTTTTCCTTCCCCTTCATTCCTCCCTTCTTCCTTGTTTTCTTCCTCTTTTTGCCTTCCTTGTTTCATTCCCCCCTGCCCCCTTTTCATTCCCCCCCTTCCTTGTTTAAACCCTTTCCATCTTCCACCCCTTCATTGTTTTCTTTCCTTCTTCCCCCTTTGCCTTCCTTGCTTCATTCATCTCGGCCCTTCCTTGCCATTCCCCCCCTGCCTTCCTTCATTCCTCCCTGTTCCTTGCTTCTTTCCCCTCCCTCCCTTTTCCTTTGCTTCTTTCCCTTTCCCCCTTCCCTTGTTCTTTTCCCCCCTTGGCCTTCCTTGCTTCTTTCCTTCCTCCCTTTCCCTTGCTTCTTTCCCCCCTCCCTTCTTCCCTCCTGCTTCCTTGCTTCTTTCCCTTTCCTCTTCCTTGCTTCATTTTCCTCCTTTTTTCATTCCTTCCTTCATTCCTCCCTGCCTTCCTTCTTCCCCCTGCCTTGTTTTATTCCCCTTTTTCCCTTCTTCATTCCTCCCTCCCTTCCTTGTTCTTTTTCCTCCCTGCCTTTTCATTCCTCCTCCTTCCTTCATTCTCCTGCCCCTTCTTTTCCTCCCTGTTTCCTTTCATTCTCCCTGCCTTCCTTCATTCCTCCTCCCTTTCCTTTCATTCCTCCCTGCCCCTTCCTTTTTCCCCTCCTGCCTTCCTTCTTATTCTTCCTCCCTTTCCCTTCATTCCCCTCCCTTTTTTTTTCCTTGTTCATTCCTCCCTCCTTTCCCTTTTTATTCCTCCTCCCTTCTTTCCCTCCCCCCCTTCCCTTCTTCCCTTTTCCCTGCTTCCTTCTTCCCTCCCCTGCCCCCCTTCTTCCCTCCCTGCCTTCCTTCCTTCTTCCTCCCGCCTTCCTTTTTTCCCCCCTGCCTCCCTTCTTCCTCCCTGCCTTCCCTTTCCCTTCTTCCTCCCCGCCTTCCTTCATTCCCCCCTCCCTTCTTTCTTATTCCTCCCTGTTTTCTTCCCCCTCCTTCCTTTCCTCCCTCCTTCCTTTCCTCCCTCCCTTCCTTATTCCTCCCTGCCCCTTTGTTCCCCCCTTTTGTTCCTTGTTCATTCCTCCCTGCCCTTTCATTTCCCCCCCTTTCATTCGTTTCCCTGTTCCTTTCTTTCCGCTTCCTTTCATTCCCCCTTGTCGCCTTCCCCCGTTTTCCTTCCTTTCCCGCCTTCCTTTTTCCCGCCCTTTTCACCCCTTTTTCTTTCCCGCCCTTTTCCTTTCCCCCCGGTTCCCATTCCTTGAAAAAGCCTAGTATCCAGGAATTAATCTGTATCCCTATATTAAAGAAATAAAAAGGGTTTGCAAATTTAATAAAAAAGGGCACTTATAAGTTATCCCCGGGAAACTTGATAAAAAGGCAATTATCAAGTTTCGCCAGGAATTTGTAAAAAGGCAACTTTCAAGTTATCGCCAGCCTTGTTTTTAAAAAAGCACTTATCAAGTTATCCCCGGAATTTGATAAAAAGAAAAAACTTATCAAGTTATGCCAAACTTGATAATAAAGAAACTTTTCAAGTTATCGCAGGAATTTGTAAAAAGCAACTTATAAGTTTCGAGGAACTTGATAAAAAGGGCAATTATCAAGTTATCCCCAGGAACTGAAAAAAGGAAAACTTATCAAGTTATCGCCAGGAATTGAAAACAAAGGCAATTTATCAAGTTATCGCCAGGTTGATAAAAACATTATAAAGTTATGCCGGGAATTGATAAAAAGGGAATTATAATTTATCCCAGGAATTTGATAAAAAGACAACTTATCAATTATCGCCGGGAACTTGATAATAAAGAAACTTTCAATTTATCCCGGGAAAACTTGATAATAAAGACAACTTATCAAGTTATCGCCAGGAACTTGATAATAAAGACAACTTATCAAGTTATCGCCAGGAACTTGATAATAAAGACAACTTATCAAGTTATCGCCAGGAACTTGATAATAAAGACAACTTAAGTTATCGCCGGGGAACTTTAATAAAGAAAATTACAAGTTTCGCCGGGGAATTGTAAAAAAACAATTTAATTATCGCCGGGAAATTTGATAAAAGCAACTTATAAATTACGCCGGGAAACTGAAACAAAGGCAATTTTCAATTTATCGCCAGAACTTGTAAAAAAGACAACTTATCAATTTGCGGGAAATTTTGAAAAAAAGGCAACTTATCAATTATCGCCGGGAACTTGATAAAAAAGAAAAAACTTACAATTATCGCCGGGAACTTGATAAAAAAGACAACTTATAAAAGTACGCCAGGAACTTGAAAAACACGGGGAAAAGGTGTAAGAGTCAAGGTGTTCCACCTCGCCCCGGGCTACACATATCCTTTTTTTAATGGGAGGCGTAAACCCACGGGGGTACATGTAAGGATCACATTTTGTCAAGGTTTTACCTCTGTTGAATATAAATAAAGCTCGTACCTTCATTATTTCTTTTAAAATTATTTTTATTATCTACAATTTAAAGGGGAAAAAGCGCAAGGGGGAAATTCCAGTTCAGTAAACTTTTCGATTTTTAAAATTTTCTATAAATGGAAAGGGGGTTAAATTTTTTGCACTCTGCGCTTTTACTTGTGTCAATCAAAATGTTAATTTGACATGATAAATAATTTTTGGAAATATAAACCATTGCAGTAAAATGTTACCCTTTATTGACTACTTTTCGCCCACAAGTGGGCTTTTTCAAGTCAAAAAAAAAAACGACTTGAAAAAGCCACTTTTGGGGGCGAACGTTCAAAAAGGATCACATTATACGCTAGTGTTTATATTTCCATTGTGTCGGTATTTTTACCATTTTTTTTTTCCCGAAATAATGTTACCAAATTAAACAAATTTTAAACCCCATTCATCTTGACTTTCCAGTGTTTTTAACAGTGTTTTTTGGGGTTGTTTTCCCTTTTTTGTTTAGTCACTGCTAGAGGGCTGCAAGCGGTACCAGCACGCTTCAGACAAAGTGTGGACCAGTCACTGCTTCATGACACAGTGATGGGACCATCCTGCTTCATAACGTGATGGTTTCCCGTCACTGCTTATACACAGTGTGGTACCAGTCACTGCTCTGACACAGTGTGGGACCGTCACTGTTCATGACACAGTGTGGGACCAGTCCCCTGTTTATGCCAGTGTGGTACCATCACGCTTTATGACCATGTGTACCAGTCACTGCTTCATGACACATGATGTACCAGTCATGTTCATGACACGTGATGGGACCGTCACTGCTTCTGACACGGAGGTACCAGTCATGCTTCATGACACATGATGACCAGTCACGCTCATGACACAGTTGTACCAGACTGCTAATACCATGTGTACAGTCACTGCTTCATGACACGTGATGTCCAGTCACGCTTCTGACACGGATGTAAGTCACTGCTACATGCACAGTGATGGTACCCGTTACTGTTCATGACCAGTTTTATACCGTCACTGCTTCATGACAATGAAGTACCCGTCATTTTTTTTCATGACCCGTAGGGCCCGTCCGCTAATACACGTGATTACCAGTCACTCTCATGAAAGTGATGTACCCGTCCCCCTGCTATGACACAGTGTGGGACCGACTGTTCGACACCCCTGATGGTCCCGTCACGCTTCAGCACGTGATGGTCCCGTCACTGCTTCAGGGCAAGTTTATGGTACCCGCACGCTTCAGAAAAAGTGATGGTACCAGTCACTGCTTCAGACACAGTGAGTACCCGCATGCTTCAGGGAAAAGTGATGGTACCAGTCACTGCCTGACACAGTGTGTACCGTCATGCTCAGGGCACAGTTTTGTACCGTCACTGCTCATGACACGTGATGTACCGTCCTGCTTCATGACCATGGATGGAAGTTACTGCTTATGACACATGGGTACCAGTCACTGCTACCTGAACAGTGATGGTACCAGTCATGCTTCATGACCGTGATGGACCAGCATGTTTATGACACTGATGGCCAGTCACTGTTTAGCCAGTGAGGTACCTTTTCTGTTAAGAACAGTGAGGTACAGTCACTGCTTATGAACAGTGATGTACCATCATGTTATGACACAGTGTGTACCAGTCAGCTTCATGCACAGTGATGGTCCAGTACTGCTTACACATGGTTTTTTACCAGTCACTGCTTATGACACATATGTACCAGTATGCTCATGAAAAGTAAAGTACATCACGCTACAGACCGGGATATCCAGTCACCCCAAAAAAACAGTGATGTCCCTCATGCTTCATGACCCCGTGATGGTACCAGAAATGTTCAGACACAGTGGGTCCAGTCACTGCTTCAAAAACACAGTGATGGACCGTCACTGCTTTTAGACCAAAGGGTGGACCAGCACTGCTTCAGACCAGTGTGGTACCAAACCCCCCTGCTTCATACACAGGATGGTACCAGCACTCTTCCGACCCTGATGGTACAGCACTGCTCAGAACAGTGATGTACACACTGTCAACACGTGTGTACCAGCACTTCAGAACCCGTGATGTCCATCACTGCTTCAACACGTGATGACCGTTACTGTTCAGACACAGTGTTTGGGACACCCCTGTAAAGAAACCCCTGATGGTACCCGCCTGCTACATAAAATGATGGGCCACCTCTTCAGACACGTGATGGTACCCTCACTTCTACACAGTGATGGTACAGCATGCCATGACACAGTGTGGTACCAGTCACTGCTCAGACAGTGATGGGGACCACCTGTTCAGACACGTGAGGTACCATCACTTCTGACACAGGGGTACCAGCACTGACATGACACAGTGATGTACCAGCCTGTTTATCCCGTGATGGTGGGCCCCCCCGCCAAAAAAAAGGGGGGGGGTTCCCCATGCTCAGCACATGATGGTACCAGCACTGTAAAAGACAGTGATGGGACAGCACTGCTCAAGACACGAGATTTGTCCAGCCTGCCTTTCAAGACACAGTTATGGGTACCAGCACGCCATCCCGTGGGAAAGTTACCAAGTCACAGCTTCTCCCCGTGATGGTACCAGAACTGCCATCCCGTGAGGACCAGCACGTTCTCAGGATGGTCCAGTCACTGCTCATCACAGTGAGGTACCGCACTGCTCTCCCGTGAGGTACCAGTTACTAGCATGACACAGTTTTGTACCAGCACTGCTTCTGGCACAGTGATGGGACCAGCACTGTTTATCGTATGGTACCAATTCACTGTACAACACCGTGATTACCGCACTCTTTTAAACATTTTGGTCCAGCATGCTCATCCCGTGTTGGGGGCCGAAAACTCTTCAACCCCTGATGGTACCCCGCATCCCTTTAACCCGTGATGGACCAGAACTGCTCTTTCCCCGTATGGGACCAGACCGCTTCAAACCCCTGAGGTACCCGACACTGCTTCCAAACCAGGAGGTACCAGACACTGCTTCAAACCCCGTGATGGTACCGATGCTTCAAACCAAATGATGGTACAAGTCACCGCTTCCACGAACGTAGGTACCAACAAGCTTCATCAGTGATGGTACCGACACTGCCAACACACCAGTGATGGCCCAGTCCTGATTCCCCAAGTGATGGGACCAGCATGCTTTAACCCGTGATGGTTCCCGACACGCCCATCACAGTGATGGGACCCGCACTGCTTCATGACACATGATGGAAACAGACACTGCTTCATCAGTGATGGAAACCAAAACCACGGGCCATCGTGATGGTACCAGACACTGCTTCATCAGTGATGGAAACCAGACACTGCTTCATCAGTGATGGTACCAGACACTGCTTCATCATTGAGGTATCCAGACCACTTTTCATCAGTGAGGTACCAGACACTGCTTCATCGTGATGGTATCAACACACTGTTCATCAGTGACGGTACCAGACACTTCTTCATCAGTGATGGTACCAGACACTGCTTCATCAGTGATGGTACCAGACACTGCTTCATCAGTGATGGTACCAGACACTGCTTCATCAGTGATGGTATCAGACACTGTTCATCAGTGATGGTACCAGACACTGCTTCATCAGTGATGGTATCAGACACTGTTTCATCAGTGATGGTACCAGACACTGCTTCATCAGTGATGGTACCAGACACTGCTTCATCAGTGATGGTATCAGACACTGTTCATCAGTGAGGTACCAACACTTTTCATCAGTGAGGGTACCAACACTGCTTAAATCAGTGATGGTACCAGACACTGCTTCATCAGTGATGGTACCAGACACTGCTTCATCAGTGATGGTACCAGACACTGCTTCATCAGTGATGGTACCAGACACTGCTTCATCAGTGATGGTACCAGACACTGCTTAAATCAG
This sequence comes from Cherax quadricarinatus, assembly GCF_026875155.1. Lineage (NCBI taxonomy): Eukaryota > Metazoa > Arthropoda > Malacostraca > Decapoda > Parastacidae > Cherax > Cherax quadricarinatus. The sequence goes on along the minus strand of NC_069407.1, from coordinate 50,924,121 downwards.
TGAGGAAACCAACCCCTTGCTTTCATCAGTGATGGTACCAGACACTGTTCATCAGTGATGGTTACCAGACACGCTTCATCGTATGGAAACCAGCCTGTTCATCAGTGATGGACCAGACACTGTTTTCATCAGGATGGACCCAGATAAAATAAATCATACTTACTAACACTCTTTGTGACACAGTGATGGTACCAGACACTGTTTCATGACAAAGTGATGGTACCAGATACTGCTACATGACACAGTGATGGTACCAGACACTGCTACATGACACAGTGATGGTACCAGACACTGCTTCATCCAGTGATGGAAACCCCAGACACGCTTCATCAGTGATGGTACCATCATTTCTTTACACAGTGATGGTACCAGACCACTGTTCATGAAAAGTGAGGTACCAACACTGCTACATACCAGTAAAGGTACCAGACACTGCTCATAAAAGTGATGGTACCAGACACTGCTTACTTTAAAGTGATGGTACCAACACTCCCTTACGTCATGGTACCGACACTGCTACTGCACGGTGAGGAACCAACACATACCCTCCCTCACCACACCCCTCTCCACAAATCTCACCACTCGCCACCCCCACTCACCTCACCACTCAGCACCCCACACCCCCCATACCTCACCACCCCCAATACTCACCCACTCACCCCATAAACCCCCACCACTCATCTCACCACTCATCTCACCACCCCACCTCACCACTCATCTCCCCCCACAACATCTCACCACTCATCTCACCACAACACCCCTCACCACTAAACCTCACCACCATCTCACCACTCACCTCACCACACATCTCACCACTCACCTCACCACTCACCTCACCACTCACCTCATTTTATTTAAACTGTAACTACTATACGTAATGTTGGAAATGTTATAAAGTACAGACAAGTAGAAGATTAAAACACATGTAACACTTGGGTGTCTTTATTGATGAAACTTTTCGCCTACACAGAAGGATTCTTCAGTCAAATACAGAGGCAGCAGTAGTAGTGAAATACAGATACTGTAATCAGTCCCTCAGCCTGGAGAAGAGTTCAGCTTCATGGTCTAGAACGATATCGTTCCAGACCATGGAGCTGAGGGATGAGGATGAGGGACTGATTACATCATTGTGTGCGTGCGACGTAGTAAAATACTGAGAAGGACTGGCAGAGTGGACAGGGTATATCAGTTCAAACGTCGAGTCTCAGGAACACGACGGAACAACTGCATGTTAAAAACACGAATGAGTCACAATGATGTTAGGAAATATTTATTTAGCCTGAAAGTTGTCAGGAAGTAGAACGACCTAGACAGTGAAGTGATACAAGCAAGATCCATATATGCTTTAAGAATATGTATGATAAGGCTCATGCAGCCATGAGAAATCCCAGAGGCAGCCAACAAAGAGGAGGGGCCAGGAGCCACAAAAAAGGTGAATACAAATAGTTGAGTACATACACACACACACGACAGATAGACTAGGGGTAATATGATAATGTACAAAATACTGAGAGGAATTCATAAGATGAATAGGGACAAATTTCTTGTGAGACGGGAAACAGGAACGAAGGTACAGTTGAAAACTCAGATGAACCACAGGGATGTTAGGAAGTAGTTCTTCAACCTTAGAGTAGTCAGGAAGTGGAACAACTAGGAACCAGATTGAAGTGGTAGAGGCAGGAACCATACACAGCTTTAAGATGACCAGAGAAGAAGCGGGTCCAGGAGCTGAGATTCAATCCCAACAAACACGTATTGGCGAGTACACTAGAGCATGTTGGCTGCACACCATGACTGGGTAGTCAAGCCGCTAGCAGTCTTAACATAAGAGACGATAAGAGGGATTGGTACCAAACCTGCACGCGAAAATCACTCCCTATAAAAGGAAAAGATTCGGCAGGAGATAAAACATTCGCCCGATGAAAAGCAGGGGCGCCACGAGTGCATTGAGAGACAATAAAATAAGTATCCGGGGCCCAAGACTGTTCAACAGCCTCTCAGGATACATAAGGGAGGATTGCCAATAGACCCCTGGCTGTCTTCAAGAAGGCACTGGAGAGGCACCTAAAGTCAGTACCTGACCAACCCGGCTGTGGTTCGTATGTTAGTTTGCGAGCGGCCAGAAGTAACAGCCTGGTTGATCAGACCCTGATCCACAATGAGGCCTGGTCTCAGACCGGGCCGCGGGGGCGTTGACCCCCGAAACCCTCTCCAGGTAAACTCCAGGTAAACTCAAACCCCTGCCTGCCTAAGGCACCCACCACGAGAGGTAAACAAAGAGAAGTAAATATGAGCGTGAGCTGGCAGGTAGGTCAACATAAGAAGCACTTACTGTGTCATCAACACTTACTGTGTCATCAACACTTACTGTGTCATCAGCACTTACTCTGTCATCAGCACTTACTGTGTCATCAGCACTTACTGTGTCATCAGCACTTACTGTGTCATCAACACTTACTGTGTCATCAACACTTACTGTGTCATCAACACTTACTGTGTCATCAACACTTACTGTGTCATCAACACTTACTGTGTCATCAACACTTACTGTGTCATCAGCACTTACTGTGTCATCAACACTTACTGTGTCAACACTTACTGTGTCATCAACACTTACTGTGTCATCAACACTTACTGTGTCATCAACACTTACTGTGTCATCAACACTTAATGTGTCACCACCACTTACTGTGTCATCAACACTTACTGTGTCATCAGCACTTACTGTGTCATCAACACTTACTGTGTCATCAGCACTTACTGTGTCAACACTTACTGTGTCATCAACACTTACTGTGTCATCAACACTTACTGTGTCATCACACTTACTGTGTCATCAGCACTTACTGTGTCATCAGCACTTACTGTGTCATCAACACTTACTGTGTCATCAACACTTACTGTGTCATCAACACTTACTGTCATCAACACACTGTATCAACACTTACTGTGTCATCAACACTTACTGTGTCATCAGCACTTACTGTGTCATCAGCACTTACTGTGTCATCAGCACTTACTGTGTCATCAACACTTACTGTGTCATCAACACTTACTGTGTCATCAACACTTACTGTGTCATCAGCACTTACTGTGTCATCAGCACTTACTGTGTCATCAGCACTTACTGTGTCATCAACACTTACTGTGTCATCAACACTTACTGTGTCATCAACACTTACTGTGTCATCAACACTTACTGTGTCATCAACACTTACTGTGTCATCACACTTACTGTGTCATCAGCACTTACTGTGTCATCAACACTTACTGTGTCATCAACACTTACTGTGTCATCAGCACTTACTTTGTCATCAGCACTTACTGTGTCATCAGCACTTACTGTGTCATCAACACTTACTGTGTCATCAACACTTACTGTGTCATCAACACTTACTGTGTCATCAGCACTTACTGTGTCATCAGCACTTACTGTGTCATCAACACTTACTGTGTCATCAACACTTACTGTGTCATCAACACTTACTGTGTCATCAGCACTTACTGTGTCAACACTTACTGTGTCATCAACACTTACTGTGTCATCAGCACTTTCTGCGTCATCAACACTTACTGTGTCATCAACACTTACTGTGTCATCAGCACTTACTGTGTCATCAACACTTACTGTGTCAACACTTACTGTGTCATCAACACTTACTGTGTCATCAACACTTACTGTGTCATCACACTTACTGTGTCATCAGCACTTACTGTGTCATCAACACTTACTGTGTCATCACACTTACTGTGTCATCAGACACTTACTGTGTCATCAACACTTACTGTGTCATCAACACTTACTGTGTCATCAGCACTTACTGTGTCATCAACACTTACTGTGTCATCAACACTTACTGTGTCATCAGCACTTACTGTGTCAACACTTACTGTGTCATCAACACTGTGTCATCAGCACTTACTGTGTCATCAACACTTACTGTGTCATCAGCACTTACTGTGTCATCAGCACTTACTGTGTCATCACACTTACTGTGTCATCAACACTTACTGTGTCATCAGCACTTACTGTGTCATCAGCACTTACTGTGTCATCAGCACTTACTGTGTCATCAACACTTACTGTGTCATCAGCACTTACTGTGTCATCACACTTACTGTGTCATCAGCACTTACTGTGTCATCAACACTTACTGTGTCATCAACACTTACTGTGTCATCAGCACTTACTGTGTCATCAACACTTACTGTGTCATCAACACTTACTGTGTCATCAGCACTTACTGTGTCATCAGCACGTACTGTGTCAACACTTACTGTGTCAACACTTACTGTGTCATCAGCACTTACTGTGTCATCAACACTGTGTCATCAGCACTTACTGTGTTATCAACACTTACTGTGTCATCAGCACTTACTGTGTCATCACACTTACTGTGTCATCAGCACTTACTGTGTCATCAACACTTACTGTGTCATCAGCACTTACTGTGTCATCAGCACTTACTGTGTCATCAGCACTTACTGTGTCATCAACACTTACTGTGTCATCAACACTTACTGTGTCATCAACACTTACTGTGTCATCAACACTTACTGTGTCATCAGCACTTACTGTGTCATCAACACTTACTGTGTCATCAACACTTACTGTGTCATCAACACGTGCAACACTTACTGTGTCATCAACACTTACTGTGTCATCAGCACTTACTGTGTCAACACTTACTGTGTCATCAGCACTTACTGTGTCATCAACACTTACTGTGTCATCAACACTTACTGTGTCATCAACACTTACTGTGTCATCAACACTTACTGTGTCATCACACTTACTGTCATCAACACTTACTGTGTCATCAGCACTTACTGTGTCATCACACTTACTGTGTCATCAACACTTACTGTGTCATCAACCCCTTACTGTGTCATCAGCACTTACTGTGCATACACACTGTGTCATCAACACTTACTGTGTCATCAGCACTTACTGTGTCATCAGCACTTACTGTGTCATCAACACTTACTGTGTCATCAACACTTACTGTGTCATCAGCACTTACTGTGTCATCACACTATGTGACACTTACTGTGTCATCACACTTACTGTGTCACACACTGTGTCATCAGCACTTACTGTGTCATCAGCACTTACTGTGTCATCACAACTACTGGTCACACACTTACTGTGTCATCAACACTTACTGTGTACACTACGTTCAACACTACTGTGCATCAGCACTTACTTGTCATCAACACTTACGTGTCATCAAGCTACTTTCTACTTACTGTGTATCAACACACTGTCATACTACGTTCGTCAGCTCCATCTGCCAACCAACCTGAGGCAGAAGTTATTTAGTATTAATGAACGTTATTACTATTCACATTCATATGAAGGTTACAACAGCTATACTGAAGGAGGGAGGGAGAGAGAGAGAGAGAGAGAGAGAGAGAGAGAGAGAGAGAGAGATACTCCGTCTGCGGTCTTCTTTGTGCCTCCCCAATCTTCATGACTTTGCATTTGTTGGGATTAAACTTAAGTCATTTGTCAAACCAGGACTGTAACCTGTCCAGATCCCTCTGTAGCCTTTCCTGGTTCTCATCCGCTTTTATTCTCATTAGTTTCACGTCGTTTGCAAACAGATATACTTCTCGCTATCCATTCTGTCATGCCATTCACATATACAAGAAACAGCACCGGCCCTAAGACTGATCCTTGGGAAACTCCACTTGTCACATGCACCCATTCCGACACCTCGTCACTTACCATCACTAATGTCCTTGTCAATTATGCCTTGATCCTTTATAGTGCTTTTCCTCTTATCCGTGCCTGTTCCTCTAGCTTTTCCGGTAATGTGTCAAAAGCCTTCTTACAATCCAAGAAAATGTAATGCAACAATTGCTCTCTCTCCTGTCTTCTGTTATCATGTCGTAAAAGTCCAGCAGATTTGTTTGTGACACAGGATTTTCCATCCCTGAAGCCGTGCTGGTTGTCACGTATAATTTCCCATCCCTGAAGCAGTGCTGGTTGTCATGCTTAATTTCCCATCCCTGAAGCCGTGCTGGTTGTCATGCATGAACATAAGGAGCACTGTAGCAGGCCTGCTGGCCCATGCGAGGCAGGTTCGACTCACACCCACTCATGTATTTATCTAACCTATTTTTAAAACTACACAAGGGGTTATTCCTTGTCATGTAGACCAGGGCTCCCCACCTCACCATTAAGGATTTAGATGAAACTTGCTGTGCTGGATCCACCATGTCCCGTGACCCTTTGTAAGACACCATGTCACCACCCTGCTATCTTACACAACTTCTTACGCTTAATCCAATAAAACTATTATGGATTTACATTTTTGGAAATTGACGTACTGATTGAGTCTCAAAATGGGGCAAAAATATCAACGCATCAAAAAATGTCCAAAGTTTAGTCTTCTCTGGCTCGTGTATTAATAAAGATGTCCCCATGAAATTTCGTTTAATATTTCGCGACATAACCTTGTTTACAAATATACAGTTTCAACTTGAGAGAATGTTTCGTACCTTTTAAATTTAAATTTTTGCATTTTCCAAAAAAAAAAAAAAAAGTAGAAAACAGGGTATTTTCAATGAGCTTTTGCAAAAAAAAAAAAAAAAGTCATCTTGAAACATTTTCAGACTGCATCCATTAGAAAGAGCATGTTTTAGACCATTTAAAAAAGTTACTTTAGTTTTTCATCGCACCCATATAATGCCCAAAAAATAAGGGTCAAAGTTCAACAGGTTACTGTATGCTGATGTCATATATGCTGATAGCACATGTCGTTATTCATCTTTACATAATTATACAGACAATTTGATAGCAAACTGCTAGTATGTATCCTTGGAAAAGAAAAACCGTCATTAACATGTCACAGCTTATTTTATTGCAATAAAGTTTGATTTAAATCGGTACAACAGTTACCCACAGACTACAAAACACTACTTATTCGACGTTGAGAAGTAAATTTTATGGACGATGACCAAATTTGTTTGCATTATGAAGCAATGTACCCCGAAAAACATGAAAAAATGAAAAAGACATGCTGCAATCCATTTGGAAAACAAAATCATCATACCAGAACATGACTTTTGAGGGTTCATGTTGAAATGGCTGACGCATTGAACTGTCTAAGAGCAAAATCAAACCAGGTCAGAAAATTCGTTCTAAATGTAAAGCTGATGCTCGAATAGTTGAGACTTCAGTGGCCTTGTCCTCATGTTTGGAAGATTTTGATATGGAAAAGTCTGCCACAATTAATAAAAGCTTGTCGAAAATGAGCATAAAGTGGACTATGCAAAACAAAAAATTGAACAAGTGCAAAATGTGGTAAAGCACAAGATCACTGCCGCTGCCGGACTCGATGTTTTGAACGTTGGATCGTCTAGTCAGATGACAAAATGAAGCTTTTGTGAAGACTACATATCTCTTGACTGAAAATATGAAGAAGAAAATCGAAATATCCAACAGCTCAAAAAAAGTTCAAATATTGACTTCGGCTCCATAAATTTGGTCTATTGAAGCTACAGCCTTGGAGTTTCAGAGCCTATGGTGAGGGCGGCCAGAAAAATCAAGAAAAAACAATGTATTTTGGCTTTGCCTGAACCAAAGGTTGGGAAGCAGTTGTCGAAAGAGGTGGTCAATAGAGTACAGTGGACCCCCGGTTAACGATTTTAATCCGTGCAAGAGGGCTCATCGTTATGCGAAATAATCGTTATGCGAATTAATTTTCCCCATAAGAAATAATGGAAATAAAATTAATCCGTGCAAGACGCCCAAAAGTATGAAAAAAATTTTTTTTTACCACATGAAATGTTAATTTTAATACACACAAACTGAAAAAGGCATGCACAATTACATGACACTTACTTTTATTGAAGATCTGGTGATGATTGATGGGATGGGAGGAGGGGAGAGCATTATCTTCTTAACTGTTTAGAAGGGGAATCCCCTTCCATTAGGACTTGAGGTAGCAAGTCCTTTTTCTGGGGTTACTTCCCTTCTTCTTTAATGCCACTAGGACCAGCTTCAGAGTCACTGGACCTCTGTCGCACAACAAATCTGTCCATAGAGCTCTGTACCTCCCGTTTCTTCAATGACTTTCCTAAAATGGGCCATAACATTGTCATTGAAATAGTCACAAGCACGGCTTGCAACAGCTGTGTCAGGGTGATTTTCATCTATAAAGGTTTGCAGTTCAAACCACTCTGCACACATTTCCTTAATCTTTGAAGTAGGCACAATGGATTCCACAACTGGCATAGGCTTCTCAGGGTTAGCCCCAAACCTCTTCAAAATCTTTCTTAATTTCCATACTAATTCTCACCCTTTTTACCACAGGGTTGGCACTAAAAGCTTTCTTGGGCCCATGGTCACTTATTTTCCAGAAACAACCACCGAAAACACTGTAATAATACGAAATATTCCGAGTGTATGCTTGGATGTTACCGCGGAGGCTGGCTGGTAAACAATGGGACGGCCGGCACATGTGAGGGCACATTGGACGCGTCTCGGACGAAAATCGGTATGCGGGTTTTTAATCGGTATGCGGGGCAAAAATTTTGCGATAAAAGTAATCGTTATGCGGAAAAATCGCTATGCGATGCCATCGTTATGCGGGGGTCCACTGTACAAGAATTATATGAAGACGATGAATTCAGCAGAATGTGTCCTGACATGATTGTGCTCCAGTTCAGACTGATGGAGAGAAGATACACAAACAGAAGCAGTTGCTGTTGAGCAACCTTAAAGAGAAGTATATAGTATATCGTAAAAGGCATGGCGCTGAAATCGGGCTTTCAAAATTTTGTGAACTCAGACCAAAGTGGTGCATAAGAGTTGGTGATTCAGGCATCCATTTTGTTTGCTTTTGTACCATACATCAGAACATCAAACTCATGTTGCAAGGAGCCAATATTAAAGGCGATTACAAAGTGCTTATAGAAAAAACTGTTTACAATGAGAACTCTACAGATTGCATGCTACAGCGATGCCAAGATTGTCCCGGCGACAAAGAACTTACAGTTTATTTCGAAGAAATATTCAAAGATTTGGATCTGGATGAATCGACTGAATTTAAACAATGGGTGCATACCGATCGCGAAATGCTAGAAACGTGCAAACTAACGTTGGATGAATTTATCGGCAAGCTTGTGAACAAAATTTGGAAGCTGAAAAGTCACCATATTTGTGTCAAAGCATCAAAGCGAGTATCTGAAGTCCTTGAAAGTGAATTTAGAAGCGAAATGATTGTTTTGATGGACTTTGCTGAAAATTACTCTTTTGTTGTACAAGACGCTGCTCAGGGCTTTCACTGGGAAAATTCAGAAGCTACATTACACCCGTTTGTTGCATACTATGTCAACGAAATTGGTATCCTATAAGTTACAAACGTCTGTATTAATGCACGTGTATTTACTACACATGCAGCAAAACTCAATATCTGTTCATGTGTTCATTTGCAAGTTGATCGAGCTTTTGAAGACAAGAACAAAAGGTGCTACAATCCACTATTTCAGTGATGGTTCAGGTGCTCAATATAAGAACTTCAAAAATTTTGTCAATTTGTGCAATCACAAGACTAATTTCAATGTTGAAGCACAATGGAATTTTTTGGAACAAGCCATGGCAAATCACGGTGTGATGGAATTAGAGGAACAACAAAAAGATAACCACTAGAACTAGCCCTCAAAAACCATGGAATGACCAAATACTGACACCAAAAATATCTATTCAAATTTTGTGACAAGAATATACATGGAATTATATATTTGATCCCAAAGAAGAAGTTGATGAAAACAAATCATTTCATAAAGAAAGATGGCGAAAAAGCAGCATAACAGCTGGAACGAGGAGGCATCACTAATTTGTGCAACTTGACTCAAACACCACTTGTGTAAGTATAAGTTTCAAATGATGCCATCTATTTCGTTTCTAAAGCGTCCTACACGGGCACTAAAATGCCAAACTTACGAATGTCACGACTGCTCTCTGGTAATTACGTTGCTTGTATTTACGATAACAAATGGTGGACTGGAAACATTATTGAAGTATTGGTGGAAGAAAGTGACGCCTTGATAAAGTTTATGCACCCACATGGTCTGGCCAGTTCATTTTACTGGCCTGAAAGACACATTCCTTGGGTGCCGGAGCAACACCTCATATCTGTGCTTCCTGTTCCATCAGTTACATCATCTGGGCCACAATATAGTTTTCAGAAATTTTTTTGGCAAACGTGAGCCACTGATTTAAAGCAATGCAATGAAGAAATCAAATAGTCAGAACTTCAGAACTTTGGCTTGGGAACCAACTGAAGATACCCGCTGTAGGCTTGGGAACCTAGACTAAGCAGCTCCGTTATTGGCTTGGGAACCAAACAGATATCCCAGCAAGGCTTTGGAACTTCGACAAAGAAACCCAGACTGCAGGCTTAGGAGCATGAACGAAGAAACCCACCCATGGCTGAGACTGCATGGCTATCGGGCATGACCTCTATGGCGATGGGGGTTGCTGGTTCAAACTGATTGAACCAGTACTGGAAATGCCACCATGGACCAATGCAATCAAATTCTTCTATGGATTTTTTATAAAGAGTGCTGAAAAAATTATCACATCATACGTCCAGCTTAAAAAGTTATCCATACTGTGGATTTTCACAGAGCATTGAAGCTACAGTAACCTGTTAAATTTTGACCCTTATTTTTTGGGGCATTATATGGGCGCGATGAAAAACTGAAGCAACTTTTTCAGATGGTTTAAAACATGCTCGTTCTAATGGACGCAGTTTGAAAAATGCTTCAAGAAGATTTTGCAAAAGCTCATTGAAAATACCCTATGTTGTACTTTTTGAAAAAAATGTGAAAATATAAATTTAAAAGGAATGAAACATTCTCCCAAGTTGAAACTATATATTTGTAAACAAGACTATATAACAAAATAGTAAACGAAATTTTATGAGGATATCTTTATTACACAATCCAGAGAAGGCTAAACTTTAATATTTTTTGACGCATTGATATTTTTGCACCACTTTGAGGCTCGATCAGCATGTCAATCCATATCAGTTCCATCGGATTAAGCATAAGATGTGTAAGACAGCAAGGTTTCCTTTATTTTGATGGAGTGAGAAATTATTTTGATTCAAAACTGCCAAAATTTCTTAGTTACAGTTCATTGATGGATCTAAAACTTTACCTAACTTAGTTTGAGAAATGTAAGATTCAGCACACCAAGTTTCATCAAAATCCATGATGGTGAGGTGGGACACTTTTCTAAAATCGGACCACTTGACATGGAATGACCCCAAGGTTTCAGCTTCAATGACGGTACTTGGGAGCTTGTTTCACTCATCCACAGCTCTATTACCAAATCAGTGCTTTCCTGTATCTTTTCTGAATCTAAATTTTTTCAACTTGAAACCATTGCTGCGAGTCCTATCTTGGTAAGATATTTTTAACACTTTTACATTCCCTTTATTTATTCCCATTTTCCATTTATACACCTCAATCATATCTTCCCTAATTTACACTTTTATAGAAAGTGCAGATTCAGGGTCCTCAGTCTATCCTCGTAGGAAAGATTTGATACATAGGATCATCTTTGTCATCCTCTTTTGTATGTTTTCAAGCGCATTTATATGGCGACCAGAACTGTGTAGCATGATCTAAATGCGGACTCCTGCTAGTTATACTCATTGATATGAAGCCAAGAATTCTATTCACTTTATTTCGAATACTTATGCACTATTGTCTTGGCTTTAGATTACTGCTAACCAGAACTCCCAAATCTTTTTTTGTCAGAGATATTAAGATATACATTATTAAGTTTAAAAGTATCTTGGCTAATACCTTTCCAATGCTTAGAACTTTGCATTTGTCTACGTTAAATTCCATCTGGAACTTCAATGACCACTACACTAGTCTATTCAAATCTTCCTGGAGCACTCTAGAGCCCTCATCAAAAGAATTCGACAGCCTATTTTGGTGTCATCGGCAAACTCACTCACATAGCTATTTATACCCACATCTACATTATGTAAATTGTGAACAAGGGGCCCAACACTGACCCTGTGAAACACAGCTTGTAACACTTCCCTACTCTGATTTCTCCCCATTTATGCAAGCTCTCTGTTGCCTATCAGTCAGCCATGCCTTTATCCAGGAAAAAATTTCTATTCCGTGTGCCTCGACTTTCCTCAATAGTCTTCGATGTGAGACTGTCAGAAACCTTACTGAAGTCCATATACACAATATTATATTCATTACCATGATCTACCTCCTCAAATACCCTAGTGACAAAAGTTAAGTTTGTAAGGCAGGAACGCCCTTTTGTAAAACCATGCTGAGATTCGTTAATCAATTTATGCCTATAAAGGTGGCTATGAATAGCCTCGGCAATTATAGATTCGATCAATTTTCCCACTATGGAGGTTAGGCGTATTGGTCTGTAATTCGAAGCTAAGGACCTGTCACCTGCTTTGCAGATAGGTATCACATTTGCCATTTTCCACTTATCTAGTACTATGCCGGTTTGTAGATATGTTGAAAAGACTAGCCAAAGATCCGCTAAGTTCTGCCTTACATTCTTTTAAAACCCTTGCAAACAGTTCATCAGGGCCTGAGGATTTGTTAGGTTTTAATTTATCTGTCTGAGAACCATGTCACTAGTGACTTGGATTGTGAATAACTTATCATTGTTCAATTCAACATACTTCTGTAATTTCACTAGTGTCTTCCTGCATAAAAACTGAGAGGAAATAAGTATTAAAAATTCTACATGTATCCTTATCATTGTCGGTGAGCTGACCTGAGTGACTTTTGAGCAGGCCTATCTTTTCCCTAATCTTACTTCTGTATACCTGAAAGAAACCCATTGGGTTACTCTTCGAATCCCTTGTGACTTAACCTCATAATCTTTTTTTTTTGCTTTTCTTATTCCTTGTTTATTTCATGCTTTAACTGAATATATTGATTTCTTAAGTGTCCCACTCCTCTTTAGATTTGCCTGTAAATGCCTTTCTTTTGTAACTATTTTCTATCATTTTTGCTTGATCTAATTTCTCTATTTGGAACATAAGTTGTCTGTGCAGCTAGAACTATGCGCTGAAAATCATTTTAACAACCATCACCACCTACCTGACTTATAGTCAGGTCATTCCAGTTCAACCCAAGCCTGTAATTTTGCAGTCCTGTGAAATCGGCCAAGTGGAAGTCAGGGACAGAGACTTGATTGTAGCTATTAGGGTAATTCCATGATACATTAAAAGTGAGTGATTTGTGAACACTTTCCCCAAGCTCATCATTAATCTCAAGATTATTAATTAGTGATTCCTTGTTGGAAAGAACCAAGTCAAAGAGATTATTTCCTCTAGTTCATTCTGTCACAAACTGTTTTAAAAAACAATCCTGAATCGTATAAAAAAAAATCGCTAGACTCCAGATTTCCTGTCACACTGCTCCAGTCAGTTTGTCTAAAGATAAAATCTCCCATTAACACAACTTTTTCATATCTAGATGCCTTATGAATTTTGTCCGATAGAAGCTTACTACATTCCTTATCAAGGTTTGGGAGCCTATAAATCACACCCAAAATGAATTTTTCACGAATCGCAAGAAACTGTAGCCAAACAGATTCTGTGTCCTACACTTCTAATTTTATATGTTGTCTAATGCAACAATTCAAATTATCTCTGGCATACATCGCCACTCCACCAACCTTCTTGTTGACCCTATCAGTGTGGAATAGTTTAAACTATTGTATGTGGCATTCAGTAGGCATTTCTCTTTCAGGTTGAACCAGGTCTCCTTTAAAGCAATTATATCTTTGCTACCAGTACATGCGATTAATCTTAGCTCAAATATCTTATTACACTCCTACTATTAGTACAGCAAACCTTCAGGGAGCTTGTCACTCACTGCATTTACTAGCAACTTAATTATGAATATCTTTTACACATATCCTTGAGGTATCCTGGTAACATTTGCTGTTTTCAATTCTAGTGCTGCAACCTGACTGTTTCCCACACACACCCATACCTCTATATCCAATCAGTTTAAAGTCCTGGACAAGTCAGTAATACTCCTTTCTAGCTGCTACACCACTTTTCTCCTGATAATCTTCCCCATACCATAACTTTATATACTATACATGTCAGTGACACTAGTCTGTAGTTTAATGCTACCTGTCAGTCTCCTTTCTTAAAAACTGGGACTACACTGCTGTCTTCCATACCTCTGGCAGTTGCCCTGTTTCAATTGACTTGTTGAAGATGGTTGCTAGAGGCACACACAGTACCTCTGCTCCGTCTCTCAGGACCCACATTGATAATGTCTGGTCCTACCATCTTCAAGGTATCTATCTCACATAACAGTTTCTTCTCCTTCCAGGTTGTGTGTATTGTGTCCAACACTTGCTAGTGCACTCTATCATCTTGCTTTGCTGGAAGCCTTCCTGTTTCCTCTAAGAATACCTCCCTAAATCTCATGCTGAGCTCTTCAGTGTGTGTGTGAATAATAGAATGGATAATGAGAACCTTCAAAACAAGGGATGCCATACCATGATGAACCTTTTTAAATTGTCTCTAGGCCGGAATATTGCTATATACTAACAGCTCCATTCATATTAAGGTGTTTCATCAAACACCTTAATTACTGGAAACACTTGGGATCACTTGACCTGTACTCACTGGAGTGCACGTGAGAAAGATACATCATAATCTATACAGGAAAACCCTAGAGCAGGGGCGGGCAACTTTTATAAGTGTGCATGCCAAATTCAGCCAAAACTTTGATATAAAATCTTCTCACATGCAAACTAAAATTTATGGAAACATATTACTGTAGTAAAGTAGCATCTGATTAATGTAATCCACACAATTTCACGAAAAGCGGTGGAATAATCTTTCGAACTGACGGACTATTTCCCCTCTTTTCTTGGAACGGATACATAGTAAATACTGCTACCTTTTTTTTTTTTTAGATGAAACCAGAGGTTCGTGTGCCGGAAAGAAGTCGTTGGTGTGCCATGTTTGGCAGGCATGCCAAGGGTTGCCCACCCCTGCGCTAGAGACTGGTTTCAAATCTGCACACAGAAATCATTCCCTATGAATGCAAAAGACTGGGCAGACAGTGCAACATCTACCAATGAAAAGTAGGGGCGTCATTATTACACTAAGAGAAAATGCAGTAAGTGTCTGGGGCCCAAGACTGTTCAGTAGTCTCCTACCAGTCATAAGGAGAATTACCAATAGGGAAGACTGTTGAATGTGATTGAAACCATAATACATAAAATCCATATATATCAAACTACAGTTGAGGTATCTGTGGAGAAAAAAAAAACGTTATCCATGGAGGCAAAGAAGGGAATGTATGGATGCATAGTGGTACCATCACTCTTATATGAGTGTGAAGCTTGGGTTGTAAATGCTGCAGCAAGGAGGCGGCTGGAGGCAGTGATGTCCTGTCTAAGGGCAATGTGTGGTGTAAATATTATGCAGAGAATTCGGAATGTGGAAATTAGGAGATGTGGCGCTACTAAAGCGGTGCATACCACCTACGACTGCTGCATCTCTCCTGCCTACAGTATATAAGCCACTTCTTCACACATATGCTGTATTCTTTTCAAGATTGATGGACTGATTACATCGACTCAGGGCTGAGGGACTGATTACCTGAAACTACTCCTGTTCTTCACCATTCTCCTTAGTATAGACTGATGAAGCCACTGTGTGGCAAAACGTTTCCTCAATAAAGATAACCAAGTGTTGCACATGTGTCTAATTTATCAATTTCTCGATTCTCTGAACCATTCATCTAACTTCCTAACAAATAGAACACGAAGAGTAATAGTAAACAGAGCAAAGTCTGAGGCAGCTTCGGTGAAAAGCTCAGTTCCACAAGGTACAGTACTCGCTCCCTTCCTATTCCTCATCCTCATATCTGACATAAGATATGTAAACAATAGTTCCGTGTCTTCCTTTGCGGATGACACCCGAATTGCCATGACAGTGACCTCCATCGAAGACACCACAAGACTCCAAGTGGACATCAACCATATCTTCAAATGGGCAACTCAAAACAATATGAAGTTCAATGAAGAGAAATTTCAACTACTCAGATATGGGAAACCTGAGAAAATTAAAACTCTATCAGGGTATACAACAAATTCTAACCATACAATAGAGCGAAAAAGTAATGTGAAGGACCTGGGGGTGATACTGTCAGAGGATCTCGCCTTCAAAGACCACAACAATGTATCTACCACATCTGCTAGAAAAATAATAGGGTGGATAACGAGAACCTTCAAAATTAGGGATGCCAAGCCCATGATGATTCTCTTCAAATCGCTTGTTCTCTCTAAGCCAGAATACTGCTGTACACTAACTGCCCCCTTCAACCCTTCAAGGCAGGCGAAATTACTGAGCTGCTGGAGTGTACAAAGAACTTTCACGGCACATATAAGTACGGTAAAGCACATAAATTACTGGGAATGGTAATGGTTGAAGTCCCTTGATTTATATTCCCTGGAATGCAGGCGACATACATGAAAATCCTAGAGGGATTAGTACCAAACTTGCACATGAAAATCACTCCACATGAAAGCAAAAGATTCAGCAAAAGATGAAACATTCCTCCAATGAAAAGCAGGGGCGCCACAAGTACACTGAGAGACAACCCAATAAGTGTCAGGGGCCCAAAACTGTTCAACTGCCTCCCAGGATACATAAGGGGAATTACCAATACATCCCTGGCTGTCTTCAAGAAAGCACTGGACAGGCACTTAAAGTCAGTACCTGACCAGCCAGGCTGTGGTTCGTACATAAGTTTCCGTGTGGCCAGCAGAAACAGCCTGGTTGATCAGACCCTGATCCACAAGGCCTGGCTCAGAGCCGCGGGGGCGTTGACCCCCCGAAACCCTCTCCAGGTACACTCCTGGCTGCCTTCACGGAGCTGGACAGATACATAAATTAAGTACCCGATCAGTCAGGCTGTGGCTCGTATGTTAAACTATGTGTGACCAGCAGTAACAGCCTGAGTGATCAGGCCCAGTCAAGGGCAGGGCTGCGGGGGCATTGACCCCCGGAACACCCTCCAGGTAGACCACTCCCACTGCCACTACACCTTGTAACTCACTCCGTCTTAAGTGAATCCCAACAAGAGCCCGACAAGCTCACTCCTTGACGTCAACAACCTAAGAATCAACTATTTACCTGTTATATATATATATATATATATATATATATATATATATATATAATATATATATATATATATATATATATATATATATATATATATATATATATAGAGAGAGAGAGAGAGAGAGAGAGAGAGAGAGAGAGAGAGAGAATGTATATGTTGGTAACAAAGGTTGGGTGTGTAAAAGAAGGAAATTAAAAGTGAACATAGGAAAGAGTAAGGTGATGAGGATAACAAAGAAAAATTAGGTAATAAAGAACTGGATATCAGATTGGAGGGAGGGAGAATGGAGGAAGCCAATGTACTCAGGTATCTAGGAGTAGACTTGTCAGCAGATAGGTCTATGACAGATGAGGTGAACCATAGAATTGATGAGGGGAAAAAGGTGAGCAGCACATTGAGAAGTCTGTGGAGACAAAGAACGTTATCCATGGAAGCAAAGACAGGAATGCATGAGAGTATCGTTATACCAACGCTCTTAAATGGGTGTAAAGCATGGGTGGTGCATGTTGCAACAAGAAGAAGGCTGGAGGCAGTGAAGATATGTTTCAAGACAATGTGTGGTGTAGTGTGGGAATTAGAAGGTGTAGTAGTGTTACTAAAAGTATTAGTCAGAAGGATGAGGGGTTGCTATGTTTCATACATGTAGAGAGGATCGAACAAAATAGAATGACTTGGAGTGTTAATAAATCTGAAGTGGAAGGCAGGGTAGGGGTCAGCCTAGGAAAGGTTGCAGGGAGGGGGTAAAGGAGGTATCGCGTGGGAGGGTCTTGGACTTCCAGCAAGCATGCATGAGTGTGTTAGATAAGAGCAAGTGGAGATGAATGACTTTTATGACTAGACATGCTGTTGGAGTGTGAGCAGTGTAACATTTGTGGATTCAGGGAAACCGGCAAGCCGGACTTGAGTCCTGGAGGTGGGAAGTACAGTGTCTTTGCTCGGAAGGAGGGGTGTTGATGCACCTGAGGGTGATCTAGGCACACCTCTGGCAAGACAGTGATATATATATATATATATATATATATATATATTTTTTATTTATTATCACACCGGCCGATTCCCACCAAGGCAGGGTGGCCCGAAAAAGAAAAACTTTCACCATCATTCACTCCATCACTGTCTTGCCAGAAGGGTGCTTTACACTACAGTTTTTAAACTGCAACATTAACACCCCTCCTTCAGAGTGCAGGCACTGTACTTCCCATCTCCAGGACTCAAGTCCGGCCTGCCGGTTTCCCTGAATCCCTTCATAAATGTTACTTTGCTCACACTCCAACAGCACGTCAAGTATTAAAAACCATTTGTCTCCATTCACTCCTATCAAACACGCTCACGCATGCCTGCTGGAAGTCCAAGCCCCTCGCACACAAAACCTCCTTTACCCCCTCCCTCCAACCCTTCCTAGGCCGACCCCTACCCCGCCTTCCTTCCACTACAGACTGATACACTCTTGAAGTCATTCTGTTTCGCTCCATTCTCTCTACATGTCCGAACCACCTCAACAACCCTTCCTCAGCCTCTGGACAACATTTTGGTAATCCCGCACCTCCTCCTAACTTCCAAACTACGAATTCTCTGCATTATATTCACACCACACATTGCCCTCAGACATGACATCTCCACTGCCTCCAGCCTTCTCCTCGCTGCAACATTCATCACCCACGCTTCACACCCATATAAGAGCGTTGGTAAAACTATACTCTCATACATTCCCCTCTTTGCCTCCAAGGACAAAGTTCTTTGTCTCCACAGACTCCTAAGTGCACCACTCACTCTTTTTCCCTCATCAATTCTATGATTCACCTCATCTTTCATAGACCCATCCGCTGACACGTCCACTCCCAAATATCTGAATACGTTCACCTCCTCCATACTCTCTCCCTCCAATCTGATATTCAATCTTTCATCACCTAATCTTTTTGTTATCCTCATAACCTTACTCTTTCCTGTATTCACCTTTAATTTTCTTCTTTTGCACACCCTACCAAATTCATCCACCAATCTCTGCAACTTCTCTTCAGAATCTCCCAAGAGCACAGTGTCATCAGCAAAGAGCAGCTGTGACAACTCCCACTTTGTGTGTGATTCTTTATCTTTTAACTCCACGCCTCTTGCCAAGACCCTCGCATTTACTTCTCTTACAACCCCATCTATAAATATATTAAACAACCACGGTGACATCACACATCCTTGTCTAAGGCCTACTTTTACTGGGAAAAAATTTCCCTCTTTCCTACATACTCTAACTTGAGCCTCACTATCCTCGTAAAAACTCTTCACTGCTTTCAGTAACCTACCTCCTACACCATACACTTGCAACATCTGCCACATTGCCCCCCTATCCACCCTGTCATACGCCTTTTCCAAATCCATAAATGCCACAAAGACCTCTTTAGCCTTATCTAAATACTGTTCACTTATATGTTTTCACTGTAAACACCTGGTCCACACACCCCCTACCTTTCCTAAAGCCTCCTTGTTCATCTGCTATCCTATTCTCTGTCTACTCTTAATTCTTTCAATTATAACTCTACCATACACTTTACCAGGTACACTCAACAGACTTATCCCCCTATAATTTTTGCACTCTCTTTTATCCCCTATATATATATATATATCCTTATATATATATATATATATATATATATATATATATATATATATATATAATATATATATATATATATATATGCAAAACAACCACTCTGAAAGAATAGAGAAATTCCAAGGAACATAGTTCCTTGATAATGTGAGTAGTCGCTTGGAATTTCTCTATTCTTTCAGAGTGGTTGTTTTGCATATTCTGAAATCACCCGTTTACTGTGATCTTATTGCATATATCTCTCTCTCTACATATATATATATATATATATATATATATATATATATATATATATATAATATATATATATATATATATATATATATATATGTGTGTGTGTGTATGTGTGTGTGTGTGTCGTACCAAATACGTAAAAAACTGGTCAATTAAAGAACTCATTTAAAATTAAGTACTTTCTAAAAAAATTTCTTATGCGTTTAAATATACATTTTTTTTAATTATGTTAATGTAAAAATTAATAATTTTGTACCAAAACAACTTTAGAAAACTTACCTAACCGTACTATAACAAACTTATCTAAATATTTTAGATACGTTTAAAATAATTTAATAAAAAGCAAACACGATGACACATATTTTTTTTCGTCAGAATCATAATGATTTTTGCAAAATTACTGCATACACAAATTTTTGCTTGCCTTATTTGGCAGGAAGAGCGTTGCTATTTAGGCCAAAATCGCAATTTTTACCTATTCGGGTGTGAACATATAGGTGAACGGTATATAGATACGGGTAGAGGTTCTTGTGGCATTTATGGATTTGGAAAAGGAATATGACTGGGTGAATAGGGGACGCATTGTGGCAGATGCTGCAAATGTATGGAATAGGAGGTAGGTTACTGAAAGCACTGAAGAGTTTTCACGACGATAGTGAGGCTCAGGTTAGAGTATGTAGGAGAGAGGGAGATTATTTCCCAGTAACAGTAGCGATTAGACAAGGATGTGTGATGTCGCCATGGTTATTCAATATATTTATAGATGGGGTTGTAAGAGAAGTGAATGATGGGGGTCTTGGCAAGAGGTGTGGGGTTAAAAGATAAAGAATCTAACACAAAGTGGGAGTTGTCACAGTTGCTCTTTGCTGATGACACTGTGCTTTTGGGAGATTCTGAAGAGAAGTTGCAGAGGTTAGTGGATGAGTTTGGTAGGGTATGTAAAAGAAAATCAGAAGTGAACATAGGAAAGAGTAAAGTGATGAGGATAACAAAAAAATTAGGTAACAAAAGTTTGGATATCAGATTGGAGGGAGAGAATATGGAGGAGGAGAATATGAATACATTCTCCTCCTCCATGGATGTGTCAGCAGATGGGTCGATGAAAGATGAGGTGAATCATAGAACTGATGAGGGGAAAAAGGCCGCCCCTCCCCCACACACGTACCAAAACACACATACCATGAAATTATATATATATATATATTTTATATATATAATATATATATATATATATTTATATATTATATATATATATTATATATATATATAAATTTTATTATCACACTGGCCGATTCCCACCAAGGCAGGGTGGCCCGAAAAAGAAAAACTTTTCCCCCATCATTCACTCCATCACTGTCTTGCCAGAAGGGTTGCTTTACACTAAAAGTTTTTAAACTGCAACATTAAAAACCCCTTCCCTTTAGAGTGCAGGCACTGACTTCCCATCTCCAGGGCTCAAGTCCGGGCCCGACGTTTTCCCTGAACCTCTTCATAATGTTACTTTGCTCACACTCCAACAGCACGTCAATATTAAAAAAACCCTTCGTCTCCATTCACTCCTATCAAACACGCTCACGCACGCCTGCTGGAAGTCCAAGCCCCTCGCACACAAAACCTCCTTTTTACCCCCTCCCTCCAACCTTTTTCCCAGGCCGACCCCTACCCCGCCTTCCTTCCACTACAGACGATACACTCTTGAAGTCATTCTGTTTCGCTCCATTCTCTCTACATGTCCGAACCACCTCAACAAACCCTTCCTCAGCCCCCTGGACAACAGTTTTGGTAATCCCCACCTCCTCCTAACTTCCAAACTACGAATTCTCTGCATTATATTCACACCACACATTGCCCTCAGACATGACATCTCCACTGCCTCCAGCCTTCTCCTCGCTGCAACATTCATCACCCATGCTTCACACCCATATAAGAGTGTTGGTAAAACTATACTCTCATACATTCCCCTCTTTGCCTCCAAGGACAAAGTTCTTTGTCTCCACAGACTCCTAAGTGCACCACTCACCCTTTTCCCCTCATAAATTCTATGATTCACCCCATCCTTCATAGACCCATCCGCTGACACGTCCACTCCCAAATATCTGAATACATTCACCTCCTCCATACTCTCTCCCTCCAATCTGATATCCAATCTTTCATCACCTAATATTTTTGTTATCCTCATAACCTTACTCTTTCCTGTATTCACTTTTAATTTTCTTCTTTTGCACACCCTACCAAATTCATCCACCAATCTCTGTAACTTCTCTTCAGAATCTCCCAAGAGCACAGTGTCATCAGCAAAGAGCAACTGTGACAACTCCCACTTTATGTGTGATTCTTTATCTTTTAACTCCACGCCTCTTGTCAAGACCCTCGCATTTACTTCTTTTACAACCCCATCTATAAATATATTAAACAACCACGGTGACATCACACATCCTTGTATAAGGCCTACTTTTACTGGGAAATAATTTCCCTCTTTCCTATGTACTCTAACTTGAGCCTCACTATCCTCGTAAAAACTCTTCACTGCTTTCAGTAACCTACCTCCTACACCATACACCTGCAACATCTGCCACATTGCCCCCCTATCCACCCTGTCATACGCCTTTTCCAAATCCATAAATGCCACAAAGACCTCTTTAGCCTTATCTAAATACTGTTCACTTATATGTTTCACTGTAAACACCTGGTCCACACATCCCCTACCTTTCCTAAAGCCTCCTTGTTCATCTATCCTATTCTCCGTCTTACTTTTAATTCTTTCAATAATAACTCTACCATACACTTTACCAGGTATACTCAACAGACTCATCCCCCTATAATTTTTGCACTCTCTTTTGTCCCCTTTGCCTTTATAGAAAGGAACTATGCATGCTCTCTGCCAATCCCTAGGTACCTTACCCTCTTCCATACATTTATTAAATAATTGCACCAACCACTCCAAAACTATATCCCCACCTGCTTTTAACATTTCTATCTTTATCCCATCAATCCCGGCTGCCTTACCCCCTTTCATTTTACCTACTGCCTCACGAACTTTCCCCACACTCACAACTGGCTCTTCCTCACTCCCACAAGATGTTATTCCTCCTTGCCCTATACACGAAATCACAGCTTCCCTATCTTCATCAACATTTAACAATTCCTCAAAATATTCCCTCCATCTTCCCAATACCTCTAACTCTCCATTTAATAACTCTCCTCTCCTATTTTTAACTGACAAATCCATTTGTTCTCTAGGCTTCCTTAACTTGTTAATCTCACTCCAAAACTTTTTCTTATTTTCAACAAAATTTGTTGATAACATCTCACCCACTCTCTCTCAGGTAGTAGGTTGGTAGTCAGCAACCACCCAGGGAAGTACTACCGTCCTGCCAGATGACTGTGAAACAGAAACCTGTAACTGTTTTGCATGATGGTAGGATTGCTGGTGTCTTTTTCTGTCTCATAAACACACTAGATAACAGGGATATCTTGCTACTCCTACTTACACTTTGGTCACACTTCACAGACATGCACATGCATATATATATATAAATATATATATATATATATATATATATATATATATATATATATTATATATATAATATATATATATATATATATATATACATACATACATCAAGGTTTTTCTCCTTTTTGTACATAGCTCTTGTTCTTCTTTATTTCTTCTATTGTCCATGGGGAAGTGGAAAAGAATCTTTCCTCCGTAAGCCATGCGTGTCGTATGAGGCGACTAAAATACCGGGAGCAATGGGCTAGTAACCCCTTCTCCTGTAGACATTTACTAAAAAGAGAAGAAAAAATATATATAAATAAATAAATAATATATATATATATATATATATATATATATATATATATATATATATATATATATATATATATATATATATATATCTTTGCACACTTACTGAGGTTTTAATACTTAGTGCTACGTCCTTTACTCTTAATCACATCCCTCAGCCATGTAGGAAGACTCACACAAATTCTTGAGGGTTTGGGGAGGTATATTATTCCATGCCTCATGTAGAGCAGCCTCCAGCCGATGGATACAACTGATATCCTTTCCCAGTAAACTTCGTTTCACTACTGACCAGAGGTTTTCAATAGGGTTTAGGTCTGGGGGATTGCCTGGCCAGTCATTAAAGAACCTCACTTCGCAGTCCTTAAGCAACTTAACTACAAATCTGGCAGTATGACATGGTGTACTGTCCTGCAAAAAAAAAATGTTGCCCCACACTTGTCAAACGCCTCAGGTAAATTGTCACACAATAACTCCAGGTAATTATACTTGTTCATATACTGGTTGTTGGGAGGCACGAGTTCACCAACACTCTGAGCACTGAAACACCCCCAAACTATGAGCAAATCAGGGTGTTTGGTGGACCCACAGGTGCAGCGTGTGTCCAGCGGGTCACTACCTCTGGGCTGATATAGATGTCCCCCACAGTTACAGGTGACGGTGAAGGTTGCTTCATCACTCCAAAGTACTTCAGACCACTGTTGAGGATTCCAGTGAAGATATTTCTTTGCATAATCCAGTCTATGCTTCTTCTGTGGCTAGGAGAGGATCGGTTTCTTAACCTTGGGTGACTACTGTAGCCCAGTTCTGACACACGTCTGTTTACAGTCCTTACAGATACCTCCGAGAGAAGATATGGGTTCTTCTCTTTCAATTCTCTAGCAGTTATCTTAGGTGTACACTCTAACTTCTTCTTTAACACAGTTAAGGTACGAACAGATTTCTTCGAGAATCCAGGCTGAGATTTGGCAGATGGTAACTCGACACTGCTACCAGCCTTGCAACACTGCAACCAGTTCCTCACTGAACGCTCATACACACCAACATTCTCCACTATTTCTTTCTTCTGGTGCCCAACTTTGTGAAGCCCTATGATTTGAGCTATAGTTTAAATACCTCATTTTACCCATAATCAAACATGTATAGCCCCAAAACCAAGAGAAACACCGGACAAAAGATTGGACGGATGAGAGACAAAAGTGCAACACTTCCTTTCACCACGGCAGCCACATGAGAACTGAGGAGTCACTGTGGAGTGTGGTGGCAGGCCATGACGTCGTGCTAACGGCTGCTACCCGGCATAATGCACTGACGAAAAAAGACCCCCATGTATGGTAGGCTTTTGATTTTCATCACAGCATTAAGCCGGGGTGCTCACCCAGCATAATGCCATGACATGCTCTGTGTATACACACAAACACACACACACACAGGTCAGGTCAGGAAACACGGGTCAGGTCAGGTATCCCGTGCAGACGTGGGTGCACAAGGCTCCGAGAACCTTAGTGTTTTAAGGCGTGCAGCAACTGCTAGCAGCAATCAGTGGTAGTGACAACATCAGTGAACAATCCTACGAGTGATAACCAAAGTTATTAGTTAAAAAAAGTCGAGAGGAAGCCTGAAATCAGTAATATTTCAAAGTGACAAACCGTTGTGGGTATACTAGGCACTGTTGCCACACAGATTCAAATATACAAAGATCAAAGTGAGTGTGGAAGCGGGAGTTCAAGAATTACCAGCGTTTGGTCAACAAGTGTAATGTGGGGCACCATACAGTGAGAGGGAAAAAGTAAGCAAAAGGAGAAAGGAAAAATAAAATATAAAACAAGGGAAGGTGGCAGTCATAGACCTGCTGAGGCAGAGACGTCACAACAAGTTGTGTGCCATTATACATATAAAGTGAAGTGTATATAATGTGAAGTGTATACTATCATAAGTGAAAAGTGAAATCGAGTGATGAACGCGGGATGTATGAGCATATATGGTTATAAACATCACGGGTGAAGGATCTCCAAAATAGTGATAGAAGGCCTAAGTACGACGACTACGTCATCAGCATCTGGCAACTTGTCACCGCACCGCTGCAGCGCAAGTATTCGCTCACCTATTGTGGTTTGCATGTTGCAGGCCCTGGCTTCTGGCCTTGCATCACTGTTAGATACTGGTCACTCATTCCTGCAAGCTATTACCAGAATTAGTGTAGAAATAGCATAGTTAAAGTGAAGATAGTGTTGAGGAGAGTGTGAGGAGGACAGCAGACTAGCGAGGGGTAACGTAGGGGTAAGACAGTGTTTCTACCGGTAGTTATTAGCAGTAAGAATACTTAGGAAGCTAGGAAGTCCTCTCTCAATGTGAACAAAAAATAGGATAATAGCCAGCAATAATTGATACTTAAATCCAGAAATGGCAATAAGTGGAGAGAGTAGCATTACTAGGAAAGATAGCGGAGACTAAATTTGAGCCTACATGACAGAGAGGTATAACGGATCTTTCTACCACACCACCTACCCCCCCTAACCATCCCTCCTTCACACACACGCACACACACACAAGGGTAGACACTCATAGAAGCTTTAGACCCTAGTAGCAAGTTCCGCTTTTTATAACCCTGAATTACTGGTATGTATAAGCAGTATCTCCCCCTCACATCTCCCCCATACACACGAACACACACATATACACACATACACACACACACCTGCACTAGGACAATATGGTAACTAACTACGCAAATACACACACACACACGTGCACACAGAGACGTCACAACAAGTTGTGTGCCATTATACATATAAAGTGAAGTGTATATAATGTGAAGTGTATACTATCATAAGTGAAAAGTGAAATCGAGTGATGAACGCGGGATGTATGAGCATATATGGTTATAAACATCACGGGTGAAGGATCTCCAAAATAGTGATAGAAGGCCTAAGTACGACGACTACGTCATCAGCATCTGGCAACTTGTCACCGCACCGCTGCAGCGCAAGTATTCGCTCACCTATTGTGGTTTGCATGTTGCAGGCCCTGGCTTCTGGCCTTGCATCACTGTTAGATACTGGTCACTCATTCCTGCAAGCTATTACCAGAATTAGTGTAGAAATAGCATAGTTAAAGTGAAGATAGTGTTGAGGAGAGTGTGAGGAGGACAGCAGACTAGCGAGGGGTAACGTAGGGGTAAGACAGTGTTTCTATCGGTAGTTATTAGCAGTAAGAATACTTAGGAAGCTAGGAAGTCCTCTCTCAATGTGAACAAAAAATAGGATAATAGCCAGCAATAATTGATACTTAAATCCAGAAATGGCAATAAGTGGAGAGAGTAGCATTACTAGGAAAGATAGCGGAGACTAAATTTGAGCCTACATGACAGAGAGGTATAACGGATCTTTCTACCACACCACCTACCCCCCCTAACCATCCCTCCTTCACACACACGCACACACACACAAGGGTAGACACTCATAGAAGCTTTAGACCCTAGTAGCAAGTTCCGCTTTTTATAACCCTGAATTACTGGTATGTATAAGCAGTATCTCCCCCTCACATCTCCCCCATACACACGAACACACACATATACACACATACACACACACACCTGCACTAGGACAATATGATAACTAACTACGCAAATACACACACACACACGTGCACACACACACACAGATGCACATACACACACACACACACACACACACATACACACCCACACTCGTGGACGAGTCACGCGGTTTGAGCTCGTGTTTTGGTGGTAATTTCTGACTGTGCCATAAGGAATTGAGTGTGGGATATAGGCGTGTGCACACATAAGAGTGCATATAATCACTTAAGCCCCGTAAAAAGGAAATATAAGTGATCACAGAAGAAAAGAAAACAAAGGAAATAGTGACTAAGTGTTTAGTGGGGTCTGTTGGAAGGAAGGTGAATGGTTGTGTCAGGCCTAAATAGTGTTGCCATAATAACGCAGTGGGGTATTGGAAGAATAAGTGCGACTCAAGACCAGGGAGATAAGAGATATGTATAGATGTAAATACAGTGAGTGAAAAAATTAGATGAGCTAGAGACTATAGTGCATACAGGAAGTTAGTGGAAAAATTACCGAGAAGCATCAAGCATCTTCAACTTCTAAGACAGGACGGACCCAAAACGTTACTCCACTGCCAGCCGCAAGTAATATTCACCTAGTTTGAGTTTCATGGGGTCAATAGTACCTGTCTCTAGCTGGAATTGGGGGTCACTCTCCTCGAGCTATCAGAATTAGAATAAGCAGCATTTACTGGCATTTAATAGAATTTAGAGGTAGCGGCATACAGGCGAAGCCTAGTGTATTTATTTTTGAACGTAATTTTAAATGCATAAGACAGTACAGTGGGAACCAAGAGATCGGGTACATATGCAACACATATGTAGTACATTCGTGGGAAATAAGGACTGTTTACATAAACATATGCACACACACACACACTAGGTGAGAACAGGCTCTGCTGTTAGGCACTTGAATAGCTGTATCATGCACACACACACACACACACATACACACATGCATGCACACACACACACACACATATACACACACATGCACACACACACACACACACACACCACACACACACACACACACACACACAAGCACACACACACTAGGTGAGTACAGGATCTGCTGTTAGGCACTTGAATAGCTGTAGCACACACACACACACACACACACACACACACACACACACACACACACACACACACACACACACACGCACGCACACACACACACACACGCACACACACACTAGGTGAGTACAGGATCTGCTGTTAGGCACTTGAATATCTGTAGCACACATACACATACACACACACACACACACACACACACACACACACACACACTAGGTGAGTACAGGATCTGCTGTTAGGCACTTGAATAGCTGTAGCACACACACACACACATACACACACACATGCACACACACACTAGGTGAGTACAGGATCTGCTGTTAGGCACTTGAATAGCTGTAGCATGCACACACACATACACACACACACACACACATGCACACACACACACACACACACACACACATACACACAAGACTAGTCCCAGAGCTAAGAGGTATGTCCTACGAGGAGAGGTTAAGGGAAATCAACCTGACGACACTGGAGGACAGGAGAGATAGGGGGGACATGATAACGACATACAAAATACTGAGAGGAATTGACAAGGTGGACAAAGACAGGATGTTCCAGAGATTGGACACAGTAACAAGGGGACACAGTTGGAAGTGGAAGAAACAGATGAATCACAGGGATGTTAGGAAGTATTTCTTCAGCCACAGAGTAGTCTGTAAGTGGAATAGTTTGGGAAGCAATGTAGTGGAGGCAGGATCCATACATAGCTTTAAGCAGAGGTATGATAAAGCTCACGGTTCAGGGAGAGTGACCTAGTAGCGATCAGTGAAGAGGCGGGGCCAGGAGCTCGGACTCGACCCCCGCAACCTCAACTAGGTGAGTACAACTAGGTGAGTACACACACACACATACACACACACACACACACACATATACAGGATTTCACACTTTCCTGTGAAGTGACCCTCTAACCCTTCCTTTTCCTCCCTGTCTCTCTCTCTCTCCTTCTCCTCTCTCTCTCTCTTTCTCTCACTCTCTCTCTCTCCCTTTCTCTCATTCTCTCTCTCTTCCTCTCTCTCTTCCTCTCACTCTTTCTCTCTCTCTTCCTCTCTCTCTCTTCCTCTCTCTCTTCCTCTCTCTCTTCCTCTTTCTCTTCCTCTTCCTCTCTCTCTCCCTCTCTCTCTTCCTCTCTTACTCTCTCTCTTCCTCTTCTTTTCTCTCTCTCTCTTCCCTTGTCACTCCCCCTCTCCCTCTCTCTCACTTTCTCCCCCCTTTTCCCTTTTTTCCCCTCTCTCCTTCTACCCTCCCCTTCTCTCTCTTTCTCCCTCTCTCTCACTCTCTCCCCCTTTTTCTTTTTATCTTTCTCTCTCTCTTTCACTAAAAAAAAAATGGCTGGGACTCGCAAGAATCAGGGATCAGATGACAATGGTACTGGTAGGGAGGAATGGATGGAGGAGCAGTGGAAAATGATAGAGCAAGAATGGGAGAGAAAATTAGGAGAGCTTCCTGGAAAAATGGAGAAAGAGCTCTCTGTGAAATGGGAAAAGAGGTTGGAGGAGACGAAAAATTGGGAGGCACAAGTCGAAACTGCAGTAGCCAGGGTAAAGGTCCTAGAATTTGAGGTAAACAGGCTGAAGCAAGTCTCAGGGGTAGTGACAAGAGAAGACACATCATACGAAGCTGAGAGGATGAACAGGAAGGAAGGAGATATGAATTATGCTAAGGTCATATCAGCCTGCAAAGAAGGACCAGGGAGTGGAAGGGAAGAGCAGATGGGTGCAGATGGAGAGGGAGATAGGTCGAATGCTGAGGCACAAGCACACTACCAAGAGCCACTGGAAAAATCAAGGGAGAAAATGGCCACATACAGACAGGAACCAGAGTCACAGAGGGAGAGGCAATGGGAGGAGGAAAGGGCAAAATCAGTGTTTATCCATGGGCTTCGGGAGAGAGAGGAAAGGACACACACTGAAAGACGGCAGGAAGAAAGAAAGAAGATTGAGAGAAAATCATCACGGAAATAGGGGGAGAAGACATGGACGAGATTGTAAATTTTCAGAGAATAGGGGGGTACTTGAAGGGGAGAAACCGACCCATCAAGCTGATTCTCAGGACAGAAACAGTGCGGAACAGGATCCTCCAAGAGAAACCATGGTTGAAAAGCTCGGAAGAGTACAAGAAGGTGTTCCTAGACAGAGACAGAACACAGAGAGCCAGCAGCTGAGGGAGAGGACAAAAAACCGAAAGGAGCTAGGAAAGGAGACAAGGATGGAACCAGCAGATGCCAGTCAGAGCAGAACAGAGCAGCAAGGGCAAGCACACACACAACTATCCTCAGAACCCCACAACCTATCACACCATCCCAACACAATACAATCCATACCCACAGCTTCCACCCAACCCCCAACCATAGAATCCCACAGTATGCTACCACGTCTCCCACCCCCACAGGCCCCCCAAGCCACAGTGTTGGAAAGGAAACTGAAGGTATGGTACACAAACCTTATGGAATAACAAACAAGTGGGAGGAGTGGCACGAAAGAGTCAAAGAGGCATCACCAGACATCATAGCGATCACAGAAACCAAGCTTACAGGTATGATAACAGATACCATCTTTCCAACGGGATACCAGATCGTGAGGAAAGACAGAAGGAACAGGGGGGGGGGTGGAGGAGTGGCATTGCTGATCAAACACCGATGGAATTTTGATGAGCTGGAGAGAGGAGACAGCGGAGAAGAAAGTGATTGCATAGCGGGAACGCTTCACTCTGGAGGTCCCAAGGTGATAATTGCAGTGATGTATAACCCACCACAGAACAGCAGGAGGCCAAGGCAAGAGTATGACGAGAGCAATAGAGCGATGGTTGACACACTGGCTGCAGTGGCCAGAAGAGCTCATGCATGCAGGGCAAAGCTCCTGATCATGGGCAACTTTAACCACAAGGAGATCGAATGGGAGAACTTGGAGCCACATGGGGGCCAAGATACATGGAGGGCTAAGATGATGGAGGTGGTACTGGAGAACTTCATGTATCAACATGTAAGGGACACTACAAGAGAGAGAGGAGAGGATGAACCAGCAAGACTGGACTTAGTATTCACCTTGAGTAGTGCAGATATTGAGGACATCACATATGAAAGACCCCTTGGGGCCACCGATCATGTGGTTTTGAGCTTCAAATACACAGTAGAGCTACAAGTGGAGGGGGAAGCAGGAAGGCCAGAACAAATGAAACCAAACTACAGGAAAGGGGACTACACAGGAATGAGGAACTTCCTGAATGAGGTTCAGTGGGACAGAGAACTGGCAGGGAAGCCAGTTAATGAGATGATGGAATATGTAGCAAGAATGTGCAAGGAGGCTGAGGAGAGGTTTGTACCCAAGGGTAACAGGAATAATGAAAAAGCCAGGATGAGCCCATGGTTCACCCAAAGATGCAAGGAGGCAAAAACCAAGTGTGCTAGGGAATGGAAGAAATATAGAAGGCAAAGGACCCAGGAGAATAAGGAGAACAGTCGTAGAGCCAGAAACGAATATGCACAGATGAGAAGGGAGGCCCAACGTCAATATGAAAGCGACATAGCAGCAAAAGCCAAATCTGACCCGAAGCTGTTATACAGCCACATCAGGAAGAAAACCATCAAGGACCAGGTAATCAGGCTAAGGAAGGAAGGAGGAGAGACAACAAGAAATGACAGTGAAGTATGTGAGGAACTCAACAAGAGATTCAAAGAAGTGTTCACAGAGGAGACAGAAGGGGCTCCAGAAAGACGGAGAGGTGGGGTACACCACCATGTGCTGGACACAGTACACACAAACGAGGAAGAAGTGAAGAGGCTTTTGAGTGAGCTAGATACCTCAAAGGCAATGGGGCCAGATAACATCTCTCCATGGGTCCTGAGAGAGGGAGCAGAGGCGCTATGTGTACCCCTAACAACAATATTCAATACATCTATCGAAACAGGGAGATTGCCTGAGGCATGGAAGACAGCAAATGTAGTCCCAATCTTTAAAAAAGGAGACAGACCTGAAGCACTAAACTACAGACCAGTGTCACTGACATGTATAGTATGCAAAGTCATGGACAAGATTGTCAGGAAAAGAGTGGTGGAACACCTAGAAAGGAATGATCTCATCAACAGCAGCCAACATGGTTTCAGGGACGGGAAATCCTGTGTCACAAACCTACTGGAGTTCTATGACAAGGTGACAGCAGTAAGACAAGAGAGAGAGGGGTGGGTGGGTTGCATTTTCTTGGACTGCAAGAAGGCGTTTGACACAGTACCACACAAGAGATTAGTGCAAAAACTGGAGGACCAAGCAGGGATAACAGGGAAGGCACTACAATGGATCAGGGAATACTTGTCAGGAAGACAGCAGCGAGTAATGGTACGTGGCGAGGTGTCAGAGTGGGCACCTGTGACCAGCGGGGTCCCACAGGGGTCAGTCCTAGGACCAGTGCTGTTTCTGGTATTTGTGAACGACATGACGGAAGGAATAAACTATGAGGTGTCCCTGTTTGCAGATGACGTGAAGTTGATGAGAAGAATTCATTCGATCGAAGACCAGGCAGAACTACAAAGGGATCTGGACAAGCTGCAGACCTGGTCCAGCAATTGGCTCCTGGAGTTCAATCCCACCAAGTGCAAAGTCATGAAGATTGGGGATGGGCAAAGAAGACCGCAGACGGAGTACAGTCTAGGGGCCAGAGACTACATCACTCAAGGAAAAAGATCTTGGGGTGAGTATAACACCAAGCACACCTCCTGAAGCGCACATCAACCAAATAACTGCTGCAGCATATGGGCGCCTGGCAAACCTCAGAACAGCATTCCGACATCTTAATAAGGAATCGTTCAGGAACCCTGTACACCGTGTACGTCAGGCCCACATTGAGTAGCGGCAACAGTATTTGGAACCACACCTAGCCAAGCATGTAAAGAAACTAATAAACTGCAAAGGTTTGCAACAAGACTAGTCCCCAGAGTAAGAGGTATGTCCTACGAGGAGAGTTAAGGGAAACACCTGACGAAACTTGGAGGACAGGAGAGATAGGGGGGACATGATAACGACTTACAAAATACTGAGAGGAATTGAGAAGGTGGACAAAGACATGATGTTTCCAGAGACTGGACACAGCAACAAGGGACACAGTGGAAGCTGAATACACAGATGATTCACAGGATGTTAGGAAAGTATTTCTTCAGCCACAGAGTAGTCAGGAAGTGGGAATAGTTTTGGGAAAGAGGTCGTGGAGGCAGGAACCATACATAGCTTAACAGAGGTTGATACAGCTCATGGGTTCAGGTAAGAAGAGTGACCTAGTGCGACCAGTGAGAGGATGGTGCCAGGACTTGTACTCGACGCCCTGCAAAACCTCAACTATGTGAGTTACACTAGGTGATTACATACACACACACACACCCACAAACACACACACACATACACACAACACACACCACACATTCACACACATCACACACCATACACACACACATACACCCACACCCACAACACACAACACACACCACAACACAACACACACACACACACACACAATTTTTTCTTCTCTCATTTTCAATCTCTGGTTTCCTTTCTGCAAACATCGTCATAATACACTCGTGGTGCACCGGCTGTGCCAGGGATAAAATTTAATTTGCATACTTCAATTAGTTTCCGAGGCAGGATTTGTGAAAGTAAGATTGTCACTGAGTGTCCTTGTAATGTTGATCAGGTGAAGCTTATAATTGTTACTGAGTGTCCTTGTAATGTTGATCAGGTGAAGCTTATAATTGTTACTGAGTGTCCTTGTAATGTTGATCAGGTGAAGCTTATAATTGTTACTGAGTGTCCTTGTAATGTTGATCAAGACTGAAGCTAATAATTGTCACTGAGTGTCCTTGTAATGTTGATCAGGTGAAGCTTATAATTCAAATTCAAATTCAAATTCAAAGTTTTCTCTATAAGGATTACAATGCAGATTTTACAGAAAATTTGGTTATTGTTATGTTTTTAACATGAAGTAAAATTTTGATTACAGAGTGCTACCCCTAGAATCAGCTTAGCATGGCTAGGCATATCGGGCAGACTTGGTTTTAGTTCTTAATTGTAAAATAATTACAAATTATGAGGTAAGTTGTATTACTGGCTAAGTGACTAAATACTAGTATGTGAGTTTAGGGGCATTGTGAATGCTTATGTTTTGGCACCGTACATAAGTTTCATATGAGTATCACAGATTCAATATTTTAAGATGAGATTAATATTTCCTGTTTAAGTCCAAATGAGTGAATGAGGTGTAAGTGTGTACGCTCACGACCAGGTGGTATTCGTGTAGTTAGATGACGGGGTGTATCAGGGAGATAAGATGTTTTCTAATGGTAGTTTAGAGGTGATGAATGTGTCTGGCAGTTCAGAGTTCTACAGTTTGGGTATTCCAGAATTTTAGGGCCTTGACAGACATTGAATTTTTGTAAAGGTTTAGATCGGACAGGGCAGGGAATGTCCGTAGAGATGTTGTGTCATGTTGTTATGCCTGTGGGTTTCAGTCACAACTATCAAAAAGCGTTTTAGGTCTAAGGTTATATTAGAGTTTAAGGCCCAGTAGATTAGATTGCACATTAAGTAAAGTGTGGATGTACTGAACTGGGAGTAATTTAGGTCTATGAAGAGTGGGGGGGTGTTTTGCCATGGATGGGATTTTAGTGATTATTCTTACTGCATCTTTTTGTTGGGTTAATTATTGGCTTTATTGGCGAGTTGCTGCAGTTTGAACCCTGCACAAATAGCATAGGTGAGGTATTGGATAAATAAGTAGTGGTATAGTGAGAGAAGGGCATTTTGCTGCACGTAGTATCGTATCTTGGAGAGGATCCCAACCGATTTGGATACATATTTGGTTATATCTGGGATATGGGTTCAGAAATTCAGGTTGTTGTCAAGGTATAAAGCTAGAAAATTGCCCCATTTATTCTGGAAATTAGAGTGTTGTTCAATCTTATGCTTTAAATGTGCATCTCATGCTCTGCTACAACATATATAGTAGGTTTATGTCATTGTATTAAGCTAAAGTTTATTGGCTGTCATCCAAGTCGATATTTTATATCACTCCTCATTCACAATGGTGTTGAGGGTGTGCAAGATTAGGTGAGAGATGACATAAGTCGTATCATCAGCAAAGAGAATGGGTATTCGAGGAGTTGGGATATGTTTGGAAGGTCATTGATGATAAAGAAGCGAGAAGAGCAGGGGACCAAGAATCACTTACTTCCCGGCGGAACTCCCAGTAACAATTGGCCGTTTGGCTGATTGCTGTGTCTTTAAATGGTGACTAACTGATACCTATTAGTAATGAAAGATTTAAAATTAAGGAAGCGCATGCCTCTTATACCGGAATGTGGACAAGTTTGAGGAGTAGGATGCTTGTTCTACTGTGTCAAAAGCTTTTCTTAGGTCAATAAAAATTCCTAGTGGATATTCCTATTTCCAATGCTGTGTAAAGCAGATCTAGCATTTTTATGATTGCATCATTAGTGCTTTTATTTTTCCTGAATCCAAATTGCATGTGTTGAGTATGTTTGGAGCCTTTATAAATGAATACGTCTTCCTGAGCACGATTTTTCTCAAAGATTTTGAATAGCAAATGGTAAGTTAGATATTGGCCTATAGTTGTTTAAGTCAGTAGGGTCACCACCTTATGTATTGGTTGTAACCCTTGCATCTTTAGTAGTTTCGACAAGGTGCTAGTCTCTAATGACTTGTTAAAAGTAAAGAAATACAGCGAAAGGAAATGGGCCCGCTCGCATTGTACAGTAATGGTGGGACATGAGACATGTTCCTCAGGGTTTTTTAAATGACTTTATAATCTCAGTGACTCCGTGGGCTCATTATGGTGCAAGATAGAAGGAATTAGGGAAATTCCCCATCTATGTAGACCCCGGCATGGCATTGGTATGTGGGATTTTACTGGCGATATTAGATCCTATGTTTGAAATAAGTCGTTAGTTTAAAAAAAAAACCTCTTTTTAGTCTGTGTCCTGGGATGTAGTGGTGTTTCATTAGTTTAGTTTAGGACAATAGTCTTGGTTTCTCTCAGTTTGTGGGTCCCCAGAATCTGAGAGAGTGTTTTTCATGTCTTTTTTATATCTCCTCTAGTGTCTGAGAAATCTGCTGGAGTAGTATAGTTGTTTGGCTTTCTTTATTACTTTGTCTGAGAGCTGATGAATAAGTTTTAAGAATATCTTTGTGTATTAAACCTGTCCTATATTGCTTTTCATATTGGTGTTTCTTGTCAATGGATTTCAGAATGGTGCTGGTTAGCCATGGGCAACCAAGCCGTTTTGTTTGTGATCTGTTTTGTTTATAGACAATTTGTGTATAGTCTAAAGTAATTTTTTAAGAAAAATGTCTGTCCAGTCATCACTACCATTGGCCTTGAGAATTCTTAGGCCAATCAACAGTCTCTAGTTCGCTGTGAACATCCTTACTGAGGCCTCATATGGAGTCAAATGAGACTTTGTTTGAATTCAAGTGGTGGATTACTAATGTTTGTCATGAGAAGGTATGGTAGAGTCTGTAGTTGCTTATCTTTGACTGTTATCCCTGATTTAAGGGGGCAAGTATAAGGTCCAATTGTTGGTCAATTATGGATGTCCACTTGACCTCAGTAGCCTGTTGGTTTTAGGTTATTTTTTGGTATGAAGAAGTGTGTTGTACATATTGTTGATGAAAATCAGTTACAGCTGATCACTACTAAGCCAAGGTTGATTTTTGAAGTCTCCCCAGCTAAGATAGGTGGTGCTTAATCATTTGTCCTGTTTGTTATTAAGTGACTTTAATTTTCTCACTGAAATTATGGGATGATTGTGTGAGGTATCTGGTAAATATATGGCACCGATTGTTATAGGCGTCTTTAGGTTTTTTTACAGTAAAATAATCAAAAAAGTATTCTCCCCATATTCATCCACTAAAGCAAGTGGGTGCTAAGACAAGATAATTGGTTAGAGTAATAGAATTGCTATACCACCCCAACTTGGTATTGGTGGCTGGCCAGTTGTGATTGCTGTGTATCCTGGTAGAGGTAGATATCTATTGTTCCGCTTAAGCCAGGTCCCTCAGTAAGAATAATCAGGAGAAGGGTGTCTTTAGTGAGTCCAATTAGTGCTAGGAGGTCACCATAGTGTTTTGCCTTAAGGACCTGATGTTGGAGTTAAGTACTACAGCCTTTTAGCATTGTTTAGAGATAGTGGTGGCTTTTGATGCTTTTAATAAAGGCAGTTCTTTCCGAATATTTTTTTGACCGGGTGTCAGATTAAGGATGTTTAAGATCATGTCAGACGTGATTCAATCATCTCTATGATTTAATTATGGTTATTTATATCCTGAGTGTTTGTTGAGTTCTGTACAGATATCTGTAGTGGAAAGAGGTTTGGACAAGTATCTAGCTAGAGTTATTTTGGTCATGTAGGGTATAGTCACTACAACACATATGAATTTGATGTTGTCTATGTGTTAGCTGGAATGAACTAAAGTACAACTAAGGTATTAAACTAGTAAATAAAAAATACAAATTAAAAATAGAACACGACTCTCACTTGTAATTGCACTAAGGTCTAATAATGACTTTGTGTGAGTCTATGTTTTGAGCTAGAAAGAGCTTAGTACAATAGGTTAAATCTAATAATATAAAAAATACAAATTAAAAAAATAGCACTAGTCTCTCACTATTACTAGCACAATGGACTAATATAGTGAATTTGGTATTGACCTATGTATTGATTAGAATGAGCATGGTACACTGAATTTAAATCTAAATAATCTAAAAATTAACAGATTTATAAATAGCACCAAGTCTCTCACAAGTAATTGCATATGGTCTAATATATGAATTTGTATTGACTAAGAGTATTATCTAGAAAGACTATAGTACACCCTAGGTTTTTAGTCTTAATAATATAAAAAATACAAATTACAAATAGCACCAGTCTCGTCTCTCACTAGTAATTGCACTAGGACTAGTAAAGTGAATTTGGATTGACTATGTATTGAGCTAGAAAGATCCTAGAGTAAACTGTGATTAATCTAATAATATCATAAAGGAACAAGACTCTCAATTGAAATTGCACTAAGGTCTTATATAATTGTTTACAAGAATTTAGAGTATAATTAGATTTAAATTGACAGGACAAAATACACAAATTAAGGTAAGCACTTAGGAGAATAATAAAAAAAATGATAAAAAACAAAATGTCAATGACTTGGTTACTATATGCTAGTAAGGATGGAAGACAAGATAATATAAATTTGTAGTTGAAAAATACTAGTTTAAAAAAAGTATGGAATAAAAATGGTCATAAAAGAATTTTACAATAAGTTTGATCAATATATTTTAAAGTAAATTGGGCATAAAAGGTATTGAAGAAAACATTGGGCCATTGAGATTTTTTAAAAGTGAGGTAGAATTACTGAAGACAAGTTTATGGTTAGTTTATAATAAAATAAGATGGAACAGTGATGTGGTAAGTTGTAAACAAGGAGATAGATTCTGTAGATATTAAACACAATTAAGACTATGAGGTAGAATGGTCGTTGAATAAAACAATGACAATCAAAAGTAGTTGGGGTATTAGAATTTTAAGGGGGCACAAATTTGTGACATATAACACTAAATCGTGGACTATGGGTATTATCTGCACTTTACTCTGATTCTGTTAGTCCTGAGTCCTGTTAGTCCTGTTAGTTACTGAGTGTCCTGGTAATGTTGATCAGGTGAAGTTTATAATTGTTACTGAGTGTC
>NC_069407.1:50847401-50884385 GCF_026875155.1 Cherax quadricarinatus | reverse complement strand
TTTTTTATGTTTTCTTTGTTTTGTTGGATTTTGTTAGTTTTCTCTGTTATTGTTGGATTTTGTTATGTTTTTTCTGTTGTTGTTGGATTTTTTTTATGTTTTCTTCGTTGTTGTTGGATTTTGTTGGGTTTTTCTTCTGTTGTTTTTTTGGTTTTTTGTTAGGTTTTCTTCTTTTGTTGTTGGATTTTTTTATTTTTTCCCCTTCTGTTTTTGTTGGATTTTTTTAGGTTTTCTTTCTTTTTTTGTTGGATTTTTTTTATGTTTTCTTCTTTTTTTGTTGGATTTTGTTAGGTTTTCCTTCTGTTGTTGTTGTTTTTGTTGGGTTTTTTCTTCTGTTTTGTTGGATTTTTAAGTTTTTTCTGTTGTTTTGGATTTTGTTATTTTTTTTCTTCTGTTTTTTTTGGATTTTGTTGGGTTTTCTTCTGTTGATTTTGGTTTTTGTTATTTTTCTTCTTTTTGTTTTTGGGATTTTGTTGGTTTTCTTCTTTTTTTAAAAAAATTTTAATATTCTTTCGCCTATTTTTCCCGTTAACGGTCGCCTTAATTTTATGCCCAGTCACCCCAGATCCTTTTTTCAGTGTTAACAAATCCATCTAACCATTTGTGCATTTTGATTTTTCTTCCAGTTCGGTGAATTTATGTCTTAATGGTTCAGTAACTCTGACAAGCGGATTTTCCCACTAAATCAATGCTGGTTTAAATGTGATGGTTTTGTTCCAAAAAATTTGTAATTTGGGTTCTTCCCCCATTTTAAGATTTGGGGTTGTGTTATGTTAAGCTTGGTCTTATTTTTTTCCACCCCTCAGTACTTTTATGTAAGAAGCAGTCTGCTCCCCGTAATTTCTCTGGGTTTCCCTACATTAATCTTTTCCCAGGGAAAACTGAGTGCACGTGCTAGCAGTATTTTCTCTTTTATTGAATTACAAAATTTTTGGAGCCTTTTGGTTATTAAACTTTTTTAAAAAATTTTTTTT
Source organism: Cherax quadricarinatus (assembly GCF_026875155.1). NCBI lineage: Eukaryota > Metazoa > Arthropoda > Malacostraca > Decapoda > Parastacidae > Cherax > Cherax quadricarinatus. The sequence continues at coordinate 50,883,411 of NC_069407.1, read as the reverse complement.
AGTCATAAATTATTGACAAATGTATACAATCAATATCACTTGTTACTGTCGGACTAACTCTATAAATCATACAGAGGAAAAAAGTTTTTTAACAATTTAATTACATATTCCACAATAATTTTCATAAAGGTTTTCCTTTCAGGGGCCAGGATGTGAGCAAGTTTTAAACAAAAGGGGAAAATTCCCCACATTTATGTCAAAAAACATGCGAGTTCTTTGTAAAGCACTCTGGGAAAGAGTGGCTTTTCCCCCTAGAGAAGAGTTTCCCCTACCCCCCCGGCCAAACCAAAAACCCCAGCGTCATTAAAAGAAATATTTTGCCTTCCTTATAAGTCAGGACCCCCCCCCCTGCCCCCAAAAGGTTGCATGAGTAGACATATTTTTCTTTTTTTTCCGGATTCCAGGGATTAGTGTTATTGTAAAAATGTTTGTGGCTTACTGGTTGGCCTTGCTTTAATGGTAAACTGGCTTGTGTTCTCACTGACCACCCAAGTTGTTGAGGCATCTGTTGTGGAGTGGGTTTAAAGGGGTCAGTTTTTCAGCCATCTACACCGTGGGGAAATTGGGGCGTGGGTTTGAATCCTCTGGGGTGGGATATTTTTCTGTATAAACACACAGGCCTCTTCCACCGGGGTGAGAGGGCTACAGGGGCAAATTCCAGTGGGGTGTACTGTGCCCACATACGTGCTATAATTTTTCTCATATAAGGAAGAGGAAAATCTCTTTTTTTTCCTTTTAGCAATCTAAACACGTACAGTGAAGCACAGGTTTAGAGCACGTAACGGTTATTCAACATCAGTATGGGGTGACGTGATCACGCATAATGCACTATACCTGAAGAAAGGGGAAAATTTAGATGTAAATTTTCTTTGTACTTTTTCCTTATCCCAACTTCCTCCCACCCTGGCTGCTGTTATTGCTGCTGTTGCCCTGCCCCCCACTGCTGCTGCGTTTCTGTGCTTGTTCCGCCACTGTGCTGCTGTTCGGCTGCTGTGTTTTGTGGGTGTTGTTGGATGTTGCGGGGTGCTGTTCGTGTTGTGTGTTTTTGGTGGGGGTTTTGGGGGGGTTTGTTTTTTTGCTGGATGTTGGGTTTGGTTGTGTGAAAGGGGTTTTGGGGTGGTTGTGTGGGGTTGTGTTTTGTGGGGGTGTTGGCCCCGTGTTGGTGTGTGTAAAGTGGTGTTTGTGTTGTGCTGCTACTCTGCGGTGTTGCTGCTGTTTTTCTGTTGTTTTTGCGCGTTTCTGCTGCTGCTTTTGGGGCTGCTGCTGCTGTTGTTGCTTTTGTTGCCGCGTTGCTGCTCCTGTTTTCGCTGCTGCTGTTGCTGCTGCTGCGTTGCTGCTGCTTTGCTGCTGCTGCTGTTGCTGCTGTTTTTGTTGCTGCTACTGCGCGTTGCTGCTACTGCTGCTGCTGCACTGCTGCTGCTCGTTGCGTTGCTTGCTGCTGTTGCGTTGTTGCGCCCCTCTGGCCCTCTGCTTTTGGCTGGCTGCTTTTGTTGCTGCTGCTGCGTTTTTCCTGCTGCGCTTTTAGCTGTTGTTGTTTGCGCGCTCTCTGCTGTTGTGCTGTTTCTTTGTTGCGTGCTGCTTTTCCGCTGCTGCGGGTTTTCCTGCTCTGCTGCTGCTGTTGCTGTGTTGCCTGCTGTTTGGCGCTGTTGCTGCTGCTGTTGCGCTGCTGTTGCTGCTGCTACTGCTGCTGCTGCTGCTGTTGCTGCTTTTTGCTTTTTGCTACTGCTCTTCTGCTGCGTTGCTGCTTTTGCGCGCTACTGGCTGTTTTGCGCGCTGTTCGCGTTGCTGCGCTACTGCCTGCTGCTGCTTTTGCTGCTGCTGCTGCTGCTACTGCTGCTGCTGTTGTTGCTGCTGCTGTTGTTCCTGGCTGCTGTGGCTGTTCTGCTTTTTCTCTCGCTGCTGCTTTTGCTCTGCTGTTGCTGCTGTTGCTGCTGCTGCACGGGGCTGCGCTGCGTTGCGTTTTTGGGGCTGTCATTTTTTGCTGCTGCGCACTGCTGCGGCCTGTTGTTGGTGCTGTCATTGTTGCTGCTGCTGTCGTTTTGGCGCTGTTGTTGCTGCTGTTGCTGCTGCTGTTGCTACTGCTGCTATTGTTGTTGCTGCTGCAGCTGCTGCTACTGCTGGGGCTCTACGTTACTGCGCGCGCTTTTGGTGCTGCTGTCGTTGCTGCGGGTACTGCTGCTGTTCCCCTGCTACTACTGCTGTTTTGGCTTGCTGTTTCTACTTTTGCTACTGCTGCTTTTGCTGCGCTGCTGCTGTTTGTTGGTGCTGTGCGTTGTTGCTGCGCCCGTGTTGTTTTACGCTGCGCTGCTGCTGTGCGCTGCTGCTGTTGTGGTTTGCGCTGCCCGTTGTTTTGCTGCACGCTGATGCTGCACGTTGCGCACTCTGCTGCTCCAAATCTAGCTGCAACTGTTGCGCTGTGCTGCACTGTTGCTGCTACTGTTGCTGCTGCGCATTGCGTGTGTTGCGCTGTTGCTGCGCTGCCTGCTGCTACTACCTGCTGCTGCTGCTGCTCTACTGCGCTCTGCTGCTCTGTTTAACCTGCTGCTGCTCTTTTGCTGCTACTTTTTGCTGCTGCTGCTATTGCTGTTTCTGTTTGCTGCTTTTGCGCTGCCGCGCACTACTGCTGCTGCTGCGCTGCTGCTACGCGCTGCGCTGCTGGGGGGCTGCTACGCTGCGCTGTTTTGGTGCTGCTGTCGTTGTTGCGGGGCTACTGTTCTGCTGCTTTGCTGCTGTTGCGGCTGGCTGCTGCTCTACAAGGGCGCGCTGCTGCGGGCTGTTGCGCGCTGCATTCGCGCGTTTTTTCGCGGGCTGTTGCTGCACGTGCTGCTGCATGCTGATGCGCTACTTTTGCTATTTTCCCTGCTGCTACTGTTCGCCTGTTGCGCTGCTGCTATTTGCGCGCTTGTCGGGTGCTGCTGCTGCTACTACTGCGTGCAGCTCGGGCGCTACTGCTGCTGCGCGCTGCTGCTCGCGCTACTGCGCGCTGCTTTTTTTGGTTGCGCTTTCTTTGTTGCTGAAAAGCTGTGCTGCTACGTGCTGCAAACGCTGCTGCGCAAACTCTGTGCTGCTAACTGTTCGCGCGCTGCAACTGTTGCTGCTGCTGCTGTTTTTGGTGCGCTGTGTTTGTTTGTTGCCTACTGCTGACTGAAGTTGCGCTACTGCTGCTGCGTTTCGCTGATGCTGCTACTGTTTTGCTGCTGCCTACTTTTTTCTGCTACTGTTCCCTGCTGCTGCTTTTTGCTGCTGCTTTTGCTGCTGTTGCTGCGCGCGCTGCTCTACGCGCGCTGCTCTTTTGCTGCTGCGCTATTGCTGCGCTGTTTTTGCTGCTGCTGCTGCTGCTGCGCTACGCTGCTGCTGCTGCGCGCTGCGCTACTGCTCTGCTGCTGCTTTTGTTGCTGTTGCACTATCTGCTGCGCTGCTGCTGCTGCTGCTGCTGCTGCTGCTACTACCCGGGCCCCTTTGGCTTCGTGGCTGCGCTGCATTGCTGCTGTTGCTGCTGCTGCTGCGCACTACTGCTGCTCGCTGCGTTTTGCGCTGCTGCTATTGCGCTGCGTTTTTTGCTTTGCTGGCTGCGCTGCTGCTGCAAAACCCTGCGCTGCCTGCGCTGCTGCACTAACTCTGCGCTCGTTTTTGTTGCTGTTGCTCTCTGCGCTGCTCTGCTGCTGCTGCTGCGCGCTGCCTGCTGCTGTTGCTGTGCTGTTGCTGCTGCGCATTGCGGGCTGGTTTTAAAACCCAAACAATTAAGTTAATACATCCTGCAGAACTGATTGTGGTCTCCCGTGGTTTCTCTGCTACAAAACCCAGAAGCCGTACTTTGATGCCCCCCCCCCCCCAATACACTGGAATGCTTCTCATCAACACAGCAGCTCTAACACAATAGGCTGTCTTCGAACACTTCAACCAACAAGACTGAAATTTACAAGCCAACACAACACACAAAAATACATCGCGCTTCTCTCACTCCCCCCAAATTAAAAATCCATTTTACTTTTTTTAGAAATATTACGTTCTGGTGGCCGCCATTTTTGTTTTGACATCGTGCTGATGAATATTAATTTTTGTTTTAATTTTATTATCATTACGAAACACGTATACTGCGTCTGCCAGACAGGCGGCACTGTACACTGTTAAACGACGCTGTGGTTAAACAACACACCCCACACACAAACACACAAACACACCACCACACACACAAAACACACAGGAAACCATCCATGTGATGGTTAAAGGGGGAAAACCATAGTATGTGATGGTAAAAGACGGGGAAACCATCCCATTGAGGTATAAGAAAGGGAAACCAAAGATGTGATGGTTAAGACGGGGAAACCACCCAGGGTGATGGTATAAGACAGGGAAACCATCCTATTGATGGATAAGACAGGGAAACCATCCATGTGATGGTATAAAAAGGGGAAAACCACCTATGTAATGGTAAAGACACGGGGTTTCGCCCCAAACTTTCCCACGGGGGATCAGTACTACAAAAATTAGCTTATCTCAGTAGCTGAACGTTCACCGGAAAGCTACGACACCATCGGGGACCCAAAAAAACACCGGGTTATACCTCCGATCAACAAGCTAACAGGTTTTTATCCCTCCAGCAACACAGCTAACAGTGTTATGACCTCCGGCACACAGCTAAAGTGTTATGACCTCCGACAACACAGCTTACAGTGTTATACCTCCGAAACACACTAACAGGTTATGACCCTCCGAGCAACACAGCAACAGGTTATGACCTCCGAGCAACACAGCAAACTGTTTTTTACCTCCGACAACACGCTAACAGGTTGTTAGACCCCGAGCAACACAGCAAACATGTTGTTATACCTCCGAGCAACACAGCTAACAGTGTTGTTATGACCTCCGACAACACAGCAAACAGGTTGTTATACCTCCGAGCAACACAGCAACAGTGCTGTTATGACCTCCGAGCAACAAGCTAACAGTGTTATGCCCTCCGAGCAACACGGGCAACAGGGGTTTCTAGGACCCCCCGACAACACAGCTTAACATTGTTGCAAAGGCCCCCTCCGAGCAAACACAAACAGGGGTTGCAAAGACCTCCGAAAAACACCCAAAACTTGTTGCAAATGCCCCTCCGAGAACACAGCGAAACAGTGTTTATGACCCCCGGGAGCAACACACAAAACCGGGTTATGACCCCCCCGGGGCAACACAGCAAACCCAAAAAAAAATGACCTCCGAGCAACCAGTAACGGGTTTTATAAACCTCCAGCAACAAAAGCTAACAGTGTTTAGACCCCGACCCCCAAAAACAGCAAACAGTGTTAGGGCCCTCCAAAGCAACACAGCTAACAGTTTTTGTTATGCCCCCTTCCGAGCAACACAGCTAACAGGGGTTGGGTTATGACCTCCGAGAAAAACACAGCTAACATTGTTTTTTATACCCCCGAGAAACCCACAGCAAACAGTGCGGTTATGACCTCCGAGCAACACAGCAACAGTGTTATGCCCTCCGAGCAACACAGCTAAAAATTTTTTGCTATAAACCCCCTCCGGCAACCCGGGCTAACATTGTTGCTATGCCCCTCCGAGCAACACAGCAACATTGTTGTTTTTGGACCCCCGAGCAACACACTAAAACGAAAAATAAATGGAATGTACAGCCGATAGAAGTATGGTCTTGAAATCAAAACATGGGAAAAACACCCCAAACCTGGTTTTTGAATCAGAAAATGGGAGGAAAACGAAACAGGGGTTTCCTTGAAATAAAGAACGGGGGAGGACCCAAAAAGGGGTCTTGTATCAGGACATGGAGGGACACGCAACAGGGTTTTGAAATCGGGCCCTGGGGGGACACGCAAAAATGGTTTTGGGATCGAACTTTGGAGGACACGCAATGGTTTTGTAACAAAAACATGGGAAACCGCAGCAGGGTCTTGAAATCGGGAAACATGGGAGGAAAACGCAGCAGGGGTCTTGTATCGGGAAACATGGGAGGACACGAAAGGAAAGGTTTCCTTGTATCAGGACATGGGGGGCCCACCAGCAGGGCCCTTTATCAGGACGGGGGAACACGCAACAGGGTTTTTGTACCCAGAACATGGGGGAAACACCCAAAACCCTTTGGTTTTGTATCAAACAGGGAAAAAGGACACCAGCGTGGTCTTTGTATCAGGACAGGGGGAGGAAAACGCACATGGGTCTGTATCGGAAAAGGGGAGGACACGAAACAGGGTTTTTGAAAATCAAAACAGGGGAAAGGACTTTCAACATGGCCCTTGAAACAAAACCCATGGGGGGGACACGCACATGGTCTTGTATAAAGGAAACCAAGGGAGGAAAACGCGGGAAAGGGTCTTGATTCAGGACAGGGGAGGACACACAGCTTTGGGTCCTTGAATCGGGAAGGGAGGAAAACGAAACCCAATGGTTTTGTATCAAAAAAGGGAGGGACACCAACAGGGCCCTTTGAAACAGAAAAATGGGAGGACACCAGCCATGGTCTTGTACCCGGACATGGGGGGAAACACGCAGCATGGTCTTGAACCAGGAAAATGGAAGGACAGGGCCGGGAAATGGTTTTGGGAAATCGGGGACATGGGAGGACACGCGCGGGGTTTTGTACCCGGGACAGGGGAGGACACGAAAGCAAAGGTCTTGTACCCCAGGACATGGGAGGAAAACCCACTTTCCTCTCTTCAAAAAAAAAGAACTTTTTTTAGTTTCCAATTGTTTGCTGATCAAGTTTCCTGGGGTGCATCCCGTTGCTTTTCATGGGGCTAGTACAACAGCCGGGTTTGATCAGGGCCTAGTCCTAGACCGGGTCCGGGGACCCCGGGGACAAAAGGGAACACCCCCAGCTAGATCCCTCCCAGCGTAAATACACAAATACACACCTGCAGCGTGTATTTTGCTAAAGGATTTTTTTCTAATCCGACTTGGGTTATCGTTTTTATAAAGCGGGGGAGCCCCCTCACTGTTTAGACGTAATACAAAAAGGGGAAACAATACTTCCCCGCCCCTGAATCTGAAATGGTCCATGTGGGGGGGTAAGCCCGTCTCCAACATGGGATAGTTTGGCGGGAAGAGGGAGTGTCTACTTCAGTTTAAACAACCCTTGGGGGAAAACTAAATGGAATTTTAAGGAGGAATGAGGTTTTAAAAAATAAAATCAAAAAATTTTTGATACAGGGAATAAAATTAAACTATAAGAGAAAACGGGAGTGGGGAGACAGTGTGAAAGACAAAAAATCATTCCTTGTTCCTTTCCATGAAAGACAATGAGTCAGGGGCAAATGACTCGCCGGGCCCCTTGAAAAGTTCACCAAAAGTCACGTAATAAATGCGATCCAAATCCCCCTAGCAGCACGGGTTAAAGGGAACTCAAATTTCCCTGGGGTTTGGTCTGGGGGGCTGGGTGGGGGGGGATAAACGAAAATGTCATCCTTCACTTTTAAACGACTTAATTTCTTAACGAGTCATCAGTCTTTGGTTTGTTTCAAAAATAACAACACTTCTGTGGGTTTGACCAACTGCAGTGAAGAACTAACAAAGAGAAAATATGTTACTAAGCAGTCAAAAAAAAAATACGTAGGCATGACCTATTTAAACAAAATTTGGATTTTTCCACGGTGACTCCGCCCCCCCCCCCTTTCCTGCCAAACTGACCTGACTCCCAGTAAGCACTTGCACTAAAAAAAGCATGTTTGCCGAAAACGTTTCCCCCAAAAATGTTTCCCAAAAATTTGCCAAGTGTCTCATTCTTAAACTTGTTGGTTTTTTTAAAAACCATTACATCACAAAAAAAACAAAAGGTCGCTGAAAGGGAAATGAAAAGAAAGAAGTGAACCCATTTAAAAACTTAAAAAACTAATTACGGGTAACCATAAACAAAAACCTAACAGAAACAACCTAAACACGAAAAAGAAAGGGTTCATTTAAGATTACCCCCCCCTTGGGTGGGGGACGTCCCGGGTAAAATTGCTCTAACCAGCCCCAAATTATTTCCAGGAGACCCCCTGCAACAAACAAACCTAACAGTTTGGGGGTTTGGGGAATCACCCCCTTGGGGCGCCGTTGCGGGAAAGGCTGCGAAAATCTCGTGTTTTTCTGGAAATTAACTTAAGGAAAAAATAAAAAATTTTCTCACACCCACAGTGAACTAGGCGAGCATAAACTTGGGGTTGGGGAACTCCAGTAAGGGTACAAAGGGAAAATGTTTAGAAAATTTTAAACCCTTCAAGGGTTTCCCTTTGTAAAACCCCTTGTGGCCTTAGCGCTTTTTTTTAAATTAAAATAATAACTTAAAACGATCGTAAAATGATCAAAGATATGGGGGAAAACATTTCAAGCCAAAAACCCCCACCAGCGCCTTGAAAAGCAAAACCCAAAAGAAGTGAAGTGTACAAGATCTACTTTAAAAGGGCGCATCAAGGTGAGAAATCCTAGAAGATAAAACCCTAGAAAGAGAAGGCGAGAGAGGGGAATTTTAAGAAAAAGACGAAAATGGGGGTAAGGGATTTGTTTAAAAGGGGAGGAAAAGAAAAGCGCAAAAAAAAATATACCTGGAAACAAATTTAAAGGGATTTTAATCCCAGATTTTAACCACTGCTATAACAACATACTGGTTTGAAAGAAAAGGGGAATGGAAAAAAAAAACCTAGTGAAAACAAAGGAGTGCCGTGGTCACAATAAAAAACATTTATCAAATTCGCCCCCAAAAATGCCTTATTTTTAAAACCCTTTTTTACCATTGATAAAAAAAGAAACACGGGCTGGGAAAATTTTGTAAAAACCTCAAAAGGAATCGGGGACAAGCATCTTCAGAAAATTTGCCCGATCAACCATTCGGGTTGTAGATATGGGGGCCCAGCGGGCCGCCTTCTGAAACATTTTTGGGTTGACCAAAAAAGCACTATTTTGACCTCCCCCAAAAAGGGGGCCCCGTTTGAGAGTGAAAGAAACTTCCCCGGGATTTTAAACCTGAAGAAAATTTGGGGGGTTTAACGCCCCCGGGGCCCGGGTTATAAACCCAAGCCTTGGGGTGGATCGGGCCCTGATCAACTGGGTTTGCCAAAACGTAAACCCCAAAAACAAACCCAACACCCCGGGCCCCGCTCAGATACTGACTTTGGGGTAAGGCCCCGGGCCTTGGAAACAGGCCAGGGGTCTCCCCTGGGGTAAACCCCCTTTTTTTATTTTGGGGCATTTTTAAAGTCCAAAACCAATAAAAAAAGAAGAGTTAAGAAAGCCCACAATTTTGGGAAACTTTTTTTTGGGGGTTAGTTTAGTAAGCTCAAAAAACAAAATCAAACAAAGGGGGCCTTTTTGTAAAAATCTTTTTTCGCTCCCCGGGACCCAAAAAATTTTGGGAGGGGGAAACTTTCCCAAAAAATTGAAATTTAGTTAGCACTTGTGCCCAATATTTAAATAGGCGGTGAACAAACCCAAAAATTTAATTTCCCCAAAGGGTTTTGCTCTGCAGGAGCCTTTCCCAAAGCCCGGAGAGCGAAACGGGCCCCAAAACAAAAAATTCAAAATTGGTTTCACGTTGTCCCTTATACTCCAAAATTATTGGGGGTTAATTTTAAAATTCCCCTAACCCCAAATTTTAAAATTAAGCCAAAAGGAAATTGAAACTTTTCCGTTTTCCAAGCACGGCGGGCGCGCACCCAGCGCGAAAACAGAAAGGGGCACCCCAAAAAACACCTTCACATTACTGCTGGATGTGGATCCCTGGGGCAAGGGAACCCTGCCCTTGGTTTTTACCTTTAGTTTTTAAAATTAGGAAATTAAATAAAATAAAAAAAAAAAAAAATTATAAGAATTTTTTAATTGTATCGTCCGAAATTTTTAAAAAACCGGGCAATTAGAAGAACTCAAAAATTAAACATTTTTTCAAAAAAATTTTTTTTTTAAAAAAGAAATAAAATTTTTTTGTGATTTTGGGAATTTTTAAATTCCTTTTTTGTTTTTTTTTTTGGTTTTAATTTTTTTTTTTTTTTTGTTTTTTTTTTTATTTCTTTTTTTTTTTTTTTTTTTGGTTTTTTGGTTTATTTTTTTTTCCTTTTTTTTTGGGTTTTTTTTTAAGTTTTTTTTTTTAAATTTTTTTTTTTCTTTGTTTTTTTTCTTTAAATTGAAAATAAAAAAAATTTTTAATTTTTGAAACCAAAATAATTTTAAAAAAAACTTACCAAAACCTTATTATAACAAAAATAATTTTTTTTTAACTTAACCCAACTAAATAATTTTTAAATACGTTTACAAAAATTTAGAAATAAAAACACAATCAAATATATTTTTTTTCGTTGGGTTCAGAATGATTTTGGCGAATTATTGCATCCACAAATTTTCACTTTCCAAATTTTGGAAAAAATAAGCTTTGCTTTTTAAGCCAAGATCGAAAAGTCTCCTTTTGGGCACGACATATATAAAATATATAAAAAACGGGTTTTTCCCCTTTAAACAGTGAAAATGGGGGCCCCACCCAGCGGAAGGCATAAATAATTAAATATAAAAAAATTTTTTCCCCAAGAACATTTGGAAAAAAGTGAAGAAAGGGGGTTTAAAAAGGGCCCCCCCTTGCCCCATTAAAAACCTTGCTATTACGTCGGGCAGACATTTAAAACCACTTTTTAAAAAAAAATCAGTCAAAAACCCAAAAATCAGAAAACGATTGGGAAAATGACCCAGGAAGTCGAACGCAATCTTGAACCAGGTGAATACTTGCAGTAAATCCACCGGGGGGGCCCCCTTTTTCGATCTTTTAAACCCCCAATATTTTCCGTCAGAAAAGAAATTTTAAATCTCATTTTTAAAAAAATGATGGGAATGTTTTGTAAGTTCACGTCATGGTTTTATGCATACTCGTTTAAAATTTTTTAAAGTAGCCCAGTTGTCTAGTCCTAAACAAAGATACACTAAAATTGAAAAATTTTTAAAAAGAAAATTCCCCTTAAAACAGAAAAAAATTTTAAATATTTTGGTCACGGGCTACACCCAAAAGTGTCCGCTAAAGCATTACTCTCCACGCCAGGGGGGCCGGTCACAGCCCGGGGCCCTGGGGGGGCCAAATTGCCCCAAAAGAAAACCTCCCCGGGGTATATTTTCAATTAAACATCTTTTTCTTCCTAAATTTACTTTTTGGTAAATCATAAAAAATGCAAAAAGGGGACGGGCGACTAACCTTTTCCCTACCAGGGCTACCAGATTTAAAATCACCTAAAAAACCAACTATTTTCGGTTGTCCCCAGTCTTATTTTTGTCTGTACCCGGAACCTGACAAAAGTTTTTCCCCTGCGGCAAATATTTCGCCCCGGCAAAATCCCTAAGTGTTACACCTGGGGTTTTAAATTCTTCATTTTGTTCATTGTAAGGGTTAGAATTTTTTTAGCATAAGTTTGGCTAAGAAACGAGACTTTTGTTTTTGGTACGCAGTACTTTAAAAAAGGGTCATCTTTTACCGTTTTTCCACCCTTTTAAAACAAAAATGGCTAAAAGTTCCACCGGCATTAGTTTTTTTTTTTTCTTTTAAACCCTTTTACGAAAACCCGGCCCCAGCCCCCCACATATCAAGTCCCAATATGCTCAGTTTTTATGCAACCGCTAAAACCGACTGAAGTTTGAAGATCAAAATGAATTTTTTTTGAAAAGAGCCCAAAAAAATTTTTATTTAACACAAAGCCTATTTTCCCATGTTAACCTGGAAAGCCAAATGACTTCGAAAAAGGCGAAAATACATGCCCAAAAGCACCTTCTGCCCCAGGGCCAGAAAACCCGGGAAACCCGTGTTCATCAAGAACTGCAAAAGCCCCAATTTACGACCTTTTTCCATCCTATGGAGAGGGAGCAAAGGACACGGGGGGCCCTCCCCCAGTTACTAAAAACAACAGACATAAACCCCCCTTTCCCCAAAGGGGGGGAGTAAAGCAACAGCAAAGAACGTCAGAAACCAAAGCACTAACAACCCTATCAAAAAATCTTTAAAAAGGGCCTAAAGAAAGCAAGATAAACCCCGCATCTAGAAACCCATTTAGGTTTCAACCAAACCCCGGGCAAAATGGGTTTAGAACAGGCGCTCCCTTTTCTGTCTCAGCTACTATCACTACGACAAAAGGGCCTAAATGCACTAAAGACAAAAAAGAATGCAGAGGGAATATAAACCCAATTTTCCCAAAAACCTTTGGAAAAAGGGGTGACCAAAGGGGTAAAAAGCCACAAAAAAACGCGCTAAAGGAATAACGGAAAAAGTCGGTCGATGGATTTTATAAAATTTTCCCCACTAAACAAAAACACAGAAGAAATCGTCCCAAAAGAGTAAAGGGCCCAGCAGTTTCGGGAAAAGGGTCTGTTCCACAAGGCACAGTACTAGCCCCCCCTTGTTCCTCATCCCCCATATCCGACATAGACAAGGGGATGTCGGCCACAGCACCGTGTCCCTTTTTTGGGAATCACCCGAAAACCGCATGACAGTGTCTTCCCTTGCAGACCCTGGGAAGGCTCCAGGCGGAAAATTTAACCAAATTCCTTTTTAGTGGGCTGGGAGAAAACAATATGAAGTTCAACGATTTAGAAATTTCAATTTTTTCTCAGATTTTGGGAAAACCCCCCTGAGGAAAATTAAAACTTTATCAAGGTACAAAACAAATTCTATCCACGAAATAAGCGAAACCCCCACGTCAAAGACCGGGGGTGGGGTTATGGCGGGGGGATCCCAAAAATTTAAGGACCCTAAAATTGTATCAATCCAAAAAGCTAGAAAAATGACAGGGTGGGTAAAGAGAACCTTCAAAACTAGGGAAAGGGCCCAAACCCAAGATGACCTCTTTTAGGGCACTTGTTCTATCTAGGCTGGAAAAAATTGCTGCCCCCTCTAAAAAGCACCTTTCAAGGCAGGTGGGAAAAAGCCGAAACCAAAAAAAATGTACATAGAACTTTCACGGCGCGCATAAAGGAGAAAAAAACACCTTTAATTACTGGAGCGCTTTAGGGTTTTTAAAAACCGTATTTCCCGGAACGGGAGGAGGGGGGGGAACATGATTAATACCCCCTGGAAAATCCTAGAGGGGGCTAGTACCGAACTTGCCCAAAAAATCAAATCACTACGAAAGCCCAAAAGGGGCTTGGGGGGAAAAACGATGCACCATCCCCCCAAAAGAAAGAGGGGGCACTAGCACTTTTAAAAGACCAACAATAAGTGTCAAAGGGGCCCGAGACTGTTCCCCTGCCCCCCCACACACAAAAGGGGGATTACCAAAAGACCCCTTTGGGAGTCTTCAAAAAGTCACTAACAAGCACCAAAGGGCATTTCCCCCATCACCCCGGGGTGTGGCTCGTTTCTTTTGGTTTTGCGTGCACCACAGCAACAGCCTGGGTTTATCAGGGCCCCTGAAGCCACCAGGAGGCCGGGCAAAAGGCCCCGGGCCCCGGGGGCGTTTAAAGCCCCAAAATCCTCCAGGGAAAATTCCCCTAAAATGTCCACGCGACCCCACCTACAACCCCTAAACCACCCACGTACAAATCCCACCACCCCTACGGGGCATATCCCAGCCCCCTCCTACATAAAATATCCCTCACAACCCCCCCCCCACGTACATGTCCCCCGTCCCCCCCCCACGCTACATTTTCCCGGGCCCCCGCCACGTACATACCAAGCCCCCCACGTAACATATCCAAACCATCCCCACGGGACATATCCCAGTAACATCGTACAGTTTTGGGAGGGCTTTTCAAAGGGGAAGTCAGTTACAGATATCTTGCCAAATTAATTCAGGGGTGTTGTGCAAGGATCGGGGGTTTTTTTTTACCAACTTACCTTGTCCCTTGACCCCCGTTTTTGGTTTTCCCCAGGGCCACCTTTTGTAAAACTGCCTTTTGCAACCCCTAATGTTTTCAAAAACTTTTAAAGGCCTTTTCTCACAGGTGCGATAGAAAAAACCCTTTTTGACACACTTTTACCTGTGCAAAACAAAGGGGCCAGATAAGACGTATTTCCCGCAAATGTGTGGTTTTTTGGGATCTTATTGGGCTTTCAACCACAAAACTGTCTTTTCAGAGGCCCCTGCACAAAGTTTAGCAATTTTGACATGCCGAAAATAAATTTTTTGATTTTTGGGGATGTTTCATTTTCGTCTTCCAGGGCGTAACCCGACCCTTTTCACTTTTCGTTATTTTTTTTTGGCCCCGGAAAACGCTCCCAGGTTTTTATATATGTTTTAAAAATTTAAAAAGATAAATCGAAAAATTTTTTGGGGCCAAAAATACTGTTTGAAATCTTGGGATAAAGGGCCGGGGACGTTTGGGGATAGTTGGGGGTTTCCCCAAAAATTTTTTCCTGAGGGAAAAATTTTTAAATACAAAAACAAAAAACCCCTGTTTTTGTCCCTGGGCCCCACTAACTTTGTAGCGTCATGGCCCCAAAAACTTTGTACGTCCCTGCCAAAAACCCCCCGTAGTATCATGCCACACCCCCTTTTTAGTGGGGGTGCCACACTCCCTTTAGTATCAATCCCACACCCCCCCCTTTTAAATATCATTCCAATACCCCCCCCTTGTAAATCATTCCACACTCCCCTTTGAGCGTCCCTGCCCACACGGGGGTTTGTAGCGTCATGTCCACACTCCCTTGTAAACCCTCCATAACTCCCTTTGAGTAAACATGCCACACCCCCTTGTAGTGTCATGGGCCCCACTCCCCCTTTTAAAAATCATGCCACAAAGTCCCTTGTATCATGCCACACCCCCCCTTGTAGCGGGCATTGGCCCCCCCCTCCCTTTGTAGCGGGCATGCCACACCCCTTTCCCCCAAACCCCACTCCCCTTGGTCATGCCACACTCCCCTTGTAGTATCATGCCACACTCCCCTTTAAAAAACCCTCCCCATTTCCACCCCCTCCCCTTGTCAACCACACTCCCTTTGGGAAACGTCATGGCCCCTACTCCCCTTGTAGCATAAATTTCCATCCCCCCTTGTTTCAATGCCACACTTTTTCCCCTTTGTACGTCAAGGGCCCCCCTCCCTTTGTACGTCATACCACACTCCCTTGTGTCATGCCACACTCCCTTTTTTAGCGTCATGCCATATTCCCCTTTAGCCCTCCCTGCCACACTTTCCCCTTTTGTCATGCCAAAACTCCCTTTGTAGCGGCATGCCACCTCCCCTTGTGTCATGCCACACTCCCCTTTTGTCATGCCAAAACTCCCTTTGTAAACGTCTGCCACACTCCCCTTTTAGCGTCTACCACACTCCCCTTGTGTCCCGCCCCCCACTCCCTTTTTAACGTCCCTGCCTATTCCCCTTTTAGCATCATGCCACCTCCCCTTGTCATGCCACACTTTCCCTTTTTAAAACGCATGCCCAAAACTTCCCCTTTTAGTATCATGCCAACCCCCTCCCCTTTTGTAGTGCATGCCACACTTTCCCCTTTTTTAGCGTTTATGCCATAACCCCCTTTTAGTAACATCCACCCCAAAATCCCCCTTGTAGTGTCATGCCACACTCCCCTTTTTAGCGTCCCTGGGCCCCCCTCCCCCTGTAAATTAACTCCACACACCCTTTGGGAGCGTATGCCATTAAAATTTCCCCTTGTATACAGGGCCCCACTCCCCCTTTTGTGTCATGCCAACACCCCCCCTTTGGGATGTTTAAGCCCCCTAAAACCCCTTTGCCATTCCCAAAACTCCCCCAAAGGGAAGGGGCCATTTCCCCACGTCCCCCTTTTTGTATTGTCATGCCAAACCCCCTTTTTCGTAGTGCCATTCCAAAACTTTTCTTAAATTTTAGGGGCCCTTTTGCATTCCCTTTTTTTAGGGGCTATTGGGAAATCCCCCCTTTTTGGGTTCCAATTTCCCACTCCCCCTTTTTTATGTCAGGCATGCCAAACTTTCCCCCTTTTTGTAGTGCCATTCCACAAATCCCCCTTTTTGTAAATGCCATGCTGAACTCCCCTTATTGAGGTTTCCCTTCCCCACCTTTCCCCTTATTGTAGTGCCATTCCACACTTCCCTTATTGTAGTGCCATTCCACAATCTTCTTATTGTAATGTCATGTCAAACTCCCCTTGTGTCATGCTACACTCCCCTTGTGTCATGCTACACTCCCCTTGTGTCATGCCACACTCCCCTTGTAGTGTTATGCCACTCTCCCCTTGTAGTGTCATCCCACACTCCCCTTGTGGCATCCCACACTTCCCTTGTGTCCAGCCACACTCCCTTTGTAGTGTCATGCCAAACTCCACGTGTAGTGTCATGCCACACTCCCCTTGTGTCATGCCACACTCCGCTTGTGCCAAGTCACAACTCCCCTTGTAGTGTCATGCCACACTCCCCTTGTGACATGCCACACTCCCCTTGTGACATGCCACGCTCCCTTGTATTGTCATTGCCACCACTCCCCTTGTAGTGTCATGCCACTCTCCCCTTGTGTCATGTTACACTCCCCGTGTAGTGTCATGCCACACTCCCCTTGTGTCATGCCACACTCCCTTTGTGTCAAGCCGCACTCCCCTTGTAGTGACATGCCACACTCATCTTGTGTCATGCCACACTCACCCTTTAATGTCATGCCACAGTCCCATTGTAGTGTCAATGCCAAACTCCCTTGTGTCATGTCACACTCTTCTCATGCCACACTCTCCTTGTGTCATGCCGCACTCCCCTTGTAGTGTTATGCCACGCTCCAATTATAGTGTCATGCCAAACTCCCCTTGTAGTGTCATGCACGCTCCAATTATAGTGTCATGCCAAACTCCCCTTGTAGTGTCATGCCACACTCCCCTTGTGTCATGCCACACTCCCCTTGTAGTTTCATGCCACACCTCCCATTGTAGTGTCATGCCACACTCACCTTGTGTCATGCCGCACTCCCCTTGTAGTGTCATGCCACGCTCCAATTATAGTGTCATGCCAAACTCCCCTTGTAGTGTCATGCCACACTCCCCTTGTCATGCCACACTCCCCTTGTAGTGTCATGCCACACTCCCCTTGTACTGTCATGCCACACTCCCCTTGTACTGTAATGCCACACTCCCCTTGTAGTGTCATGCACACTCCCCTTATTATAGTGTCATGAGTACACCTCTTATAATAATGTCATGCCACATTATAGTTTAGTGTCATGCCAGACCACTGAGTCATGCCACATTATAGTGTAGTGTCATGCCAGACCACTGAGTCATGCCACATTATAGTGTAGTGTCATGCCAGACCACTGAGTCATGCCACATTATAGTGTAGTGTCATGCCAGACCACTGAGTCATGCCACATTATAGTGTAGTGTCATGCCAGACCACGGAGTCATGCCACATTATAGTGTAGTGTCATGCCAGACCACGGAGTCATGCCACATTATAGTGTAGTGTCATGCCAGACCACTGAGTCATGCCACATTATAGTGTCATGCCAGACCACGGAGTCATGCCACATTATAGTGTAGTGTCATGCCAGACCACTGAATCATGCCACATTATAGTGTAGTGTCATGCCCAGACCACTGAGTCATGTCACATATAGTGTAGTGTCATGCCAGACCACTGAGTCATGCCACATTATAGTGTAGTGTCATGCCAGACCACTGAGTCATGCCACATTATAGTGTAGTGTCATGCCAGACCACTGAGTCATGCCACATTATAGTTTAGTGTCATGCCAGACCACTGAGTCATGCCACATTATAGTGTAGTGTCATGCCAGACCACTGAGTCATGCCACATTATAGTGTAGTGTCATGCCAGACCACTGAGTCATGCCACATTATAGTGTAGTGTCATGCCAGACCACTGAGTCATGCCACATTATAGTGTAGTGTCATGCCAGACCACTGAGTCATGCCACATAGTGTAGTGTCATGCCAGACCACTGAGTCATGCCACATTATAGTGTAGTTTCATGCCAGACCACTGAGTCATGCCACATTATAGTTTAGTGTCATGCCAGACCACTGAGTCATGCCACATTATAGTGTAGTGTCATGCCAGACCACTGAGTCATGCCACATTATAGTGTAGTGTCATGCCAGACCACTGAGTCATGTCACATTATAGTGTAGTGTCATGCCAGAACCACTGAGTCATGCCACATTATAGTGTAGTGTCAATGCCAGACCACTGAGTCATGCCACATTATAGTTTAGTGTCATGCCAGACCACTGAGTCATGCCACATTATAGTGTAGTGTCATGCCAGACCACTGAGTCATGCCACATTATAGTTTAGTGTCATGCCAGACCACTGAGTCATGCCACATTATAGTGTAGTGTCATGCCAGACCACTGAGTCATGTCACATTATAGTGTAGTGTCATGCCAGACCACTGAGTCATGAAACATTATAGTGTAGTGTCATGCCAGACCACTGAGTCATGCCACATTATAGTGTAGTGTCATGCCAGACCACTGAGTCATGCCACATTATAGTTTAGTGTCATGCCAGACCACTGAGTCATGCCACAACACCTTCTACTGTCAGTCTTGATAAAGTCAAATATGAAGCTGAATTTTTTCATGTTATTATAATGTTAAGGAGCCAGAGTCTGCCGCTGTCTTTATCATTCTTACATTGTCACTACCAGTTCCTGGCCCTAACAGCAAGAAATTTGTAAAACTCATGATAATAATTGAGAAGCGGGGCCAGGAGCTGTGAATCGACCCCTGTAATCAGTTTAAGCGAGTACGGAAGGGATTAAAATCTGTCAGAGAGAACTGGGGGGAGATGTTATATTACTGGAGTGTTAATGTGTGGTGATGATGTGGTGGGACGTAGTGATGCAGTGCAAGGTTGATGGCACGGTGCAAGGTTGATGCCACGGTGCAAGGTTGATGACACGGTGCAAGGTTGATGACACGGTGCAAGGTTGATGGCACGGTGCAAGGTTGATGACACGGTGCAAGGTTGATAACACGGTGCAAGGTTGATGACACGGTGCAACGTTGATGACACGGTGAAACGTTGACGACACAGTGCAGGGTTGATGACACGGTGCAAGGTTGACGACACGGTGCAAGGTTGACGACACAGTGCAGAGTTGATGACACAGTGCAAAGTTGATGACACAGTGCAGCCTTATATATTTTTCAACAGTAAGTGCATATTTTATGCATCACAAGTAAAGTTGAGCACTGCAACACACCATGTTGGTGAGAAGTGTGCTCATAGTGCCAGGAACTCATGACAGTCGTCAACACTCCAGCAGCCTCAGTACCTTGACAACACTCCAGCAGCCTCAGTACCTTGACAACACTCCAGCAGCCTCAGTACCTTGACAACACTCCAGCAGCCTCAGTACCTTGACAACACTCCAGCAGCCTCAGTACCTTGACAACACTCCAGCAGCCTCAGTACCTTGACAACACTCCAGCAATACAAGACAACATTATCATGTGGGAGTTCGATACGTGGATTAGGGAAGAAATACTCACGTAGGCTGTTATTACGTATAATTTCTGTTATGTGGAGAGAGCCCGCAGCCGTTACCTATCTCACTGCTCACACTCGTAACACTGACTAGCCGGCTGCAGTACCCTATGTGAGGGGGCCTTATACTGCTGAGGTCAGCACAATATGAATTCAGATAGTGACTCAGGCAGAGACGGTTGGTCGTTGAGTCAACGGACGGTTACTGGTAACTGGTTACTACTACTGAGACTGGTAACTGGTTACTACTACTGAGAGCTCGGCGACGCTAACGTATGTCGTCCCGACATACAACTAATACAAACTAGAGATGGCAGGTACGGCTAGGGCTGATTCTATACAATGTCAAAGTACACACATTAAACTTTATAGATACATAAGTAGAACATTGGAATGAAAGCTTACGTAACTGAAACTGTAATCCCAATACAAGGTATACTATAGTACAACTTAAAACTCAACAAATGAAAAACGAACTCAACGTTGAGTTTAAACAAGTGATAAAAAACAAAAATTTTGATCGATCGATCTGTATTCATGTGATCAAAACGGATTCTGAGGAAGGAATATATACAAAGAAAGAGTGTTTAACAGAAAGGCAGATTCGGTGCACGCATAAATCTAGGACTGTTAACTCTCAGAATGCGGAGAGAACATGAACACAAAAAAAAATTCTTGAATACTGATAAGTTGTACTGTATTATTCATCTATACAGGGTATTTACATTTAACCCCAACTCTGCAAAGGGTGTAAATTGACATATGCAGAATGGGTGTCATCTCTGGGAGGATCAAACTTGTAGCATTGGCTAACTCTTTGCTGTTTTTGAGGTAAATCTGGAATTAGGAGTTACAAATGATACTTGAGGATTTCTCATATACCTGTCGTGTACGTAGGGAATAACGACATTCAGGTTGATCAATCTGACTGAGTATCGGGGGAAGAGAGTACAGGATCAGGAGGATTGTCAGAGTCTGTCACATTAGTCTGGGTTGGAACATCATTATCATCACATACTAACTTCATAGATCCAAATGCGATTTTTTATACTGACCAGTACTAATCTCTCTAACCTTATATTTATTACCATGAATGTTCAACTACTCGATAAGGACCAACAAACTTTTGATCAAGCTTTGGCATTGCAGACGTTTTGTTAAAGTTAATCAGCATAACTCTCGAACCTACTTTGATTTTGGAGGGCTTTGATCGAGTGTTTGCGACTCTTGTGAATTCAGCTGTTGATTTATGAAAGTGTTTTCACGGATTCTTCTAAAACACTTTGGGGCTAAGCTGGTAACGAGTTGCTACGAAATCATCAGGGTTGTAATTTGGTTTCGGATTAGAATATAACAACTCATAAGGCAAACGTTTACCCTACACCGTACAATGCATAATGTGGAGTGTCCCTATAAAAACATGTAAGCAGAATTTATAGCACACTGCACATCAGGTATAATTTTCATCCCAAGTTTAAACTGTTGGGTTTTGATAGTGGCTCTCAAGACATCAAGTACTTTCTTATTGGTTCGTTCCGCTAACCATTGCTGGCAGTGATGAAGGAACAATGGTGGTTTTTAGAGATCTTGTACAAGGACAAAAATTTTTCAAGAATTTCATTACAGAATTCACCTCCATTATCTGTTACTAGGGGACTTAGGGGGGTTTATGCCTGCAGATAAGCGTTCTTTAAACGCTTTAGCTACTGTCTCGGCGTCTTATCTGAAATTAGGTATTAACTCACAATATCTGGTGAAATGTCAAACCATAACACACAGATGTTTTTTTACCTTGGAGGGAACATTGGAAATTAGTTAACAAATCTAGCGCAACTCTTTCCCAAGGTTCGCTATAGTTGGATATACTTGGATTGGATTAGGACCACTAGCATTGCCTTTATGTTGCATGCAGACACTACATTTCTTAACAAACTCAGAAATATCATTGGGCCATTCGAGGCCAAAGAAATTCAATCTGGCTTGTTTTACTGAACGATCCATACCAGGGTGTGCAACACCTGGTACATCGTGAACTACTGTAAGGCTACATTCACTAGTGACTGTGGAATTACTAACTGGTATACTCTTCGGGCAGGAGTACCCAACTCGGCTGTTCGATACAGTAATTCTTGGTTCATGACAAAGTCACTGATGGAGCTGGTGGCTTCACATCAGAATAAGATCTTCCTGGAGCAGGAATCGAATCACACCAGACCACATGGGATCTGTTCGTTGAGCATTTTTTACATCTTCAGCACTAAATGGAGGGTCTGCAGTTACTATACTAACATGTCGCGATAAGGCATCTGCGACTACATTTGACTTGCCAGGTAAATGCTCAAAGGTGGGATTGAACTCTTGGATAGTCAAGGTCCATCTAGCTAACCTTCCAGTAGGTTGTTTGTTCTGGAATAAGGGTATCAGTGGAGCATGATCTGTCAAGACATGAACAGAGTACGATAAATAATGTCTCGGAAGTGCTTTAAAGACCATACTATTGCTAAAGCTTCTTGCTCAGTTACTGTATAATTACTTTTAAAGGCCTTCGAAAGGACTCGGCTAGCAAATGCAACTGCGTTGTACTTGCCATCGGTCTTCTGAGCTAGTACGGCACCTATGCCAATTGAACTAGCATCAGTTGTCAGATAGAAGGGCTTAGAAAATCGGGAAATTTCAAAATTGGAGCAGATTTTAGCTTTTCTTTTAGAGTTTGGAATGCTCTTTCTTGACGGAAGGTCCAAACAAAAGGACCCATCTTTCTTAAGCAGCTCAGTTAGAGGAGCAGCTATGGAAGAAAAATTGGCAATGAAAGATCTATAAAAACCTGCTAAGCCCACAAAGGGTTCTTACGGCATCAGCAGTTTTGGAATTGAAAATTTAGTACTGCAATTACTTTACTTTGGTCAGTTGTAACCCCTCTAGGAGTGACTACGGGGCCCAAGAAACTTAATTTTCCCTGATCTGAAAAATTGACATTAGACAGTTTGAACTTTAAAATTTGGCTTCTTCAAGCTTACCAAGTACTACATCAAGCCCTTTTCAAGTGTGTATCCACGTCTTAAGACATGACGATTACGTCATCTAATTACACCATAAGTGCATTACCTATGAGACCTCTAAAGATATTAGTCATGAGCCTTGAGAACGTGATGGGGGAAGACGTAATCCAAATGCCATACGGAGGAAGTGATAATTGACCTGTAGGAGTGGAGAATGCAGTTAGCTCTTGGCTGTCCTCGTGAAGAGGGACTTGCCAAAACCCTTGTAACAAATCTAGGGTTGAAAAAAACTTTGTTATCTCCGATATTACGTAAAAAAATCACCCAGTACAGGGAGTGGAAAGCGATCTGGAATGGTTTTCGCGTTTAACTTCCTAAAGTCAAATTACGGGACGCCAAGTACCATCCTTCTTAGGTACTAGTATAAAGGGTGCTTTCCAAGGGGAATTGCTAGGTGCAATAACTCCCTCATCAACCCATTTGATTGATCAATTCTTCTGCGACAGCAACTTGTGAATGGGGCCCTTCTGTACGCAGGTATGTAGATAGGTCTAGTACCAGGTTCAAGTGGAATACGATGGGACAATAAGTTCGTTATACCCATCTTCTCACCTGGTAAAGCAATGGCTTTACGACGTTTGTTCAACAGAGTCAACAAACGCTTGACTTCATCTGGGAAGTCAGTGGGAGCTAAGTTTTTCCCTCCTCAACTGGTGAACAGTTTGATCCAGTAAAGTGGATGAGGTCTCCCCGGCAGAAATAGCACCGACCCACTGGTCAGGTGAAAAAACTCATCCCTACCTGAACAGGGTAAGGATAGTAAAACAAGGCAACAAGATTGGAAATTTGCTCTAAGGCGAACACTGTGACCAGAAGTGTTGGCCAGGTAGAAATGGATCTTACTATCTCTTACAACATGTAAGGATGGTTCAACAAATAGACCTTTTACTTTGCAGGAATCACTGTCAACTAGGACGTTATCACCATCTGGAACACTAGGAACAACTACAGACACTCTAGTGAGAGCACTAGCCGCAACAGAAAACGTTTTTTCTGCAGACGGCATGTGACATCAACAAGAGATTGCATTACTAGTTGCAATTTATTGTTTTCCGACAAGGCGTCCCCTGTGGAGAAACTACTACTCGAACTAGCAGGCATTGCAGGGATAGGTTGTGCACTCAAGGCAATCTGAGCGCCCCTCGGACACTTGAGGCATCGGACTATCCTGCAAATCTAAAGGTATAGGTGGAACACTGATGGGAGTAAACAGAATTACCAGGCCTGACCGCTTGGGTACGCTACTGGAGAAAGCATTAGCTTGTAAGGACTTAATCCGTACATCATACTCTGCAGCAGTATAACAGATTTCTGATCCAAGCTGGTAACCCCAGAAGGGAAAACGATCAAGTCGTCAATTTGTGCATGCCATCGAAAAGGGGTCGAGCACAATGCGTAAGTCTCGCATGGAAGCAAATCCCAGTAGAAGGTCACCAGGGAAAGTAATCTGGTCGACAACAAAGAAGGAAACAGTGAAGTCTCTCCCTTTGGGATAAAAAAGGGTTAGGGAAGTCCGACCCTCGGCACGCGGGGGTGAGAACCAGATACTCCACTAAGGGAGGACACAGGAGTCGGTTCTACGAGAAGACATTCGTAACTTCTATCCTTAAACAACTAGACCTTAATAATATTGATTGCGCACCAGAGTCCATGAACAATTGAACGGGCGCATTATAAACAGATGCCTGCACTATGGGGCCTTGGGTTGCATTTGAAGTTATGTGCAAACAAAAAGGTGGATTGTCATCAGAAAGACTTTTTTCTCTCCATCCCAAAATCATCTATGCAGAGACATTGAAGCAACATCATCAGCAGGGTTGGCATGCTCGAGACTGCTTAAAAACTTCAAAGGAGTTGTGAACGGGATGGTGTACCCCATTATCACCTTACTGCCCCATGGGACGGTTTGACTGGGGCGCTCGAATTCCCCCGAATTGGAAGAACGAGCCTGGTTCTGGTTATTTGAAATTGAAAGAATGAGCCTGGTTCTGATTATTTTGAGAACCACAGATCTGTTTCCTCTACGGGTTCTGGGGTTTTGGAACGACCACGGAAAGACCTAGAGTACTGAAGGTTATAAGAGCATTACACTCAATTGTCATGTCCAGTATTCTATGAAAGTACAGTAGGGAAGATCTGATACTCATCACAGTACGCCCGTCTCTTAGGGTAACTATCAGGACAATTAATTGCAATATGGCCACGGAAACCACATTTTATAACAATTCCGCCGACTATGTTACTGAATTACTATGAATACTACGAGGTGTATAAACGCCTCTGTACACTGGTTCTTGGGTGACCCTGAGATGGTTGACGACTACGATTTGTCTCTGTGCGCAAAACAAGAGGTGGTGCAAGACTGAGGCTATGTGTGACATTACTTTTGATACAAGGGAAAGTACCCGGGGGGCACAAGGAACGTACATGATTTAAGGCTGTAAGTGGTTCCATCGTTACAGTTGGAGGATGACCCCTCATAAGCCCCACACAGAAGCAGGTGGCTTAGTTCTTTATTGCTCCAAAAGCTGCTATTTTAGCAATTGATTCTGTAAATGGTTTAGCCTCCTCGGGAGAAAAGATGATGATTGGACAGCATTGAAAAATGATGATAAAAGTTTGTCTAATCTAACAGCAAATGCACTCAACGATCAGTACTCATGGGTGTAGCATTCACTAGTCCCTAAGAACAACATATGGTTTCAGCTGTTTTTAACTGGGACAAGGAAAAGAACGAATCAGTTCCTCATATTGTGACCACTTAGTAAGATTCCTGAAGTCTCGCATATCAAGGAGATCAACAACGTGAACAGCAGCAGGAGATCTATAAAGAGCTTCTTTAGCAAGTCTGATAAGGCTTTCCTCTTGAAGGAGGACCTTCACCTAGAGCACTAGCACGAGAACGAATGGCTGCAAACCATGCTTCAAGACTATGTACATGGCCATTGAATAAAGGTAACGCATCAAGGGAATCCCCGAGTATAACTATAATATCTCGGTGTCTGGTCGGTCCCGTCAGTCGGTAAGGAACTGTGAGGACTGATGACAGGACCAACAGTAGCCTGAGAGGTCTGAGTGTCGACATTCACTAAAGTACCACTTGACGGTATGTGAGACATAATGGCAAAGTAACACGAGAACAAATAAGGCAAAAATAATGAACAATAAAAATGATATAAAATTATAGAATTGAAATGAAAAGATATACAACTGATTTTGCAGAAATAATGTCTAAGATACACTGCAAGAGGAAGGAAAACTCAATTTAAAGGACTATTGACCAAGAAAAAAAATTACATTGAAATATACAAGTAAAAATATTACTGGAGACTGAATTAAATGTAAAATGAGCTGTCTTTACTCTTGCTAATAAAGAAATTAATTAATTAAATTTTAAATCAATGTAAGAAGTATAAAATAAAATTATTAAATTGTTAACTGGGAAATTTAAGTATTTTCTAAGAATGCATAGACAAAATTAAAATATAATTCATAAAAATATCAATAGAAGGAAATAATTCACTGCTGAACAAGTGCAACAAAATAAAGTGTAGAAATAATCACTGCAGTAATAAAGTTCCTGGGAAAACTCAGGTTAAAAGATAAATTAAAATATAAGATCAAAAAAAAAATAAACTGATTGAACACTTTAACTCTTAATTGTAAATTAGACAAAACAATTTACTCAAACAGAGTAAGGAAAACACTTTACGTTAAAAGTAATTGAAATTGCATCAAGAGTGAATTTGTTCAAGAAATATAAAAAATAATAAAATAAAACACAGGTAGGGTAACACTTACAGTGGTGGAGCACACAACAGTATTAGTTTATTCTTACAACAAATTCCTGCTGCGACTGATACAACAAAATCTTGCTGTGATTGATACGACAAAAATTTGCTGGGAAAATAATGGTACAAAAGTCTGCGAAAAAATTAGAGGAATGAGACACTACTGGCATACAAAAAAAAAAAGACACACATAGAAATAAATGGATAATTTGGTATACTGGGGTGAATATCACTGCATGAAATACAGTGATAATTACTGGGGTATACAACGCTGAAAGAAATACAATAAAAAAATGAAGCACTTCACACAGGGTACTGACTGGTACACTACACAATAAACTTACTACAGACAGGAGTAGCATAAAGAAAAACACAGAATAAAAATATAAGATAAGTGAAAACACTGAAAAATATTGTAAAAATACTGAGTCAAAGAATACTGCATTTACACTGAAAACACAAGGTTTAGAGTACACAAGCAATTTACTATAAATGTCTCACACACGCAAATGTCTTTAAATCCAAGAAAAATGTCTCAAGAAAATTATCACTGGAGTCTGGAGTAGTAGACGGGCGATTACTGGTGATGGGGGCGGGTGGTAAGGTGTCCCGCGAGGTGATACTGACGCCTCCTACATTCACTGTTGTCGGAAGAAATGTGCTATCTAGGTGAACTCACATAACTGGCTTTATCGTTGGCACCAGCTACAATCTCTTGACCAATTACGTGAGCCAAAACAGTACTAGGACCCGGTACAAGGGTGCAAACAACCACAGGTAGATGGGTGGATGGCTGGTGGTGGTGGTGGAGAGGGGTGGGTGGACGCCAGGGCTCTGCCGCGCACCCCGGGTGGTGGGAGAGAGTGGTGGGGGGGACGGTGAGGCTGCCGCGCACCCCACTCACCCACGAAGATGGCTTAACCCACTCTATGGCACAGGAATGGTGAAAACCACTCTTAGCATCCAACAGGGAGCACAAAGCGATATAGAGAATACCTCAGAGGAACTTGGCTTACTTCTTACTGCGTGGCTTACTTCTCTCTCTCAGCTGGGTTAGAAGCTGGGTTGGCTGACTGGCTTACCCCACGAGAATGGCTGACTGGAAGACGTGTAACGATGCACAAAGCACGGAGGAGCAGTTGGATGAGAGGAGACAGGCTGGATGATAGGCTGACTGGCGTTCACTTCCACAGTCTGGCTTACTGACTGGCTTAATTGCAAAATCCGGGTCAACCCCTCGGAGATTGAAGCAATTAGCACACGAACTAAGCCAGGAAGCTTGAAACGGCTGCAACAGGCTTGCAGGCAGTAGGTTTGAGGGGAGTCAGACTGCTGGTGGCTGGAGGTGCGCGAGGGCAGTGGCTGGTGGGCGACGATTCACCTTTGACCCTGCCGGCTACTCACAACAGTCTTCAAACGCCTTCAATTACCCTTAAAAACGTAAATCCACGCATCCCACCGCTGCCACCATTTATCATGTGGGAGTTCGATACGTGGATTAGGGAAGAAATACTCACGTAGGCTGTTATTACGTATAATTTCTGTTATGTGGAGAGAGCCCGCAGCCGTTACCTATCTCACTGCTCACACTCGTAACACTGACTAGCCGGCTGCAGTACCCTATGTGAGGGGGCCTTATACTGCTGAGGTCAGCACAATATGAATTCAGATAGTGACTCAGGCAGAGACGGTTGGTCGTTGAGTCAACGGACGGTTACTGGTAACTGGTTACTACTACTGAGACTGGTAACTGGTTACTACTACTGAGAACATAAGTTACACCTGACAGCACCTAACTCTTAACAGGAGACGAGAACAGCTTTCATACAGAGATACATAAACATACCACAGTGAACATAGGAAAAACACCCGAACGCTTTCATGTACCTAAACACATCTTCAGGGGAATAGGAAGAAGAAGAAGGAGAAGCCTCTTCTTACTATTTTTTCTGTGGTATTTTTATATACTTGCAATCACACCATTATTGTGATTACTTTCCTGTAAAGATATCTTTACTCTCGTTGCCAGATATTTCTTTTGTTTGGACTTAACCCGTATTTTTTTGCTGTGTGTAATGAATTTACAGCAAAATTTGTTTCATGTCTAAAATTGATACTTTTAATACAGTTGGTGGTGACACTGTGGGTGGTGACACTGTGGGTGGTGACACTGTGATGGGAACACTGTGGGTTTTGACCTGTGAGTGGGGACACTGTGGGTGGTGACACTGTGAGTGGTAACACTGTGGGTTGTTTACACTGTGAGTGGACACTTTGGGGGGTAACACTGCGGTGGTAACACTGCAGGTGTGACACCGCGGGGGGTGACACTGTGAGCGATGACACTGTGAGTGGGGACACTGTGAGTGGTGACACTGTTGGGTGGTGATACTGTGGGTGGTGACACTGTGGGTGGTGACACTGGGTGGTGACACTGCAAGTGGTGCCACTGTGAGTGGTGATGCGTGAGTTTTGGCACGTGGGTGGTGACACCTGTGGGTGGTGACACTGGGTGGTGACACTGTGAGTGGTGATGCTGTGAGTGGTGCACTGTGGGGGGTGATACTGTGGGTGGTGTCACTGTGGGTGGTGACACTGGTGGTGACACTGCGAGTGGTTTCCACTGTGAGTGGTGATGCTGTGAGTGGTGGCACTGTGAGTGGGAATATGTGGGTGGTGACACTGAGTGGTGATACTGTGGGTGGTGACAGTGGTGACACTGTGGGTGGTGACCTGTGGGTGGGACACTGTCACCACTGGTGAATTTGCCAATACCAGAATGTTACTAAGGTAATCACTGTGAATCATAACACACGTATCAGCATCCAAAGTTGATTATTTAATTAAACTTGAGTATTGGTGTCGTTTTCTCCATGCCCGAACAGTACCCCCTTGTTGTAAAAACCTCACCCCCTGCACCTCAGCGCGCGAGAATGGAATAGTGCAGAGTGCGGCATAAGTTGATAACGTAGTTCAATATTTTTGTTGAAGATTTAAAGTGAATCAGAAGAGGCATTAAAAAGTCGTCATATAGAAACTAACATAGGAATTTCTTCAAGAAAAGTGGTTAGAATGGAAATATTAAATCCCGTTCTAATTTTAGACCTTTCAGAGGGACCCAAGAGACCAATATCCTAAACTAACAAGCACATTAAGTTTGAAGCCGCTTAGATGTTATTAAAGAGGTTATCAGCATAATATAAGGAAAAAGGCACTGCAGCAGGCCCATTGGTCCATGCTAGGTAAGTCTAAGTCACCTACTGGGTTGAGTTAGTCAGGTCCAAGTCACCTGCTGGCCTAAGCTAGTCAGTTCCAAGTCACCTACTGACTTAAGTCAGTTAGGTCAGGTCACATCCACTTAAGAAGGAAGGGGGAGAGGTCAAGGTAATCAGAGGCGACACTCAGAAATTATCACCTCAAAAACAGTATTTCAGTTTTTTTCAATTTTACCAAAAATCAGATTGTGACCAACACGACTAAAATCAGTCCAAATATTTTCTCTATGACTGACCACCATTTAAGAAACTAAATAACTAAAATTTTACATAAGTTTTGGGGTACATAACATACAAATGTTGAAGAATGTTCTTGAGGACACACATTATAAACATGTACAGTACAAGATATTAAGCTAATTTAACCTAACATTAAGTTAATTTAACCGAATATTAATTTAACCAGGATAACCAAATTAAATCAAACACTTTTAAAATATTTTTGATCAGAAGAAACATTCTCCAATTATTTCACAGAAATTAATTGATTAATTAAATGGGCCAATGATAACTTTCAAAAAGAGAGGTGACAGAAAGGAAAACAGTAACGTCAAAGTGTTGATCCTGCCAACACTCACTGTTTTACGCAATATGAACTCTAATACTTTACAGTACAGCTTCTAAAAAAAAAATACTGTATAGTAGACTGTCAACAACACTCAAAAGACAACATATGTTAGTCAACACTCAAAAGAAACATTACTGTTAGCAAAACTCAGAAGACAACATTATGTTAGTCAACACTCAAAGATAACATTACGTTAGTCAACACTCAGAAGATAACATACTTTAGTCAACACTCAGAAAGACAACATTACGTTTCAACACCAAAAAGACAACATTATGTTAGTCAACCCCAGAAGACAACTTACTGTAGTCAACACCTCAGAAGACAACATTACTGTTAGTCAACACTCAAAGACACAAATTTAAAATTATTCAACACTCCCGAAGGAAAAACATTAAATGTTAGTCAAAACTCAGAGACAACATTACTGTTGTCAACACTCTGAAGACAACATTACTGTTAGTAATGTTATCCTTCCAGGTGAAGAACAGCATCTTTGTAGAACAACAGAGCGAGGCAGTGAAGTGTCCTTCAAAGATTTGATTATTTAAATCTGTAGCAAAGAAAAGATTCATGACTGGCAGAATGAAAGAAGTTGACGAGGATGTCGCCAGACATCACAGTTGTGCTGGTAAACACTGAGACGAGGATGTCGTCAGACATCACAGTTGTGCTGGTAAACACTGAGACGAGGATGTCCGCCAGACATCACAGTTGTGCTGGTAAACACTGAGACGAGGATGTCGCCAGACATCACAGTTGTGCTGGTAAACACTGAGACGAGGATGTCGTCAGACATCACAGTTGTGCTGGTAAACACTGAGACAACATCAACAGTGATATGTCACAGCTTTGGGTTTCAAGTGAAGTGCAAGAATGTTAGTCAATCACATGGCGCCAGTGTCGAAAAAAATATGTATCTCAAGATTTCAGAAGCATTTAATGATGTTAGGTAAAAGGACACAAAGTGCAACTAATACACCGGTTTGACACAGCTTCTGGAGAGCGAAACGTTGCCACAATAAAACGTCGCATTAGTTGCACTTATGTTCTTTTTACCTCACTTATTCTCCGTAATTCTACCAACACTATTACATTTTCATGATATTTTTTTTGCTGCTGTGGTTATATCCTGTCTTTGTTACCATGATAATTAAGCTAGTGTGGACCACACTTGTTGAAAGTGGCGATGTCATAGTCACGATTGCCATCAAAAAACCTACGAGCGTGCACGATAAAGGCAAATTCACCATCTGTTTAAATAAGGAGACCTGCATTGATAATGTCGGTGTGGCGCGCCTCTCACTTGAAAAAAAATCTTTCGTACAGTCTCTGGTACGCATCGCCTTTAAGTAAAACTGGAAATATCATCCCACCAACGTAGTCACAAATTATTCAGCACATCTAGTTATAATTGATGTTAGGTTCCAGAAGAAACGAGACGTTGAGCAGCTCCAAGACCTTGGCATCTACTGCGTTTTGTAATGAAATCTTGTGACTTCAAGCATTATTAGGCTGAGGGATTCATTACCTCGTCTTTTTACATAATTCTTCACATCTGTCCTTGTAATTGATAAAGCCACTAGATGGCAAAACGTCTACAAGTACATATAACCAGATGTTGTACAGTGTCTAATTCTTCATCAGCAGGTCTAAGTGGCAGTCATGAAATATTGTATTATTACAAGTAATTGCAATCATTTTCATGCAAAAATTTCGTCATGAAAAAATTTCTTCATGCAAAAATTTCTCTTCATGCAATATGCTTAAATCAACCCTCAACTTGGCTTTTAAAAATTATAGACTGAAGGAGGAAGATGCAAATAATCTATATCATTGTATATTCCAATATCAGGACCCAAAAATCCCGAGATTGCAGAATCCAGTTTGAAAACGAAAAAGTGTTCTTTCCTTTAAAGGTTTTATAACAAAAATTAATCCTTCTGGAAGATCAAAATCTAATGATTTGACTTCTTGAAAAGTTTTACCACAAAATCGTTACGCTTTTTTGACTGTGTATCGTAAATAAAAGTCTTGACTCCTAAAGGGTAAATGACCTGCCTGCCTAGGGGCATTTATATTATATAAAATTGAAAAAGAAACCACTCTTGGGCCAGCTTGTATCTTCATACAAATTATGAAACATAAATTTAAATGGTCAATGTATTATGAGGAAAGATACAAAAACTCACTTGTACAAAAATATATTTATGAATTTAAAAGTAAAATAATAGAATCTACAATCTACTCTACTACAACCCAACATCACCACACTCCAGTTCACCTTTACCCATACTCACATTAGCTCACTAGCACACTGCTACTAGTGTGCAAAAAAAACATATTTATAAACATAGAGGTTCCATGACACCCCCCGCGCCTTTCTGCAGGCTGCTCAACCTGCAGGCTGTACAAGTATTCTCTCCAAAACTTAAACAGGCTCTGCACACTAGGGTCCTACAGGTAAACATGAGATAACTTAAACCAGTAAAATTACCTATATATATAAAAAAAAAACTCACTAGCTACACTACTCAAACAACTACATCTTGTTCCATCTGCTGTGCTTCACCTGCTGAACAAAAAACATCTCGGTCTCTTTCCTCCTGTCCACTCTGACCAGGAATAATACGCGTCCCATTTCAGAACAATCCTGGAACTGTGGAAGCATTTTTTTTACACAATATTCACCAACACACTGCGTAATAGTCGTCTACACAAGAGTTAGATGGTTCCAACACCAGTATTGCGTGTATGATGCCACGGGGACTAAAGCCAGGTGTACAACAGCAGTATTCGTACCCATGATTGAGAAAACTGACCCTGACATAACGAGAACAACTGTGCTAGAGCCAAGAGTTGACAAAGATGGCTGGCCAAGCAACAACATTATTTACAACAGATCTTCAGGTGAGGTCTTGCATCCTTCACCTTGAGAGAATGTTTTTATTTTTTTCATGAACCATGTTGATGGTGTAAGAGTCGTGATGTCTGATGGTGGACTGATGGAGATAATGAATGTTCCTATGCTGGGCACCAGAGATGCAAACTGGGAAGAATTTGCTCCAGACACAAGAGCACCGAGTATCACTGTGCTCGGTGCCGAGATTCAAGCCAGTTAATACATTGGATGAACTTATACAGGAACTAAAATACAGATCACGAAGAAACGGGATAAAACACTGTTAAGAAAACCTTGTAAAGATAGTATTGTAAATGATATTGTTCATTAGAGGTGAATGATGGAGAGTGGACACTACTACTACTACTATTAAACTTGTGGACTCTTACGAAACGTTGAGCTACATCATCGTGCAGGTCATATTGAGTATGTCACGTAAGGTCTCATGTCAGATCAAAGCATAAGATGCCTGAAGAACTTTAGAGAGACTTATAAAGGGAAAAGACGTTTAACGGCATAACCAAGAATATGGAATGGTATATGTACGGACATGTCATGGAGGCGACCTTCATGCGCTACGGACATGGTCCAGTTGGTCTCGATGGAATAACACTAAATGAGAAAGTTACCCGTCGGTGGCCCTTCAGTCTACACGTATGTAACAGATTTTTGAAGGACATGTAAGACTTTAAAGATACAGCTGCTGAAACTGTAAAGTCCCTGGAATAAAGAGATGATATCAGGGATCAGATATACTAACAACGAGAGGCAGACAAATCAAGGAAATATTGTCACAGTGTATTGATCCAGTGAACGCTGAAGACTACTCACTCTTCGAACATAGTTTATGGTTGTACATGCCCAGAAGTAATGATAGAGGATGTGGATAAAAAAAACATACATGTGTATCTCATATATATGGAGCAAAACTGGCTTGAGAGATTCCATCACTCCCTGTGAAGGCCATGGTGGCCTGGTGGCAAAAGCTCTCGCTTGACACGCTGAAGGTCCGGGTTCGATTCCCGGCAAGGTTGGAAACATTGGGTGTGTTTCCTTACACCGGCTGCCCGTATTGACCCATCAGTAAAAACGGGTACCTGGTTGTTAGTCAACTGGTGTGAGTCGCATCCTGGGACAAAATTAAACCTAATTTGCCCGAAGTGCCTCAGCATAACAAGCGGCTTTCTATGAAGTAGTATGCATGATGTCAGTTAGGTCTGTATACCTTGTACATGTACTTGTAGAAATAAACACATATTATTATTGTGAAAGACTGAAAAAAAAGAAAGACAAGGCTTACTGAACAGTTTGGAGACGTGATCCTTGGTGGAAGGCGAAGCTGATGAAGTGGAGAGACCTTGATGTAATCAGTCCATCAATCATGGTATAAGATGATCATTTTTCCCCAGAAGCTGTGACTAGAGGCTTACACACTGGAAGGTGAGGTGTAACAGCTTGCAGATGAGGCTACACGTGAGTTGGACCCGCTAGTAGGGGTAGGTCATGTTAAACAGTTAGAAATAGAGTTGTTGAAGACATTCCTTTTACTAAGATTCCAAGATAGTGGTCCTAGCTCACCTGTAACCTCATCTCTAGCTGCCAACACCTCACTCTCCAGTATATAAACGTCTGGTCACATGCTTTTGCTTTAGATAAGAGACTGTTTATCTGGCACTAAGGCTGATGGATTGATTACATCAACTACCTCTCTACTTCGTCGTCCACCAAGACTGATATCCCCAGGAATGTACTTCATCTCTGTATTTGACTGACGAAGCCTGGGAGCGCAGGCAAAATATTTTCTCAATAAACATTCCTAATATTGCTCGTGAGTCTTACTTTCCATAAGCAGGACACACTAGTATGGACCAGTAGGACCTGCCAAGCACAAACTAGTAAGATTTTCCTAGTATGGACATGTAGCCTTTACTCCAGCGTTCCTCTTTTTTTTAATGAAACTTGGCGTGAGGCTGTGATGCAGATACACAACACTGTGACTCAAACACAACTGACATCTACGTCTTTAGATGTCACAGTAATGACTTTCTCACGGTCGGGGCTTGATGTGATATGTTAAGTTTCCGTTGTTATTATTGAGGTGGGAATTACCAGTGACCCTGGTTGCCCTTGTAGTGTTGCAGGTGGTGTTTTCCTGTAACCCCGGTCTACCCTTGTAGTGTTGGGTTTGGTGTTACCTGTAACCTGGTCTACCCTTGTAGTGTTGAGGTGGTGTTACCTGTGACCCTCGTCACTTCTTTGTGTTTGTTTTAGGTGTGTTATTTGTGACCCTGGTCTCTTCTTGTGTTGGAGGTAGTGTAACCTGTGACCCTGGTCTCTTCTTGTGTTGTTTTTAGGTAGTGTTACTTGTGACTCTGGGCTCTTCTTGTGTTGGAGGTAGTGTAATCTGTTTACCCTGGTCTCCTTGTGTTGTTGTAGGTAGTGTTACCTGTGACCCTGGTCTCTTCTTGTGTTGGAGGTAGTGTAACCTGTGACCCTGGTCTCCTTGTGTTGTTGTAGGTAGTGTTACCTGTGACCCTGGTCTCTCCTTGTAGTGTTGCAGGTGTTACCTGTGACCCTGGGCCTCCTTGTGTTGTTGTAGGTAGTGTTTTTTTTCCTGTGACCTGGTCTCTCCTTGTAGTGTTTTTCAGGTGGTGTTACTGTGACCCTGGTCTACCCTTGTAGTGTTGTAGGTAGTGTTATCTGGTCTCTCCCTTTTAGTGTTGCAGGTAGTGTTACATTTTAAACCCCCGTGTTCCCTTTTAGTGTTGCAGGTAGTGTTACCTGTGACCCTGGTCTCGTCTTGTTTTGTTTTAGTGTTACATGTGACCCTGGTCTACCCTTGTTTGTGTTACAGGTAGTGTTTACCAGTGACCCTGGTCTACCCTTGCAGTGTTGCCCGGTAGTGTTACCAGTGACCTGGTCTACCCTTGTAGTGTTGCAGGATTTGTTACCAGTGACCCTGGTCTACCCTTGTAGTGTTGCAGGTAGTGTTACCAGTGGCCCGGCACCCTTGTGGTGTTTTCAGGATTGTTTCCAGTAAC
>NC_069407.1:50830492-50846901 GCF_026875155.1 Cherax quadricarinatus | reverse complement strand
CTTTAAATTTAGGGTCACCAGTTGGGGGGGATTATTGTTATTATTTTGGGAATACCTTAGTCATAGGGGGATCTTACAAGTTGAATCCATGGTTAATAAAGCCCTCCCCTCCTTCTTCTTTTTGCCTCTCTCTCTTTCTTCTCTCTCTCTCTCTTCTTCTCCTCTCTCTCTCTTCTCCAAAATTTGTCACCTCTGTATCAGCCCGAAGGAAACCTTATGAAATAGGCTAAAAGTTCGGAAAAAAAAATACGTAACTTTTTACCTTGTGTCTTATTCATCAGTCTGTCTATATTGTGTGTAATCTGTCTGTCTATTTGAAACACGGAAAGTAACAATCTTGGGAAAACCCAAATTTGTACAGTTCTGTAGAAATACGATAAATTGAGCGTCTTTCTCTTTGTACTTAAAATCAAATTGTATTACTCACGGGAACCTTTGCAAGAAATAAAATCTTAAATTTGACTTTTTTTATTACAGAGGAAATACTAATTTTTTGGGTAAGAGGTTCGACTGAAACTGTCCAGTCCGTTGTTTGTTAAACGTTTTGAAGGGCGCTGCTGAGTGCAACTTCAAGGCGTTCCTCAGAACCTTTCAATCTGTCTTGGCACTTAAGTAGCGTATCAATCAATTAAGGGAGGGAAAATTTTAGGGTGGTATATACCCTGGTTATAAATTCGACAAACTGGGTTAGAAAGACACGTGATTAAACTTAGGACATTTGACTTGATCAAGGTCACAGGAACCCAAACGCTTTTCTAACATAGTATATGTAATTTTGTTAACTCACGTATTTTTCTAAACCGGGAGAATTAGGGTATTTAGGTCAGCGGATGTTAATTTATGTAGTTACTGGCACGCTTTTCTGTGGTGCTCTGAGGGAAAAAATCTCCCTGGATCTTTTTCGAAAAAGTTTGTCCTGGTTGTTATTGTACATGGCAGGTGTACACTTCCGCGCGAAGTTGAGTTTGTTGGTGGTGTTTATGTGGTTGAGTTTGACAGTGGCTAGTTGTTTTTGCCATAAAAGAGGATCTTAGAGTTGTTGATAGAGTTTCATATCTTATTATCAACCTAGAATGCACGAGCAAAATAATAAATTTCTATGTTTATGCTGTGTAATATGTAGGGTTTAATTCACTGCTTTTGCAAAATAAAGCTTTGATTGCCTGCCCTGATTAAAAATTTTTCTTTTAAGGTACCTTTGGATGGGGGCCCGAAATGAAGTTATAGCCGAGTCTCTGCATCCTCGTTGAAACATGAGGAAATTTGTATCTTTAGTGAAATTTTTGTTAACGGAACGAGCATCCCGTCGAGAATTTTTCATTTTGGCGAAGAGCCCTTAGGGAAAAAAAAAAAACTGGAACGCTCCGTTACCCCCGAGTTCTGGTGTGAACGGGGGTAAAGATCGTGCTTTTTTGGTGGGTTTTCCAATCAACACTGAAACGAATTACCAATAAACACTGAAGCGAATTCCCAATAAACTTTGAAACGAATTCCCAAATAAAAATTAAAACGGATTTCCGATAAATATTGAGACGAAATTCCGCGGAAATTAGGGGAATTACCAAAAAAACCTCTGGCTCTCTCCGAGCGAGAGAACTTCCCAAGTTCCTCAAATCTCCGACCAACCGGGCTGTGCTTTGTGCGTTGGGAAACTGTGGCCGTCCTAAATCCACCTCGGTAGCATTCTCCAGGTATCCCGCAGGTAAAACGTCTTGGAAGGGAAGTATATCACGGGTTCCCTCATCAAGTGTAAATTATATCAAGTCGGAAACGTCAAAACTTCTTGGCAGCGACAAGTGTATCGTCAGCATAGCGTAGTCAAATGACGGGAGATGAACCGACACGTAAAAAAAAAAGGGTCCTAAAGCTATATAGAGAGAAGGGGCCACAGGATAGACAAAAAGTCTACTAGAAGAGGGCCCGTAGAGGGGGAAAAAAAGACGCAAATGCAACACCAGGAAAACTGTATTGGAAAAACCTAGCGGTTTAACAACAATAACAAACAACAACAACCTCCAGTAAATATCTTATTTTTTAATAACAAAAAAAAAAAGGCCCAATATGACTTTCTAGGTTTATTGTAAAGTGTAATTTACAAACAACGTTGCTACCGAAACTCCCGGGTGTGTAAATCAGAGCCAGCAGCCTGTAAATGATTTTGCGTAGAACGTAAATCAGCAACATGGCTGCAGCTGACGTAAGAGGATTATGTGAAAAATTGGAATAACCGAACTGTGTTTACATACATATTATACATACATACATGCGCATGCATACAGATTCTCCTGTCTGTTTTGTCTCTCTTCCCCCTCTCTCTCTCTCTCCCTTCCCGCAAATTCACATTACCGTATTCTCATCCCTTTATCCTTTTGTGTTTCTGCTTCCTGACAGAAATAGAGGGGATGCGGGATATAAAAATGAAGGAATAAGGAGACAGGATGAACATACGAGGGGACAATGAGGGAAGTAGAGTTGAGGAAGAGAGAGAGGAATGGAGAGAAAGGAGAGAGAGAGAGAAAAGAGAGAAGGGGAGAGAGAGAGAGAGAGGGGAAAGGGGAGAGAGAGAGAGAAGGAGAGAGGAGAGGGAGGGGAGAATTGGATGACATATGAGGGAGAAAATAAAACGAAAAAACCAACAGACGATGTGGGGGACAAAGACGGAAGCGATAATGAGTGGGAGTGAAAGAGAAGGGATTAGAACAGACGTAAAGAGGAGGATGAAGCTGGAATTAATAGTGAGTGCCAAATGGGGGTGTCCGGGAAGGAATGAAGAAGTAGTGGCAAATTGTTTAAGGGGAATGAAGGAATGGGCCCCAAAGTCGAGAAAATTGGTTAATGGGTGTTTCACGTCCTATCTCCATCTCTTTCTCTCTCTTTTACACAAAGGTTTATTTAGGGTTACGCTAAGAGATTTTTACTTTTACTGAGAAGCTAAGAGACTGTTACTCTTTTTTCTCTCTCTCTCTCTCACTTACAAGCAACAGTTTCAACCTGACTCGTCCTAAAGGCAAAATTAGTGCGGGCTAATGATGTGTACTTTTGTCAAACATTCCAGAGTCTGGTGTACCAGAGTCTGGTGTTACCAGAGTCTGGTGTACCGGAGTCTGGTGTACCGGAGTCTGGTGTACCCGGGGTCTGGTGTACCCGGAGTCTGGTTTTACCAGAGTTGGTGTGTCCGGGAGTCTGGTGTACCGGAGGGTTTGGTGTACCAGAGTTGGTGTACAGAGTTGGGTGTACCAGAGTCTGGTGTACCAGAGTCTGGTGTACCAGAGTTTGGTGTGCCGGATATGGTGTACCGTTGGGTACCAGTCTGGTGTACCAGAGTCTGGTGTACCAGAGTTTGGTGTACCGGAGTCTGGTGACCAGAGTCTGGTGTACCCCGAGTTGGTGTACCGGAGTCTGGTTGTACCCGGGGTCTGGTGTTACCAGAGTCTTTGGGGTACCCGAGTTCTGGTGTACCGAGTCTGGTATACCAGAGTCTGGTGTACCAGAAATCTGGTTGTAACCAGAGTCTGGTTTTACCGGAGTCTGGTTGTACCGGAGTCTGGTGTACCGGAGTCTTTGGGGTACCGGGAGTCTGGTGTACCGGAGTCTGTTGTACCGGAGTTTGGTGTGCCCGGAGTCTGGTGTACCAGTCTGGTGTACCAGGAGTCTGGTGTACCAAGTTGGTTTTACCAGAGTCTGGTTGTACCAGGTCTGGGGTACAGAGTCTGGTGTACCAGAGTCTGGTGTACCGGAAGTCTGGGGGTACCGGAGTTGGTGTACCCGGGGTTCTTGGGGGTACCGGAGTCTTTGGTTTTACCGGAGTCTGGTGTACCCAGTCTGGTGTACCGGAGTCTGGTGTTACTGAGTCTGGTGTACCGGAGTCTGTGACCGGAGTCAGGTGTAACCCGGAGTTGGTGTACCGGAGTTTGTGTACCAGAGTCTGGTGTGCCGGAGTTGGTGTCCGGAGTTGTGTACAGAGTCTGGTGTACAGAGTCTGTGTACGGAGTTGGTTGTACAAGAGTCTGGTGTTACGGGTTCTGGTGTACCGGAGTTTGGTGTACCGGAGTTGGTGTACCGGAGTCTGGGGTACAGAGTCTGGGTGTATCAGTTGGTGTACCAGAGTCTGGTGTGCGGAGTCTGGTGTACCAGAGTCTGGTGTACAGTCTGTGTACCCGAGTCTGGGTGTACCAGAGTCCTGGTGTACCAGAGTCTGGGTGCCCGGGGTTGGTGTACGGAGTTGGTGTACCAGAGCTGGTGTACCAGAGTCTGGTGTACGGAGTCTGGTGTACCAGAGTCTGGTTTTCCGGGTCTGTTTTACCGGAGTTTGGTGTCCGGAGTCTGGTTTACGGAGTCTGGTGTACCAGAGTCTGGTGTATCAGTCTGGTTTACAGAGTCTGTTTTGCCGGAGTCTGGTTTTACCGGAGTTGGTGTACCAGAGTCTGGTGTACCAGTCGGTGTCCAGAGTCTGGTGTCCGAGTTGGTGTTTTCCCAGAGTTGGTGTACCAGAGTCTTTGACCTCTCGCCACTATGTAAGCCTTAATATCATTACCTCTAGATTACCTAGGCCTAATATTCCTTGTTGGTAAAAAATTGAGGTCCTCTAAAAGACGATTTTTTTACGAGGAATTTACCCCGAGTACATGTGTGTGTGTGTGTGGTGTGTTTGTTGTGGTGTGTGTGTGTGTGTGTGTGTGTGTGTGTGTTGTGTGTGTGTGTGTGTTGTGTGTGTGTGTGTGTGTGTGTGTGTGTGTGTGTGTTGTGTGTGTGTGTGTGTGTGTGTGTGCGCGCAGCGCCCGTATTTCACACCCATACAACAAAATTACAATAAACGGGCTCACACTGTCAAAGCGATCAAAGCCTATTTTATGTAGTAATGGATCCAACGATTTCACACCCCACGGAGAGAAATCATAAATGAAATTGATCTTTTCTTTCTCCGAAACCTTATTTAATTTTATGAGGCTTGGCCATGAAGTTAAATAATTTACAAACTTGTGCCGATGCTAAAGGCCCCCTAATTTCCTGTGACATGATCCCCTCTCAGGGAAGTTAGGTCACAAGTCGAATAAAAGCTGCTAAATAGTTTTAGTAACGCACAAAACCCTAAGTGTTTGGGTCCTCCCCAACAACCCCCCGGATGGAAGACATTAGTCAACCCTTTTTCGTAGCATTTTCGAGGAAAAATTTAATCAATTTCGTACAGATCAGATACCAACGGCCTGTTTAGTGAAAGACCATGCCAATTTTGTGGACGGAGGATCGAAATCATCATCCTTGTTTTGAACGACGATCATAATACAGGCAGTGGCGGACTATATTTTTGGGGCTACAGATATAATAAATAACCTTTTAATTCTGTTAATATTATTTTTGGTGAATTATTACTTATTTAAATTTTAAATACCTTCTCATACAGCAGGGCCCACATTTTTAAAGCAATCTGGATGAAGTGGCTTCTGCGGCCTTCCGGGATTAGGGCCCTGAAAATTAAGCTTCATAAGTCTCATAGTAGATCCGCTCCCGGATACAGGGCATCATAATATACAGTTCTCAACAATTCCGGTGGGTATAAGGATCAAAGATGTGTCAAGCTGTCTACCAGCATGTTTAAGGAGCTACGAGCAAAACAGCGTAATTAAGACACAGTGCGGGTTATGGGTTTTTATTGGGAAGAAAAGTTTCGCCCAAAAGGGACATTTAAATGTCTGTGAAATGATAAATTCCCTGGTGGGTTCAACATGAATACGCAATCTTTTAATTTAAAGAAAATAACATAGGCTCTTTAGCTTTCATTCACCACTTACCAGCAAAAATATAATATCCACACCAAGAACAAAAAATCTCAAAGCACCATTAATTTCTACACCAAAATGTCAGGAGAACCGTAGAAAAAGTCTGTCAAAATTAGTGTGGTTTGACGCCCGGGGAAGGTTCTCTGGACAAAAAGAAATTTGAGTTACCTTTCCAATTTTTTGAAGTAATCTTGATTACCTCCCACACTCCAGGCGCTGCATGAACCTCAGCGCTTCACCATGAATATAGTGAATGGGGTATATATATAATATATAATAATAATAATAAAAATAATAATAAAAATAATAATAAAAATAGTAAAATACTACTACTACCCAATAATAATAATAACAATAATAATCCAAAAAAGCACCTCCAGAAGCTCTGGAAATTTTGAACAAGTATTTAAAAAAAGTAATGTATCCTTTTTTTTTCCCCAAAAAAAAAAAGGGTTTGGGAAAGAGAGAGTATTTGATCACACAAGAGGCAGGATTGTCAACCAAGACCAGCAACACCCCTCCAAACGAAAAACAAGTTACAAGGGGAAACGATAAATAAAAAAAAGGCAGTTAAGGAAAATACCCCCTTTTATTAAATGAAGGTTGGGAATTACTGGGGAGGCCCCTTCCTAGCCCCAATAAAAAACAGAAAAAACGAGTAGAGAATAAAAAAGAATGGCCATCTAAAGCCGAGAACGGGGACAAGTAGAGCATCTGCGGGTAACGG
Organism: Cherax quadricarinatus; assembly: GCF_026875155.1. Taxonomy (NCBI): domain Eukaryota; kingdom Metazoa; phylum Arthropoda; class Malacostraca; order Decapoda; family Parastacidae; genus Cherax; species Cherax quadricarinatus. The sequence continues at coordinate 50,840,397 of NC_069407.1, read as the reverse complement.
GAACAATGGGACTGCCACGGGGGGAGCAGCAGGCAGGACTGGGGGAAAACAAGTAAAAAAAAACAACCTGAAGGAAACGACCGGCCAAAATTCGGGGAACGGAGGAGGGACCCTTTCCAAAAATTCCCTGCTGCACAATTAAAATTAAGCAAAAGAAAAAAACACTCACTTTTACATAAATTTTTTTTTACGGGCCCCAAAAAACGTTTGGGCCCCTGTTAAAGATCATTATCATGTCATGCCCGTCATAAAAAATCTTAACATTCAAAAACGATCCCAAATAAAAGTTTGCTCTGGAAAGGTGTACCTTCTTCACTTTTGTTGGCAGCCCTTTTAGTGCGTGGTGGAGCTCATATTTAAAACGGGAGAGGGGGTAAACGGAGAAAACAGACTAAAAAATAAAAAACCCCAAGTCGGACCGACTTTTTCGGCCCGATTTGGGGGGACAATTAACGCCCGTGTGGTATTTAAAGGGTCCAAGCGGACCGAAACTCGCCAAAAACTTTTCAGCCCTCCTATGTGAGTTTTTGTTTCAAACACCGGGGAAACTCCCCGGCACCAAGGGAAAGTGAGAGTGAAGAGCAGGACTGAGAGACATTACCACGATATAAAAAGAAATTAACGGGAAAACTGCCCAAGCAAAAGGGGCACTATTTTTTCTTTTTATCGAAAGTTCTAATAAAGTTCTCTTGATATTTTCCCTTTACTGTGTTTTTGAAAAGGTCAATGAAAAAAAAATTTTACTCCTAGGTCTTTCACGGGGTTCCTTTCGTTCAATCTGATGAAAATTCGTAGTTTTGAAATGTACCGGGTTTCCGGGAAAGTAAAAGAAAATGGTTCAGGAAGTGAAGGCAAATTCGGGCAAAAAAAGCTTCACGGGGTAGGTTTCCCATATATTTGGGCCCAGAGGCCAGAAATAAAGGAATGCAGGCGACGTAGCTTAGGGGAGGGTACAAGTACTAAGATTCAACCATCTTAAAACAGTTGGTTTATACAAGTACAAGCGAGGGCACACACACAAACACAACACACACACATACACACAAAATTAAAAAAAATTGAGAATTTTTTGTCAGTCTTGTAATGTGAAAAAGCCCAGCAGATGTGAGCCCAAAGGGGAAAGGGGGCTCATTTTTTTAAGTGGAAGGGTAGAATGGAAATTTTACGGAAAAGAAATGGAAGAGGAAGGGGGGTATGGCGAGAGGTGGGGAAAGGGGGGATAGATGAGGGGGGATGAGCATGATGGCCCGGGGGCTGTTGAAAGAGAGAGAGAAGGAGAGGGGAGGAGAGGAAAAGGAGAGAGAGAGAGAGAGGAGAGAGAAGAGAGAGAGAGGAGGAGAGAGAGAGATACAGTGAATGAAGAATTTGAAATGCTTAATAAAACCCTTTGGTTTCAATTTGTCGTCAAAGAAAATCACCTTACAACAAAAACAAAACACACTGAAAAGTGTATAAATCTTTTAGTGCATACACACTGAGAGTTTAAAATTTAAAAACCCTTTTTTCACGAATTAAACTAGCCTTAAGGTGGTTGAAGAGCCCGGGGAGCACATTTAAAAGACCCTTTTTTATAGGGCGAATGGTTTTAAAACCCAAAACAATCACCCCAAACAACCAGCTAAGTGGGTCTTATTCCCACGATTTCACCACTAAGAGACTCATTGAGCTCCCAGAAAAAAAAAAAAACCCTTCAGGGGAAAAAAAAAGGTGCTCTTTGCCAAAAAAAGAACATGAAAAACCCCCATTAAAATTTACTCATTTAAACCCGCTTATAAATTAAACCTAATTTAGAGGTCGGTTTTTAATATCTCACAGACTTACGTTCATTAAACTAGGGCCCACCTGGTTTAGCCTTCCCTTTTAAGTTTATATTTCAGCGACTTTCCCTGTTGTTTTTTCTACTCTGTAAGTCTTTTAACTGGGGTTTTCATGTAGTTCTGTATATGAGGGGCGTAACTGTTTTCCCGCCGTGACAAAAAGCCCCACCAATTTCAGATCAATTAATTTTGCTACAAGCATACACAGTGGGGCTAAAGCTAGTTCATATGGGGGCCCTCTAGCAAATTTTCTCCACCTAATTTTTTTTTTAAAAATTTATAAGGGTTTCCCCCACAGACCGAAAAAGCGTTTTAAAGCGTTTTTCTAAAAATTTTGGGGGATCTTTTGAAAATGTTTTCAGCTACGGGACTGAGGGCACTTTTTTAGGCTAAGATTTTTAATATGGAGGTGATGTTGGGGTAAGTTATGTGGTTATCATAAACATCTTCTATATCTTGGTTTAGAATAGATTTGGGCGTTTTAAATTTTTAAAATGTTTACCTCAATGTCAGATTATATATTTTATATATCTTTCAACAAACCCGGCCGTATTCCACCGAGGCGGGGTGGCCCAAAAGGAAAAAAGAAAGTTTCTCCTTTTACATTTAGTAATATATATATATATATATATATATATATATATATTTTATATATAATATATATATATATATTTTTCATGTGGAGTTCGATACGTGGGATTGGGGGAAGAAATACTCAGTAGGCTGTTATTAAGTATAATTGCTGTTATGTGGAGGGAGCCCTTGCCAGCCGTACCTATCTCCTTGGCTACACTCGTAATACTAACTAGCCGGCTGCAGTACCCTATGTGAGGGGGCCTTATACTGCTGAGGTCAGCACAATATGAATTCAGATAGTGACTCAGGCAGAGACGGTTGGTCGTTGAGTCAACGGACGGTTACTGGTAACTGGTTACTACTACTGAGACTGGTAACTGGTTACTACTACTGAGAGCTCGGCGACGCTAACGTATGTCGTCCCGACATACAACTAATACAAACTAGAAATGGCAGGTATACGGCTTGGGCTGATTCTATACAATGTCAAAGTACACAACATGAAACATTATAGATACATAAGTAGAACATTGGAATGAAAGCTTACGTAACTGAAACTGTAATGCAATAAAAGGTATACTTATGTACAACTTAAAACTCAACAAATGAACAACGAACTCAACGTTGAGATTACAAGTGACAAAAACAAAATTTTGATCGATCGATCTGTATTCATGTGATCTACGGATTCTGAGGAAGGAATATATACAAAGAAAGAGTGTTTAACAGAAAGGCAGATTCGGTGCACGCAAATCTAGACTGTTAACTCTCAGAATGCGGAGGGGAACATGAACACAAAAAAATTTTGAATACTGATAATTGATACTGTAATTTTCATCTATACAGGGTATTTACATTTAACCCCACTCTGCTAGGGTGTGATTGACATATGCAGAATGGGTGTCATCTCTGGGAGGATCAAACTCTGTAGCATTGGCTAACTCATGCTGTATTTGAGGTAAATCTGAATTAGGAGTTACAAATGATACTTGAGGATTTCTCATCCCTGTCGTGTACGTAGGGAATAACGACATTCAGGTGATCATCTGACTGAGTATCAGAGGAAGAGAGTACAGGATCAGGAGGATTGTCAGAGTCTGTCACATTAGTCTGGGTTGGAAACATCATTATAAACACATACTAACTTCATTGATCCAAATGCGATTCTTATACTGACCATACTAATCTCTCTAACCTTATACTTATTCCCAGTGATATGTTCAACTACTCGTAAGGACCAACAAATTTTTGATCAAGCTTTGGCATTGCAAAACGTTTTGTTAAAGTTAATCAGCATAACTCTCAAACCTACTTTGATTTTGGATGGCTTTGATCGAGTGTTTGCGACTCTTGTGAATTCAGCTTTTTGATTTATGAAGTGTTTCACGGATTCTTCTAAAACACTTTGAGCTAAGCTGGTACGAGTTGCTACAAAATCATCAGGGTTGTAAATTTGGTTTCGGATTAGAATATAACAATCATAAGGCAAACGTTTATCTACACCTTTACAATGCAAAAATGTGGAGTGTCGCTATAGAAACATTGTAAGCAGAATTTATAGCACACTGCAACATCAGGTATAACTTCATCCAAGTTTCACTGTTGGGGATTGATAGTGGCTCTCAAGACATCAAGTACTTTTTTATTGGTTCGTTCCGCTAACAACCATTGCTGGCAGGATGATGGGGAAAAACAAGGGTGGATTTAGAGATCTTGTACAAGGTACACAAATTTTCAAGAATTTCATTCAGAATTCACCTCCATTATCTGTTATAGGGACTTAGGGGTGGTATGCCTGCAGATAATGCGTTCTTTAAACGCTTTTAGCTACTGTCTCGGCAGTCTTATCTGCAATAGGAACTAACTCGCAATATCTGGTGAAATGGTCTACCATAACACACAGATGTTTGTTACCTTGGAGGGAACATCGGAAATTAGTTAACAAATCTAGCGCAACTCTTTCCAAGGTTCGCTAGTAGTTGGATACACTTGGATTGGATTTAGGACCATTAGCATTGCCTTTATGTTGCATGCAGACACTACATTTCTTAACATACTCAGAAATATCAGTTCCCATACGAGGCCAAAAGTATTTCAATCTGGCTTGTTTTTACTGAACGATCCATACAGGGTGTGAAACACCTGGTACATCGTAAAACTAGCTGTAAGGCTACATTCACTAGTGACTGTGGAATTACTAACGGGGTATACTCTTCTGCTAGGAGTACCCAACTCGGCTGTTCGATACAGTAATTCTTGGTTCATGACAAAGTCACTGATGGGAGCTGGTGGCTTCACGGGCCCAGAATAAGATCTTCCTGGAGCAGGAATCGAATCACACCAGACCACATGGGATCTGTTCGTTGAGCATTCTTTACATCTTCAGCACTAAATGGAGGGTCTGCAGTTACTATACTACATGTCGCGATAAGGCATCTGCGACAAACATTTGACTTGCCGGTTAAATGCTCAAGGTGGGATTGAACCTTGGTTTAGTCAAGGTCCATCTAGCTAAACCTTCCAGTAGGTTGTTTGTTCTGGAATAAGGGTATCAGTGGAGCATGATCTGTCAAGACATGAACAGAGTACTGATAAATAATGTCTCGGAAGTGCTTTAAAGACCATACTATTGCTAAACTTCTTGCTCAGTTACGTATAATTACGTTCACCCTTTTCGTAAGGACTTGGCTAGCAATTGCACTGCGTTGTACTTGCCATCGGTCTTCTGAGCTAGTACGGCACCTTTTCCCAATTGAACTAGCATCAGTTGTCAGATAGAAAGGGGCTTAGAAAAATCTGGAAATTTCAAAATTGGAGCAGATGTTAGCTTTTCTTTTAGATTTTTGGAAAATGCTCTTTTTGACGGAAGGTCCAAACGAAAGGAGCATCTTTCTTAAGCAACTCAGTTAGAGGAGCAGCTATGGAAAAAAAATTGGCAATGAAAGATCTATAAAAACCTGCTAAGCCCACAAAGGATTTTTACGGCATCAGCAGTTTTGGAGTTGGAAAATTTAGTACTGCAGTTATTTTAAACTTTGGTCAGTCGTAACCCCTCTAGGAGTGACTACGTGACCAAGAAACTTATTTTCTGATTTTGAAAAATTGACATTTAGACAGTTTGATCTTTAAATTGGCTTCTTCAAACTTACCAAGTACTACATCAAGTCTTTTCAAGTGTGTATCCACATCTTTAGACATGACGATTACGTCATCTAAGTACACCATAAGTGCATTACCTATGAGACCTCTAAAGATATTAGTCATGAGCCTTTAGAAAAGTGATAGGGGAAGATCGTAATCCAAATGCCATAGGAGGAAATGATAATGACCCGTAGGGGTGGAGAATGCAGTTAGCTCTTGGCTGTCCTCGTGAAGAGGGACTTGCCAAAACCCCTTGTAACAAATCTAGGGTTTTAAAAGACTTTGTTATCTCCGATATTACGAAAAGATCACCCAGTACAGGGAGTGGAAAGCGATCTGGAATGGTTTTTGCGTTTTTAAATTCCTAAAGTCAATTTCTGGACGCCAAGTACCCTCCTTCTTAGGTACTAGTATCAAGGGTGCATTCCAAGGTGAATTGCTAGGTTGCAATAACTCCATCATCAAGCATTTGATTGATCAATTCTTCTGGACAGCAACTTGTGAATGAGGCATTCTGTAGCAGTTATGTAGATAGGTCTAGTACCAGGTTCAAGTGGAATACGATGGGACAATAAGTTCGTTATACCCATCTTTTCAACCTGGTAAAGCAATGGCTTTACGACGTTTGTTCAACAGAGTCAACAAACGCTTGACTTCATTGGGAAGTCAGTGGGAGCTAAGTCTTTCTCCTCAACTGGTGGAACAGATTGATCCAGTGCAGTGGATGAGGTCTCCCCGGCAGAAATAGCACCGACCCACTGGGCAGGTGACAACTCATCCTCTACCTGAAAGGGTAAGGATAGTGAACAAGGTCAACAAGATTGGTATTTTCCCTGAGGCGAACACTGTGACCAGAAGTGTTGGCCCGGTAGAAATGGATCTTACTATCTCTTACAACATGTAAGGATGGTTCAACAAATAGACCTTTTACTTGCGGAATCACTGTCAACTAGGCGTTTATCACCATCTGGAACACTAGGAACAACTACAGACACTCTAGTGAGAGCACTAGCCGCAACAGAAAGTCTTTCTGCAGACGGCATTGTGACATCAAAAAAGAGATGGCATTACTAGTTGCAAGTAAATTTTTTTCCGACAAGGCGTCCCTGTGGAGAAAAATACTACTCGAACTAGCAGGCCCTTGCAGGGATAGGTTGAGCACTCAGGCAACTGAGGTCCCCGGACACTTGAGGCATCGGACTATCCTGCAATTCTGAAGGTATAGGTGGAACATGATGGGAGTGACAGAATTACCAGTGCCTGACCGCTTGGGTACGCTACTGGAGAAAGCTTAGCTTGTAAGGACTTAATCCGTACATCATACTCTGCAGCAGTATAACAGATTTCTGATCCAAGCTGTAACCCCAGAATGGAACGATCAAGTCGTCAATTTGTGCATGCCATCGATAAGGGTCGAGCACAATGCGTAAGTCTCGCATGGAAGCAAATCCCAGTAGAAGGTCACCAGGGAAAGTAATCTGGTCGACAACAAAGAAGGAAACAGTGAAGTCTCTACCTTGGAAAGAAAAGGTTAGGGAAGTCCGACCTTGGACACGCAGGTGAGAACCAGATACTCCACTAAGGGAGGACACAGGGGTCGGTTCTACGAGGACATGTCGTAACTTATCCTTAAACAAACTAGACCTAATAATATTGATTTGCGCACCAGAGTCCATGAACAATTGAACGGGCGCATTATAAACAGATGCTTGCACTATAGGGCCTATGGTTGCATGGGAAGTTATGTGCAAACAAAAAGGTGGATTTTCATCAGAAAAGACTTTTTCTACTCCATCCCCAAAATCATCTATGTCAGAAACATGTGAAGCAACATCAGCAGCAGGGTTGTCATTCTCGAGACTGCTTAAGGCTTCAAAGGAATTGTGAACGGGGGTGGTGTACTCATTATCACCCACTGTCACCATGGGACGGTTTGACGGGGCGCTCGAATTCCCCCGAATTGGAAGAACGAGCCTGGTTCGGTTGTTTGAGAATTGAATGAATGAGCCTGGTTCTGGTTATTTTGAGAACCACGAGATCTGTTTCCTCTACGGGTTCTGCGGTTGGAACGACCACGGAAAGGGCCCAGAGTACTGAAGGTTATAAGAGCATTACACTCAGATGTGTCATGTCCATGTATTCTATGATAAGGGACAGTAGGGAAGATTGAGTACTCATCATCAGTCGACGTCTCTTAGGATAACTATCAGGACAATTTTTAACAATTCCGCCGACTATGGTTACTGAATGGACTATGAATACTACGCGGTGTTTTAAAAGACTCTGTACACTGGGTCTTGGTGATCTCTGAGATGGTTTACGACTACGATTTGTTCTATTTGGGGCAAACAAGAGGTGGTGCAGATGAGGCATATGTGTGACATTACTTTTGATACAAGGGAAAGTACCTGGGGGCACAAGGAACGTACATGATTTAAGGCTGTAAGTGGTTCCATCGTTACAGTTGGAGGATGAGCCCCCATACGCACACACAGAAGCAGGCGGCAAATTAGTTCTTAATTTCTCCAAAAGCGCTATTTTAGCAAATTGATTCTGTAAATGGTTTAGCCTCTTCAGGGAGAGAAAGATGATGATTGGCAGCATTGATAAATGATGATAAAAGTTTGTCTAATCTAAAAGCAAATGCACTCAACGATTCAGTACTCATGGGTTGTAGCATTCACTAGTTCCCTTAAGAAAAAACATATGGATCAGCTGTTTTTACTGGGACAAGGAAAGAACGAATCAGTTCCTCATATTGTGACCACTTAGTAAGATTCCTGAAGTCTCGCATATCAAGGAGATCAACAACATGAACAGCAGCAGGAGATCTATAAAGAGCTTCTTTAGCAAGTCTGATAAGGCTTTCCTCTGAAGGAGGACCTTCACCTAGGGCACTAGCACGAGAACGAATGGCTGCAAACCATGCTTCAAGACTATGTACATGGCCATTGAATAAAGGTAACGCATCAAGGGAATCACGAGTATAACTATAATATCTCGGTGTCTGGGTCGGTCTGTCAGTCGGTAAGGAACTGTGAGGACTGATGACAGGAGCAGCAGTAGCCTGAGAGGTCTGAGTGTCGACATTCACTAAAGTACCACTTGACGGTATGTGAGACATAATGGCAAAGTAGCACGAGAACAAACAAAGCAAAAATAATGAACAATAAAAATGATATAAAATTCTAGAATTGAAATGAAAAGATATACAACTAATTTTGCAGAAATAATAAAAATAATATTTAAGATACACTGCAAGAGGAAGGAAAACTCAATTCAAAGGACTATTAACCAAGAGAAAAAAAAAATTTACATTGAAATATACAAGTAAAAATATTACTGGAGACTGAATTAAATGCAAAATGAGCTGTCTTTACTCTTGCTAATAAAGAAATTAATTAATTAAATTTTTAAATCAATGTGAAAGTATAAAATAAAATTATTAAATTGATAACTGGGAAATTTAAGTATTTTCTAAGAATGCATGGACAAAATTAAAATATAATTCATAAAAATATCAAGAAAAGGAAATAATTCACTGCTGAACAAGTGCAACAAAATAAAGTGTAGAAATAATCACTGCAGTAATAAAGTGTCACCGGGAAAACTCAGGTTAAATGATAAATTAAAATATGAAGATCAAAAAAAAAAAAAAAAAATAAACTGATTGAACACTTTAACTCTTAATTGTAAATTAGACAAAACAATTTACTCAAGCAGAGTAAAGAAAACACTTTACGTTAAAAGTACTTGAAATTGCATCAAGAGTGAATTTGTTCAAGAAATATAAACAATAATAATAAAATAAAACACAGGTAGGGTAACACTTACAGTGGTGGGGCACACAACAGTATTAGTTTATTCTTACAACAAATTCCTGCTGTGACTGATACAACAAAATCTTGCTGTGACTGATACGACAAAAATTTGTGGCAAAAATAATGGTACACAGTCTGTGAAAAAATTAGAGGAATGAGACACTGCTGGCATACGAAAAAAAAGACACACATAGAAATAAATGGATAATTTGGTATACTGGGGTGAATATCACTGCATGAAATACAGTGATAATTACTGGAGAATACAACGCTGAAAGAATACAATAAAAAAATGAATCACTTCACACAGGGTGACTGACTGGTACACTACACAATAATACTTACTACAGACAGGAGTAGCATAAAGAAAAACACAGAATAAAAATATAACATAAGTGAAAACACTGAAAAATATTGTAAAAATAATGAGTCAAAGAATACTGCATTTACACTGAAAATACAAGGTTTAGAGTACACAAGCAATTTACTATAAATGTCTTACACACGCAAATGTCATTAATGCAAGAAAATTGTCTCAGAAAATTATGAC
>NC_069407.1:50812884-50829992 GCF_026875155.1 Cherax quadricarinatus | reverse complement strand
TTTAAAATTGGGGGGAGAGAAAGGAGGAGGTGAATTATTCAGATATTTAAAGTGGGCTTTTGTCAGAGATGGGTCTATGAAGGATGAGGTGAATCAAGAATTGTGGGGGGAAAAGGGTGAGGGGTTGCATTGAAATCTGGGAGACAGAAACTTTGTGGAAGAAAAGAGGGGAATGTATGAAAAATTTATTGTACTAACACTCTGTAGGGGTGTGAAGCAGGGGTGATGAATTTTGAAACGAGGAGAAGGCTGGAGGGGGTGGGGAGTCATTCTGGGGGCAATGGTGGTGTAAATATATGCAGAGAATTTAGTTTGGAAATTGGGAAAGGTTGGGGGATTTCCAAAAAATACAGGGGGGACCCCGACATTCATAAAATCTGTTCCTGGAGCCATCGAAATGTAAAAAAAATTTCGATAGTAAAATTTAATTTTTCCCCATAAGAAATAAGGGAAACAAATTATCCGGCAAGACACCCAAAATATAAAAAAAAAAATTTTACCACATGAAATTTTAAGTTTAATGCAATGAATAATTACAATAACAACAATAAAAATGTTTAATACAATAGAAAATTGAAACTTCCCTTTTAAATAAAGATTGTGAGGGATTGTGGGAGGGGAGGAGGGGAGGTGTGGATGGTTTTAGTTTTTTAAAAAGGGGAATCCTCTTCCTTAGGACTTGAACGGGCACCCCTCACCATGCCTTCCCACATGTGTTTCCAAATACGATTTTAAATCTTTCAAACCAACCTTTGCTGGCCTTAAATTCACTACATCACCCCTAGTTGAAAGGCAATTTTTTTTAACCAAATCATCATGCACTCCAAACACCACTCCACTTTGTACTTTGCAATTACCCTTTTTCTTATTTCAATATCATTAGCACCTTTTTTCTCAAAGGGTTTGGCACTAAAAGCTTTCTTGGGGCCCTGGTTATTATTTTCCCAGAAAAAAGCACCAAAAAACAGTGACAATATGGGTAATAGGGGAAGTACCGAATGTTTTTTAGATGCGTACACTTGCTGGGTTGTAAAAAAATGGGACACATGGTTAGTTCAGGCCACCTGGACACTCTTTTACGAATTGTATCGAATGTTGGGTTTTCCCTAAATGTCAGGGAAATTTTTGCATTAAAAGCATCGAATGTCGGTTTATCGAATGTCGATCCATCGAATTCGGGGGGCCAAGTATTGTCCAGAGGGCTGAGGAGGGGCTGTTGAGGTGGCTCGGACATGTAGAGAGAATGGAGCAAAACAGAATGACTTAGAGAGTGTATAAATCTGTAGTGGAGGGAAGGTGGGGTGGGGGTCAGCCTAGAAAGGGTTGGAGGGAGGGGGTAAAGTAGGTTATGTGTGTGAGGCGCTTGGACTTCCAGCAAGCGTGCGTGAGCGTATTTGAAAGGAGCGAATGGAGATGAATGATTTTTAATACTTTACGTGCTGTTGGAGTGTCAGCAAAGTAGCATTTATGAAGGGATTCAGGGAAACTGGCAGGCCAGACTTGAGTCCTGGAGATAGGAAGTACAGGTGTCCCTCAACATTCGCGAGGGTTAGGGGATCAAGCGCCTCGCGAATGTTGAAAATCCGTGAATGTTTGGTGCCCCAATATATTGTAGGGAAATATAATACAATACTGCTTCCTTAACTTGTTGAACCATGAACAATCATAAAATACATGAAAACGTTGTAAGTTGTACTAAATATATACATGTTATGCTTTAATAACATGTATGTTATTAAATACCACAGACTCCACCAATGCCTCAACCACTGTGAGTCCCTACTACCCTCCCTCCGACCCCCGCAACTAGCAGCCAGCCCTCCCACCACTCAGTGTGGTGAGTGTTTTGTTTGTTCATTATTTGCTATTAAACTACAGTATAAATAATGTAAACACATTCATGACTGCATATTGGAATGGCTATTTGAACAGGTATTGGACGGTGACATCATGTGTTTACTCTTGAACACAGCAAAGAATCAAACATTTCTGCTACTGCTAATAATAACAATAGTAATAATAATAATAATAATACGATATAATTGAAGAAGGAAATTGTACAAAAATACAAGGGAGTGGTTGACACAGAGTCAGTGTGGCTTTGTTTATGCTGGAGTGAACAATAGTCTCCCTGCTCTTCCAAATATTTCACAATAATTCAGCGGTTGAGGCAGTGATAGAGGCAGCGGTATTTACTAACATGTACTATTATTATTTATAACATACGTATATGTTAATATTAATAACATTTATAATAATAATAATAAATGTTATTCATAATGTACTGTTATTATTTATAACATATATGTTAGTAAATATCACTGCCTCTACCACTGCCCCTACCACTGCCTCTATCACTGCCTCTATCACTGCCTCTATCACTGCCTCTGTCACTGCCTCTACCACTGCCTCTACCACTGCCTCTACCACTCCAGTCGCACTCAATCTACAAGCACCAAACAATGAATTATTGTGAAATGTTTGGAAGAGCAGGGAGACTAATGTTCACTCCAGCATAAACAAAGCCACACTGACGATGTGTCAACCACTCCCTCGTATTTTTGTACAATTTCCTTCTTCAATTATATCGTATTATTATTATTATTATTATTATTATTATTATTATTATTATTATTAATATTATTACTATTGTTATTATTAGCAGTAGCAGAAATGTTTGATTCTTTGCTGTGTTCAAGAGTAAACACATGATGTCACCGTCTAATACCTGTTCAAATAGCCATTCCAATATGCAGTCATGAATGTGTTTACATTATTTATACTGTAGTTTAATAGCAAATAATGAACAAACAAAACACTCACCACACTGAGTGGTGGGAGGGCTGGCTGCCAGTTGCAGGGGTCGGTGGGAGGGTAGTAGGGACTCACAGGTGGCGGGAAACTTGAATATGATTTGGCGGTTGGGAATTCGCGAATGTGTGAAGCCCACAAAAGCTGAAAACGTGAATGTTGAGGGAGACCTGTACAGTGTCTACACTCTAAAGGAGGGGTGTTAATGTTGCAGTTTTATAACTGTAGTGTAAAGCACCCGTCTGACAAGACAGTGATGGAGTGAATGATGATGAAAGTTTTTCTTTTTCGGGCCACCCTGCCTTGGTGGGAATCGGCTGATATGTTAATAATAAAAAATGATAGTACAGTGGACCCCCGCTTAACGATCACCTCCCAATGCGACCAATTATGTAAGTGTATTTATGTAAGTGCGATTGTACGTGTATGTTTGGGGGTCTGAAATGGACTAATCTACTTCACAATATTCCTTATGGGAACAAATTCGGTCAGTACTGGCACCTGAACATACTTCTGGAATGAAAAAATATCGTTAACCGGGGGTCCACTGTATAATAATAATAATAATAATAATACATACATACATACATACATACGTAATATGTAATAATAATTCAGAATGCTGCCACTAATTGGCGCAGCTGATGGCAGAACATCCTGTAAAGAGTCTACATGTTCACATCGCCATAGGAACATTTCTTTCTTGCTTGCTTGCTTGCGTTTTTTTTTTTACAGTCATTTGGCCAAATTTCTTTTCTCTAATCATGGGCCCTAAGAAAATAAGTGGAAAGGACAGTGCTGAGAAGAAAAAGAGGATGATATCCATGGAATTAAAGAAAATTGTATCAGTTAAGTTCAGCAATCAAACAAAAATTATATCATCACTCGTCATATCATGGCCTATTTTATTCATTCTAGAGTATATATCATGTTTCTCTGTTAATTATATTGTTTATTATGCCATATTAGATGAATTGTGATAGATAAATAAGCCGCACAGTTGTTATATTGAAATATTTTGTCCTGCTGCTGGGACGGATTAATTGCATTTCACTTAATTTCAGTGAGGAAAATTTATTTGACATACAAGCAAATTGAGTTACAAGCACTGTCACGGAACAAATTGAACTCGTAAGTCAAGGTACGACTGTATATGCTGCTTGTAGGCTAATACACCAGACAGGGATGAAAATGAAATTAGCTTGAAAGATCCCACACCTCCGTATGTCCTCAGACCAAAAATAACACACCTACCTTGGCTGGGTGCTTGGTTCTTGTAGGATTGGGTGGTCCTGTGGGTTAAGGCATCATGTGGGTCTCGCTCACAGTGACGGGCCAGTACAGCATACGTACATTCGAATCCTTGGCTAGCGCAGTGTTGTTATTGATCAGTATCACTCGTTCATGGTTACAATAATATATACATTTGACCCTCAGCTAACGATATTAATGCGTTCCTGAGAGCTCATCATTAGCCGAAATTATCATTAGCCAAATTAATTTTCCCCATAAGAAATAATGGAAATCAAATTAATCCGTTCCTGACACTCCAAAGTATGAAAAAAAAAAAATTACCACATGAAATATAAATTTTCCTACACCCAAAAAGAAGAAGACATGCACAATTACTACTATTCTAAATAATGAATACATGACACTTAACTTTATTGAAGATCTGGTGATGATTGATGGGATGGGAGGAGGGGAGATGGTAGAAGTTGTTATTGTTTGGAAGGGGAATCCCCTTCCACGAGGACTTGAGGTAGCAAGTCCCTTTCTGGGGTTACTTCCCTTCTTCTTTTAATGCCACTAGGACCAGCTTGAGAGTCACTGGACCTCTGTCACACAACAAATCTGTTCATAGAGCTCTGTACCTTGCGTTCCTTTAAGATTTTCCTAAAATGGGCCATAACATTGTCATTGTAATAGTCACCAGCACGGCTTGCAATAGCTGTGTTAGGGTGATTTTCATCCATAAAGGTTTGCAGTTCAACCCACTGTGCACACATTTCCTTAATCTTTGAAGTAGGCACAATGGATTCCACAACTGGCATAGGGTTCTCAGGGTTAGCCCCAAACCTTTCAGAATCTTTCTTAATTTCCATACTAATTCTCACCCTTTTTACCACAGGGTTGGCACTAGAAGCTTTCTTGGGGCCCATGGTGACTTATTTTGCAGTTACAAGCACTAAAAACACTGGGATAAGGTGAAATGTACTGAATGTATGCATAGATGCGACTGCACTGACTGGCTTGTAAACACTGGCACCCACGGGGCAGCTGAGGCACGCTCAGGCCACACATGAACAGGTCCTGGACAAATCACGTTGGGCGAGTTTTTTATTGTTAGGTGGGGCAAAATTTTTATGCCCAAACGCTTCGTTAGGCAGATTTAACGTTATGTGATGCATTCGTTAGGCAAGGGGCCACTATATAGAGTGGACCCCCCAACTTATGATGGCCTCAACCTATGATAAAACTGACTTATGATGCTTGTCAGCATAAAAATTTGACCCCGACCTACGTTGAAAAACTCGGCTTACATCATTCGTCCCGAATGCGGCCGTCTGGTCCGTCTGGCTTGAGCGCCTCAGCTGAGCTAGTGTGACATTGTTTACAAGCCAGGGCAGACGGTTGCATGCATACATTCGATAAATTTTGTATTATTCCAGTGTTTTTAGTGGTTGTAACTGCTAAATAAGCCCCCATGGGCCCAAAGAAAGCTTCTAGTGCCAACCCTGCGGTAAAAAGGGTGAGAAATACTATCAAATACTATCGTACCATGGTCAGCTGCTGTTGTACCACTGTCAGCTGCTGCTGTAGCACCGTCAGCTGCTGCTGCTGTACCATGGTCAGCTGCTGCTGCTGCTGTACCACTGTCAGCTGCTGCTGTACCACCATCAGCTGCTGCTGTAGCACCATCAGCTGCTGCTGCTGCTGTTCCACGGTCAGCTGCTGCTGCTGCTGTTCCATGGTCAGCTGCTGCTGCTGTACCACCGTGAGCTGCTGCTGTAGCACCATCTGCTGCTGCTGTACCACGGTCAGCTGCTGCTGTACCACCGTCAGCTGCTGCTGCACCACGGTCAGCTGTTGCTGTTGCTGTACCATGGTCAGCTGCTGCTGTACTCTCAGTAGTAGTAACCAGTTACCAGTCTCAGTAGTACCAGTTACCAGTAACCGTCCGTTGACTCAACGACCAACCGTCTGCAGGACATCTTCACCTCATCACCAGTAATCGCCCGTCTACTACTCCAGACTCCAGTGATAATTTTCTTGAGACATTTTTCTTGCATTTAAAGACATTTGCGTGTGTGAGACATTTATAGTAAATTGCTTGTGTACTCTAAACCTTGTGTTTTCAGTGTAAACGCAGTATTCTTTGACTTTTTTATTTTTACAAATTTTTCAGTGTTTCACTTATCTTTTAATTTTTATTCTGGGTTTTTTCTTTATGTATCCTGTCTCTAGTAAGTATTATTGTGTAGTGTTTCAGTCAGTCACCCCGTGTGAAGTGATTCATTTTTTTTATTGTATTCTTTCAGCGTTGTATTCTCCAGTAGTCATTGTATTTCATGCAGTGTATTCACCCCAGTATACTAAATTATCCATTTATTTCTATGTGTGTCTTTTTTTTCGTATGCCAGCAGGGTTCATTCCTCTAATTTTTTTCGCAGACTGTTTTACCATTATTTTTGCCAGAAAAATTTTTGTCGTATCAGTCAAAGCAAGATTTTTTTGTATCAGTCACAGCAGGTTTTTGTTTGAAAAGAATATATTATAATAAAGTGTGCCCCGCCATTTGTAAGTGTCATATTACCTGTTTTGTTCCTGTGTTTTATTTTTTTTATAATTCTTGAACAAATTCACTCTTGTTTGCAATTTCAATTACTTTTAACGTAAAGTGTTTTCCTTACTCTGTTTGAGTAAATTGTTTTGTTAATTTACAATTAAGATTTAAAAGTGTTCAATCAGTTTATTTTTTTTTTGTCTTCATATTTTAATTCATTATTTTACCTGGTTTTCCAGTAACACTTTATTACTGCAGTGATTATTTTTAACACTTTTTTTTTTGTTGCACTTGTTCTGAAGGTGAATTATTTAGTTGAACTTGTTCTGCAGTGAATTATTTTCTTTTATTGCTATTTTTATGAATTATATTTTAATTTTGTCTATGCATTCTTAGAAAATATTTAAATTTCCCAGTTAACAATTTTAGTAATTTTTATTTTATACTTTTTACATTGTTTTAAAAAATTTAATTTAATTAATTTTTTTATTAGAAAGGGAGAAAAGGGACAGTTTCATTTTGAATTTAATTCAGTCTCCAGTAATTTTTTTTACTTGTAATTTCAATGTAATTTTTTTTTTTTGGTCAATAGTCCTTTAAATTGAGTTTTCCTTCCTCTTGCAGTGTATCTTAGACATTAATTTTTTATTATTTTTGCAAAATTAGTTGTATATCTTTTCATTTCAATTCTAGAATTTTATATCATTTTATTGTTCATTATTTTTGCCTTATTTGTTCTCGTGCTACTTTGCCATTATGTCTCACATACCGTCAAGTGATACTTTAGTGAATGTCGACACTCGGGACCTCTCAGACTACTGCTGGTCCTGCCCATCAGTCCTCACAGTTCTTACCGACTAAACAGACCGACCCAGACACCGAGATATTATAGTTATACTCGTGATTCCCTTGATGCGTTACCTTTATTCAATGGCCATGTACATAGTCTTGAAGCAGGGTTTTTGCAGCCATTCGTTCTCGTGCTAGTGCTCTAGGTGAAGGTCCTCCTTCTGAGGAAAGCTTATCAGAATTGCTAAAAAACTCTTTATCGATCCCCTGCTGCTGTTCACGTGTTGATCTCCTTGATATGCGAGACTTCAGGAATCTTACTAAGGGGTTTCACAATTTTGAGGAACTGATTCGTTTCTTTCCTTGTCCCAGTAAAAACAGCTGACCCATATGTTGTTCTTAGGGAACTAGTGAATGCTACACCCTTGAGTAATGAATCGTTGAGTGCATTTGCTGTTAGATTAGACAAACTTTTATCATCATTTATCATGCTGTCCAATCATCCTCTTTTCTCCCTGCGAGGCTAAACCATTTACAGAATCAATTGCTAAAATAGCAGCTTTTGGAGCAATTAAAGAACTAATGCCACCTGTTCTGTGTGTGCTTATGAGGCTGATCTCCAACTGTAACGATGGAACCACTTACACCCTTTAAAATCTGTACTTTCCCTTTTGTGCCCCCAGGGTACTTTCCCTTGTATTAAAAGTAATATCACACATATGCCTCAGTCTGCACCACCTTTGTTTGCGCCACAGGGGAAAAATCGGGGTCGTCAACCATCTCAGAGATCACCAAGAACCAGTGTACAGAGTCGTTATACACCTCGTAGTATTCATAGTACATTCAGTAACCATAGTCGGCGGAATTGTTACAACTGTGGTTTCCATGGCCATATTGCAATTAATTGTCCTGATAGTTACCCTAAGAGACATCGTACTGATGATGAGTACTCAGATCTTCCCTACTGTACTTATCATAGAATACATGGACATGGCACATCTGAGTGTAATGCTCTCTATAACCTTCAGTACTCTAGGTCTTTCCGTGGTCGTTCCAACCGCAGAACCCGTAGAGGAAACAGATATCGTGGTTCTCAAAATAACCAGAACCAGGCTCGTTCTTCCCAGTCGGGGGAATTCGAGCGCCCCAGTCAAACCGTCCCATGGTGACAGTAGGTGATAATGAGTACACCATCCCCGTTCACAATTCCTTTGAAGCCTTAAGCAGTCTCGAGAATGACAACCCTGCTGATGATGTTGCTTCACATGTCTCTGACATAGATGATTTTGGGGATGGAGTAGAACAAGTCTTTTCTGATGACAATCCACCTTTTTGTTTGCACATAACTTCCAATGCAACAATAGGCCCTATAGTGGAAGCATCTATTTATAATGCGCCCGTTCAATTGTTCATGGACTCTGGTGCGCAAGTCAATATTATTGGGTTTCTAGTTTGTTTAAGGATAAGAAGTTACGGACATGTCCTTCTCGTAAAAACCGACTCCTGTGTCCCCCCTTAGTGGAGTATCTGGTTCTCACCTGCGTGTCCGAGGTCGGACTTCCCTACCTTTTTCTATCCAAGGTAGAGACTTCACTGCTTCCTTCCTTTTTTGTCGACCAGATTACTTTCCCTGGTGACCTTCTACTGGGATTTGCTTCCATGCGAGACTTACGCATTGTGCTCGACCCTTATCGATGGCATGCACAAATTGATGACTTGATCGTTCCATTCTGGGGTTACCAGCTTGGATCGAAATCTGTTTACTGCTGCAGAGTAGATGTACGGATTAAGTCCTTACAAGCTAATGCATTCTCCAGTAGCGTACCAAGCGGTCAGGCACTGGTAATTCTGTCACTCCCATCAGTTTTTCCACCTATACCTTCAGATTTGCAGATAGTCCGATGCCTCAAGTGTCCGAGGACGCTCACATTGCCTTGAGTGCACAACCTATCCTGCAAGGGGCCTGCTAGTTCGATTTAGTAGTTTCTCCACGGGGGACGCCTTGTCGGAAACAATTACTTGCAACTAGTAATGCCATCTCTTGTTGATGTCACATGCCGTCTGCAGAAAGACGTTTCTGTTGCGGCTAGTGCTCTCACTGAGTGTCTGTAGTTGTTCCTAGTGTTCCAGATGGGGGATAACGGTCCTAGTGACTGTGATTCCTGCAAAGTAAAAGGTCTATTTGTTGAACCATCCTTACATGTTGTAAGAGATAGTAAGATCCATTTCTACCTGGCCAACACTTTGGTCACAGTGTTCGCCTTAGAGCAAATACCAATCTTGTTGACCTTGTTCACTTCCTTACCCTGTTCAGGTAGAGGATGAGTTGTCACCTGACCAGTGGGTCGGTGCTATTTCTGCCGGGGGGACCTCACCACTTCACTGGATCAATCTGTTCCACAGTAGAGGAGAAAGACTTAGCTCCACTGACTTCCCAGATGAAGTCAAGCGTTTGTTGACTCTGTTGAACAAAACGTCGAAAAAGCCATTGTTTTTACCAGGTGAGAAGATGGGTTTTAACGAACTTATTGTCCCATCGTATTCCACTTGAACCTGGTACTAGACCTATCTACATACCTGCGTACAGAATGCCCCATTCACAAAATTGCTGTCGCAGAAGAATTGATCAATCAAATGCTTGATGATGGAGTTATTGCACCCTAGCAATTCCCCTTGGAATGCACCCTTGATACTAGTACCTAAGAAGGATGGTACTTGGCGCCCAGTGATTGACTTTAGGAAATTAAACGCGAAAACCATTCCAGTCGCTTTCCACTCCCTGTACTGGGTGATCTTTTACGTAATATCGGAGATAACAAAGTCTTTTCAAACCCCAGATTTGTTACAAGGGTTTTGGCAAGTCCCTCTTCACGAGGACAGCCAAGAGCTAACTGCATTCTCCCCTCCTACAGGCCATTATCAAATTCCCCCGTATGGGATTTGGATTACGATCTTCCCCCATCACGTTCTCAAGGCTCATGACTTTAAAATCTTTTGAGGTCTCATAGGTAAGCACTTATGGTGTACTTAGATGACGTAATCGTCATGTCTAAAGACGTGGATACACACTTGAAAAAGACTTGATGTAGTTTCTTTGGGAAGCTTGAAGAAGCCAATTTAAAGATCAAACTGTCAAATGTCAATTTTTCAGATCAGAAATTAAGTTTCTTGGTCACGTAGTCACTCTAGAGGGTTACGACCGACCAAAGTAAAGTAACTGCAGTACTAAATTTTCCAACTCCCAAAACTGCTGATGCCGTAAGATCCTTTGGGGCTTAGCAGGTTTTTATAGATCTTTCATTTCCAATTTTTCTTCCCTAGCTGCTCCTCTAACTGAGTTGCTTAAGAAAGATGCTCCTTTTTTTTTGGACCTTCCGTCAAGAAAGGAAATTTCCAAACTCTAAAAGAAAAGCTAACATCTGCTCCAATTTTGAAATTTCCAGATTTTCTAAGCCTTTCTATCTGACACTGATGCTAGTTTTAATTGGCATAGGTGCCGTACTGCTCAGAAGGGCCCTTGGCAAGTACAACGCAGTTGCATTGCTAGCCGGGGTCCTTACAAAGGCTGAACGTAATTATACAGTAAATGAGCAAGAAGCTTTAGCAATAGTATGGTCTTTAAAGCACTTCCGAGACATTATTTATCAGTACTCTGTTCATGTCTTGACAGATCATGCTCCACTGATACCCTTATTCCGAACAACAACCTACTGGAAGGTTAGCTAGATGGACCTTGACTATCCCAAGAGTTCAATCCACCTTTGAGCATTTACCTGGCAAGTCCAATGTTTGTCGCAGATGCCTTATCGCGACATGTTAGTATGTAACTGCAGGGCCCTCCATTTAGTGCTGAAGATGTAAAGAATGCTAATGAACAGATCCCATGTGGTCTGGTGTGATTCGATTCCTGCTCCAGGAAGATCTTATTCTGAATGTGAAGCCCCAGCACCCATTTAGTGACTTTGTCATGAACCCAAGAATTACTGTATCGAACAGCCGAGTTGGGTACTCCTAGCAGGAAGAGTATACCAGTTAGTAATTCCACAGCACTAGTGAATGTAGCCTTACAGCTAGTTCACGATTTTACCAGGTGTTGCACACCCTGGTATGGACGTTCAGTAAAACAAGCCAGATTGAAATACTTTTGGCCTCGTTTTGGCAACTTTATATTTCTGAGTATGTTAAGAAATGTAGTGTCTGGGATGCAACATAAAGGCAATGTAATGGTCCTAACCATCCAAGTGTATCCAACTAATAGCGAACCTTGGGAAAGAGTTGCGCTAGATTTGTTACTAATTTCCAATGTTCCCTCCAAGGTAACAAACATCTGTGTGTTATGGTAGACCATTTCACCGATATTGTGAGTTGTTCCCATTGCAGATAAGACTGCCGAGACAAATAGCTAAAGCGTTTAAAGAACGCATTATCTGCAGGCATACCACCCCCAAGTCCCTAGTAACAGATAATGGAGGTGAATTCTGTAATGAAAATTCTTGAAATTTGTGTACCTTGTACAAGATCTCTAATCCACCATTGTTCCTCATCATCCCGCCCGCAATGGGTTAGCGGAACGAACCAATAAGAAAGTACTTGATGTCTTGAGAGCCACTATCATTCCCAACAGTGAAAAATTGGGATGAAGTATACCTGATGTTGCAGTGTGCTATAAATTCTGCTTACAATGTTTCTATAGGTGACACTCCACATTATGCATTGTACGGTGTAGATAAAAAGTTTGCCTTGAGTTGTTATATTTTAATCCGAAACCAAATTACAACTCTGATGATTTCATAGCAACTCGTACCAGCCCTTGCTCAAAGTTTTTTAGGGAAGAATCCGTGAAACACTTCAAAATCAACAGCAGAATTTACAAGAGTCGCAAACACTCGATCAAAGCCATCCAAAATCAAAGTGGGTTCGAGGTTATGCTGATTAAACTTTAAAAAACGTCCCGCAATGCCAAGCTTGATCAAAAGTTTGTTGGTCCTTATCGAGTAGTTGAACATATCACTGGTAATAAGTATAAGGTTAGAGAGATTAGTACTGGTCAGTATAAAGAATCGCATTTTGGGGTCATATGAAGTTAGTATGTGTGATAATGATGTTCCAACCCGACTAATGTGACAGACTCTGACAATCCTCCTGATCCTGTACTCTCTTCCTCTGATACTCAGTCAGACGATCAACCTGAATGTCGTTATTCCCTACGTACACGACAGGTATTGAGAAATCCTCAAGTATCATTTGTAACTTCCAATTCAGATTTGCCTCAAATACAGCATGAGTTAGTCAATGCTAAAAGAGTTGATCCTCCAGAGATGCCACCCATTCTGCATATGCCCAAACTTACCCTAGCAGAGTTGGGGTTAAATGTAAATAACCTGTATAGATGAATAATTACAGTATCAACTTATCAGTATTCAAGAATTTTTTTTTTTTTGTGTTATGTTCTCTCCGCATTCTGAGAGTTAACAGTTAGATTTGCGTTTCACCGAATTGCCTTTCTGTTAAACACTCTTTCTTTGTTATATTCCTTCCTCAGAATCCGTAGATCACACGAATACAGATCGAATCGATCAAATTTTTGTTTTTATCACTTGTAATCTCAATGTTGAGTTCGTTGTTCATTTGTTGAGTTTTAAGTTGTACTATAGTATACCTTGTATTGCATTACAGTTTCAGTTACGTAAGCTTTCATTCCCAATTTCTACTTATGTAGGTTATAAAAGTTTAATGTTGTGTCTTTGACATTGTATAGAATCAGCCCCCCCAAGCCGTATACCTGCCATCTCTAGTTTGTATTAGTTGTATGTCGGGACGACATACGTTAGCGTCGCCGAGCTCTCATATAGTGTAACCGTTACCAGTCTCAGTAGTACCAGTTACTAGTAAAACCGTCCGTTGACTCAACGACCAACCGTCTCTGCCTGAGTCACGGTCTTTCATATTGCGCTGAACTGACACTATTTCAAAAGACCCACTCACTGGGTACTGTGGGCAGCCGGCTAGTCAGTATTACGAGTGTAACCAAGGAGATAGGTACGGCTGGCAAGGGCTCTCTCCACATAACAGCAATTATACGTAATAACAGCCTACGTGAGTATTTCTTACCTAATCCACGTATCGAACTCCCACATGATAGTACCATGGTCAGCTGCTGCTGCACCACGGTCAGCTGTACTACTCGAAGATGTGGAGAGACTGTTGTTGGTGTGGCTTATTGAGAATACCGAGAAACAATTTAACCCCAGAGGGTTAGCCACCCAGGATAACCCAAGAAAGTCAGTGTGTCATCGAGGACTGTCTAACTTATTTCCATTGGGGTCCTTAATCTTTTCTGCCAGGATGCGACCCACACCAGTTGAATAACAGTCAGGTGAACAAGAAAAAATGCCTGGAACTAGTGCTCATATTGGTGAATTTAACCCATTCAGGGTTTCGGATGTACAGTGGACCCCCGGTTCACGTTATTAATCCATTCCTGAGAGCTCATCGTAAAGCAAAATTATCAGAAAGCGAATCAATTTTCCCCATAAGAAATAATGGAAATCAAATTAATCCGTGCAAGACACCCAAAAGTATGAAAAAAAAACTTTTACCACATGAAATATTAAGTTTAATGCAATAGAATAATTACAATAACAATAATAACAATAGAATAATCACAATAGAATAATTGACACTTACCTTTAATGAAGATCTGGTGATGATTGATGGGATGGGAGGAGGGGAGAGTGTCAAAGTTTTTAATGTTTAGAAAGGGAATCCCCCTCCATTAGGACTTTAGGTAGCAAGTCCTTTTCCGGGGTTACTTCCCTTCTTCTTTTAATGCCACTAGGACCAGCTTGAGAGCCACTGGACTTCTGTCACACAACATATCTTGAATTCAACTCCTTGAATTCATGCACATATTGTTCAGCTGCTTTTTGGTCTGAACTGGCAGCCTCACCATGCCTATTCACACTATGTATGCCACTATGATTCTTAAATCTTTCAAACCAACCTTTGCTGGCCTTAAATTCACTCGCATCACCACTAGTTGCAGGCATTTTTCTAATTAAGTCCTCATGCAACTGCCTAGCCTTTTCACAAATGATCGCTTGAGAGATGCTATCTCCTTCTATCTGTTTTTCATTTATTCACACCAATAACAGTCTCTCAACATTTTCTAACACTTGCGACCGCTGTTTTGTAATCACAGTTGCACCTTTTGCAAGAACAGCTTCCTTGATTGCTGTTTTCCTGCTCACTATAGTAGAGATGGTTGATTGGGATTTACTATACAGCTTGGCCAGGTCCGACACACGCACTCCACTTTTATACTTTGCATTATTCTCTTTCTTCATTTCAATAGTCATTAGCACCCTTGGTCCGATGGGTTGGCACAGAAGCTTTCTTGGGGCCCATGGTGACTTATTTTGCAGAAAAACAAGCACTAAAAAACAGTGATATATGGAATGTACCGAAGTATCCTTGGGTGCGCGCACACTGGCGGGCTTGAAAATCTGGCACACACGGGGCAGTTCAGGCCACACGTGGACACGTCTCGTATGAATCGTATCGCATCCGGGTTTTGTAACGGGAACCGAGGCAAATTTTTTGCGATATAATGCTCGGATCCCGGGATTTATGGGATACCGATGACTTCGTAAACCCGGGGGGGGTCCACTGTACTAGTACGGCTTACGCACCAGGGTTTTTGACGTACTAGTACGCCTAAATTCTAGCACCCTCAAATCTAGTGAGAGAAAGCTGGTAGGCCTGCATATGAAAGAATGGGTCATGTGGTCAGTGTGTGCAGTATAAAAGAATCCGCAGCACCACGGTGCATAATGAAAAAAAAAACTTTGACCGTGTTTTTCGATTAAAAAAGCGACTTTGTGCTGTATTTTCGTATGGTATTTATTGTTGTATTCTAGTTTTCCTGGTCTCATTTTATAGAATGGAAGACATATTATCAAAATTGAGATGATCTTGACTGTTTTTTCAATGAAAGTACCTTGAAATTGAGCTCAAAGTACAGAAAAAGTTCGATTTTTACCAAAGTTCAAAAGTAAACAAATCATGCTAAGCGTCCAATACACGTCAACTGGTGAATCTAATATTCTTTCAGGAGGCGCTGATATTATTTATACCATTTTACAACCCAATGCGTATCTGCATAACAGTAAATTTCTATTTTTGTGAGAATAAAAACTCAAAGTGAAAGCAAAAGAATGTAAGAGGGGCGTATGGGCGTGACTAAAAGAACAGAGGAAATGTTTTTTTAGTGCCAGGAATGTCTTTCTGTTTATTCTGGACCCCATTTGGAAATTGGCATCTTTTGAAATTTTTGTGAAAAATTGGCAAAATTGCTGAATTCCTAACCACTGTATTGGATAGTTAAAATCGGAAAAAAGGGGAGTTTTCTTGTACTCATTTGATAGAAAAATGGAGATCTAGCGAAAATAGTTATTTATTTTTGTCTACTAGTACACTGGAATTGGCCGAAAATAGGGCTCAAAGTGGGCAAATCGCCGATACGTAAACATTGTCGAGACCACTAACTTTGCGAGAGCATAATTCCGTAAGTTTTTCATCAAATTTCATACTTTTGGTGTCATTATGATCGGGAAAAAGATTCTCTATTTTTTCATAAGAATAAATAATTTTTTTTTTTTTTAAATTTGGGCGACCCTGAGAACAAGTCTGGGAGAGGGCCTGAGGACCCTGAAAGGGTTAAGGCCAGCAGTGGTTGGTTTGAGAGATTTAAGAATCATAGTGGCATACACAGTGTGATAAGGCCTGTTCTGGAAGAAAATGCCAAACAGGACCTACATTACTTAAGAGGAAAAGGCACTCCCAGGACACAAACAGTGTCTCATCACTCATCACCACATCTTCAATAAAGGTGTCATTTATTCTTCATTTAGTACACTAGTACATGCACAATATATATTGTGCATGTATCCTTCTTTTTGTGTGTAGGAAAACGTATATTTCATGTGGTGAAAAAAATTATTTTCATACTTTTGGGTGTCTTGAACGGATTAATTTGATTTCCATTATTCCTTATGGGGAAAATTAATTCAACTTACGATAATTTTGTCTTACGCTGAGCTCTGTGGAACGGATTAATGTCGTAAGTCGGGGGGTCCACTGTGTGTGTGTATATATATACATATATATATATATATATATATATATTTTATATATATATATATATATATATATATTTATATATATATATATATATATACAGGAAGGCCCCACTTATACGGCTGGTTAGGGTTTTCCGGCTACCGCCGTAAAGCAAAACCGCTGGGAAAGTGGAACACCATTTTTTTTCCCCTTACAAATGCATACAAACACTAGATAACAAGTTTACACTAACATATATTAAGTTAGCAATAGAAACCAGGCATCAAAAAACAATAAAAAAGTACAATACACACATAGTGCACTCATTTCTTACCTTAAAATATTTATAGTCTTAATCTAGGGTGAGACAAGTAGTATTATTGTTTTGAAAAACAAGTGTGGTATGTATGGTAGTCAGCCAGGCTACCATACCAGGCCCCCCCCCCACACATACAATTCTATGATATTTAAGCACCAGAGCGATAAAATGTATATACAGTTCACTCATTACTTACCCTTTAAAATATAGGGTGAGATGAGTAGTATTTATTGTAAAAAATCAATGTGGATGTATGGTGTCACGGGCTACCATACCGGCCAA
>NC_069407.1:50742009-50812384 GCF_026875155.1 Cherax quadricarinatus | reverse complement strand
AATAGTTGTTTTTTTCCCCAAAAATTTTTGGAAAAAAAAACCCGGGGTTGGGTAAGTCGGTGATCAAGTCGAGCGGGTGTAAGTCAAAGGTGGGGGTATTAAAAGGAAATTTTTGGGAACGAATGGCAGAGTTTTCCTCACCCCGCCCAAGAAAAAGCCAGACTGCGCACAAGCGGCGGGAAAGCGGGGGGGTTAACACGTACCATTTTGGCCGATAAGAAAAAATTCCCGGGCCAATAAGGGGAGCCAAAAAACTGCCCAATAACCGATTTGGCCGATAAGTGGAAGGCCCCGATAACCGGGGGGTCCACTGAAACATTAAATTTAGTTTTTTTTTTCACATACAGTTTTTCACACTCTTGATATTGCAGCAGGTGTTACATTAACATATTTAAAGCCCCTTTTAAAACGTATATTGGGTCATGTACTTAACTTATCTTACTAATTTGTCCACCCCAAAAAAAATTTAAACTAAAACAGATCTTTATTTAAAAAAAAGCACTTTTTCCCCCCAAAAATCGGCAAATAAACCAATTTTGTTAAAAGGGGAATTAACTTACGGGAAAAAAGGGTTACATCTGAAACACGTACGATCAAAATTTTTAATCAAAAATTTCCATTTTTTCCTCATCAAATTGTACTAAAAAAATTAGGAGCCAATCAAACTACACAAAAAAAAATTTGACGGGGACGCTTTAAAAACCAAGTATTTCCACATCTTTGGGGAATTTCGGAAAAATTTTTTGGATCATGCGGGAAACAAATCAAATATGTACCATAAGAAAAAAATCTATCAAACATCCAAAATTGGGAAAAACCCTACAAAAAAAAATTACCACGAAAATTTATACCCAAAAAGGGTTCTTGCTGATCAAAAAAAAGGAAAAGTGCTTTTAAAATCTAAAATATTTTTTACATTTTAAACCCCCAAAATTTCAAAAAAGGGGTTACATTCTAGGCTCTGGATCATAAAATTGCAAAAATTTTTATTATTTTTATTATCACATGGCCGATTCCCACCAAGGCGGGGTTGGCCCAAAAAGGGAAAAACTTTCCCCACCCATTCACTCCACCCACTGTCTTGCCAAAGGGGTGCTTTACCTACATTTTTTAAAACTGAAAACTTTAACACCCCCCCTTAAAGGTGCACACGAAATTTCCCCCATCTCCGGGACTCAAGCCCGGGCCTTTGCCTTTTTCCCCCTAAAACCCCTTCATAATTTTTTATTTTTTGCTCACACTCCAACAGCCCCTTCAAGTTTTTTAAAAACCCCTTTGTCTCCTTTCACTCCTATCAAACACGCCCGCATCCCTTGCGGGAAAGCCCCAAGCCCTCGAACACAAAACCCCCTTTTTACCCCTCTCCCCCAAACCCTTTTCCCTTTGGGCCGCCCCTACCCCCCCTTTCCCTTTTCCCTACAGATGATAAAACTTTTGAAGTCTTTTCGGTTTCGCCCCAAATTCCCTCTCTACATGTCCGAACCCACCTCAAAAAACCCTTTCCCTCACCCCTCTGGACAACGTTTTGGTAATCCCAAAACCCTCCCAAAACCCCAAAACTACAAATTTTCTTTGCATTATATTCACCCCAAACCTTGCCCTCAACATGACATCCCCAAACGGGCCCCCAGCCTTCCCCTCGCGAAACATTAAAACCACCCATGCCTAAAACCCCCAAATTTTAAGATTTGGGTTTTAAAAACTAATTCTCATACATTCCCCTTTTTGGGCCTCCAGGGACAAAGTTTTTTTGTCTCCAAAACCCCTAAGTGAACCATTTCATCTTCTCCCCTCATCAATTCTAAAAATTTCACCTCATCTTTCTTTGGGGCCCACCCGCGGGACACGCCCCCCACCCCCAAAATTTTTAAATACATTCCCTCCTCCATACCCCTCTCCCCCCAATCGATTTTCAATCTTTCATCACATAATCTTTTTTTTTTCCTCAAAACCCTTTACTTTTTCCCCTGTATTCACCTTTAATTTTCTTCTTTTGCACACCCTCCCAAAATTCAATACGTACTTTTATCAAAATTTCGGGCCCAGCCCGGGGCAATAAACCCTTGATTGACAGACTTCAATTCAATTAATTTTATTTATTATTAACCCCATGGGCCAATTCCCCCAAAGGCAGGGGGGCCCCAAAAAAAAAAAAAAACCCCTTTTCATATTCCCCTTCCTTCACTGTTTTGCCAGGGGGTCCCTTTTACCTACGTTTTAAAACTGCAACATTCACCCCTCCTTCAGAGTGCAGACCCCTTTTATTTCCCCCCCGTCTCCAGGACTAAAGCCCGGGCCTGCCGGTTTTCCGGGGAATCCCTTCATAAATTTTCTTTGCTCATACTTCAACACACGTAAAGTTTTAAAAAAACCATTTGTTTCCTTAAACCCTATAAAAATACGCTCAGCATGCTTGCGGAAATCCAACCCCCGCACAAAAAAAAACCCCCTTTACCCCCCCCCCCAAACCCTTCCAGGCTGCCCCCTACCCCACCCCCCTTCACTACAGATTTATACACTCTCAAAGTCATTTGTTTTTTTCCATACTCTCAAAATTTCCCAAAACCCACCTCAACCCCTTTCCCTCGGGCCCTCTGGTTTAAAAGTTTTGGGGAAACCCACCCTTTTCCTAAATTTTCCCAAAATACAAATTCTCTGCATTTTATTCACACCGCACATTGCCCCCCAGAATGAAAACCCTCTGCCTCCAGCCCCCTCCTCGGGGGAACATTTAAACACCCCTGCTTCACACCCAACAGATTTGGTTACAACTTTTTTCTCAACATTCCCCCTTTGCTTCCACAGGGAAAAATTCTTTGTTCCACAGAATTCCCAAGGGGCACCACTCCCCCCTTTTTCCCCCTCATTTAATTTATGGAAATTCCCCCCATCCTTCAAAGACCCAAATTTCTGGCAATCCACTCCCAAATTTTTGAATAATTCACCCCTCCATACTCTTTTCCCTCCCAAACTGATACCAAACTTTCACCCCCCCTTTAAACTTTTTATCCTCATCACCTTACTTTTTTCCCCATATTCCCCTTTTAAAATTTTCCCTTCCCTTTAAAATACCCAAACCAAAAATTTGTCCACCAACCCTCCCCGCAAAATTCTCTTCCGAAAACTCCCCCAAAAACACAGTGTTTTTTTTTTCAGGAAAAACAACTGTGGGCAATTCCATTTTGTGGTTGGAATTTTTTTATCTTTTAACTCCCCCACCTCTTTCCAAGACCCTCACTTCACTTTTCTTACAAACCCCCTCTATAAATAAATTGAACAAAAACCCCGGGTGGCATCACACATCCTTGTCGAAACCCTATTTTTATGGGAAAAAAATCTCCCTTTTCCCTACCAAAACTCTAACCCGAGCCTCATATCCTCGTAAAAACTCCCTTTATGCTTTCAGTAACCTAAAATCCTATAACATTCACCCGCCCAAAAACTGCCACACTTTTCCCTTTCCCCCTTTTCAAAAGCCTTTCCCCCAAAACCATAAATGCCCGATCCCTTTTTTCTAAATATGTTCACCTATATTTTCTTTGTAAACACTTTGGGCTTTCAAAACCCCCCACCTTTCCCCAAAACCCCCCTCGTTTTTCTACTATCCAAATCTCCTCTTATTCTTAAAATTTTTTCAATAATAAAAATCTACCATACACTTTTTTTTTTTTTTTTCACAGGGTTTGGGCAAGGTTTTTAAAAAGGGCCCTAGCTTTATTGACAACATTTAGGTTAAGGGTTTCCCAACTTTATTGGCACCTAAGAGTGGTTTTCCTACATCAGCTCTTTCAAAGCATTTTTATTTTTTATGAGACAACAAGTAGGGAAAAGGGTTTAAGTTGGGGCCATCTGTGGGGCCAAACATTTTCATTGTAAAAACTGACTTTATCCATTGACCCCCCTTATGCTGTTGGGAAAGTGTTCCTTTTCTAGTCATCCTGGGTTAAAAATGATCTCAGATGGGTGATGTTCGGGAAGGGTTTCGCCAGAGTGAAGTTGCTTTTTTTTCTGCCGGTTAACTCAACAACTTATTACCCCATAAATTTTTGCACCTTTTTTATCCCCTTTTTCCTTTATAAAAAAGGAACTAGGGATTTCTCTCTTTCCAATCCCCAGGTTTCCCCTTTCCCTCTTCCATACATTTTTTTAACCCTTTGACTGCCCCAGGGCCCCCTTTTTGAAACTGTCATTATGTCGAAATTTTTTGGGAAAAAAAAAAGATTTTTTTTTTTTGAAATGATAGAAATTTTATCCCGTTTTAGTAAAAAAAAACCGCCCATTTAAAGATTTGAAATACCCCAATTTGAAGGTCAGAAATTGGCAATTTTGGGCCCAAATTTCAAGCAAAATTAAAAAAAATCCAAAATTTTAAAAAAGGGTCCCGAATAAACAATGTAAACATTCTTTTGGGACTAAAATAACATATCCCTGGTTTTTAGTCATGGGCTCCCATGGCCCTCTTTTATTACTATTCATTCTATTTTGATTTTTTTAATTTATACAAAAAAAATAAAAAAATTTTCTGTTATGCAGGGCTACTGTTTTTTGTAAAAATGGTATAAATAAAATCATGCCAAATATTTAGAGAATATTAGACTCCCCCGTTGATGTGTTAATTTTGGGCGTGTGGTGTGATTTTGCTTACCCCCGGGAAAACTGGTAAAAATCGAAAATTTCCCCCTACTTTGGCTCCCAAATTTTAGGTCAATTTTTATCATGAAAGTAATCAAAATCATCTCTATTTTTTGTAAAATGTTTAACATTTTTTTCAGGTGAGACCTGAAACAGAATACAATGAAAAAATACTATACGAAAAAAAACACCCCAAAGGCGGGATTTTTAAACCAAAAAAAAGGGCAGAAATTTTTTTTTTTCTCATTACACACTGCGTGCTGCCCGGATTTTTTTAGTGGTGCACACTGAAACCCCCAAAAACCCCTTCTCTCACATTGGGACTATCCTTTTTTTCTCCCGCCTTTATTTGAAGCCGCTAGAATTTACCCGTTTTAAATTTTGCAGGAAAAAGTGGGGGAAAACTAAAATGACCAAAACAGTCAAAGGGTTAAATAATAGCACCAATAACTCCAAAACTATATCCCCACCTGCTTTTAACATTTCTATCTTCATCCCATCAATCCCAGCTGCCTTACCCCCTTTCATTCTACCCACTGCCTCATGAACTTCTCCCACACTCACAAATGGCTCTTATAACGAGTTTGTTTGGTGATTCTGGTAGTGGGTGAGTGAATGATACGTGTTTGGAAGCTTCTTACTTTAATTGCAAAGTCGTGGTGGGTACATAGGCTTGTGTGTTGTGTGCCCATGGCCCAGGAGGGCCATGCCCATGAGGGAGAGAGCTAGTAGGACTTCTGCCTTGCTGCTAGGCCGCTGAGTGAGTGAAGGCATGTGGGACCAGCGTCCCACTGACTTTGGGCTGGCTAAAGGGCAGCACCTGAGTGCCGTGAAATATGAACTAAGCTGGCAGACAGCACAGGCTGTCTGTGCAGATAGTACAGGCTGCCTACATACACTTGGCCACCTACCTCGCATGTCCCGACGCGACAATACTGGTGGTAAACAAAAATTCGGTCTCTCTCTCATAGGAACAGGGCACAGAACACAAAATAAAAACATGTATATACATATGGACATGGAAAAAAAACTTCCTACAGGGAGGGAAGAAAAAAACATGTGGGGTGTGCTAAACATCGTGGTCATAGGCAGTGAGCGTCGATGGGCATCACTGCATGCCTTCCTGCGTCTGGACAGATACTGCAACACAAGAGACATCACTGCGGCTGAGCTGTGATGTAACAGGGTACGGTCTCCTCTAGAACGGTGAAGCAGTCATCATAGGAGTCACTGCAGAATTCACTCAACCTGGGCACGACATGCTGGTGCCTTCGAGTGTGAGGCATCATCAAAACTTAGCAACTGGGCAGGACTTCTGGCAAGCGACTCAGGAGGACACTTCTCGACTGGTACTGTCGCTGGGCTGTCACTGCCGGCGAGCGTGAAGTGAGTCGTGGAGCGAGTCGTGGCAGAGATGACTGGGCGAAACCTCAGGGAGCCGTAACATCATACACCAGACTGCAGTGAGCGAGCTAGCAGTCAAAGTGACATCTTCTTTGCGCAGGCTGCTCACTGAAGCTTGTGACACGAGGCTGACACAGCGCCTGCCAACAGGGCAAACTGCGGCTTGACGAGTGTCATTCTCTCGGCAGTTGGAGTTATAGCAGAGGTTAGTCTAAGTGTCCCCAGACTTCTCTACATATAACTGCACTCTGAATGTCTGGAGGTGAAGTGAAACAAATCTCGATGAGAATCGTAGCAGGTACGATTCTGCTGGACATCACGAGCGACGAGCATAAGAGCTTTCTGTACAAGGGGCTCAGACGCTCGGGCTGACTAATATCAGCTGTCAAATACGCTGGTCACACCGGGTGACTTAACACAGTGGTGCTACACAGGGGTCTAGCCGCAGACCACACTGGACTCATGGAAAACTTTACACACACCCACGGTACATGCGGTACAACATGGCTTAAACTAGCAAATGGTGCTTTTCTGTGCACAAAATTGACACTAAGCCATACACTAACATGTGAGAACACTGATTGAGAGGAATTAATTAACACACGACATATATCTTTTCTCAATCTTCTCGACTACAACATCAGGTCCTTAAGCAAACACTATGATGACCTCCTGGCACTCCTTGAGTCACTAAAGACACCCTTCTCCTGCATTATTCTTACTGAGACCTGGCCTAAGCAGGACACAATAGATATCTACCCACTACCAGGATACACAGCAATCCACAACTGCAGACCATATCAAGTTGGGGGTGGTACTGCAATCTATTACTCTAACCAACTATCTTGTATTAGCACCAATTGCTTTAGTGATTAATATGGGGAATACATTTTTGCTAATTTTACTGTAAAAACCTCAAGACGCCTATAACAATCAGTGCCATTTACCGGATACCCCACACAAATATCCCAAACTTCAGTGAGAATCTCAAGGCACTAATAACAAACAGACAAATGAACAAGAACCACCTTCTCTTAGCTGGAGACTTCAATATCAACCTTGGCCTACCAGATGATCAGACTAACTGATTTCATCAACAATATGAACAACACACTTCTCATACCAACAATAACTAAACCAACCAGGCTGACTGAGACAAGTGCAACCATAATAGACCACATATGGACCAATATACTAGCCCCCCTTAAATCAGGGATAATCACAGACAGCACTACTGACCACTACCCAACCTTCCTCTTAACAAACATTAGTAAGCCACCACTCGAATACAACAAAGTTTCATTTAGACTCCATGACGAGGCCTCAATAAGGAATTTCACAGCGGACCTAGAGACTGTTGACTGGCCTACAGAATTCTCCAATGCCAATGGTATTGATGATTGGACAGACATTTTTCTTAATAACATACTTAGACTATACAACAAACATTGTCCCATAAAAGCGAAACAGATCATGAATAAACGGCTCAGTTGCCCATGGCTAACCAGCAGCATTCTGAAATCCATTGATAAGAAACACCTATATGAAAAGCAATATAGACAGGGCTTAATACACAATGATATTCTTAAATATCAGTTCTCACCAAAGTAATAAAGAAAGCCAAACAACTGTACTACTCCAGCAGATTCATTGACACAAGAGGAGATATAAAAAAAGACCTGGAAAACACTTCCTCAGATTCTGGGGACCCACAAACTAAAAAAAAAACAAGAATATTGTCCTAACTAAACATTATGAAACACCACTGCATCCCACTGATACAGCTAACAAGATAAACGACTTCTTCTCAAACATAGGATCTAATCTCGCCAGTAAAATCCCACGTACCAATGCCCGTGCCGGGGACTACCTAGATGGGAATTTCCCAAATTCCTTCTATCTTGTACCAACTGAGCCCACGGAAGTCACCGCGATCATAAAGTCACTTAAAAATAACTCGAGGAATCTGTCTCACATCCCACCATTATTGTACAAGCGAGCAGCCCATGTCCTTTCGCATGCTATTACATTACTTTTTAACAAGTCACTAGAAACTAGAACTTTCCCGACACTACTCAAGACAGCAAGGGTTTCACCAATACATAAAGGTGGTGACCCTACAGATGTAAACAACTATAGGCCAATATCAAACTTACCATTGCTATCCAAAATATTCGAGAAACTCGTGCACAGGAGACTGTATTCATTTATAACGGCACAAAACATACTCAATCCTTGGCAATTTGGATTCAGGAAAAATAAAAGCACTAATGATGCAATTATAAAAATGCTAGACCTGCTTTACACAGCACTGGAACATAAGGAATATCCGCTAGGAATTTTTGTTGACCTAAGAAAAGCGTTTGACACAGTTGACCACGGCATCCTACTCAACAAACTTGACCACTATGGTATAAGATGCCATGCGCTTGCATATTTCAAATCCTACCTTTCTAATAGGTATCAGTATGTCACCATTAAAGACACAGCCTCATCAATACGGCCAACTGATACTGGAGTTCCGCAGGGAAGTGTCCTTCTACCCCCTGCTCTTCCTCATTTACATCAATGATCTTCCAAACATATCCCAACACCTGAAACCCATTCTCTTTGCTGACGACACAACTTATGTCATCTCTCACCCTAATCTTGCCACCCTCAACACCATTGTTAACGAGGAGCTGCTCAAAATATTGACTTGGATGACAGCCAATAAACTTACACTTAACACTGACAAAACCTACTACATTATGTTTGGTAGCAGAGCAGGTGTTGCGCAACTTAACATTAAGATCGACAACACTCTAATTGCCAGACATAATGAGGGCAAATTCCTTGGCCTATACCTCGACAACAACCTAAATTTCAGCACCCATATCCAACACATAACAAAAAAAGTATCCAAAATGGTGGGGATCCTCTCCAAGATACGATACTACGTGCCGCAAACTGCCCTTCTCACACTATACCATTCACTTATATATCCATACCTCACCTATGTTATGTGCTTGGGGTTCAACTGCAGCAACACACCTAAAGCCAATAATAACCCAACAAAAAGCCGCAGTAAGAATAATCACTAAATCCCATCCCTGGCAACACCCCCCCCCCCACTCTTCATAGATCTAAACTTACTCCCTGTTCAGAACATCCACACTTACTACTGTGCAATCTATATCTACAGGACCTTAAATTCCAGTATTAACCTTGACCTAAAATGCTTTCTTGATAGTTGTGACAGGATCCACAGGCATAACACCAGACACAAACATCTCTATGACATTCCCTGTGTCCGACTAAACCTTTACAAAAATTCACTGTATTTCAAAGGACCTAAAATCTGGAACACCCTACCTGAAAACTCTAGAACTGCAGACACACTCATCACTTTCAAAACTACAGTTAGAAAGCATCTTATCTCCCTGATACACCCCGACAACTAACTACATGATAACCACCTCGTGGTTCACAATTACACTCACTCACCCACTGACTATAAACACAGAAATACTAATCTTAATCTTAAAATAATGAATCCTAACTAGTCATAAGTTTGCCTATGATACTCCAGTATAGACACTTTGTATTGTGCTAAAACAAAAACATTCACACTGCTAAACTCACAAATTATAATGTAGTCACCTAGCCTTAATACCATAATCTGTAAGGATTTAATGTTAAGAATTAATCTAAGTCTGCCCGAAATGCCTAGCCATGCTAGGTGTCCTAGTGGCCCCCTCTGTAATTAGTATTTTATAACATGTAAACCACACAATATCCAAATCCTGTAAACCCCACATTGTAACCCTTATAGAGAATAAACTTGAATTGAATTGAATTGAATTGGCATATTGACATAATTACTGAAACACTCGATGTGACATCATGTGATGTCAGGCGTGACATCGCGAGGTGACGTCAGCAGACATCTTGAGGTGACGTCAGCAGACGTCTCGAGGTGACATCAGGCAGACATTGTGACGTCATGAAGTCAGGCAGCAGCATCGGTGACGTCAATGTGATGCGGGCAGCAGACCACAGCAAAAGGCCTGGGACATCTGGCAACTCACGTGGCTTGTAGATCCACGTGGCTTCGTCCACACCCCACGTGGCGTCGAGATCCACATAGCGTCGTGATCTACATGGCATGCTGATCCACATGGCTTGCTGATCTACATGGCTTGCTGATCCCCGGGGCTTGCTGACCCATGTGGCTTAGTGATCCACGTGGCATGCTGATCCACATGGCTTGCTGATCCATGTGGCTTAGTGATCTACGTGGCATGCTGATCCACATGGCGTGCTGATCCATGTGACTTGCTGATCCACATGGCTTGCTGATCCATGTGGCTTGCTGATCCACGTGGCTTCGAGTGGCCTTGGGCACTCGGATACATAGCACTGGCAATGACTTCACATGAAAACAGCAGAAACACAGCAGAGGGAGTGGGCAGTGGTGAGTGTATGGTAGGCTGGTGAGGTGTGAGTGTACAGCAGGGCGAGCGTGGGCGAGGCAAGGAACGGTCACTTCATCTTCTCTCCACAAACACGTGGAGAAACTCACACTGGACGCAGAAATCACCACGAAACTCACCTCTGGCTTGCTGAAATAGCTGTGCTGAGCTGAACAACAACAGCAGAACATAAAAGTGACGCTGAACACGTGACTTGAGAAACAGCGTGGGACGCTGTAGCATGGGGTCACTGGGACGCCACTTACAATTCTCGAAGAAATTCGGCAAATTTCAGCTGGATCCTGCTTGTACCTGTGTCTGGATGCTGAAACGAGCAGACACGACATCAGGATAACTCGTTGAGAGACGGATGTTACTAGTGTAGGGTGTTGAAGTGAAGATGACTTCATACCTCTTCCTTCCTCTCTCCAGGCAAACACAACTGCTGCGACCACCGCTTCCCATCATTTATAACGGGTTTGTTTGGTGGCTCTTGCAGAGTGGAGCAGGGATCAATGATAAACGTCTTCGGAGGCTTCTTTACTTTATTTGCAAAGTCATGGTGGGTACACAGGCTTGTGTGTTGTGCCCATAGCCTGATAGGGCCATACCCACAAGGGAGAGAGCTAGTAGGCCTTCTTGACTGCTGCTAGGCTGCTGAGTGAGAGCGTGTGGGGCCAGCGTCCCACTGACTTTGGGCTGGCTAGAGAGCAGCACCTGAGTGCCGCGAAATATGAACTAAGCTGGCAGACAGCATAGGCTGTCTGTGCAGACAGTACAGGCTATCTACACTCTTCCTCACTCCTACAATATGTTATTCCTCCTTGCCCTGTACACGAAATCACAGCTTCCTTATCTTCATCGACATTTAACAATTCCTCAAAATATTCCCTCCATCTTCCCGATACCTCTAACTCTCCATTTAATAACTCTCCTCTCCTATTTTTAACTGTCAAATCCATTTGTTCCCTAGGCTTCCTCAACTTATTAATCTCACTCCAAAACTTTTTCTTATTTTCAACAAAATTTGTTGATAACATCTCATCCACTCTCTCATTTGCTCTCTTTTTACATTACTTCACCACTCTCCTAACCTCTCTTTTTCTCTCCATATACTCTTCCCTCCTTGCATCACTTCTGCTTTGTAAAAACCTCTCATATGCTAACTTTTTCTCCCTTACTACTCTCTTTACATCATTCCACCAACTGCTCTTCTTCCTTCCCGCACTCACTTTCCTGTAACTGCAAACTTCTGCTGAACACTCTAATACTACATTCTTAAACCTACCCCATACATCTTCGACCCCATTGCCTATACTTTCACTAGCCCATCTATCCTTCAATAGCTGTTTTTATCTTACCCTAACTGCCTCCTCCTGTAGTTTATAAACCCTCATTTCTCTCTTACTTGCTCCTTCCATTTTCCTTGTATCCCATCTACCTTTTACTCTCACTGTAGCTACAACTAAAAATTAATCTGATATACCTGTGGCCCCTCTATAAACATGTACATTCTGAAGTCTACCCAACAGTCTTTTATCTACCAATACATAGTCCAACAAACTACTGTCATTTTGCCCTACACCATATCTTGTATACTTATTTATCCTCTTCTTAAAATATGTTACCTGTAACCAAACCCTTTCTATACAAAGTTCAATCAAATGCTCCCCATTATCATTTATACCTGGCACCCCAAACTCATATAATATATATATACATATATATATATATATATATATATATATATATATATATATATATATATAAATATATATATTATATATATACAGCAGGGCCCCGCTTTACGGCGTTTCACTTTACGGCGTTCCGCTAATACAGTCATTTCAAATTATGACCAAAACTCGCTATAAACGGCTCCCCCCACCTGACTTTCTAAATACGGTCAACCGCGCCCCACCTTGTTTGTTTACATTCTTCGTGAGCTCAGTAAGCACTAAGTCTCTCCATTTTGTCTGGAAACTCCAAAATTTCAAATGTTTTTAAAAGTTATTTCATATTTTATATATACTCTGATAATTATACTTATGTATACCTGTACTTAAATAAACTTACATACTGTGCTGGCGTGCAGGTACACATTAAAATCAGTAAGAGTGTCTTATGTCTCAGACGTCATATTAGTAATGATAATAATAATCATCGAGTCTCATTTAAATGTCGTATATTACGTTAAATACACATTTTCAATTAATCCATCTATGATATTTTTTCAAATTTATATAATAACACGATACATAACATAAAAAGATGATAAATACATCCCACAATAGAATAAATAAACATAAATATGAGATGTGGTAGCAGACGACTTGCACAAGTGATGCCATATTAGAAATGCTAATAATAATAATAATAATCACCGAGTCTCTTTAAATGTTGTATATTACGTTAATATACACATTTTCATTAATCCATCCATGATATTTTTTCAAAATTATATAATAAACACGATACATAACATAAAAAAGATGATAAATACACCCTACAATAGAATAAATAAACATAAATATGAGATGTGGTAGCCAGATAACTTGTACAAGTGATGCCAAGAATAACATTTTCTCTAATCTAACATAAGAGAAAATGTGTTACTGTGGGTAACTGTAGAAATTATTCCTTTCGTATGTATGTAAGTTTATTCAGGTATACACAAATACAGTTACATAGATTATCATACATAACAACATATTTTTTCCCCTGGATTTTCCCCCTTTTTGGAAAAGGGTTTGGGGGTTCAACCCCCCGGGGGCCCGGCCCCTGTCCCCCGGGGCCTCCTGGTGGATCACGCCTGACAACCAGGCTGTTCTCCCGGGCGAAACGAAAACCAACGAAACGAGCCACAGCCCGGTTTTGACCCGGAACTAAACTTAGGGGCTTTTTCCAGGCCAGCTTGAAGACTGCCGGGGGTCTTTTGGGTAATCCCCCTTATTGTGCTGGGGGGCCCAGTTGAACAGCCCCGGGGCCCCTGACACTTATTGTAGGGTCTTTTAAAACGTCCCAAGTGACACCCCTGTTTTTCCCATTGGGGGAGGGGTGCTTTCGCCTTTCCAAGCCCTTTTGCTTTCGTATGATTTTTTTTTTCGTGTGCAAGTTCGTGTAGAAAACCCTAGGTAACCCAAAAAAAGTCAGAGTGCCCTTTTTTTCCAAATTCCCCTTCACTCAGAGCATCATTTCTTCTCAAAATGTTTTTCCAATGAGAAGGGGGAAGTGTTCTTCTTTTTTTTTAATTCAAAACCGAAATAAATTTTAGAGAAAAACCGTACAAAAAGAAACTTGTAAAACAAACCCAAAACGGGGACATTTCCCGTTTACAAAACTTCCCTTCGCCGGGTTTTTTTTACATAACTCTCCCCCGCCCTGCCCTCTCTCAGCACTCATTCTTTCTCTCTCTCTTTTTATTTTTTTTAAACCCATTTACTTACCCCCCTGACCCCCCTTAAAAACTACAAATATTTTAAGGTAAGAAATGGAATTGAACTGTATAACGTATACATTTTATAAACTCGGGGAAGGGTTTAAAAATGTAATAGAAATTTAGTGTAGGGGGGTTTGGGCCGGAAAGGTACCCGGTTTACAACCATACATACCACATTTTTTTTTTAAAAATTTAAAACTACCATCTCACCCTATTTTTTAAGGGTAAGTAATGAGTGAATTATATACATTTTTTTTCGCTCGGGGATCCCTTAAATATCATAGAATTGATGTGTGGGTGGGGTGGCCGGGGATGGTGGGCCGGGCTGACCCCACCATACATAAACCCCACTTGATTTCTTACAATAAATACTACTTTTCCACCCCAATTAAGACTATAAATTTTTATAAGGTAAGTAATTTTCAAAATTAAATTGTGTTTTGTAATTTTTTTATTGTTTTTTTGATGCCTGGGTTTTTTGCTAACTTAATATAAAGTTAGTGTAAACTTGTTTTCTAGTGTTTTTAAAGCATTTGTAAGTGGAAAAAAAAGGGGTTTTCCCCTTTTCAAACGGTTTTTTGCTTTAAAAAGGGGGACCGGGGAAACCCAACCACCGAAAAAGGGGGCCTTCCTGTAAAATAAATATATATAAATATATATATATATATATATATAATATATATATTTTATATATATATATATATAATATAATGTATATATATAAAACCCCCCACAAAAGTGGAAACCCCCCCCCCCTTACGACATTAATCCGTTCCACAGAGCTCAGCTAAAAACAAAATTATCGTAAGTTGAATTTTTTTCCCAAAAGGAATAATGGAAATCAAAATTAAACCGTTCAAAAACACCCAAAAGTATGAAAATAATTTTTTTCACCACATGAAATATACGTTTTCCTACACACAAAAAGAAGGATACATGCACAATATATATTGTGCATGTACTAGTGTACTAAATGAAGAATAAATGACACCTTTATTGAAGATGTGGTGATGAGTGATGAGACACTGTTTGTGTCCTGGGAGTGCCTTTTCCTCTTAAGTAATGTAGGTCCTGTTTGGCATTTTCTTCCAGAACAGGCCTTATCACACTGTGTATGCCACTATGATTCTTAAATCTCTCAAACCAACCACTGCTGGCCTTAACCCTTTCAGGGTCCTCAGGCTCTCTCCCAGACTTGTTCTCAGGGTCGCCCAAATTTAAAAAAAAAAAAAATTATTTATTCTTATGAAAAGATAGA
This sequence comes from Cherax quadricarinatus, assembly GCF_026875155.1. Taxonomy (NCBI): domain Eukaryota; kingdom Metazoa; phylum Arthropoda; class Malacostraca; order Decapoda; family Parastacidae; genus Cherax; species Cherax quadricarinatus. The sequence goes on along the minus strand of NC_069407.1, from coordinate 50,797,197 downwards.
GAATCTTTTCCCGATCATAATGACACCAAAAGTATGAAATTTGATGAAAAACTTACGGAATTATGCTCTCGCAAAGTTAGTGGTCTCGACAATGTTTACGTATCGGCGATTTTGCCCACTTTGAGCCCTATTTTCGGCCAATTCCAGTGTACTAGTAGACAAAAATCATAACTATTTCGCTAGATCTCCATTTTTTCTATCAAATGAGTACAAGAAACTGCCCATTTTCCGATTTTAACTATCCAATACAGTGGTTAGAATTCAGCAATTTTGCCAATTTCACAAAAATTTCAAAAGATGCCAATTTCCAAATAGGGTCCAGAATAAACAAGAAAGACATTCCTGGCACTAAAATAACATTTCCTCTGTTCATTAGTCACGTCCATACGCCCCTCTTACATTCTTTTGCTTTCCACTTTGAGTTTTTATTCTCACAAAAAATAGAAAATTTACTGTTATGCAGACTACTGCATTAGTGTAGAAATGGTATAAATAATATCAGCGCACTCCTGAAAGAATATTAGATTCACCAGTTGACGTGTATTGGACGCTTAGCATGATTTGTTTACTTTTGAACTTTGGTAAAAATCGAACATTTCTGCTACTTTGAGCTCAATTTCAAGGTACTTTTCATTGTAAAACCAGTCAAGATCATCTCAATTTTGATAATATGTCTTCCATTCTATAAAATGAGACCAGGAAAACTAGAATACAACAATAAATACCATACGAAAATACAGCACAAAGTCGCTGTTTTAATCGAAAAACACGGTCAAAGTTTTTTTTTTCTCATTATGCACCGTGTGCTGCAGGATTCTTTTTATACTGCACACACTGACCACATAGACCCATTCTTTCATATGCAGGCCTACCAGCTTTCTCTCACTAGATTTGAGGGTGCTAGAATTTAGGCGTACTAGTACGTCAAAAACCCTGGTGCGTAAGCCGTACTAGTACAGTGGACCCCCGGTTCACGAAGTCATCGGTATCCGATAAATCCGGTATCCGAAGCATTATATCGCAAAAAATTTGCCTCGGTTCCCGTTACAAAACCCGGTATGCGATACGATTCATACGAGACGTGTCCACGTGTGGCCTGAACTGCCCCGTGTGTGCCAGTATTTACAAGCCAGCCAGTGTGCGCGCACCTAAGGATACATTCGGTACATTCCATATTATCACTGTTTTTAGTGCTTGTTTCTGCAAAATAAGTCACCATGGGCCCCAAGAAAGCTTCTAGTGCCAACCCATCGAGACCAAGGGTGCTAATGACTATTGAAATGAAGAAAGAGATAATTTGCAAAGTATAAAAGTGGAGTGCGTGTGTCGGACCTGGCCAAGCTGTATAGTAAATCCCAATCAACCATCTCTACTATAGTGAGCAGGAAAACAGCAATCAAAGGAGCTGTTCTTTCAAAAGGTGCAACTGTGATTACAAAACAGCGGTCGCAAGGTTAGAAATGTTGAGAGACTGTTATTGGTGTGAATAAATGAAAAACAGATAGAAGGAGATGCATCTCTCAAGCGATCATTTGTGAAAAAGGGTAGGGAGTTGCTGAGGACTTAATTAGAAAAATGCCTGCAACTAGTGGTGATGCGAGTGAATTTAAGGCCAGCAAAGGTTGGTTTGAAAGATTTAAGAAACATAGTGGCATACATAGTGTGAAAAGGCATGGTGAGGCTGGGCCCGTTCAGACCAAAAACAGCTGAACATATGTGCAGAATTCAAGGAGGAATTCAAGTATGTTGTGTGACAGAAGCAGGGTCTCAAGCGGTCCTAGTGGCATTAAAAGAAGAAGGGAGTACCCGGAAAAGGGGTTGTACTAAGTCCTAAGGGGAGGGGGATTCCTTTCTAAACATTAAAACTTTGACACTTCCCTCCTCCCATCCATCAATCATCACCAGATCTTCAATTAAAGTAGTGTCAATTATTCTATTGTGATGATTCAAATTTTTTTTGGTTATTGTAATTATTCTATTGCCATTAAACTCTAATAATTTCATGTGGTAAAAGTTTTTTTTTCATACTTTTGGGGGGGGTCTTGCACGGATTAAATTTTATTTCCATTATTTCTTATGGGGAAAAATTGATTAGCTTTATGTAATTTTGCTTTACGATGAGCTCTCTGGAATGGTTAATAACGTGAACCGGGGTCCACGTACATACGAAACCCTGAATGGGTTAAATTTCGCCAATATGAGCACTAGTTCCAGGCATTTTTTCTTGTTCACCTTACTGTTATTCCAAATGGTGTGGGTCGCATCCTGGCAGAAGATTCAGGACCCATGGAAATAAGTTAGACAGTTCTCGATGACACACTGACGTTCTTGGGTTATCCTGGGGGTGGCTAACCTCTGGGGTTTAATTGTTTCTCGGTATTCTCAATAAGCTCAACCAAACAACAGTCTCTCCACATCTTCGAGTAGTACAGCTGGACAGTGTGCAGCAGCAGTGACCATGGTACTATTCATGTGGAGTTCGATAGTGGATTAGGTAAGAAATACTCACGTAGGCTGTTATTACTATAATTGCTGTTAGTGGAGAGAGCCCTTGCCAGCCGTACCTATTCCTTGGTTACACTCGTTAATAACTGACTAGCCGGCTGCCCACAGTACCCAGTGATTGGGTTCTTTTGTAATCGTGTAGTTCAGGAATATGAAAGACCGTGGACTCAGGCAGCGGTTGGTCGTTGAGGTCATCGGACGGTTACTAGTAACTGGTACTTCTGAGGATGGTAACTGGTTACTACTACTGAGGCTCGGCGACGCTAACGTAGTCGTCCCGACATACAAAACTAATACAAACAGGATGGAAGTATACGGCTTGGGCTGATTTATACAATGTCAAAGTACACAACATTAAAATTATAAACTAATATGTAGATAAACATTGGGATGAAGCTTACGTAACTGAAACTGTAATGCCAAACAAGGATACTTTAGTACAACTTAAAACTCAACAAATGAACAACGAACTCAAACCTTGAGATTACAAGTGATAAAACAAAAATTTTGATCGATCGATATGTATTCGTGTGATCTACGGATTCTGAGGAAGGAATATATACAAAGAAAGAGTGTTTAACAGAAAGAGATTCGGTGCAGCAATCTAGGATGTTAACTCTCGAATGCGGAGAGAACATGAACACAAAAAAAAAAATTCTGAATACTGATAAGTGTACTGTAATTATTCATCTATACAGGTTATTTACATTTAACCCCCACTTGCTAGGGTAAGATTGGCATATGCAGAATGGGTTGTCATCTCTGGGGAGGATCAAACTCGTAGCATTGACTTAACTCTGTGTATTTTGAGGAAATCTGAATTGGAAGATTACAATGATACTTGAGGATTTCTCAATAACTGTCGTGTAGTAGGGATTTACGACATTCAGGTTGATTGTCTGACTGAGTTATCAGAGAAAGGAGAGTACAGAGCAGGAGGATTGTCAGAGTCTGTCACATTAGTCTGGTTGGAACATCATTATCATCACTTATAACTTCATTTGATCCAAATGCGATTCTTTATACTGACCAGTACTAATCTCTTAACCTTATACTTATTACCAGTGATAGTTCAACTAATCGATAAGGACAACAACTTTTGATCAAGCTTTGGCATTGCAGCAGTTTTGTTTAAAGTTAATCAGCTTACTCTCGAACCCACTTTGATTTTGGTTGGCTTTGATCGAGTGTTTGCGACTCTTGTAAATTCTGCTGTTGATTTATGAGTGTTTCACGGATTCTTCTAAAAAACTTTGAGCTAAGCTGGTACGGAGTTGCTATGAATTCATCAGAGTTGGTATTTTGGTTCGGATTAGAATATAACAAACTCATTAGGCAATGTTTATCTACACGTACAATGCTTATTGTGGAGTGTTCACTATAGATACATTGGAGCAGAATTTATAGCACACTGACATCAGGTATCACTTCATCCCAAGTTTCATTTGGGAATGATAGTGCTCGCAAGACATCATAGTACTTTCTTATTGGTTCGTTCCGCTAACCCTTTGCTGGCCAGGGATGATGAGGAACAAATGGTGGATTTAGAGATCTTGTACAAGGTACTACAAATATTCAAGAATTCATTACATAATTCACCTCCCTTATCTGTACTAGGGGACTTAGGGGTGGTATGCCTGCAGATAATGCGTTTCTTTAAAAGCTTATAGTACTGTCTCGGCAGTCTTATCTAATAGGATCTAACTCACAATATCTGGTGGAATTGGTCTACCATAACACACGATGTTTGTTACTTGGAGGGAACATTGGGAAATTAGTTTAAGCAAATCTCGCGCAATTCTTCCCAGGTTCGCTTAGTAGTTGGTACACTTGATTGGATTAGGACTTAGCATTGCCTTTATGTTGCATGCAGACACTACATTTCTTAACATACTAGAAATAGCAGTGCCATACGAGGCAAATGTATTTCAATCTGGCTTGTTTTACTATCGTTCCATACCAGGGGTGCAAACACATGGTACATCGTGAACTAGCTGTTAAGGCTACATTCAAAGTGACTGTGGAATTACTAACTGGTATACTCTTCTGCTGGAGTACCAACTTCGCTGTTCGATACAGTAATTCTTGGTTCATGACAAAGTCACTGATGGGTGCTTGGTGGCTTCTCATTCAGAATAAATCTTCCTGGAGCAGGAATCGATCACACCAGACCACATGGTATCTGTCAATTGAGCATTCTTTACTTCTTCAGCACTAAATGGAGGGTCTGCAGTGACTATACTAACTGTAGCGATATGGCATCTGCGACTACATTGGATGCCAGGTAATTGTCTCAAAGGTGGGGAGTGAACTCTTGGATAGTCAAGGTCATTAGCTAACTTCCAGTAGGTTGTTGGTTCTGGAATAAGGGTATCAGTGGAGCATGATCTGTCAAGACATGAACAGAGTATGATAAATAATGTCTCGGAAAGTGCTTTTAAAGACCTACTATTGCTAAATGCTTTTGCTCAGTTACGGTATATTACGTTCAGCCTTTGTAAGGACTCGGCTAGCAAATGCAACTGCGTTGTACTTGCCATCTGTCTTTCTGAGCTAGTACAGGAACCTATGCCAATTGACTAGATCAGGTTGTCAGATAGATAAGGCTTAGTAAAAATCTGGAAATGTTCAAAATTGGAGCAGATGTAGCTTTTTTTTAGAGTTTGGATGCTCTTTCTTGACGGAAGGGCCAAACATAAGGAGATTTCTTAAGCAACTCAGTTAGAGGAGCAGCTAGGAAGAAAAATGGCAATGAAAGATCTATAAAAAACTGCTAAGCACAAAGGATCTTACGCATCAGCAGTTTGGGTGTTGGAAAATTTTGTACTGCAGTTACTTACTTTGGTCGTCGTAACCCTCTAGGAGAGTGACTACGTGACAAGAAACTTATTTCTGATCTGAATAATAAAAAATTTTTGGACAATTTTTGACAGTTTGATCTTTAAATGGCTTCTTCAAGCTTACCATGTACTACTTCCAAGTCTTTTCAAGTGTGTATCACGTCTTTAGAACATGACGATTACGGTCATCTGAGTACACCATAAGTGCTTTACCTATGAGACCTCTAAAGATATTAGTCATAGCCTTGAGAACGTGATAGGGGAAGATACGTAATCCAAATGCCATACGGTGGAAGTGATAATGGCCTGTAGGAGTGGAGATGCAGTTTGCTCTGGCTGTCCTCGTGAAGAGGACGTGCCAAAAACCTTGATAACAAATCTAGGGTTGACAAGGACTGTGTTATCTCGAATTACGAAAAGATCACCTGTACAGGGAGTGGAAAGCGATCTGGAATGGTTTTCGCGTTTAATTTCCTAAGTCAATCACTGGGCGCCAAGTTACAATCCCTTCTTAGGTTATGTATCTTGGGGGCATTGCCTTGGGGATAGTGCTAGGTGCAATAACTTCATCAGCATGTGATTGATCCATTCTCTGCGACAGCAAACTGTGAATGAGGCATCTGTACGAGGTATGTAGATAGGTCTAGTACCAGGTTCAAGTGGAATTACGATGGGTGACAATAAAGTTCGTTATACCATCTTCTCACTGGTAAAAGCAATGGCTTTACGACGTTTGTTCAACTGAGTCAACAAACGCTTGCCTTCATCTTGGGAAAGTCAGTGGGAGCTAAGTCTTTCTCCTTAATGTGGAACAGTTGATTCCCCCAATGAAGTGGAATGAGGTCTCCCCGGCATAAATAGCCACGGGACCCACTTGTCAGGTGGCAACTTCATCCTTACCTGAAACTGGGTAAGGGATATGTGAACAAGGTCAACAAGATTGGATTTGCTCTAAGGCGAACACTGTGACCAGAAGTGTTGGGCCAGGTAGAAATGGATCTTACTATCTCTTACCAACATTGTAAGGTTGGTTCAACAAATAGGTCCTTTTACTTTGCAGGAATCACTGTCAACTAGGTCCGTTATACCATCTGGAACACTTGGAACAAAACTACTGAACACTCAGTGAGAGCAACCTTAAGCCGACAGAAACGTCTTTCTGCAGACGGATGTGACATCAACAAGGATGCATTACTAGTTGTCAAGTAATTTGTTTTCCGGACAAGGCGTCCCCGTGGAGAACTTAATTCTCGAACTAGCAGGCATTGCAGGATTAGGTTGTGCATCAGGCAATGTGAGCGTCTCGGACACTCTGAGGCATCGGACTATCCTGCAAATTGAAGGTATAGGTGGAACACTGATGGGAGTGACTGAATTACCAGTGTCCTGACGCTTGGGTACGTACTGGAAGAATGCATTATGCTTCGTATGGACTTAATCCGTACATCATACTCTGCAGCAGTATAACAGATTTTGATCCAAGTGGTAACCCCAGAATGGGAAACGATCAAGTCATCAATTTGTGCATGCCATCGATATGGGTCGAGCACAATGCGTAGTCTCTCATGGAAGCAAATCCCAGTAGAAGTCACAGGGAAATATAATTGGTCGACAACAGGAAGAAGCAGTGAAGTCTATACTTGGATAGAAAAGGTTAGGCAGTCCGCCCTCGGACACGCAGTGAGAACCAGATACTCCACTAAGGGAGGACACAGGAGTCGGTTCTACGAGAAGGACATGTAGTAACTTCTTATCCTTAAACAAACTTGACATAATAATATTGACTTGCGCACCAGAGACCAGAACAATTGACCGGGCGATTATAAATAGATGCTTCCACTATAGGGCCTATTGTTGCATTGGAAGTTATGTGCAAACAAAAAAGGTGGATTGGTCACAGCAAAGACTTGTTTCTACTCCATCCCCAGATTCATCTATGTCAGAGGACATGTGAAAGCAAACATCGTCAGCAGGGTTGTCATTCTCGAGACGGCTTTAAGCTTCAAATAGGAATTGTGAACGGGGTGGTGTACTAATTTTCACCTACTGTCACCATGGGACGGTTTGGACTGGGCGCTAGAATTCCCCCGACTGGGAAGAACGAGCCTGGTTCTAGGTTATTTTTGAGAACAGATAATCTGTTTCTCTACGGGTTCTGCGGTTGAACGACACGGAAAAGACCTAGGGAGTACTGAAGGTTATAGAGGAGATTACACTCAGATGTGCCATGTCCATGTATTCTATGATAAGTACAGTAGATGATCTGAGTACTCATCATCAGTACGATGTCTATTAGGAGTAACTATCAGGGACAATTAATTGCAAGATGGCCTTGGAAACCACAGTTGTAATCAATTCCGCCGGGGACTATGGTTACTGATGTTACTATGAATACTACGAGGTGTAATCGACTCGGTACATGGTTCTTGGTGATCTCGAGATGGTTGACGACCACGATTTGTCTCTGTGGCGCAAACAAGAGGTGGTGCAGACCTGAGGCATATGTGTGATATTACTTTTAATACAAGGGAACGTACCTGGGGGCACAAGGTACGTACATGGATTTAAAGGCAGTAAGTGGTTTCCATCGGTTACAGTGGAGGATCAGCCTCATAAGCACACACAGAAGCAGGTGCGCTATTACAGGTACGTTCTTAATTGCCCTCCAAAGCTAGCTATTTTAGCAATTGTATTCTGTAAATGGGTTTAGCCTCGTCAGGGAGAAAAGAGGATGATTGGACAGCCATTTGATAAATGATGATAAAAGTTTGTCTAATCTAACAGCAAAATGACCAACGAATTCATTACTCTTGGGTGTGTAGATTCACTAGTTCCTAAAGAACAACATATGGGTCAGCTGTGTTTTTACTGGGACAAGGAAAGATCGAATCAGTTCCTCATATTGTGAACACTTAGTAAGATCCTGAAGTCTCGCTTATCAGGAGATAAACAACGGTGAACAGCAGCAGGAGATCGATAAAGTGCTTCTTTAGCAATTCTGATAAGGCTTTCCTCAGAAGGAGGACCTTCTCCTAGAGCACTGCACGAGAACGAATGGCTGCAAACCATGCTTCAAGACTATGTACATGGCCATGAATAAAGGTAACGCATTCATGGGAATCACGAGTATAAACTATATATCTCGGTGTCTGGGGTCGGTCTGTCAGTCGTAAGGAACTGTGAGGAATGATGACAGGACCAGCAGTAGTCTGAGAGGTCTGAGTGTCGGACATTCACTAAGGTATCACTTGACGGTGATGTGAGACATATTGGCAAAGTAGCACGAGAACAAATATGGCAAAAATAATGAACAATAATATGATATAAAATTCTAGAAGAAATGAAAAGATTTTACAACTAATTTTGCAAAAAATAATAAAAATTAATGTCTAAGATTACACTGCAAGAGGAAGGAAAAACTCAATTTAAAGGACTATTGACCAAGAAAAATAATATTACATGAAATCATACAAGTAAAAATATTACTGGAGGACTGAATTAAATTCAAATGAGCTGTCTTTACTCTTGCTAATAAAAAAATTAATTAATTAAATTTTAAATCAATGTAAAAAGTATAAAATAAAAATTACTAAATTGTTAAACTGGGAAAATTTAAGTATTTTTTAAGAATGCATAGTCAAAAATTAAATAAATTCAGAAAAATATCAATAAAAGAAAGAATTAATGCAGAAACAAGTTCCAACTAAATAATCTCACTCAGAACAAGTGCAAAAAATAAAGTGTAAAAATAATCCTGGCAGTAATAAAGTGTTACTGGGAATACTCAGTAAAAATAATGAATTAAAATATGAAGATCAAAAAAAATAATCTGATTGAACATTATCTTAATTGTAAATTAGACAAAACAGTTACTCAAACAGAGTAAAGGAAAACACTTTACGTTAAAAGTAATTGAAATTGCATCAAGAGTGAATTTGTTCTGAATTTAAAAAAAATAAAACACAGGAAAACAACAGGTAATATGGACACTTACAGTGGCGGAGCACACTTCATTATAATATATTCTTACACCCAAAATCTGCTGTGATTGATACAAAACATAATCTTGCATGTGTCTGATTAGACAAAATTTGCTGGCAAAAATAATGGATACACATCTGCGGAAAAAAATTAGAGGAATGAGACCCTGCTGGCATACGAAAAAAGACACAACTTAGAAATAAATGGATAAATTTAGTATACTGGCTTTAGGGGTGAATATCCACTGCATGAAATACAATGACTACTGGGAGAATACAACGCTGAAAGATACAATAAAAAAAATGAATCACTTCACACAGGGTGGGATGACTGGTACATACACATATACTTACTAGAGACAAGGAGTTGCATAAGAAAAAACCAGAATAAAAATATAAGATAACGTGAAAACACTGAAAAAATATTGTAAAAATAATGAGTCAAAAGAATTACTGCGTTACAATGAAAACACAAGGGTTTAGAGTTACAAAGCAATTTACTATAAAATGTCTCACACACGCAAATGTCTTTAAATGCAAGAAAAATGTTGGTTCTTCCCAAGAAAATTATCACTGGAGGTTCTGGAGTAGTAGACGGGCGATTACTGGTGATAGGTGAGATGTCCTGCAGACGGTTGGTCGTTGAAGTTCAACGGCAGGTTTACTGGTAAACTGGTAACTTACTGGAGACTGGTAATGGTTACTAATACTGGGAGTACAGCAGCAGGGACCATGGTTACAGCAACAGCAACAGCTGGACCGTGGTGCAGCAGCAGCTGACAGGTGGTTCAGCAGCAGCTGACCGGGTACTGCAGCAGAAGTGGTGTACAGCAGCAGCTCACGGTGGATACAGCAGCAGCAGCTGTACTTGGAACAGCAGCAGCAGCAGTGACCGGTGAACAGCAGCTGCTGCAGCTGATGGTGCTAACAGCAGCTGCTGATGGTGGTACAGCAGCAGTGGACAGTGGGGTTTCAGCTGCTGCAGAAGCGGATCCTTGCTCAGCAGAGAAGCTGGGTGCATTCTACAGCAGCCAGCTGACAGTGGTACACAGCAGCTGAACATGGTACGATAGTATATTTGATGTATTTCTCACCCTTTTACCGCAGGGTTGGCACTAGAAGCTTTTTTGGGCCATGGGGGCTTTATTTAGCAGTTACAACCACTAAAAAATCTGGAATTAATACAAAATTTATCGAATGTATGCTTGCAACCGTCTCCTGGCTTGTAAACAATGTCACACTAGCTCAGCTGAGGCGCTCAAGCCAGACGGACCAGACGGCGAATTAGGGGACGAATGATGTAAGCCGAGTTTTTCAACGTTGGTCGGGGTCAATATTTTTATATGACAAGCATATAGTCAGTTTTATATAGGTTGAGGCCATCCATCATAAGTTGGGGGGTCCACTCTTTACAGTGGCCCCTTGCCTATCGAATGCATCACTACGTTTTAAATCTGCCTACGATGCGTTTGGGCATTAAAAATTTTGCACCACCAACAATAAAAACTTGCCCAACGTGATTCGTTCAGGACCTGTTCAGTGTGGCTGAGCGGTGCCTCAGCTGCCCGTGGGTGCCAGTGTGTACAAAGCCAGTCGTGCAGTCGCATCTATGCATGACATTCAGTACATTTACCTTATCCAGTTGTTTTTATTGCTTGTAACTGCAAAACTAAGTCACCATGGGCCCCAAGAAAGCTTTCTAGTGCCAACCCTGTGGTAAAAAGGGTGTGGATTCGTATGGAAATTAAGAAGTTCTGAAAGGTTTGGGGTAACCCTGTGAAACCTATGACAGTTGTGGAATCCATTGTGCCTACTTCAAAGATTAAGGAAATGTGTGCACAGTGGGTTTGAACTGCAAACCTTTATGGATGAAATCACCCTAACCACTGCTATTGAGCCGTGCGGGTGCTTTCCAATGACAATGTTATGGCCATTTTAGGAAAATTCTTAAAGGAACGCAAGGGACAGAGCTCTATGAACAGATTTGTTGTTTTGTGACAGAGGTCCAGTGACTCTCAAGCTGGTCTCAGTGGAATTAAAAGTAGTAAGGGATGTAACACCAGGAAAGGGTACTTGCTACCTCAAGTCCTCGCTGGAAGGGGGGATTCCCTTCAAAACAATAACAACTTTACCATCTACCCCTCCTCCCATCCATCATCATCACCAGAGCTTCAATTAAGTTAAGTGTCATGTATTAATATTTTGAATAGTAGTAATTGTGCATGTCTTTTTTTTGGGGTATAGGAAAATTTATATTTCATGTGGTAATTTTTTTTTTTTCTATATTTGGAGTGGTCAGGAACGGATTAATTGATTTCCATTATTTTCTTATGGGGAAAATTAATTTGGCTAATGATAATTTCGGCTTAATTGATGAGGCTCTCAGGAACGCATTAATTTCGTTAGCTGAGGGTCCAAATGTATAATTATTGTATAAACATGATACGAGTGTATTACTGTATCCAATAAACAACACTGCGCATAGCCATGGGATTCGATTGTAGTTTGACTGTACTGGCCGTCACTGTGAGCGAGACCATATGATGCCTTAACCCACTGGACCACCAATCCTACAAGAAACCAAGCACCAGCCAAGTTTGGTGTGTTATTTTTTGGGTCTGAGGACATACGGTGGTGGGGGATCTTTCAAGCTAAATTCATTTTAATCCCTGGTCTGGTGTATTAGCCTACAAGCAGCTTATACAGTCGTACCTTGGACTTCGTGTTCAATTTGTTCGTGACGTGCTTGTAATCATTTGCTTCGTATGTAAATAAATTTTCTCACTGAAAATTAATGTGAAATGCAATAATCGTCCCAGCAGCAGCAGGACAAAATATTTAAATTAACAAACTGTGCGGCTTATTTATCTATCACAATTCTTCTTAATATGGCATAATAAACAATATAATTAACAGAGAAACATGATATATACTCTAGATGAATAAAATAGGCATGATATGACGAGTTGTGATATAATTTTTGTTTGATGCTGAACTTATTTAAATGATTACAATTTTCTTTAATTCCATGGATACATCCTCTTTTTCTTCTCAGCACTGTCCATTCCACTAGTTTCTAGGGCCCATGATTAGAGAAAAGAAATTTGGCCAAATGACTGTAAAAAAAAAAACGCAAGCCAAGCAAGCAAGAAAGAAATGTTCCTATGGCGATGTGAACATGTAGACTCTTTACGGATGTTCTGCCAATCAGCTGCGCCAATTAGTGGCAGCATTCTGAATATTATTCATATTACGTATGTATGTATGTATGTATGTATTATTATTATTATTATTATTAAAACAGTGACCCCGGTTAACGATATTTTTTCATTCCAAATTTGTTCAGGTGCCAGTACTGACCAAATTTTTCCCCATAAGGAATATGTGAAGTAGATTAGTCCATTTCAGACCCCAAACATACACGTACAATCGCACTTACATAAATACACTTACATAATGGTCGCATTGGGAGGTGATCGTTAAGACGGGGTCCCATGTACTATCATTTTTTAATTATTAACATATCAGCCGATTCCCACCAAGGCAGGGTGCCCGAAAAAGAAAAACTCATCATCATTCCTCCATCACTGTCTTGTCAGACGGTGCTTTACACTACATTTATAAAACGCTACATTACACCCTCCTTTAGAGTGTAGACACTGTACAGGTCTCCCTCAACATTCACGTTTTCAGCTTTTGTGGGCTTCACACATTCCGAATTCCCAACCGCCAAATCATATTCAAGTTTCCCGCCCCCTGTGGTCCCCTACTACCCTCCCACCGACCCCTGCAACTGGCAGCCAGCCCTCCCACCACTCAGTGTGGTGAGTGTTTTGTTTTGTTCATTATTTGCTATTAAACTACAGTATAAATAATGTAAACACATTCATGACTGCATATTGGAATGGCTATTTGAACAGGTATTAGACGGTGACATCATGTGTTTACTCTTGAACACAGCAAAGAATCAAACATTTTTTGCTACTGCTAATAATAACAATAGTAATAATTTAATAATAATAATAATAATAATAATAATAATAATAATATAATAATAATACGATATAATTGAAGAAGGAAATTGTACAAAAATACGAGGGAGTGGTTGACACATCGTCAGTGTGGCTTTGTTTATGCTGGAGTGAACATTAGTCTCCCTGCTCTTCCAAACATTTCACAATAATTCATTGTTTGGTGCTTGTAGATTGAGTGCGACTGGAGTGGTAGAGGCAGTGGTAGAGGCAGTGGTAAGGCAGTGACAGAGGCAGTGATAGAGGCAGTGATAGAGGCAGTGGATAGAGGCAGTGGTAGGGGCAGTGTAAGGCAGTGATATTTACTAACATATATGTTATAAATAATAAACAGTACATTATGAATAACATTTATTATTATTATTATAAATGTTATTATATTAACATATACGTATGTTATAAATAATAATAGTACATGTTAGTAAATACCGCTGCCTCTATCACTGCCTCAACCGCTGAATTATTGTGAAATATTTGGAAGAGCAGGGAGACTATTGTTCACTCCAGCATAAACAAAGCCACACTGACTCTGTGTCAACCACTCCCTTGTATTTTTGTACAATTTCCTTCTTCAATTATATCGTATTATTATTATTATTATTACTATTGTTATTATTAGCAGTAGCAGAAATGTTTGATTCTTTGCTGTGTTCAAGAGTAAACACATGATGTCACCGTCCAATACCTGTTCAAATAGCCATTCCAATATGCAGTCATGAATGTGTTTACATTATTTATACTGTAGTTTAATAGCAAATAATGAACAAACAAAACACTCACCACACTGAGTGGTGGGAGGGCTGGCTGCCAGTTGCAGGGGTCGGTGGGAGGGTAGTAGGGACTCACAGTGGTTGAGGCATTGGTGGAGTCTGTGGTATTTAATAACATACATGTTATTAAAGCATAACATGTATATATTTAGTACAACTTACGACGTTTTCATGTATTTTATGATTGTTCATGGTTCAACAAGTTAAGGAAGCAGTATTGTATTATATTTCCCTACAATATATTGGGGCACCAAACATTCACGGATTTTCAACATTCGCGAGGCTCTTGATCCCCTAACCCTCGCGAATGTTGAGGGACACCTGTACTTCCTATCTCCAGGACTCAAGTCTGGCCTGCCGGTTTCCCTGAATCCCTTCATAAATGCTACTTTGCTGACACTCCAACAGCACGTAAAGTATTAAAAATCATTCATCTCCATTCGCTCCTTTCAAATATGCTCACGCACGCTTGCTGGAAGTCCAAGGCCCTCACACACATAACCTACTTTACCCCCTCCCTCCAACCCTTTCTAGGCTGACCCCCACCCCACCTTCCCTCCACTACAGATTTATACACTCTCTAAGTCATTCTGTTTTGCTCCATTCTCTCTACATGTCCGAGCCACCTCAACAGCCCCTCCTCAGCCCTCTGGACAATACAGTGGACCCCCGACATTCGATGGCATCGACATTCGATAAATCCAACATTCGATGCATTTTAATGCAAAAATTTTGCCTCGACATTTGATGGAAAACCCAACATTCGATACAATTCGTACAAGACGTGTCCACGTGTGGCCTGAACTACACCATGTGTGCCAGTGTTTACAAGCCAGCAAGTGTGCACGCATCTAAGGATACATTCGGTACATTCCATATTATCCATATTGTCACTGTTTTTGGTGCTTGTTTCTGCAAAATAAGTAACCATGGGCCCCAAGAAAGCTTCTAGTGCCAACCCTTCGAGAAAAAAGGTGCTAATGACTATTGAAATGAAGAAAGAGATAATTGCAAAGTACGAAAGCGGAGTGCGTGTGTTGGAGTGCATGATGATTTGGTAAGGAAATTGCCTGCAACTAGTGGTGATGTGAGTGAATTTAAGGCCAGCAAAGGTTGGTTTGAAAGATTTAAGAATCGTAGTGGCATACACAGTGTGGTAAGGCATGGTGAGGCTGCCAGTTCAAGTCCTAATGGAAGAGGATTCCCCTTCTAAACACTAACACCATCCACACTCTCCCCTCCTCCCATCCCATCAATCATCACCAGATCTTCATTAAAGGTAAGTGTCAATTATTCTATTGTTATTAATCTATTGTTATTGTTGTTATTGTAATTATTCTATTGCATTAAACTTAATATTTCATGTGGTAAAATTTTTTTTTTCATACTTTTGGGTGTCTTGCACGGATTAATTTGATTTCCATTATTTCTTATGGGGAAAATTAATTCGACTTTCGATATTTTTGACATTCGATGGCTCTCAGGAACAGATTAATATCGAATGTCGGGGGTCCACTGTAGTTTTGGAAATCCCACACCTTCTCCTAATTTCCAAACTACGAATTCTCTGCATTATATTCACACCACACATTGCCCTCAGATATGACATCTCCACCGCCTCCAGCCTTCTCCTCGTTGCAACATTCATCACCCATGCTTCACACCCATACAAGAGTGTTAGTACAACTATATTCTCATACATTCCCCTCTTTGCTTCCACAAAGTTCTCTGTCTCCACAGATTTCTAAGTGCACCACTCACCCTTTTCCCCTCATCAATTCTATGATTCACCTCATCCTTCATAGACCCATCTGCTGACACGCCCACTCTTAAATATCTGAATACATTCACCTCCTCCATATTCTCTCCCTCCAATTTGAAATCCAATCTTTCACCACCTAATCTTTTTGTTATCCTCATAACCTTACTTGTTCCTATATTCACTTTTAATTTTCTTCTCTTACATACCCTACCAAATTCATCCACCAACCTCTGCAACTTCTCTTCAGAATCTCTCAAAAGCATAGCATCATCAGCATAGAGCAAATGTGACAACTCCCACTTTGTGTTTGATTCTTTATCTTTTAACTCCACGCATCTTGCCAAGACCCTCACATTCACTTCTCTTACAACCCCATCTATAAATATATTGAACAACCACAGTGACATCACACATCCTTGCCTAAGGCCTACTTTTACTGGGAAATAATCTCCCTCTCTCCTACATACTCTAACCCGAGCCTCACTAAACTTGTAAAAACTCTCCACTGCTTTCAGTAACCTACCTCCTATACCATACACCTGCAACAATTGCCACAATGCCCCCCTATCCACCCTGTCATATGCCTTTTCCAAATCCATAAATGCCACAAAAACCTGTTTACACTTATCTAAATACTGTTCACCTATATGCTTCACTGTAAACACTTGGTCTACACACCCCCTACCTTTCCTGAAGCCTCCTTGCTCATCTGCTATCCTACTGTCTTACTCTTAATTCTTTCAATAATAACTCTACCATACACTTTACCAGGTATACTCAACAGACTTTTTACCCTACAGTTTTTGCACTCTTTTTTATCCCCTTTGCCTTTATACAAAGGAACTATGCATGCTCTCTGCCAATCCCTAGGTACCTTACCCTCTTCCATACATTTATTAAATAATAACACCAACCATTCTAAAACTATCCCTACCTGCTTTTAACATTTCTATCTTTATCCCATCAATCCCAGCTGCCTTACCCCCTTTCATTCTACCCACTTCCTCAGTGTAATGGGGAGTCCATCACTTTGGTTTCATCAGTTAAATATCTGGGAATCCCCTTTGACCCATGCATGTCAGGAGAATTGATAGGGAACAGTGTAGTAAAGAAAGCGAATGCCAGGCTGAAGTTCCTGTATAGACAAGCACAGTGTCTACCTACTGAGGCTCGCAGGACCCTATGTCTAGCCCTTATACAATGCCATATGGATTACGCTTGCTCTTCTTGGTACTCTGCCTTGACAAAAAAACTGAAAGATAGACTGCAAATCACCCAGAACAAAATCGTAAGATTCATCCTGGGGCTGGGACCAAGAGAACATGTAGGCCAGGATGAATTACAGCAGTTGGATATGCTGAATGTTGAAGACAGAGTAAAACAACTGAAGCTAAATCATGTTTATAAAATTGCTCACGAACAGTGTCCAGAATATCTTGCTGTCAATTTTGTCAAGGTTGGGAACCAAAGCAATCATAGTACTAGGGGGAGAGAGCACAACTTTGTAGTACCCACAGTCAGTGGCCAGGCTTCAAACACCTTTTATTGTACAGCAATAAAGGAATGGAACAGACTACCCACAAATGTCAAGACCAGTCATAGCTTGAACCAGTTCAAGAAGACTGCCAAAAAGTGTCTGATGAATGAAGCAACAGAAAGGGAGGGGAATGATTTTCTATTTTTTAGCTAAAATACGTGTAAGTTTTACCTTATCCCTAGTAATGACCCTCGTATTGTAGATAGTCGTAATGACCCTCGGGTAGTAGATAGTCTTAATGACCCTCGTATTGTAGATAGTCTTAATGACCCTCGTGTAGTAGATAGTCTTTTTAGTATGATAATAAGATGTTATCTTCATTATAGAATAATAAGAAAATATTATAACCTTTATATTATAATAATAAGGTAAAAGGACCCCAATGGAAATAAGTCACTCTGTCTGACTTTTTTGGGTTATCCTAGGTTCTCTACACATATGCTGCTATGTATGATAATTCTATGTAACTGTATTGTGTATACCTGAATAAATTTACTTACTTACTTACTTACTTACTTACACACTCACAACTGGCTCATCCTCACTCCTACAAGATGTTATTCCTCCTTGCCCTATACACAAAATCACAGCTTCCCTATCTTCATCAACATTTAACAATTCTTCAAAATATTCACTCCATCTTCCCGATACCTCTAACTCTCCATTTAATAACTCTCCTCTCCTATTTTTAACTTTCAAATCCATGTGTTCCCTAGGCTTCCTCAACTTATTAATCTCACTCTAAAACATTTTCTTATTTTCAACAAAATTTGTTGATAACATCTCACCCACTCTCTCATTTGCTCTCTTTTTAGATGGCTTCACCACTCTCTTAACCTCTCTCTTTTTCTCAATATACTCTTCCTTCCTTGCATCACTTCTACTTTGTAAAAACCTCTCGTATGCTAACTTTTTCTCCCTTACTACTCTCTTTACATCATCATTCCACCAAACGCTCTTCTTCCTTCCCGCACCTACTTTCCTGTAACCACAAACTTCTGTTGAACACTCTAACACTACATTCTTAAACCCACCCCATACATCTTCGACCCCATTGCCTATACTCTCACTAGCCCATCTATCCTCCAATAGTTGTTTATATTTTACCTTAACTGTCTCCTCTTTTAGTTTATACACCTTCACCTCTCTCTTAGTTGCTGTTTCTATTTTTCTTGCATCCTATCTACCTTTTACCCTCACTGTAGCTACAACTAGAAAGTGATCTGATATATCTGTGACCCTCTATAAACATGTACATCCTGAAGTTTACTCAACAGTCTTTTATCTACCAAAACATAGTCCAACAAACTACTGTCATTATGCCCTACATCATATGTTGTATACTTATTTATCCTCCCTTTTTTTAAATATGTATTACCAATAACTAAACCCCTTTTATACACAGTTCAATCAAAGAGCTCCCATTATCATTTACACCTGGCACCCCAAACTTGCCTACCACACCCTCTCTACATGTTTCTCCAACTTTAGCGTTTAGGTCCCCTACCACAATTACTCTCTCACTTGGTTCAAAGGTTCCTATACATTCGCTTAACATCTTCCAAAATCTCTCTATCTCCTCTACACTCCTCTCTTCTCCAGGCGCATACATGCTTATTATGACCCACTTTTCCCATCCGACCCTTATTTTAATCCACATAATCCTTGAATTTACACATTTATATTCCCTCTTCTCCTTCCATAACTGGTCCTTCAACATTAATGCTACCCCTTCCTTAGCTCTAACTCAAGCACGCACGAGAGAAATGTTCCTATGGTGATGTAAGCACGTGGACTCTTTACCAGATGTTCTGCCATCAGCTGTGCCAATTAGTGGCAGCATTCTGAATTATTACATATTACGTACTACTATTATAATATAATAATAATAATAACAGCAACAATAATAACGAGAGCTTCCGAACGCCACCAACTCAGTGCACTGTTTACCTCTGTGTGGGAATATTTCTCTCATGCTTTGCTTACATTTTTACATTCATTTGGCCAAATTTTGTTTTTCTAAACATAGGTCCTAAGAAAGTAAGTGTAAGGGACAGTGCTGAGAACAAAAAGAGAATGATTTCCATGGAATTAAAGCATAAAATCATAGATACACAAGCGAGGTGTGCAGGTTTTGGGTTGAGGGGGAAGCGGGGGGAGCCGGCTCATAACTTGGATGTTGGCTTGTAACTCAGAGCAAAAAAATCGACAGAGCGATGGCTCATATCTCAAAAAACTCGTACATTGAGACACTCATAAGTCAAGGTTCCACTGTATTTCTCCAGTCACAGAGTTGTCAGGAAGTAGAATAGTCTACGTAGTGATGTAGTGGAGGCAGGATCCATACACAGCTTTAAGAAGAGGTATGATAAAGCTCACGGAGTGGGAAGAGAGACCGAGTAGTGGCCAATGAAAGGGCGGGGCCAGGAGCTATGACTCGACCCCTGCAACCACAACTAGGTGAGTATGTACACACACACACACACACACACACACACACACACACACACACACACACACACACACACACACACGCACACAAGGGCAAAGAAGACCGCAGACGGAGTACAGTCTAGGGGGCCAGAGACTACAAACCTCACTCAAGGAAAAAGATCTTGGGGTGAGTATAACACCAGGCACATCTCCTGAAGCGCACATCAACCAAATAACTGCTGCAGCATATGGGCGCCTGGCAAACCTCAGAACAGCATTCCAACATCTTAATAAGGAGTCGTTCAGGACCCTGTACACTGTGTACGTTAGGCCCATATTGGAGTATGCGGCACCAGTTTGGAACCCACACCTAGCCAAGCATGTAAAGAAACTAGAGAAAGTGCAAAGGTTTGCCACAAGACTAGTCCCAGAGCTAAGAGGTATGTCCTACGAGGAGAGGTTAAGGGAAATCAACCTGACGACACTGGAGGACAGGAGAGATAGGGGGGACATGATAACGACTTACAAAATACTGAGAGGAATTGACAAGGTGGACAAAGACAGGTAGTTCCAGAGACTGGACACAGCAACAAGGGGACACAGTTGGAAGCTGAAGACACAGATGAATCACAGGGATGTTAGGAAGTATTTCTTCAGTCATAGAGTTGTCAGCAAGTGGAATAGCCTAGCAAGTGAAGTAGTGGAGGCAGGAACCATACATAGTTTTAAGAAGAGGTATGACAAAGCTCAGGAAGCAGAGAGAGAGAGAGGACCCAGTAGCGATCAGTGAAGAGGCGGGGCCAGGAGCTGAGTCCGATACCTTAATAAGGAATCGTTCAAGACACTGTACACTGTGTATGTTAGGCCCATACTGGAGCATGCAGCACCAGTCTGGAACCCACACCTGGTCTAGCACGTCAAGAAGCTAGAGAAAGTACAAAGGTTTGCAACAAGGCTAGTCCCAGAGCTCAAGGGAATGTCGAACGAGGAAAGGTTAAGGGAAATCGGACTGACGACACTGGAGGACAGAAGGGTCAGGGGAGACATGATAATGACATACAAGATACTGTGGGGAATAGACAAGGTGGACAGAGATAGGATGTTCCAGAGAGGGGACACAGGGACAAGGGGTCACAACTGGAAGCTGAAGACTCAGACGAGTCACAGGGACATTAGGAAGTATTTCTTCAGTCATAGAGTTGTCAGCAAGTGGAATAGCCTAGCAAGTGAAGTAGTGGAGGCAGGAACCATACATAGTTTTAAGAAGAGGTATGACAAAGCTCAGGAAGCAGAGAGAGAGAGGACCCAGTAGCGATCAGTGAAGAGGCGGGGCCAGGAGCTGAGTCTCGACCCCTGCAGCCACAATTAGGTGAGTACAATTAGGTGGGTACACACACACACACACTCACACACTCACTCACACACTCACACACTCACACACTCACACACTCACTCACTCACTCACTCACTCTGTATTTTGAAATTAAATGTAACTGTCCTGTATAGTGTATATACAAAAACAGACCTCTATATCACAACACCAGTCTGTATCGTATTACAGTACATTTCATGAAGTGTTAAATCTGCGGGAGTCATTCAGTGGAAGAACTGTTGGAGGCTTGCTCCTTTACCTGACAACTGTTGCCCAGTTCCTAACCAGTTAGGATGTAATAGCCAAACACAAATGAGTCAACTCACCTCAGGATTACATATCTAAGAAATCAAATATTTACTGATAACAGCCACAGAAGGCAGTGTAGCATAAACAAAAGAGCTGCAATAGAACTTCGACCTGCCAACTACAACTCTGTACTGTAATCTAGAGCAGTAAACAGATTCACTGAACTGAACATTAAAAAACTGGAATTAGCATTGTAAGATTTGCAACTATGATCCAATAAACTATGAGATGTACAATTTAGGTAACCCTTAGCCAATCAACATGTCAGTTCATTATATGTACAGTGATAATGCTTAATTACCATGTTATTAATAACATCTATAGTATTATTTGTAGAACACATAAACATAGTACAGTATACATTTGTAGTATATAAAAGATAAAAAACATACCAGAAATTCCCAGTGTTTCACTGCCATAAATATATATTCGACAGCACTATGAACATATAAATGGCTATCCCATGGAATTAGTTGTAGACACATTGTGCTATGGTAAGACATGGGATATACATATTCTATTATGATGGTTAGCCCTTTGACTGTTTCGGTCATATATATACGTCTTACGAGCCAGTGTTTCAGACGTATATATACTCAATAATTCTAGCGGCTTCAAATCATGCAGGGGAAAGCTGGTAGGCCCACATGTGAGAGAATGAGTCTGTGTGGTTGGTGTGCACTATATAAAAAAAAATACTGCAGTATGCAGTGCATAAAGAGAAAAAAAAACTCCGACCGTGTTTTTGGATTAAAACGCCGACTTTGAGATGTATTTTCGTATAGTATTTATGGCTATATTCTCGTCTTCTTGAGCTCATTTGATAGAATGGAAAACATACTACAGAAATAGAGATAATTTTGATTAGTTTCATGATGAAAACGGCCTTGAAATTGAGCTCCAAGTAGCAGATATGTTCGATTTTTACCAATGTTCAAGAGTAAACAAATCACACCCCACATCCAATACACTTCAACTAGGGAGTCTAATATTCTTTCACTAGTGCACTGATATTATTTATATCATTTTTACAATAATGCAGTAGTCTGCATAACAGTAAATCTTCAATTTTTTGTGTGAATAAAAAATTAAAACAGAAAGCAAGAATAATATAAGAGGGGCCTGGAGATGTGACTAATGAACAATGGATATGTTATTTTAGTGCCAAGAATGTCTGCATTGTTTATTCTGGACCCTATTTTGAAATTGGCATCTTTTTTAATTTGCATGAAATTTGCC
The DNA here is from genome assembly GCF_026875155.1 of Cherax quadricarinatus. Classification (NCBI taxonomy): domain Eukaryota; kingdom Metazoa; phylum Arthropoda; class Malacostraca; order Decapoda; family Parastacidae; genus Cherax; species Cherax quadricarinatus. Next base: position 50,774,419 of record NC_069407.1, on the reverse strand, counting down.
AAATTGCCAATTTCTAACCACTTTATTGGGATGTTGAAATTGGCAATTTCTTGTACTCAATTGATAGAAACAATGGAGTTCTAAAAAAGTAGCTATGAGTTTGGTCGACTGGAACAATGGAATTGGCCGAAAATAGGGCTCAAAGTTGGCAAAATCGCCCATGCGTATATATCGCCAAGATCGCTAACTTTACGGGAGCATAATTCCATAAGTTTTCGATCAAATTTCATACTTTCTGTGCCATTACCATCGAGAAAAGATTCTCTATCATTTCATAAGAAAAAATAAATTTTTTTTTTCCAAAAATTTTTCGACATAGAACGATAGTTTCAGAAAGGGCTTGCGACAGTCAAAGGGTTAAAGCATGAATTTCGGTCCATTTTTATGGATAAAATAATGTTCCGTTCTGGCTTTGTGTAATGGAATTCTAATTTCTTGTTTCTGCCTTTCTCTGGGTAGTGATGGCACAGAGAGATGTAGGAGCCCTGTTTGGGGACTTACTGACAGAAAAAAAAAAAGACAAGTGTCTCATAAATGTCTAAGCAATGATAAAATGAAGCAAGATGAATGGTGTTAAGGTACATATTAATAGAAAGTGCTAAATTTACAAGGATTATACAGAAGTAGTGGATGGTGCTAATAGTCTGCTCATGTCAAAGCCAGTCTTAATATACATCAGTATAGGAATAAAGCTAAAGAATACTTAATGAATGAAGCTGAAGAAAGGGAGGAGTGATTTCTTGTACTGACAATATGGTTGCCTTATAACCTTGATTTAACATATTAATTTTCATTGTTTTTCATTGACAATGATAGATAATTTTGTTTGGATTATTAACCCAGAGGGTTAGTAACTCAGGATAACCCATTAAAATTAGCATGTTATCAGGGACTGTTTGTCTTATTTCCATTGGGCCTTTTAATCCACCCCCATGATGTAACCCACAACAGTTAACTAACATCCAGGTACCAACTTACTGCTAGGTGAACAGGGACAGTAGGTGTAAGGAAACATGACCAACATTCCATGTGTGCTGGGGAGCTAACCCTGATCCCTCAGTGTGTGAACTAAAAATACTATCAACTGAATGAGCCCTTAGTGTTCCGTAGCTCTATCACTAGCACACTCACCTCACACACTGAGGTCTGGAGTTCGAATCTCCTCTGGTATGGCTGGAAAACACCAGTAAAATGGGTACCTGGAAATTAGTCGACTGGTGTGGGTCGCCTCCTGGGACAAAACTGACCTAATTTGCCTGAAATGCTCTGTATAACAAGGGGCTTTCTATGTAGTAGTATGTCACTGATGTCAGCTAGGACTGTATATCATGTATACATACGTACTTGTAATAAATAAAGATATTATTTATTTTTTTTTTTTTATCACACTGGCTGATTCCCACCAAGGCAGGGTGGCCCAAAAAAGAAAAACTTTCACCATCATTCACTCCATCACTGTCTTGCCAGAAGGGTGCTTTACACTACAGTTTTTAAACTGCAACATTAACACCCCTCCTTCAGAGTGCAGGCACTGTACTTCCCATCTCCAGGACTCAAGTCCGGCCTGCCGGTTTCCCTGAACCCCTTCATAAATGTTACTTTGCTCACACTCCAACAGCACGTCAAGTATTAAAAACCATTTGTCTCCATTCACTCCTATCAAACACGCTCACGCATGCCTGCTGGAAGTCCAAGCCCCTCGCACACAAAACCTCCTTTACCCCGTCCCTCCAACCTTTCCTAGGCCGACCCCTACCCCGCCTTCCTTCCACTACAGACTGATACACTCTTGAAGTTATTCTGTTTCGCTCCATATTATTATTATTAAGAAAATTATTAAGGACTCCAATGGAAATGAGTATTAGAATTCATTGGGTTATCCCATGGCCTAGTAGGCAATGCTCTCACTTAACACACTCAGTGTCTGTGCTTCAATCCCCGGCACGGAGTGGAAACGTTGGGCGTGTTTCCTTACACCACCTATCCCCGTTCACCTAGCAAGCAAGTAGGTACCTGGGTATTAGTCGACTGGTGTTGGTCGCATCTTGGGGGACAAGACTGAAAGACCACAATGAAAATAAGACAGACAATCCTCGATGACACACTGACTTTCTTGGGTTATCCTGGGTGGATAAACCTCCAGGGTTAAAAATCCAAACAAAATAATATCTTATTTTACCGTAGGTTAAAACTACATAATGTATTATTTATGTGACCATAACGTAAGTGCCATCAAGACCATTGTAAAAATATTCTGTGTAATGTATCCAAAACCTAAATAAAATCTTACATGTTTAGGAAAATAAATATGCCTATTATAGTTTTTTGTTATTGAATCTTAATAATCTGTCACTGTTGTATATTTATACTGTTTATGTGTATGATGCAACAACATCAATTCTTTAAACCAAAAGAAACATAAAAATTTCTAAATGAAGGAACCTGAGGAAAAAATCTTAATATAGAGTCTAAGAGAGTTACAACTGTTGACAGTAATGTAGGTGTGAAAGTTACGAAATATACAACATAAAAAAAGTACCTACTTCGTCCTTAAGTAATGTAAATAGCTTCTTTCACCAAAACTTTTCAGATATTTCTAAAAACACCACTATCACTGCTAGTTGAGACATACAATAAACATTTAAACGTCTCTCAATGTTTACATTTTATGAAAGTATTGGAAACTACAAAACCCTCATCCAAGTCGACTTATAGCAAATAAATACGACAATATTAGGATCTAATACAGAGAATCTTATACTTTCTTACGTCTATGATGAAGAAACTAAAGAAAATGGGTAAGTTTTCTAACAAAAAGCGAGTGTAAAGATTATTTCCTGATGTATTATGCTGTTATCTTGAGTTTATATTGACTATATAACCCAAGACAACATTGTCTGATAATGTTCATTAGTTCAATTTTTACTACTGACACCACTTCTAATGTGATCTATATACAATGTAACAGTTATAATGTGTGTATTGCCTTGTGTTTACTGTAGCAAAGGATAATGTACTTCCTGAGTTGATTATCTATAACTGTAAATTACTATATTCTACCATTATTGATTATGAAAAGTTTGGGAACATCTGCTTCCATTGGTAATCAAGTTGTTATCAGAGGAAAACTCTGCATCATATCGATGTAGAATTTTGGAAACAGCAAAGCATCAGCTGCTATAAATGGTTTATATATAGCATCTGATACTTTTAAAGAGAGTTTAGTAGTATTAAAGACAGTCTGGAAGCTACAATTTACGGTCATAAATTTTGTCTGCTAGAGTTTTAGTGTTTATTATATTATCCAAACATCTAACACTGACATGTATTAAGCTGTGCGATTTTCTGTGATTTATTAGGAATGTTGTAACCATGTCGAGCTTAAAGTTAGGTAAGTAAAGCAGGTTAATTGAAAGTGCTGTGTTGATGACGTATTACTTAAGGTCAGCTACAGGAAGAACAATTTAGAGGCGTGGGAAGAAGCTGGTGTTTTTGTTGTCAGATGAATCACTCCACTCTGCTAATACAGGCTTATGTAGTTTACTGTATTATTGCTTTTGTGCGGCAGTGTCATGATATATCGTCTCAGATGCCGTGAAATATGAAGCTGTCTGCTCAGTTTCCCCAGTTTATAACCAGACTCCAGCAGTTGTAATTGTTTAATATAAGGGGGTGAGGTTAAGCCTTCCACATGACAGTCATGCTTCACATTCCTCCTCCAGAACAGTTTTAAGGCGTCACTTCTACTTTGCTTATAATTTCCTTACATAGGTGTTTGCTTTGGTTATTAGCACCAACCTACCTTCTTTGTTTCTTACAACTAGCGTGAATTTTATAGCACTTTGTTTTTGGCGGAGATGGAGGACAGAAATTAAATAAAGAATCAGGAACCACAGCATATAAACTCGTAGGTTGGTATGCCAACTTGTTGCACATGTACAGGTGTCATGGCCTTTATAGTTGAAAATAACAATTCTATAATTGTGTTATTGTCAACGTTAAGGTCCACCACAGGATTACTCGAGTCCATTGTGAGGCCTAATGTATGGATGCTGAATTTGGTATTGACTTACTTTAAGATTCCAAGACTTTTCAACACCTACCTTCATGCATAAGGGAAATTATCAACACCCCTCCCCCTGGCTGTCTTCACAGCGGAACATAATAAGTTCCTCAAGTCATTCCTGACCATTGTTCATAAGTTCATCGTTTGGATTGTTATATACATTATTCCTGAAACAGATCCCTGTCAACATTACACACCACATCTGCAAGGAAAATGATAGGATGGATAATGAGAACCTTCAAAACAAGGGATGCCAAGTCAGTGATGATCCTTTTTAAATCACTTGTTCTGTCTAGTTTGAAATACTGCTGTACACTAACAGCTCCATTCAAGGCAGGTGAAATTGCAAATCTAGAGAATGTGCAGAGAACCTTTACTGCACATACAAGTCCCATTAAGCATTTTAATTATTAGGAATGCGTGGAGTCACTTAACCTGTACTCGTTGGAGTGCAGGCAAAGATATACATCATAATCTACACCTGGAAAATCCTAGAGGGCTGGTCCCAAATCTGCACACAGAAATCACTCCCTACGAAAGCAAAAGACTGGGCAGGCGATGCAACATACCCCCAGTGAAAAGTAGGGGCACCATTGGTACACTAAGGGAAAACACAGTAGTGTCTGGAGCCCAAGACTGTCCAACAGGCTTCCCCCAGCCATAAGGGGAATTACCAGTAGACCCATAGCTGCATTCAAGAGTAAGCTGTACAGATACCTAAAGTCAGTACCTGATCAGCTGGGCTGTGATTTGTACATTGGACTATGTGTGGCCAACAGTAACAGCCTGGTTGATCAGGTCCTGATCCACCAGGAGGCCTGGTCAAGGGCTGGGCTGTGGGTGCATTGAGCCCCAGAACACCCTCCAGGTAGACTTCAGGTAGACCGTAACATATCCATATCCACAACACAGGAAACACACCTATATGTTATGAAATTTTTTATTTATCAACCTCAGCCATAACACAATAATAATAATGACTCACTAAACAGTGTCACAGTTGGGGTGTGTGGCTCAGTCACTGGTTGCTGCTTCACCACCAATGCTGACTCACAGGCTACCACCCACTGTGTTTCAGCATTTCCTCTGTCAATATTTATTATTCTAGGTTAGGTTGGCTTGGGTTAGGCTAAATGATGAAAGATAGTAGGGTAATCTGGATTGTTGGCAAGGTTGCACCATCGACCAGGCCTACCATCGTGAGCAGTGGCCCACTGTTGACCAGTGGCTCACTGTCAACCAGTGGTCCACCATTGACCAGGGGCCCACCATTGACCAGGGGCCCACCATTGACCAGTGGCCCACCATTGACCAGTGGCCCACCATTGACCAGTGGCCCACCATTGACCAGTGGCCTACTGTCACTAAATTGCTATATCATTATTAGTAGTAATATGTCAGTAAATAACAATTTCCACAACAGATAAGTGTGTTTCTTGTGATAAATGGATTTGAAGACCAACAAGTTGAAGATTGAGACACTTATGCAACATATGGGAATCTTTATTGAAGAAACGTTTCACCACACAGTGGCTTCATCAGTCCAATACAAAGCAGAAAGGTGAAGAGTGTAAGGAGAGGAGGAGTTTGAGGTAATCAGTCCCTCAGCCTGGAATCGATGTGTTCAGTCAATTAACCTTGTAGAAAGTACAGCATATGACCGGAAAAATGGCTTATATACTGTAGTCAAGTGAGTTGAAGCAGGAGGAGGTGGGATCACAGTGGAACCATCCACTAGTGTAAGTAGGTCTTCATCCAAAGGTTGGACAAGTATTGAAGAATTCGTTGTATCAAGATCCTAATGATGTTGCAGTGTCTGAGAGATGCGATAAATGGTTTTGAAAACCGACAAGTTGAAGATTGAGACATGTATGTATTGGACTGATGAAGTGTATTTCGTGTGTTAAGGATATGTTGTGGTAAGTGCATAATGTCAACAGGGATCCATCCCAGGAATTATGTACAAAATGACCTGACACTGTGTGGTTAAGCAACAGCCAGGTTGATCAGATCATCAGCTATGAGGCTTGGTCTGGTAATGGGCAGCAGGAGATGGTGACCCCCTCAAAATCATCAGATACAGTGGTACCCTGAGTTTCATACAGCTCCCAACTCAAACAATTATGTAAGAGTACTATTGTAAGTACTTTTGTAAGTGTATTTTTGGGGGTCTGAAATGGACTAATCTAGTTTACATTATTCCTTATGGGAACAAATTCGTTAGGTAACGGCACTCGAACAGCCTTCTGGAATGAATTATGGTCGAAACTCTGGGTACCACTATAATCCTCCTGTTGGGGGAAGACGTGTGCAGTAGTTGAGTACTATCTCGGTTGTTGAAATGTTGAACCTATATGGTAGGCTTCTTATTTACATATACGTATAGGAGGGAGCAGAAGTAGTGGAGAGGTAAAGACATGATCAGTCCATCAGCCTTGTTAAAGTTTTGAGGCAGTCAGTGCTTTAACATGAAGAAAAGCTCATCTCCATACTTTTGAAGTGTGAGGCTGAAGCATGAAGATGAAACCTTTTATGCTGCCAAAGGTGGTGTGGAAGATCTAGATGACATTGCAGGAGGTGGGGCCCACTAGTATAAGTAAGAATTGAGGAGCATTTCAGCAAGTCTTCTGGTCCATGACTCACGAAATCGTAATGACACGATTGCAAACAAACCATACCCCGGCCGGGATTGAACCCGCGGTCAGAGAGTCTCAAAACTCCAGCCCGTCGCATTAGCCACTAGACCAGCTAGCCACAATTGAGACTCTCTGACCGCGGGTTCAATCATGGCCGGGGTATGGTTTCTTCTGGTCCATGCTAAGCAGGTCCCTCTCAGATCCAGCCTTTCTCACTTAACTAGTGCTTATGCTCTAAAATTGTGGAAGATATCTCCTGTACCAAGATAGTATTGTGGGGCTGTATCAAGCAGGAATAATTAAAATGCAGTGGACCCTCGGTTATTGGCCGTAATCCGTTCCACAAGCTTGGCCTAAGACCAAAATGGCCGAACACCAAAATAATATTTCCCATAAGAATTAATGGAAATATAATTAATCCGTTCCAGACAAAAATATTCACAAAAAAAATAACCTTTTTAACAATTATATAAGTATTACATACCTTTATTGAAGGCTAATGATGGCTTCTGGAAGATAGGGAGGAGGAAGGAGGGAGGAGTTAGTGTTTGGAAGGGGAATCCCCCTCCATAAAGACTTTAGGTAGCAAAGCCTTCTCTGGGGGTACTTCCCTTCTTTGTCTTTTAATGCCACTAGGACCAGCTTTAGAGTCACTGGACCCCTGTCACACAACAAATCTGTCCATAGAGATCAGTTTCTGGTATCTCTAAGATTTCCCTGGAGTGTGACAAGGTTTTGTCACTGAACATGTTGCAGGTATGGCTTGTTTCAGCTTGGTCATGGTGGTGTTTCTCTACAAAAGCTTGCACCCTAGTCCACATTGCACACACCTCTTTAATCTCTGAAGAAGGCACCTCCTTTACTCTCTTTTCCTCCTCCTCTGCAGCAAGTTCCTCAGCTGCAGTCTGTTGCTGTTTGAGTTGAAGCTCTTGCAGCTCTTCAGTGGTTAGCTCTTCCCTGTGGTCCCCCACCAACTCTTCCAAATCCTCGCCACTCACCTCCAACCCCAGGGACTTCCCCAGTGCCACAATAGAGTCCACAGGGTTGGCAGGGTCAGGGTCAGCCTCTAACCCTTCAAAATCCCTCTCTTGGACAGAACCTGGTCACAATTTTCTCCAAGCAGAGTTCGAAGTCCTGAAAGTCACTCTCTCCCAAGCCTTACCTATAAAACTTATGCAATTGAGGATAGTGAAGTGATTTTTCCAGAACTCTCTTAGGGTCAACTGAGTGTCAGAGGTCACTTCAAAGCACTTTTCAAACACTACTTTTGTGTAGAGTTTTTTGAAGTTAGAAATGACCTACTGGTCCATGGGCTGGAGGGGAGGAGTGGTGTTAGGAGGCAAGAACTACACTGTGATGAAATTGAAGTCCCTGAACACTTGGTCTTCCAAGTCTGGAGGATGTGCAGGAGCATTGTCCAGTACCAAGAGGCACTTGAGTGGCAATTTCTTTTCCAGGAGGTATTTTTTCACACTTGGGCCAAGCACATTATTAACCCACTCTCTGAAAATTTGCCATGTGACCCATGCCTTATGATTAGCTTTCGACATCACACACAATCTATTCTTGATGACATTGCTTTTCTTGAACACACTGTGATTTTCTGAGTGATACCCAAGTAAAGGCTTCACTTTAAAATCCCCACTAGCATTAGCACACAAAAGAGTAAGCCTGTCTTTTGTAGGCTTGTGTCCTGGCAGTGCCTTTTCCTCCTGCGTGATGTAGGTCCTGTTTGGCATTTTCTTCCAAAACAGGCCTGTTTCGTCACAATTGAACACTTGCTGGGGTTCGAATCCTTCAGCCTTTACATAGTCCTTGAACTCCTGTATGTACTTTTCAGCCGCTTTTTTGTCAGAACTTGCAGCCTCTCCATGCCTTACAACACTGTGTATACCACTACGCTTCTTAAATCTCTCAAACCACCCTTTGCTGGCCCTAAATTCACTACCAGCAGCACTTGTTCCATGGGTTTTCTGTAGAAGATCCTCATGTAACTGCCTTGCCTTCTCACAAATAACAGATTCCACAACACTGTCTCCCTCTAATTCTTTTTCCTTAATCCACAATAGCAACAACTTTCCCATCTCTTCCATTATTGGTGACCTTTGCTTCACTATAAAAGTTAATCCTTTCGCAACATTAGCGTCCTTGATTTGTTCTTTCTTTGCCAGGTTGGATGTAATGGTAGATTTGTTTTTCCCATACATCCTGGCAAGTTCTGGCACCCGCACACCACTCATATTTATCAACCACTTCACACTTAAATTCCATGGTGTTCTCACTTTCTTTACCACAGGAACTTTATACTAGGAACTTTCTTTAGAGCCATGGTTACTTATTTCACAGTTGCACTGCAAAAAAAAAAAAAAAAAAAAATGGAAAACAAGCAAAATATTTGGAAGTATGAGCAGAAGCTTCCTCACACACTGAGAGACACGACCAGACTGACGTGCAAGTGGCCCCAGCCAGCAGACGGACGCGTCCAAATGGCCGATCACTGAAATAACGGCCGATCACCAGGAGCCGAAAAACCGGCCGATCACCGAGTTGACTGATAACAGGCACAGCTGATATCCGAGGGTCCACTGTAATGGTATATGATACCAACTAGTAGATGAGTAAGACATACGTGCAGCAGTTTGGTATCTTTATTGTTTGACATCTAGGCTTAACAGTGAGCTTTGAAGCTGGTCTCATCTCTTCACCAGATGCTATTGGCCATAGAATTCTTGTGTCCTTTAAAGCCAGTGTAACTTTTAAACCCAGTAACGCTACAGAGCTCAGTTTGGCTTACACTATCCTCCTGTGATTTTTTTTTTTAAACTTTATACAAATGGAAACCAGAGTTACCAAACAGAAAACATATAGTATTGCCACTCTAACTCTGGGCTGAGCAAAGCGCTCCCACCATGACGAAATACCACAAGCATATCTCTGCTTCTTTTAACTTCAAATAGATACAGTATTCACAAATGAGTACCTACCTGTAATATGAATTTGTAAATTAATTTCATTCATTTATATATCCAGTATTAAAAATAACCAGGAGCAACACTTAGAAAGCAATGTTTTGTGAAAGATGAAAGCCACATAAATAGTACCTGATAATTATGCCTTGGTTAGCTACTCTACGTGATTTCTTTATCACACATATTCAAATATTTGTTCCTTTCATGCATGTGTAGTTTGTATATATGCATATACAGCATTTATTTTTATTTCACAAGTAAGTGCCAAAACTGTGTGGGGTAATTCAGCACAAGGAAGGGTGATGGCTTGATCATATTTATTTTTTTTTTTTTTTATTATCACACCGGCCGATTCCCACCAAGGCAGGGTGGCCCGAAAAAGAAAAACTTTCACCATCATTCACTCCATCACTGTCTTGCCAGAAGGGTGCTTTACACTACAGTTTTTAAACTGCAACATTAACACCCCTCCTTCAGAGTGCAGGCACTGTACTTCCCATGCTCACACTCCAACAGCACGTCAAGTATTAAAAACCATTTGTCTCCATTCACTCCTATCAAACACGCTCACGCATGCTTGATCATGGGTCCATCAAATGTGAGACAGATGTACTATATACATATTTAATTGCACTTATCTAAAATAAATTATGGATAGTCTGTGGTATTTTTATACAGACTGGTCAAGAAATATAATATTTAGCAAATTGAATTCAGAAAACTCTGGATTTTCTCCATTTTTTTTTTTTTTTGAGAGAAATGAAAATATCTCTATATTGTGAAAATAACAAATATGTAGTATAAGAACCTTTGAGGATCTAACTTCTGTCCTTGCAGTTGCAAGTCGAGATCTCTATCGACTCGGCAACAGAGCATACCCAAGATTTCAGTGTTAGTAGCTTTAACTGCTTCTCAGCCCATGTTCACAAAGAAATCCCAACCCTACACAATCCCTGTAGATACAGATCAATAGTCCATCACACATAGTCATGAAATAGGAATCTTACCATTGTGAAAATAAATTTGTATACATCTGTGTACCTGTCTGGCTCATCCATATTTATTGTGTAAGATTGGTTAATAAATGTAGATTAATAAATTGTGTGTATGGTACAGTATGCTGAATTTCCTTTCTTTTTTTTTTTCTTTTTTTTTTATCAATATACTAATAGTTTGTATACAGTATGTTCATTTTATTCTTGCGTGCATGACTCTCACAATATATTTGGTGCAAATTGGTTAAGAAATTTGGAATTTTTATTTGTTTTTGAGGAATCAGTATTGAATTATTTTCATCTATTTATCATATTGGTACAGTGGAACTTCTACTTAAGAGTTTAATCCGTTCCGTGACCTTGCTTGCATCTGGATTTGCTCGTTTGTAGTCACTTTTCCTCATTTAAATTACAGTAGGGCCCCACTTATACGGCGGGTTAGGTTCCAGGCTACCGCCGTAAAGTGGAAATCGCCGTAAAGTGGAACACCCTTTTTTTCCACTTATAAATGCATACAAACACTAGATAACAAGTTTACACTAACATATATTAAGTTAGCAATAGAACCAGGCATCAAAAAACAATAAAAAGGTACAATACACACATAGTGCACTCATTACTTACCTTAAAATATTTATAGTCTTAATCTAGGGTGAGACAAGTAGTATTTATTGTAAGAAATCAAGTGTGGTATGTATTGTAATAGCCTCACCAGGCCACCCCACCCACACATACTATTCTATGATATTTAAGCATCCCAGAGTGATAAAATGTATATACAGTTCACTCATTACTTACCTTAAAATATTTGTAGTCTTAATGTAGGGTCAGGAGTAAGTAAATGGATGGATTAATGAAAATGTGTATATTACCGTAATATACGACATTTAATGAGACTCGGTATTGTTATTATCACCACTTGTGCAAGTCGTCTGCTACGACATCTCACATTTGTTTATTTATTCTACTGTGGGGTGTATTTATCTTATTTATATGTTATGCATCGTGTTTATTATATAATTTTGAAAAAAATATCATGGATGGATTAATGAAAATGTGTATATTACCGTAATATACGACATTTAATGAGACTCAGTATTGTTATTATCACCACTTGTGCAAGTCGTCTGCTCACATCTCACATTTGTTTATTTATTCTACTGTGGGGTGTATTTATCTTATTTATATGTTATGCATCGTGTTTATTATATAATTTTGAAAAAAATATCATGGATGGATTAATGAAAATGTGTATATTACCGTAATATACGACATTTAATGAGACTCAGTATTGTTATTATCACCACTTGTGCAAGTCGTCTGCTCACATCTCACATTTGTTTATTTATTCTACTGTGGGGTGTATTTATCTTATTTATATGTTATGCATCGTGTTTATTATATAATTTTGAAAAAAAATATCATGGATGGATTAATGAAAATGTGTATATTAACGTAATATACGACATTTAAATGACTCGATGTATGTAAGTTTATTTAGGTACAGGTATACATAAGTATAATTATCAGAGTATATATAAAATATGAAATAACTTTTAAAAACATTTGAAATTTTGGAGTTTCCAGACAAAATGGAGAGACTTAGTGCTTACTGAGCTCATGGAGAATGTAAACAAACAGGGTGGGGCACGGTGACCGTATTAGAAAGTCAGGTGGGGGGAGCCGTATAGTGAGTTTTGGTCATAATTTGAAATGTCCGTATTAGCGGAACGCCGTAAAGCGGAACGCCGTAAAGCGGGGCCCTCCTGTAATTGAAATGCAATTAATCCGTTCTGGCTCTCAGGAGACACGACAAGATACTTAAATATTTTGCTAATATCATCTATACGGCTTATATATCTATCACAATTCATCTAATATGACATAATAAACAATATAAATAACATAGAAACCTGATATATACTCTAGAATGAATAAAATATGTCATTATGTGACAAGTGGAGGCAGCCACAACCGCTCCCGCATTGTTGTGGTAATCACTGCCATCTTATGACGACCTTTTGAAGCCGTCTCTTATTATAACTATTATTATATAGTACATTATTATTATATGTATTATTATTATTATTATTATTATTATTATTATTACAATATAAATAATTTGTAATTTTTATTCACACAAAAAATAGAAGATTTACTGTTATGCAGACTATTGCATTATTGTAATACAGTGGACCCTTGGCCAACAATGTTAATCCGTTCCTGAGAGCTCATCGTTAGACGAAATTATCATTAGCCGAATTAATTTTCCCCATAAGAAATAATGGAAATCCAATTAATCCGTTCCAGGCAGCCAAAAGTATTAAAAAAAATCATTTTTTTTTTTCAGTAAATATACAATTCCCTACAAAGAAAACAATGAGATATGCACAATAACTACAGTGTAAATAAATGTTAAAATGACACTTACCTTTATTGAAGAGTATTGATGAGTGATGAGACTGTTTTTCTTGAACACTCTGGGATTTTCAGTGATACATGAGTAAAGTCTTCACTTTGCCATCCCCACTAGCATTACAACAAAACATGAGAGTTAGCCTGTCTTTCATAGGCTTGTGTCTTGGGAGCGCCTCTTCCTCCTGAGTAATGTAGGTCCTGTTTGGCATTTTCTTCCAGAACAGGCCTGTTTCGTCACAATTGAACACTTGTTGGGGCTGGAATTTTTCAGCTTCACCATGCCTTATCGCACTGTGTATGCCACTACGATTCTTAAATCTCTCAAACCAACCTTTGCTGGCCTTAAATTTACCAATATGAGCACTAGTTCCAGGCATTTTTTCCTGTTCACCTGTGTGTTAGTCGACTGGTGTGGGTTGCATCCTGGAGCACAAGATTAAGGACCCCAATGGAAATAAGTTAGACAGTTCTCTATAATGCACTGGCTTTCTTGGGTTATCCTGGGTGGCTAACCCTCTGGGGTTAATTGTTTCTCGGTAATTGTTTCTCGTTAAGCCACACCAACAACAGTTTCTCCACATCTTCAAGTAGTACAGCTGATGGTGGTGCAGCAGCAGTTGACCATGGTACGATAGTATTTAGATAGTGTATTTCTCACCCTATTTACCTCAGGGTTGGCACTAAATGTTTTCTTTGGGCCCATTGTGGCTTATTTAGCAGTTACAAGCACTATAAACAATGGAATAATACAAAATGTATTGAATGTATGCATGAAACTGGCCACCCTGGCTTGTAAACAATGACAGCAGGGCAGCTGAGGCGCTCAGGCTGGATGGACAGGTTCGGGACGAATCACGTTGGGCGAGTTTCCTATCATTAGCCAGGCCAAAATTTTTATGCTCAAACGCTTCGTTGGGTGGATTTAACGTTACGTGATGCGTTCGTTAACCGAGGGTCCACTGTAATTGTATAAATACAGTGGAACCTCAAATATCGAACTTAATCCGTTCCAGGAGTTAGTTCTAAATTCGAAAAGTCTGAAAAGCGAAGCAATATTTCCCATAAGAAATAATGGAAATAAAATTAATCCGTTCCTGAAACCCAAAAATATTCACAAAAAAATACATTTTGTAGAGATTAATTATAGTTTTACATACACACAACAAATATAGTGTTCAATTATGTATTAATCGATTTAAATAAACATATAAAATGACATTTTACTTACCTTTATTGAAGATTGGTGATGGCATCTGGAAGATAGGGAGGAGGAGAGAGGGAGTTGGGATTAGTGTTTGGAAGGAGAATCCCCCTCCATGAGGACTTCAGGTATCAAAGCCCTCTCTGGGGTTACTTCCCTTCTCTGTCTTAATGCCACTAGGACCAGCTTAAGAGTTACTGGACCCCTGTCTCAAAATAACTGTCCACAGTCCTCTGTTTCTGGTGCCTCTTTAAGATTTCCCTAAAATGGGACATGGTTCTGTCACTGAACTTGTTGCAAAGATGGCTTGTTTCAGCTTGCTCAGGGTGGTACTTCTTCACAAACATTTGGACATCATTCCACTTCTGTATTATTTCCTTCTTCACATCTATGATGTTTCTCAGTTTCTTTAACAAGTTTCTTTGGGCCCATTGTAGCTTATTTCACAGTCCCACAAGCACTAAACACAATGAAATAATCGTAAAATGTTTGAATAAGAGCCCAGGTTAGTGTTCACTCAAGCATCAACAAAACCAGACTGGCTCACGGCGCCTGCGTGGCAAAGTGGACAGAGCGGGCTGCCGGACAGGTCCAGTACCTGGCAGTTCGAAAATAGGGGCGATTTCGATAATAGGGACAAAGTTGGTTCGGAAAAAGGGTTCTATTTTCGAAGAGTTCGATAAGCGATACGTTCGAAATTTGAGGTTCCACTGTACATGTAATGGCAACCCATTCATGACTGCATATTGGAATGGACAGTGACATCATTTGTTTACTTTTGAACATCACCAAAGAATGGAACATTTCTGCTACTTTGAGCTCAATTTCAAGGTACTTTTCATTGTGAAACCAGTCAAAATCATATCTATTTCTGTAATATATCTTACATTCTATCAAATGAGACCAAAAACACGAGAATACAACCATAAAAACCATACGAAAATACCGCTAAGGGGCAGCTTATGGCTGAGAAGTGAACTCTATTATTGATGGTCCTATTTCTTTCGTGTTTGGTGTACGTTAAGAAGCATCTTTCCATCATACATTGCCCAAGTTTCAGTAAGATAGTCCAACAAACAACTGAGATCCAATTCCCTAGATCAAGAGCAAGAGCTCCTCACCAGCATCAAGGAACCTCCCTTGAGGCCCTCATGCATCTGGAAATTTCGCTCGCGTCTGGAAGCTAAAAATCGATCGAGCGACTGCTCATATCTGGAAAAACTCGCACGTGGATGCACTCATAAGTAGAGGTTCCACTGTATATCAAAATACAAAAATTCTGATTTGTATAGTATTATATGTGCCTTTTGTTATTCATTTTTGTTGTAGTTAATACAACATCCACTTTTTTCATCAACCAATCATTGTATCTTGAAAGTGACATTGCTGGATCAGAACTTGCTGCAGTTATGAGCACCAGAGGTTTGTTAGACAGCTTGAGAGGTCTGTAAGAGTTCAAGATTGTGTCAACCCATACTGAATTAGTTGTCCCAAAATTGTTCACTGAGGCTGCAATAGTGGAATCCTGTTCATATCTATTATTGTTTTTGACTCCTTATTCTGGGGCATAATCTTAGGCCAGGTCTCCTAAACTGGAAAGGAAACATTATAGGATTAAGACCTACTTATTAAGAAATTTACAGGAAGTAAAATGTATTCTCGTTGAAAGTAAGGTATGTAGAAGCTTGTAAGATTAACTTGTCATGTTCCATGCTTTAGATATGGAGAAAAGACCCGAAATCCTGTACAGGTGCAAAACTATAGAGGCTCCGACCCCACATAGTTCAGATAATCAAGCATTTTTTGCATAGTCATAAATCAGATAGAAACATTTATTTTTATGAGGGAGAGAGAAAAAGTGAAGAGGAGAAAGCATTCCTTACCAAACATTTCAGATGATGCCATCTGGAGTCTATCTGGAGTGTGTTTGAGGGTCAGTGCCCCCACAGCCCAGTCCCAGACTAGGCCTCCCATTGAATGCCCTTATCAACCAGGCTGTTGGTGCTAGCCCTTGTTGTATTCACTGCACCCCTACTTCTCACTGGGGTATTTTGCATCGTCTACCAAGCCTCTTACTTTCATGGTGAATGATTTGTGTGTGCAGATTTGGGACCAAGCCTTCTAGAATTTGCAGGTGTAGATTATAATATACATGTACTTTTCTTATTTAGATTGAGGTACAGTATGTACTTCCAATATTCCCATTAATTTAGGTGCTTAACTGATTCTATGCAAGCAGTGGTTTTCTGCAAATTCTCCAGGTACTCCAGTAATCCAGCTTAGAAAAGACAGGCAACTTAAAAAGTGTCATTATTGGCTTCGCATCCCTTGTTTTGAAGGTTTCAGTTATCCAGTCCATCATTTTTTCTGGCAGTTGTGATAGTGACACTGTTGGGATCCCTGAAGGTGAAAACTTCCAACTCCGTTCCAGTCTTTTTATTCATTCAGTCATTGAACATCATTTTGTCAATCTTCCAAGATTTTGTTGATATCAGCTTGGAATGTTGTGTCTTCAGTGGATACCACTCTTAACTCTTTCAGGGTTTCGGCCGTACTAGGTACGGCTTACGCACCAGGGTTTTTGACGTACTAGTACGCATAAATTCTAGCACCTTCAAATCTCGTGGGAAAAGGCTGGTAGGCCTAGATGTGAGAGAATGGGTGTGTGTGGTCAGTGTACGCGGTAAAAAAAAGATCTGGGACCCAGTGGTGCATTGTGGGAATGCCATTTTAGTAGACCTTGTTCACCATGCCTCGCGGTAAGAAGCTCCTCACTCCTCAGCGAATTGGGACAGTTTTGTTCCCCAGTGACAGTTCTAATACATATGGAAGTGCCAGTGAAGAGGAGTTTCAAGGTTTTGGTGAGGTTGTGACCGAAACTAATGACCATAATATCGGTAATAGTGAGGAAAGCCCAGACGACCCTCAGCCTTTCACCTCTGCTGCTGGGCCATCTTGTTCACGTTCAGTTGTACCAGAATCAAAGAAGAAACTCCTATTTTCCCAAATCCCAGACTCAGATGTGAGCATTGGTGATGACAATGATAGTGAATATGAATTACACCCACCCACCACACCAGCCTCCACAACCACAACCACTTGTCAATGTCCAGTACCCACCAGCAGACCGCACCTGGGATTGGCAGGAAGCTGTCAGTTTTGTTCCAAATCCCCACCAGTTTGATGAAAGCCAAAGTGGAATATGGCCATGTTGTACAATGGGGAACAATGTCAGTGAACTGGAATGTTTCGAGTTATTCTTTGACGAACCCCTGATGGAAATTATTGTCAGGGAAAGCAACAGATACTACGAGTACACTATGGCAAACACAATACTTTCACCAAAATCACGTTTACACCAGTGGAAGGAGACAACTGTGGCTGAGATGTATCTTTTCTTTGCCACAATAATGCTTATGCCACATGTGTATAAGCACAGTGTGAAATCATACTGGTCAACAGACCGCCTGATTGCAACCCCAGGTTTCAGTGATATACAGTGGACCCCCGGTTCGTGATGCCATCGGTATCCAATAAATCCAGTATTCGATACATTCTAACGCAAAATTTTTGCCTTGGTTCCCATTAAAAAACCCGGTATACGCGATTCGTCTGAGACGTGTCCACTTGCGGCCTGAACTGCCCCGTGTGTGCCAGTGTTTACAAGCCAGCAAGTGTGCTTGCATCTAAGGATACATTCGGTACATTCCATATTATCACAGTGTTTTTGGTGCTTGTTTCTGCAAAATAAGTCACCATGGGCCCCAAGAAAGCTTCTAGTGCCAGCTCTTCGAGAAAAAGGGTGCTAATGACTATTGAAATGAAGAAAGAGATAATTGCAAAGTACGAAAGTGGAGTGCGTGTGTCGGAGCTGGCCAGGCTGTATACAAAACCCCAATCAACCATCTCTACTATAGTGACCAGGAAAACGGCAATCAAGGAAGCTGTTGTTGCAAAAGGTGCAACTGTGATTACGAAACAGCGACCGCAAGTGTTAGAAGATGTTGAGAGACTGTTATTGGTGTGGATAAATGAAAAACAGATAGCAGGAGATAGCATCTCTCAAGCGATCATTTGTGAAAAGGCTAGGTAGTTGCATGACGATTTGGTAAAGAAATTGCCTGCAACTAGTGGTGATGTGAGTGAATTTAAGGCCAACAAAGGTTGGTTTGAAAGATTTAAGAATCGTAGTGGCATACATAGTGTGATTAGGCATGGTGAGGCTGCCAGTTCGGACCAAAAAGCAGCTGAAAAATATGTGAAGGAATTCAAGGATTACATAGACAGTGAAGACTTGAAACCTGAACAACTGTTTAATTGCGACGAAACAGGCCTGTCTTGGAAGAAATTGTCAAGCAGGACCTACATTACTCAGGAGGAAAAGGCACTCCCAGGACATAAGCCTATGAAAGACAGGCTTACTCTTCTGATGTGTGCCAATGCCAGTGGTGATTGCAAAGTGAAGCCTTTATTGGTGTATCACTTAGAAACTCCCAGAGCATTCAGGAAAAAGAATATCCTCAAGGCTAATTTGTGTGTGCTGTGGAGGGCAAACAGTAAGGCATGGGTCACTAGGGACTTTTTCTATGACTGGTTACACCATGCATTTGCCCCCAATGTGAAAAGTGCCTCCTGGTATTAGACAATGCCCCTGGTCATCCTACAGACTTGGCAGAGCGACTTTCTGGGGACATGAGCTTCATTAAGGTCAAATATTTGCTTCCTAATACCACTCCTCTCCTGAAGCCCATGGACCAGCAGGTCATTTCCAACTTCAAGAAACTGTACACAAAAGCTATGTTTGAAAGGTGCTTTGAAGTGACCACAGACACACTATTAACTCTAAAAGAGTTTTGGAAGGATCACTTTAATATCCACAAATGTGTAAACCTTATAGGTAAGGCTTGGGAGGGAGTGACTAAGAGGACCTTGAACTCTGCTTGGAAAAAACTGTAGCCAGAATGTTTAGACAAAAGGGATTTTGAAGGGTTTGAGGCTAACCCTGGGAATCCTATGCCAGTTGAGGAATCCATTGTGGCAATGGGGAAGTCCTTGGGGTTGGAGGTTAGTGGGGAGGATGTGGAAGAGTTGGTGGAGGAGGACAATGACGAACTAACCACTGATGAGCTGCTAGATCATCTTCAACAGCAAGAGGCCAGACCTGAGGAAACTGCTTCGGAGGAGGGGATAGAGAAATTGAAGAAGTTGCCTACTTCAAAGATTAAGGAAATGTGTGCAAAGTGGCTTGAAGTGCGAACCTTTTTTGATGATAATAACCCTGACACAGCTACTGCAAGCCATGTTGGCAACCTGTACAATGACTATGTTGTGAACCACTTTAGGAAAGTCATACAGGAACGTGAGGTACAGGCCTCTATGGACATTTATGTTGTGCGATAGAAGTCCAGTGACTCTCAAGCTGGTCCTAGCGGCATTAAAAGAAGAAGGGAAGTAACCCCGGAAAAGGACTTGCTAACTCAAGTCCTAATGGAAGGGGATTCCCCTTCTAAACAATAAGTTCGACACTCTCCCCTCCTCCCATCCCATCAATCACCAGATCTTCATTAAAGGTAAATGTCATGTATTCTATTGTTAGTAGAGTACTGCAAACTGTGCATGTCTTCTTCAGTTTGTGTGCATTAAACGTAATATTTCATGTGGTAAATTTTTTTTTTCATACTTTTGGGTGTCTTGCACAGATTAATTTGATTTCCATTATTTCTTATGGGGAAAATTGATTCGCTTTTCGATAATTTTGGTTTACAATGAGCTCTCAGGAACAGATTAATAATGCAAACCGGGGGTCCACTGTAATGGGAGTGAATTGATTTTTGCTACTGTTACGTATGCTTCACTTCTCAGATAAAACCAGGCCTGACAGAAACGACAGGTTATGTAAGATTAGGAATGTGTTTGTGTATCTGAAAGAGAAATTCAATATGTATTTTTATCCCTTCAGGAAGCTTGTAATTGACGAGTCTTTGATTCTGTTCAAAGGAAGACTCTCTTTCAGGCAGTACATACCAAACAAGAGGAAACACTTTGGTATAAAGTTGTTTGTGCTTTGTGATTGTTACAGTGGTCTGGTATTGGATATTATTGTGTACACTGGAAGTTATACATTGCAAAATACCAGGAAGTTATTGGGCATCTCTGGTGATGTGGTTAGAACAATGAAAGAACCATACCTTGCTAAGTGGCATATATTATATACTGATAACTGGTACACAAGCCCCTCACTCAGTGATTTTTAGCAAGTGAACATGACGTGTGTGTGTGTGGCACAGTGTGTGTGCAAATCATAAACATATGCTCAGGTTTGACGCTGGCACTCGTAGAGGTGAGGTGCAGGCGTTTGCTGCCAATGACATCGTGGCATTTCGGTGGCATGACAAATGAGATGTCACACTGTTGTCATCAGTTCACCCTAATGAAATGGCAGACACTGGCAGGCAGCATAGAGAAATCAATGAACCCATTCTAAAACCTACAGCTGTGATTGACTACACCCTCAATATGCACTCAGTGGAGAAATGTGACATGCAGATTGGGTTTGCTGATTGTGTTCGCAAGAGTTATAAGTGGTACATAAAACTTTCCATCTTCTGGACATTTCCATGCTCAATGCTTATAATATGTATAAGATGAGGACCAGAAACAAACCATCATATAGCGAATTCTGTTTGTCTATCATCAGACAAATAGTATTCAAGTACCAAGGGAACAACACCTGCAATAGACCGCCCACTAAATTATCAACAACTACCTTCTCGTCTGAAGCATGGTGATCACTTCCTAGTAAAACTGCCTGCTACTGCTTTCAAGAAAAAGGCTCAGAAGAGGTGTTACGTCTGTGCACATACAAAAAAACGCCCACACCAACGCAGAGACACTCGTTTTATGTGTGAGGAATGTAAAACACCACTGTGCATGACACCATGTTTCAAAGACTTCCACAGGCTGCAGAACTTCTAGAAACATTCCCTGTGACTGTATATGTGTATATAAAATATAGAAAAATAGTAATAAACAACACTTCATATCGTTTGTTTAAATATTTTCTGTAAACAAAACAGTGACAACAGTGTTTATGTAGTTATTGTGTAGTATAGGAAAAGAAATAACTTACAAAATAGTGATCATCTTGGTCTCACAGGCCATAAAAGTTACTTGGAAAAAAATAAAAAAATAATAGAAAATAGTACATAAAAAAATAAATAAAATAACACCGGGTGACAGCAGTCAGCAATGTTACCATATACAGGGCATTTTCTGTCAACTTCACGCCTCCATATCTCGGTAAGTATTGATGGTAAAAAAATTTTGTTTAGCCTATAATGTTTAGAAAAAAACTATCTTTTCATAAGAAAATATATATATATTTTTTTTTTTTTGAAATTTGGGCGACCCTAAGAACGAGTCTCAGAGGGCCTGGCGACCCTGAAAGGGTTAACTTTTAACCCCTAAACGGTCCAAGCAGATCTACGTTCACATGTGTAGTGCTACAAAAGTAGATATACTTTTTTTTTACATATTTTCAAATGTAACAAAAAAAAAGTAGATCAAAGTTTTTTTACACATTTTCAAATGTAAAAAAACAAAAAGAAGATCTACTTTTTTTACATACTTTAAAATGTTGAAAAAACGTATATATACATTCGGACCGTTTACGGGTTAAGCTGTCCAAACATAGATCTAAGTTGACATGCATAGCACTCTGAACGTAGATCTACATTTTTTTTCACATAAAGCATGTAAAATCAAATGTAGATCTACGTTCGGAGCTCTACCCATGTCAACGAAGATTTACGTTTGGACAGTTTAAGGGTTAAATGGATTCTAGTATGCCTGCAGAGGACGATGTGGTGCTATGGTGTATGGCTCTGTGTTGGATATGTAGGAGAGAGTGCAATGGATAAGTGAAATAGTAGCAGCAGCAACACACAGCAAGAGGCATTCTTGAGCTTCCCCAGCACTCGGGCTTAATGCCCAAAGCTGGGGTTTGGCTCCAACAGCATCCTGTAGTGATTGCTGCCTTTGCACCTACTGATATCATCTGCTGCTATGCAGCGGCCACACCCTTCAAGCCCAGTGTGGGTGGGGTTTGTGGCAGCTCAAGGTGCTTAGCTTCTCCCTCCGAGCCCCGTGGGGGCTGGGAATGGGGGGCTAAGCCTGAGGACAGCTGGTCCCAGAAGATGAGGAGGTACTTGTACCTCCTCCCATGGCAGACATTGGTCTGAGACACTCCCACGACAGGGAGCCAAGGCCAGGCCACCTCTTGGAAGAGGCCCGGGCCAGGCGATTACACAGGCAAATCTACAACAACAACGATGTTGGATATGAGAATGAGAAAAACAACAAGGCAAATACTGTGCCTTGGGGAACAGTGTTTTACTATGGTAGCCTTAAATTTCACTTATTTACTATTACACTTTGGGTTCTTTTCATTAGAAAATTATATATCCATCTGCCCACTTTTCCAGCTATTCCTTTTGCAAGCATTTTGTGTGCTACTACACCATGGTCACATTTATCAAAGGCTTTGACAAAGTCTGTGTATACTATCTACATTTTGATTGTTTTCCAGTACATCCAAGACCATGTTATGAAGGTTCATTAGTTGCAAGAGGCAGGAGCAACTAATGAACCCATGCTGTCTTGGGGTGTGCAAATTTTGGAAATGTATGTCATTTGCAGACTTCCTTCTTAAAACTCTTTCAAAAGATTTTTATAATGTGGGACATCATTGCTATCAGTCTATAGTTCTCTGCCATTGCTTTCCTGCCATCTTTATGGAGTTGGGTTAAACTTTTTGTTTTTAATGACTGGGACGATACCCATGTCTAGGCTTCTCTCCATAGAATATTTAAGGCACATGATTAGGGCTTCTTGCCATATCTCAGAATTTTATACTACTGTATTTATTCAAAATACAGTCTATTCTTTGCTTGATTGTGCAAGTCTACAGTTTAACGTATAATTTGCATGTTTTAAGTTCCTGAGCTCCTCTTTGAATCTTAAGAGAAGCTGCAAATAAGACAGAAGTTTAGCAAGTTCATCTTACTGAAATTTTATAGTTTGTGTCTTTTGCCATTCCTCTTTAAATATCACCATTCTGATTATATTGATATTCATAATACAAAATACTTGGAAAAAAAATGTGCCTGAGAAATTTAAAAAGCACCTTTTGAATGAAATAATATGATTAGCCTTTCATTTTGGAGGTTTTGTGTGAAGCTAAAACTAGATAGGCATCTGAAAAACTTGTGAAAAATCAGAGCTCTGTGATAAGCCTTCAGTAAAAAACATATGTATATTGTCACTGTGACTGTAACCATAACTATGACTTGTTTCAAGGATTCATTAACCCTTGTAGTTCAGCCTGGGGGCATGCTTTCCTGTTGACCAACTGTTCAACCAGGATGTTGTCATAGCACTAACATCCACTGCAGACAATAGTCTGCTAGAATTTGTATGAGCAAATCTCCAAGCCGATATTAACCAGGTCTTCTAGTTGGCCACAGAAAATAATGATGCTCAGGGAGCACAAATTTCAGTTACTCCACAATGTAAAGATTGGAGAATTAAAAAATGGATTATTATTATTATATAAGAAGTGCTAAACCCATAAGGGTATACAGTGTCTGGGAAATGGGAGGCAATCAGGTTTGATCCAAGGAAGGAGAAGACAAGACCAATATTACAAAACTGAATTGGAGTATTAAAGAAACGACAGCACTAAATAAAGCAAAGGAGTAATGTGAGGGACTTGAGTGAAAATGTCAGAAAATCTTACTCTCAAGGATCAAAACTGTTTTGTTATCACAAATGTAAGGAACTTGATGCCAATCTGATGATACTCTTTAAATCACTTTTCTCTTTAGACTGAAATGTTGCTGCACCCTAACAGCTTTTAACCCTTAAACTGTCCAAGAGATCTACGTTCACATTCGTAGTGCTCCAAAAGTAGATCTTTTTTTTTTTTTTACATACTTTTTTTACATACTTTCAAATGTTGAAAAAAACGTAGATCTGCGTTTGGACAGTTTAAGGGTTAAGGCAGGTAAACTCAGAGCTGGAGTGTGTGCAGAGTACTTACACTGTATAAATTCAGTCAAGTACCGAAATTACTGGGAATGGTTGAAGTCCCTTGACCTGTATTCCTTGGAATGCAGGCGAGAAAGATACATAACAATATAAACTTGGATAATTCTAGAAGGACTAGTCCCAAATCTTCACATGGAAATCACTCCCTATGAGGCAAGACTCAGCAGGTGGTACAACATCCTCCATTGAAAAGGAAGGGTGCCATGAGTACGCTAAGAGACTACATAGTAAGTGTCAGTGGCCCAAGACTGCTCAACTGTTTCCCAGCATACATAAGTGGAATTACCAATAGACCCCTGGCTGTCCTCAAGAGGGAGCTGGACAGACATGTAAAATCAGTACCCGACCAGCTGGGCTGTGGTTCGCACATCAGTTTGCGTATACCTAATTTAGAAGGAGTTCCTGACGCCCCCAGGAACTGGGATGTATTCAAGAAACATGATTTCCACTTAAAAATTTTAGATGGATTAATCCTAATGAGAACAAAAGGCCCAACTGACGGTGCAAACTCCTTCAATGAAATGCGTGGGGAGCAATGAATACATCAAGAGACAACTCTATAAGGGTAAAGGGACCAAAACTTCACCCACTCTTCATACATAAGAGGAAGCTAAGACACATGTACAACATCTGGGTATCTTTATTGTAGACGTTTCGCCATCCAGTGGCTTTATCAATACAAATTCCAGGACATAACTTGAAGACAGCAGGACTATATACAGAAGATGAGGTAATCAGTCCCTCAACCTTGGAGTAGGTGCGAAGAGCACCGTAGTGCCAACATACTCCTAGCTATCCTCAAGAGGGAACTGGATAAGTTCCTCTAGTTCCTGGTCAGTAAGGGTGTGGTGCCTACATCAGATAGCATGCAGCTAGTATTAACAGACTGGGTGACCACGTTAAATAGGCAACCTTCTTGTGCCAGTGGCCCGTATGCATGCACAGTCATCGCAGTTTGGCTTTTCAGGCACCTACAGGAGATACTGGTCCAGTTTTCTCTTGTGCTTGCAATAACCCTACTTCCACTGGGTTCATTCTGCATCTTTTCCCTATTTGAAACTAGTAATTTCGTAATACAACCATAATTAGCAGTGCCTTGTTATATGTCAGTTTCAAAATCTTGGTATTATTAATATGTATAATTCATGGCTAAGTAGAAACAACTGTGAGGCCCTCAGATACGTGAGTTACGTTCCTAGAGCACCACTAATCTCATATCTGTGAATAATACAAACTTGTCTGCATAATAAATCTTTTCAGATTAGGGCTCACTCTAAATATCATTTGCTTAAATATGAGGTGAGGAAAGTCTGGAGTAAGCTGGGTTGGGATTGAAGGCAGGTAAGTCAAGAGGGGGTTTATAATTTTTAGTGAACGTATATTAGCTTCGGTTTCAGGTTCTTGACATGTCCAAAAAAAATATTGTTCTTTGTTGTTGTTGGCTAGTTCACTGGCCTTCTAGTTTGAGGAACGATTTGCCATGGGTTCGAATCTCACAATGTTTAGTGAGATGTTCAGAGATGTTGCCATGACGCTGGCTTTTGTGAGGTGCTGGATGCCAGAGGCCTAGTGTGGCAGGTATTGGTGACCATTCAGTTTGCTTAAGCAGGCGGCAATTTCTTCCACAGATTAGTCGTTGGCGTTGGTCAAGTACTGTAAAGCTCTTGCTTACTCTCACAGTTCTTTGCTTACTGGGTTTTAGTGCTGGGGTCCTAGAAATCACAAACTTCGTCTGCCTTGGGTTATTTAATGTTTATAGTGTTGGAGTTGACTTTATTCGCAGACCCCTCAAAGGGAGGTTCCTGGACGTCGGTGAGGGGGGGGGGAAGGAGGCCTCATGATCTAAGAAATTTGACCTGCGCTCACCTTGAATCGAATCTGATACCTCTCATTTCCCTGTCGATGTTTGACCTCTACGGGTCTAGTTCTCTCCCATGAATTTAATAAATATATTCACATTTTTTTCCCCTAGGAACGTCTTATTGTGCTACCAGTACCAACTTCCTGATATATTGTTGTTTCCGCTTGAAGGGTACGTGTATGCTTAGCGTCAGAGTCGACCCATATACTGTATACCCCATTTTCGGGTAGTTCATGCAAGCAACCTTCCTAGAAGGCTCTACTGTCTTGCCATGCGAGAGTAAAACGAAGCCTATTAAACATTGTTTTTGAGCTATCAGGGTGGCATCTTCTCTTTCTATCCCACGAAGAAGTAAGATGAGAGGCAAATCTTACAAACTTCTTATGTTTAATGTACATTAACATTTATAGTAATTTCCTGGGTCTCTCTTATAGTATTTTCTCCTCTAGGGATTATTTTCCAATTTAAGAGGCTTTATCCGAGATCGGATTTCGGGGGGCAAGGATTCCTAGGATCATTATAAGATATAACCAACCCCCATTTTGAAATCTGTAGTGTTTTGCGTTGAAGGTTTACCGGAAGTACTCATGCAGATTATCATCTTAGACGAGAGTCGTTTGATGCCATTTAAAGAGGTCTACTTTGATGACATTGAAAGATGATTATAAAATATTTTTTAGGATGTAGCTTGATATTGAAAACAAAAAATGACTACAGTTTGTCATGTTATATAGGTGGTGTGTATTGTTGCGGTCGCTCCCTCTTGGGAGGCCGTATTACGGGTGATTTCAGAGGAGAGCACAACGCAGCAGTAACAGCCGTAGTCGCACTAGCTGGACGAGCCTTCGGGGTGGGGGAGGGATCTCGTCGGCAGAAAGCAGCGGCGGCCGCAGCGGTAGTTACCACACTGATCCGAAAACGTCTTGCTCATACTGAAGGGTTTGTTGCGGAGGTGTAGTATGACGCCATTTAATTAATACTGGAACATATCTTTTTAAGATGTAGTATGATACCATTGTAAAGATTTCTAGCTATGTAGAACTGTAATTTGACTCCATTGAAAGAAAGATGTAACAATAACTTCAGTTGTGGTTAATATTTTTTTTTTCAATAAAATGCGTCGATTCTTTTATAAATGTATACTATCCAGTTTATGCATGTATGGTGGGCTCATATTTGATTTAAAAAAAAGAGTAAAAAACGGATTTGATGATTAGTTTCGAATTGATTTTTTTTTCTAAAAATAGTTATTTTGGGAAATAGTGGAAATACAACATAATTTTGGTTGGGCAGTAAGTGTCACGCTCCAGCTGAATGCAAAGCCTGGTAATTCCCTTAGCTGAGATAAGGTTAATTAAGTTACAATAGTTTAAGCTTGGTGGGTTTCGTTAGGTTTGGTTACCTTTTTATCCATTTACACAGGAAATCTGTGTCAACTGGAAAAAAAAACTGTTTTTAAAATTTAAATGGACGAATGGGGAAACCGAGAGCTGTAATACTTTTTATATCATGCTTTAAATTTCCCTGTGAGAAGTATGGGGGTGGGGGGGGGGAGGGGGGGTAAGGGGCGAGAGGAGGAGGAAGATGGAAGGATAGTGAGGGACAAGGGGAGGAGGAAGATGGAAGGATAGTGAGGGGCAAGGGGAGAGGAGGAAGATGGAAGGATGGTGAGGGACAAGGGGAGGAGGAGTTGGAGGGATAGTGAGGGACAAGGGGAGGAGGAAGATGGAAGGTGGTGAGGGACAAGGGGAGGAGGAGGTGGAAGGATAGGGACAAGGGGAGGAGGAAGGTGGAAGGATTGTGACGCAAGGGGAGGAGGAAGGTGGAAGGATAGTGAGGGAAAAGGGGAGGAGGAAGGTGGAAGGATAGTGAGGGACAAGGGGGAGGAGGAACTGGAAGGATGGTGAGGGAAAGGGGAGGAGGAAGATGGAAGGATAGTGAGGGACAAGGGGAGGAGGAAGATGGAAGGATAGTGAGGGACAAGGGGAGGAGGAAGGTGGAAAGGATAGTGAGGGACAAAGGGGAGGAGGAAGATGGAAGGATGGTGAGGGACAAGGGGAGGAGGAAGGGTAGAAGGATAGTGGGGGACAAGGGGGGGGGGAAGGTGGAAGGATAGTGAGCGACAAGGGGGGAGGAGGAAGGTGGAAGAATAGTGAGGGACAAGGGAGAGGAAGGTGGAAGGATAGTGAGGGACAAGGGGAGGAGGAAGGTGGAAGGATAGTGAGGGACAAGGGGAGGAGGAAGATGGAAGGATAGTGAGGGACAAGGGGAGGAGGAAGATGGAAGGATAGTGAGGGACAAGGGGAGGAGGAAGATGGAAGGATAGTGAGGGACAAGGGGAGGGGGAAAAGAGGGAAAAAGGATGGTGAGGGACCAGGGGAGGGAGGAAGGGGGAAAAGATAGTGGGGAAAGGGGAGGGGGAAAGGTGGAAGGATAGTGGGGGACAAGGGGAGGAGGAAGGTGGAAGGATAGTGAGGGCAACAGGAGGAGGAAGGTGAAGGATAGTGAGGGACAGGGGAGGAGGAAGGTGGAAAGGATAGTGAGCGACAAGGGGGGAGGAAGGTGGTGAAATAGTGAGGGACAAGGGAGGGGGAAAGGTGGAAGGATAGTGAGGGACAAGGGGAGGAGGAAGGTGGAAGGATAGTGGGGACAAGGGGAGGAAGGAAGATGGAAGGATGGTGAGGGACAAGGGGGGGAGGAAGAGGGAAAGGATGGTGGGGGAAGGGGAGGAGGAAGATGGAAGGATAGTGAGGGACAAGGGGAGGAGGAAGATGGAAGGATGGTGGGGGGACAAGGGGGGGAGGAAGGTGGAAGGTTTAGTGAGGGGACAAGGGGAGGAGGAAGGTGGAAGGATAGTAAAGCGACAAGGGGAGGAGGAAGGTGGAAGGATAGTGGGGGACAAAGGGGAGGGAGGAAGGGGGAAAGGGGATAGTGAGCGACAAGGGGGGGAGGAAGGTGGAAGGATAGTGAGGGGCAAGGGGTTGGAGGAGGTGGGAAGGATGTGAGGGACAAGGGGGGGAGGAAGGTGGAAGGATAGTGAGGGACAAGGGGAGGGGAAGGTGGAAGGATAGTGAGGGCAAGGGGAGGAGGAAGGTGGAAGGATGTGAGCGACAAGGGGAGGAAAAAGGTGGAAGGATAGTGGGGACAAGGGGAGGAAAAAGGTAGAAGGATAGTGAGCGACAAGGGGAGGAGGAAGGGGGAAAGGATAGTGAGGGAAAGGGGAGGGGAAGAGGAAGGATGGTGAGGGACAAGGGGAGGAGGAAGATGGAAGGATAGGGGAGGGAAAAGGGGAGGAGGAAGGTGGAAGGTTTAGTGAGGGACAAGGGGAGGGGGAAAGGGTGGAAGGATAGTGAGCGACAAGGGGAGGAGGAAGGTGGAAGGATAGTGAGGGATAAGGGGAGGAGGAAGGTGGAAGGATAGTGAGGGACAAGGGGGAGGGGAAGATGGAAGGATGGTGAGGACAAGGGGAGGAGGAAGGTGGAAGGTAGGAGGGACAAGGGGAGGAGGAAGGTGGAAGGATAGTGGGGGAAAGGAGAGGAGGAAGGTGGAAGGTTTAGTGAGCGACAAAGGGGAGGGAGGAAGGTGGAAGAATAGTGAGGGACAAGGGAGGAGGAAGGTGGAAGGATAGTGGGGACAAGGGGAGGGGAAGGGGGAAAGGATATGAGGGACAAGGGGAGGAGGAAGATGGAAGGATGGTGAGGGACAAGGGGAGGAGGAAGATGGAAGGATAGTGAGGGACAAGGGGAGGAGGAAGATGGAAGGATAGTGAGGGACAAGGGGAGGAGGAAGATGGAAGGATAGTGAGGGACAAGGGGAGGAGGAAGGTGGAAGGATAGTGAGGGACAAGGGGAGGAGGAAGGTGGAAGGATAGTGGCGACAAGGGGGGAGGAAGGTCGAAGGATAGTGGGGACAAGGGGAGGGGGGAGATGATGGAAGGATAGTGAGGGACAAGGGAGGGGGGAAGGTGGAAGGATAGTGAGCGACAAGGGGGGGGAGAAGGGTGGAAGGATAGTGAGGGACAAGGGGAGGAGGAGGTGGAAGGAAGTGAGGGACAAGGGGAGGAGGAAGATGGAAGGATAGTGAGGGACAAGGGGAGGAGGAAGATGGAAGGATAGTGAGGGGACAAGGGGAGGAGGAAGGTGGAAGGATAGTGAGGGACAAGGGGAGGAAGAAGGTGGAAGGATAGTGAGGGACAAGGGGAGGAGGAAGGTGGAAGGATAGTGAGGGCAAGGGGAGGAGGAAGGTGGAAGGATATTGAGGGAAAAGGGGAGGAGGGAAGATGGAAGGTTGGTGAGGGACAAGGGGAGGAGGAAGATGGAAGGGATAGTGGGGGAAAAGGGGAGGGGGGAAGGTGGAAGGTAGTGAGGGAAAGGGGGAGGAGGAAAGGTGGAAGGATAGTGAGCGACAAGGGGAGGAGGAAGGTGGAAGGATAGTGAGGGACAAGGGGAGGAGGAAGGTGGAAGGATAGTGAGGGACAAGGGGAGGAGGAAGGTGGAAGGATAGTGAGGGACAAGGGGAGGAGGAAGGTGGAAGGATAGTGAGCGACAAGGGGAGGAGGAAGGTGGAAGGATAGTGAGGGACAAGGGGAGGAGGAAGGTGGAAGGATAGTGAGGGAAAAGGGGGGAGGAAAGGGTGAAAGGATAGTGAGGGACAAGGGGAGGAGGGAAGATGGAAGGATAGTGAGGGACAAGCGGAGCAAGATGGAAGGATAGTGAGGGACAAGGGGAGGAGGAAGGTGGGAGGATAGTGAGGGACAAGCGGAGGAGGAAGATGGAAAGGATAGTGAGGGAAAAGGGGAGGAGGAAGGGTTTGGAAGGATAGTGAGGGGACAAGGGGAGGAGGAAGGGGGGAGGATAGGGAGGGGACAAGGGGAGGAGGAGATGGAAGGATAGTGAGGGAAAAGCGGAGGAGGAAAGATGGAAGGATAGTGAGGGACAAGGGGAGGAGGAAGTGGAAAAGGTAGTGAGGGAAAAGGGGAGGAGGAAGATGGAAGGATAGTGAGGGACAAGGGGAGGAGGAAGATGGAAGGATAGTGAGGGACAAGGGGAGGAGGAAGATGGAAGGATAGTGAGGGACGAGGGGGGAGGAAGAGGGAAAGGGAAATAGTGAGGGACCAAGCGGAGGAGGAGGATGGAAGGATAGTGAGGGACGAGGGGAGGAGGAAGATGAAAGGATAGTGAGGGACAAGGGGAGGAGGAAGATGGAAGGATAGTGAGGGACAAGCGGAGGAGGAAGATGGAAGGATAGTGAGGGACGAGGGGAGGAGGAAGATGAAAGGATAGTGAGGGACAAGGGGAGGAGGAAGATGGAAGAATAGTGAGGGACAAGGGGAGGAGGAAGGATAGGGACGAGGGGAGGAGGAAGGATAGGGACGAGGGGAGGAGGAAGGTGGGAGGATAGTGAGGGACAAGGGGAGGAGGAAGATGGAAGGATAGTGAGGGACAAGGGGAGGAGGAAGATGGAAGGATAGTGAGGGACGAGGGGAGGAGGAAGATGAAAGGATAGTGAGGGACGAGGGGAGGAGGAAGGATAGGGACGAGGGGAGGAGGAAGGATAGGGACGAGGGGAGGAGGAAGGATAGGGACGAGGGGAGGAGGAAGTATAGGGACGAGGGGAGGAGGAAGGACAGGGACGAGGGGAGGAGGAAGGACAGGGACGAGGGGAGGAGGAAGGACAGGGACGAGGGGAGGAGGAAGGTGGGAGGATAGTGAGGGACAAGGGGAGGAGGAAGATGGAAGGATAGTGAGCGACAAGGGGAGGAGGAAGGTGGAAGGATAGTGAGGGACAAGGGGAGGAGGAAGGTGGAAGGATAGTGAGGAAAGCGGAGGAGGAAGATGGAAGGTAGTGAGGGACAAGGGGAGGAAGATGGAAGGATAGTGAGGGGACAAGGGGAGGAGGAAGGTGGAAGGATAGTGAGGGACAAGGGGAGGAGGAAGGTGGAAGGATAGTGAGGGACAAGGGGAGGAGGAAGGTGGAAGGATAGTGAGCGACAAGGGGAGGAGGAAGGTGGAAGGATAGTGAGGGACAAGGGGAGGAGGAAGGTGGAAGGTTGTGAGGGAAAAGGGGAGGGGAAGGGGGGAAGGTTAGTGAGGGACAAGGGGGGAGGAAGGGGGAAAAGGATAGTGAGCGACAAGGGGAGGGAAGGGGAAGGATAGTG
>NC_069407.1:50638617-50741509 GCF_026875155.1 Cherax quadricarinatus | reverse complement strand
AAGGGGGGGGATGTGGGGGGGGGGGTTGGGGATTGGGGGGGGGGGGTGGGTGTGAGGGGAGGGGGAGGGGTGGAAGGGGTAGTGAGGGGAAGGAGTGGTGAAGAGGAAAGGAAAGGGGGGAGGGGGGGTGGGGTGGGGGGTTTTGGGGACGGGTGTGTGAGGGGAGAGGAAGAGGGATGAGGGGGGGAAGGGGGGAGGGTGGGGGGAGGGGAAGAGAGGAAGGTAGGAAGTAGAGAGAGAAGGGGGGGGGAGTGAGAGACAGGAGTGTGGGGGAGGATGAGGAGAGGTGTGAGGGGGGGTTTAAAGGAAAGGAGTGTGGGGAAGAGTGAAAACAAAAGGAGGTGGAGGGAAGGAGGGAGAGAGTGGGGGGAAAATGGGCGGGAGTGGGGGGGAGAAGGGAGAAGGGGTGTGTGGGGAGGTGGGCAGGTTGGGGAGAGTGGGGGGAGTGTGGGGAGGGGGACAGGGGGAGGGGAGGGGAGTGGGGGGAGTGTGAGGGGGGGGGAAAAGGGAGGGTGGGGGGGTTGAGGAGGAGGAGTGTTAGGGGAGAGTGGAAGGGGTGGGGAGGGGAGAAGGGGAAAACCCGAGGAGTGTGAGGGAGGTGAGAGACGGGAGGGAGGGGAAGGGAAGAGAGGGTGTGAGGGGGAGTGAGGAGAGGGTGTGAGGAGGTAGGACGGGGTGTGGGGAGGTGGGGAGGGGTGAGGGGGAGGGGTGGGGGGAGGAGTGGTGGGGAGAGGAGAAGAGGAGTGTGGGGGGAGAGTGGGGGGAGAGGGAGGGGGGAGAGTGAGGGAGGTTTTTGGGGAAGGTTGAGAGAGAGGAGTGTGAGGGGGGTAAGAGAGGGTGTGAGGGGAGAGTGAGGACGAGGGTGTGAGGGGTGAGAGAGAGGAGTGTGAGGGAGAGTGAGAGCGGGAGTTGGGGGGGAGGATTTAGGAGAATTGAGGGAGGGAAAGGCAGGATTGTAAGGAAAAATAAGACGAGGGGGGGGGGGAAGGTGGAAGGGGAAGTGAGGGGAGGTGAAGACAGGAGGGGAGGGAAAAAGAGAAAAAAAACGGGGTTCGGAAAAAAAAAAATAAAGAGAGGGGGTGGAATCGGGGAGTGGAAAGAAGCGGAAAGGAGATAGGAAAAGGGGGGGAAGGGGGTGAAAAGGGGGAAAAGGGTGAGCAGAGGAAACATTAAGGCAGACTGCGGGGGGCCCCATAGCCCATTAGAGAAAAAATCTGTTCAAAAGGAATATGGGCGCCCCATCAATTTTTCAAATTATGTTTAGTAGCTAAGTAGAATATCCCCGCTAAAAACTATTATATTATGCCACTGCAGAAGCTATTGTTTATGTAGTTCCTTTTCAAGCCCTTAAACCACGTCACCCTCTGCACGTTCTGCTGAAAATGGGGGTATTCCAAGTGTTTTGAAATTTTAAATTGGAATTAGTACTTTTTTTTTTTTGGGGGGGGGGGGCCCACTTTTTTTTCTTATGTTTAAAATTAAATTTAAAATTAGCCCCGGTACTTTAAGATTTGAATGGATCTCTTTTATTTCATAAGTGAGAAAGTTTCCTGTTTTGTCCATTTTTTTTTTGGGTTTTTAACAATTGTAGGGGGACACGGGCGCAACGCCTGTTTACCAGGCAATCATAATTGAAGTCTGGCCTCATTTTGGGCTTGTGAATCTCCTAAAACGGGTCTTTTGTATTAATACTTTTACACCAGGCCCCCCAACCCTGCCATTGCTACATATTACCTCCCCCTGTTACACCCATCACATCTGCCCTCCCTCTTCAAACCTACCACTCCTTCCCACCCTCGGGACTGATCCCTTCCCCCCCAAAACCCAAATCCCCGGGCCCCGGGATTGAACCCCGCGGTCAGAGGTCTAAAAAACTCCCAGCCCGTGGGGTTTGCCATTTGGGACCAGTTTAGCCGGGGGGTTTAACCCCGGCCCGGGGTTTAATTTTTGGGTTTGCAATCGTGTCATTAGGGATTTCGTGAGCCCTGTTGACGGGGGGGGTGAGGGGATTGAGTAAAAGTTCGTCACGGCCACGTTTAGGGGAAAGATTCGTCTGAAAAAAACTTGCATTTGGGGGGTCACAGTGGTGCCTGTGCTAACCTTCCTAGGGTGTAGAAATATACCAAATTTGGGGACAAAATTTTATTGTGGCTAGCGGGTCTAGGGGCTAACGGCGGTTGGAGTTTTAAACTTCTGACGGGGGTTTCAACCCCGGGCCCGGGGGTTTTTTGGTTTGTTTGCAATCTTGTCATTACGATTTCGTGAGTCTTTGCCCCCCACTATCGTCCCATTGCTCTTACCGGGCAGTTTGAAAAAGTTTGGGAACGTTGGTAAACCCGACGTTTAAATTTTGGTTTATTAGGGGACCCCAACGTCTCTCCATTTATTTCAATATGGCTTTGTAAAGGGTTCTCCCAATAGCCCCCTTAAAATTTGGGGGTTTAAAAAATTATTTTGAAATTTTGCCCTTTGCGAAAAACCCCATTTGGGGTTTTTTGGGCCATATTTTTTTGCCCTTTGGAAAAAGGATATGACACAATTTGGAGGTTTTAAATTTTGGCCCCAACCCCCTTCCTTAGGCCTGAGGCAGTCTACCACCCTTTTCCCCTTAAGAATTTTTTAAAACTGACGGGACTTTCCTTTGTTCGGTTTTTAATAAGTGCTCCCCCCGGTTTTTGTCCCAAAGTTAAAGGGTTTTTCCCCCAGGGATGTTTTCTGAGCCAAAAACTTTTTTTCTTGCTATAAATGATTTTGGCCCTCGATTTCTTCCATCCAATATTTGGTCTTCCCTTTTATGTTTGACTTCGCTTTTGGGTTTGTGCAGGGCTGACTGTCCCCTCATTACATTTTTCTCTCTAGAAATGGGTCAACCGTGTTTCCAATTGGGCCCCCCCCCTTTGGGTTTAAATTTTTCCCAGTACCAAAACTCATCAAATTACTTTCACGGGGGAGCCTGTTCATCTCCGATACCCCCCTTTTTTCCTCTTTGGCCCCCTTTACCCTTTTGAACGTGTTTTACAGTGGGGTTTCTAGGCCCTTCTTTTTTGGCCCCGTGGGTTATCCGGGGGAAAAACTCCATTACTTCTCTAAAGGGCCCAATTTGGCACAGCCTTTTCTGAATTTTTTAAAAACCCCTTGTTTCATTTTCATGGGGAGCTGGATCGTGGGAACTCTCCTTCCCCTTTCATACACCCCTCATTTTGTCGAAACCCCGTTTTTTAGTGACCGTTTAAATTCAGGGCCTTTCTGCTACTCTCTCACCCTTCCCCCCAAATCCTTTTCACCAAGGATTTTTTTTATCCCTTTGGGTGCTTTTCCCCCTCTTCCCCTTTTTTTTGGAGGCCTCTTTACGGGGGGAAAATTTTCCACCCTTGTCCGTTTCGCCGTGTTTGTTTCCCCCTTTCCCCGTTTACTTTTTTCCCCCTCTCATGATCTCCGCAATCCTTCCTTTTAAAAAAGGGTTTCCCCGTTTTAGTAGACATTTTTTTTTGGTTGGGCCCCCCCTTTTTTGCTCCCCCCCCTTCTTTTCTTCGCCTACATTCCCCTTTTTGTTTTCCCCTTCTTTTTCCCCACCTTTTTTATTTTTCATATAGCATCTCACTTTTCCCTACCCCCGGGGGAAAATTTCCCAGCTGTTGGGAGTCTGTTCTTTCTAAATCCCCTTTCTCGTAAGGCCCAACTGCCTACGGTTTTTGCTTCCCCCTCTCTTTTTCTTTACCACTTCTACTCTCATTCTCATGGGCCCTCGCAGGGGTCACAGAGGGTCTTGTTTTTCTGGGCAGCGTTTTGGATTCCCAGCGTTGCGGGGGCATTTCTGTCTTCGGCTTTGCAAATTTTTTCTGCTAATTTTATTTCCATTCTTGCAGCACTTATCCGTATGCTTTTTGGCCCCTGGGCATCATTTGTGGTTGTCTCAGGGCTCCTTTTGTGCTCTACAGGGTTTACGAAAATTTGTTTCACCTCACCCTTGTTTTTCGTATCCAACCCGGCCTTCGCCGCATCCTACCAAGCAAAAAAGTAATTGTTTTTTTTGGGGGCCCCGGTTTATGGTTTATGTGTAGGGCAATGAACGGGCAAGGGGCACCTTTCTGTGCGGGGCGCAGTAAAAATTGACCCTACGTTTTTATATAGAGGTGTTCCATGTTTTGGACTATTTTTTCTGTTAATAGCTACCCACCCCCCACCCCGTTTTTGCAACAACGTTGGTCAACTGCCCAGGTAACAAACTTTAGTCTATTTAAACCGAAAGGGGTTTTAGGTTTAAATGGCCGTTTTTTGTTTTATCGGGGTCGAGGTTGGGTGAGGGTACTCTCTCCCCCTTTTGCATTGGCCACACTCCTCTTACTTGGGTTCTCATGGAAAAGGCCCCTGTTCCTCTCTGTGGAAGTGTAGGTTCCAGTACGGTTAGCCAAATTTTTGGGTTTGGCTGCCCTCTCTAAACATCGAGGGCCCGCAAAAAATTTTTACCTCCAAAGTTCCCCTCTCCGCTCTTAAAACTCTCTCTTTTCCTTCCTTTTTGTTTATGGACCCCCCTTTAAAACCCGACCTTTTTTTCATTGACTTTTTGAAACGGGCTGATTTAAATCCACAAAAATCTGTGGGTGATTTTCCCTTTTTCACTTCCCTCTAGATCTGCAGTTTCACCTGCCTTGAATGGAGATGTTAATGTACAGCAGTATTCCAGCCTAGAGAGAACAAGTGAGTTAAAAGGATCGCCATTGGCTGGGCATCTCTTGTCTTAAATGTTCTCATTATTCATCCTATCAGTTTCCTCGCAGATGTGATAGTGGCATTTGTGATCCTTGAAGGTGAGATCCTCAGACATTACCACTCCCAGGTCCACATTACTTTTCCGCTCTATTGTGTGATTAGAGTTTGTAGTATACTCAGTTCTAGGTATTATTTCCTCCAGTTTTCCATAACGGAGAAGTTGGAGTTTGTCTTCATTGAACATCATATTGTTTTCCTTTGCCCATTGGAAAAGTTGGTTTATATCTTCTTGAAGATTTGCCGTGTCCTCACTGGATGATACATTCATGCAGATCCTAGTATCGTCTACAAAGGATGATACGGTGCTATAGTTTTGTCTGTCTGTGATATGAGGATGAGGAACAGGATAGGGGCAAGTACTGTGCCTTGTCAGTTATCCCTTTAGCATGCATTTTGTGTGATATTACATCATGACCGCACTTGTCAAAAGCTTTTCAAAATCTGTGTATACTACATCTGCATTCTGTTTGCTTTCCAGTGCATCTGAGACCATGTTTCAGTAGTTGCGAGAGGCAGGAGCGACCTGCTCTGAACCCATGTTGCCCTGGATTGTGCAGTTGTTGTGAGTCCCAGTGGTTTGCCATCTTGCTTCTTAGAGCTTTCTAAGATTTTTATGATGTGGGAAGTTAAGATATTGGTCTATAGTTCTTAGCTACTGCTTTGCTGCCATCGTTATGGAGTGGGGCTATATCCATTGTTTTTAGTGACTGTGAAGTCTCACCTGTGTCTATGCTTCTTCTCCATAGCATACTTAGGGCCCGTGAGAAGGTTTTCTTGCAATTCTTAATGAGCACAGAGTTCCACGAGTCTGGGCCTGGGGCTGAGTGAATGGGCATGTTGTCAATGGCTTTCTCGAAGTCTAGTGGAGTTAGGGTTATATCAGAAATTTAGCGTGCATTGGCAGGGTTTTGAGGCTCATTCATGAACAAATTATTTGGATTGTCTATCTTTAGACTGATTAGTAGCTAGCTGAACACAGAGTAATTGAGTTTTCAGTATCTCATTTATTTCTGTGTTGTCTTCTATATAGGATCCATCTTGTCCGAGCAAGGGCCCTATATTAAATGTGGGTTTTGCCTTGTCTTTGGCATTTGAAAAGAAATATTTCGAATTTCTTTCAATTTCACTAATCGCTTTTAGCTCCTCTTGTCTCTCCTGGAATCTGTATGAGTCCTTTAACTTAAGCTCAATATTTTCCACTGTCCTGGTTAGCACTTCCGTGTTTCAGATAACCTGGCATTCTTGAGGAGCTCAGTGATTCTTTCTCCTGTAGAGGGAGCATCTCTCTCTCTCCAGTTTACTTCTTCTCTTCTTTTTTCTTAGCAGAATTGCCTTGAATATACTTCAGCTATCAGAAAGTTTCTCTTTTCAAGGCACTGTTTAGGGTCCATGTTATTTAAGATATCTTCCCGACATGCTTCATTTAGGGCATAGTTGATGTTCTTGTTGAATTTGGTGAAGGTACCCTCATAGCTGTATGCATTTTGCTGATCAGGACTCCTGTGCATGTAAGTCTGGACTTCGATTAGATTGTGATCAGAATTAGTTGTTTTTTTATATTATGTTTCTTACCGGGTCCACATTATTTGTGAAAATAAAGTCAAGTGTGTTCTTCACTCTTGTTGGCTCGACTATCTGCTGACTTAGGGTGTGTTTATTGCAGAAATTGAGCAGCTCGTGTGTGTGTGACTTCATCTGAGCTGCCTCCAGGGATTATTTCTGCTAAACATTATTTGCTACATTCTTCCATTTTGTTTGTCTTCGATTGCAGCAAGATGTCCGGGGATGGGGATGGAAGGTTTTCCAGACAGTAGTCAATTTTCGATAGCTGTTCCTTGAACTGTTGGGAAGTTGCATCTGGTGGCTTATATACAAGTACAATGACTAGGTTTTGGTTCTCGATTTTTATTGTCAGAACTTAAACTACATCTTTTGTGGTGTTCGGTATCTCTGTGCAAATGAGTGACTCTGACATACAGGCCAACTCCCCCTTGTTGCCTATTCTTTCTGTCGCATCTGAAAAGGTTGTACCAAGTTATCCACATCTCATTGTCAAAGTAATCTTTTGCGTAGGTCTCTGTGAAGGCTGCAAACATTGCATTTCACTTCCCTAGAAATCCTCTGGTCAAAGGTATTTTGTTGGTGGTGGATGGCTTAAGTCCTGTACATTAGCAAATATAAATGAGATCGTGTTGCATGTTTGTTGGGGGATTTTGTTGTTGACATTATTAGTTGTGAGTCTGGAGGGGCCACTCGCTGTGACACCAGTCCAAAAAGGTGGTGAACTATTTTGGTTATTTCAATTTTCTTAATTCGTTTCCTACCACCAAAAGAAACACTTGGAGTGGAGTTGTCGTAACTACTGTAACTACTATGATTTGTTTTACGGGGTGTGTGCCTCCTGGTCCCTTTTAAGTGGTATGCGGTGTTGTAGCATTGTTTTTTGAGGACCGAAGAGTGGTACATCTCAGGGTGGAAGAATTTGTAAGAGGTAGAACGACAAACTCCTTTAGACAGGAAGTCGCGGCATTTTTTGGGATACTCAAAGTTGTATGTCCCATTTGTTTTCCCTAGTATTTCATGCTTACAGATAACTCAAACATAGAATTTGCGCCATTTTGCTTTTGGTTGGATACAATTTGTGGTGGATGTATTCCCAGTATGCACTACAGTCATCGATAGCCAAGCCAGAGACACCACCATCTGTTTTCAGGAGGCCAACATTTTCCCGGAAGAGGACTCTTCTTCTACTTCATCTGTAATATGGGCTATGGCTGTAAAAGAGTCTTTAGCTGAATCCGGATTTGCACTATAGCTGGGGGCTGAGTCTGGGTCAGCCCTAGGGCTGGAGACTGAGCTAGCTGATGTTTTTGTTTCCTGTGTTTTTTCCATTGGGTGTCTATTTTTGGGTCAACTGTTGTAGACTGGGCATTCTGAATGTTAAACTTTACTCCTTTCCCATCCTCCCATGCTCTATATATTTTTGGTGGACTATCCATTAGTTCCTCTTTGTTTTCATGCTTATTATTTATTAAGCTCCTGAGTACTTTCCTGATACCTGTCCATGGTTCCACATCCTTATTGTAGATCCAGAAACACCTTTCTAGATGGCAGTGGAGACATGATGTTTGGAAAAACTAAGGTAGCATGTGATTCTGGATTTTTTCCCAAGAGCCTTTTTACATGTCCCACGGGTATATTGTACTGCCACCCTACCTGTATACTGCTTACAAACTGGGTACCACAAGAACCTGATTTTCACTTTACCTTTCTGCTCTGCAGAAAGTCAATGCATGGGTATGTGTGATGTATTTAATATGGAGACTTACTATACATCAAAAACATTTATGGTGTATAACATCATACAGACTTTTCCAATTCGGGTACATTTCCCGAACAGCTTTTGTATATAGACAGTAGTAAGAATTAATTGGTGTGGGGGTCTTTGGAGCGTCTAATTTCTTTAATGATCGAAATACTGTACCATTGTTTCATTTGTGTCTTATATTTTACAAATGTCAGTACTCTCATTTACATTTGGTTTGAGAAACATTATATGGGAGAAAGACTGTAAGAAGGAAACAGAATTTTGCACTACTTGAAACATGAATAAATAGAATTGGGTACTGGAGGGGCGCTTAACCTTGAACAAACTTGAAGGTATACTTGTTTTCTATTTATTGATTTTTTTTAATGTAGCGCGATTCCCGGAGCGCGGCAACGTTCAGAAGGTATCTACTGCGGTGTAAAATACACATAGGTAGTTCGTAGCTCAGTGATATTTTTTTCAGCTCACAGCTGAAGGATCCGGGATCGGTCCTGGGGCGGGTAGAGACGGTGGACATATTTCCTTACCTCTGCTGCTCCTGTTCACCAAGCTAACTCTTGAGTATAGCATCGTAGAGGAGGGGACAAAGGTAGTAAACCATAGAATAACGTGGGCTTTGAAGTGAGCTTAGATATAACAGCTTTGGTTTATCACATCACTTATTTTGGTATGGGAATAATGCATTTCTAACAATTTTATTGAGATGCTGTAGATTAGAACATTTAAAAGGCTTAAGCTTATAATAGTATGTGTGTGTTTGTGTGACAGGCAAGTCTGTGGGTGAGGACTGCTGGGTGACAGCGAAGTATGATTACTCGGCCCAAGGCAGCCATGAGCTTGACCTTAGGAAGAATGAGCGGCTGCTGCTGCTTGACGATTCCAAGCACTGGTGGAGGGTTATGAACAATCGTAATCAAGCTGGCTACGTGCCTTCCAACTACGTCAAGAAGGAAAAGCCATCTATTTTTGACAGGTAAGTAAGTCTTCCCATTTATCAAGAAGGATCATCGTCATAAAAGGTAAGTTCAGTTTTGGAAGCAATCACACTGGGATCATAACAGGTTAGTATAGTATGATGCTCTGTGTGTACTAATATTACATGCATTCCATGCGTGTTAACGCTGATATAAAGTATACGCTTCCATCTAGTTACTGAGGTGTTTTTTAAAAGACTGTCGAATAATTTTATATACCAACTGAATAGAGACGTGGAATGAGAGAGGATAAGAATGTTAGCAGTCTGGGGAGGTAGCATGAGTGTGGTGCGCCATTAATTAAACACTGGATGGCAGTGTGGGACAACCAAGGCCACACAAGTTGTACAACGCTGGTTAGGTGGTCATACACTTGCTCGTTTTGAAATGGAAACCAGTTTTTCTCTTCTGGCTTTTAAGAATAATGACTTGTTTCGTAATTAGATATCACTCAAGGAATACCTTAAAGTAGCTGACAAAATATATTGTTCTTTAGCTGGTGAGCTAAAATTAGTGAATGATTCATAAAATTATTGGTATAGGCAGGTGCACTTTTGTCAGTTTTAAGTCATTCCAGATTTTGGTTTCTGTGAGAACAAAAGAAAGCCTCATTTGATTGGCATCAAACTTTCAGCACTGGTGTGTCCTACATAGCAGATGGTTGGCATTCTTATTGGAGTGGTTAGAAAGAATAAAAGAAAAGAACACAATACCGTGGCTGGAACAATACACAAATAACCCTCACTTAGTAAAGGAAAAGTAATGACGATTCGGTCCGACTTATCAAAGGTCCAAGTGAGACCGAAACATCATTACTTTCCCTCTCCTAAGCGCAGGTTATTTGTAGTTAGGTAACAGTTTGAATTTTTGTTAATGGTGCTTTATTTTTCCCATAAAATAACTTCAGCATGCCTCTTCAAAACTGCTTCAGTCTTTAATGGCTAATGCATATTTTGAAATGGATGATGCCCTAAATGTTTAGACTCTGTAGGTACAAATTTACCAACCTACTAACATAGCTAATAACGTTGGATTTGTACGATTCAGTCCAATAACATGAGAGTACCTTTTCTGATTTGCTTTCAAACTTTTAGTGCTGGTGAGGTTTGCTTAAAGGAAGGTTTGCAGTATTATTGACCTGCCCACGTGCCAATTTACCAGTTTCGTTAAACAAATTGTGATTTTGATTTCTGTGTAATAACTGGAAGATGCTTCTTCCGATCGGCTTCAAACGTTTGGAGCTGGTATGTCTTAGAAGAAAGTTTGAATTGATCGTGAGTTGTGTAGGCGCGAATTTGCCAGTTTACTAGCGTAACTAATAATTCGGAATTGTTGGATTCTTTGCGATAACTGGAGAGTTCCTCGTCTGGTCTTCTGTGATAGAAAACCTTTGAAACTGATCCAAGGTAAATCAGAGGTAAAGACAGTGAGATATGGGTGCAAAATTACCATGTACATAGATGTGAGAGGGTAAATAATTCACACTGAGTAACACTCTCTGTAAAATACATTGTTTGACAGAACTGCTGAAATTATCAAATGATACTGTAGAAGTATATACCGTACTATAAAGCATATAGTATATACTGCATTATAAAATATGTACTATATACTGTACTATAAAGTATATACTATACCATATATGAAGGCATTTATAATATTCAGTAATCCTGTATATATTGTTTTCTGGCAGGATATTTACATTTATTTATTGAGAAAAATAATGGTGCATTATAGGATGGGGGAGGTGGGGATAAGAATGTTAGAGCAAGTGTGGTGGTGTGTGGGTGCGAGCCATGAGTGTTGTGCATGATGCAACAAGATAAAGGTGAACATTTACTGGCACCATCCTAGACTAGCGTGTGACTCTTTGCCTAGAAGTAACGATGTCGAAAGATCTTTCGTCGGAAGATGACAAAAGTGTTGCTATTACAACTGCAAATAAAATTATCATCAAAATAATAACCTTCAAAATAAGAGATCGTAAGCCAAATGTGCCTCTGTAGGGACTTCTAGATCTGGAGAATGACTGAGGTTCCTTAGACTGTACTCCCAAGAATGCAGCTGGGAAAGATAAATCCTAATATTTATCTGGAAAATTACGTGGGACGGGCTTCAAATTTGCACGCTGAAGTCGCTTTTTGCGAGAGCATGAGTCTTGAGAGTGCGAAGTATCTGTGTGCCCTATCCTTCCCACATGAAATGCAGGAGTGAACCGAGTATACTGTGAGAGAACTGGAGTGATAACTCAAGTA
Source organism: Cherax quadricarinatus (assembly GCF_026875155.1). Classification (NCBI taxonomy): domain Eukaryota; kingdom Metazoa; phylum Arthropoda; class Malacostraca; order Decapoda; family Parastacidae; genus Cherax; species Cherax quadricarinatus. Next base: position 50,730,182 of record NC_069407.1, on the reverse strand, counting down.
ATAACTCAGAGTAATAACTCAGTAGTTGTAAAAATGGACCATGCGTTTTCAGCACCCTCCTTGTATGTATATTAATTACAAACAGATCCTCTTCATTTTCAATAGAAAGATGCCATGTTGTACTGGCACCCATGATGAATTCTCTAAATGCTGATGAATTATGTGTGGTAACTAACGACTTTTTTACACTTCAAAATGCCGTCCTGGAAGTTTGTTATATTGAACCTTGGGTGAGACTGACGAATCCATGTCAAGCTTCCTCTCCTACTTCAGTCGCATAGAAATAAATTCCTCCACACTGCCATGAATTAATAATAATAATAATAATAAGACCACTAATAAAATGATCACTTTTTAAAACACTTTAACATTCCCTCCCAACACCAAAGTAATGTCTAATAAATTTATGAGCCTCAATGTTTGTACCGACAGCGCTGTATTCTATGTTAAACCTTTACTCCCATCCTTACCATTCGCATGTTCAACGATTTGACTATTCCGTTTAAACTAGTCGCTGCATATGAAGTTTTAGTCGTAATTGTGCAGGTCTTGTTCGAGAGTGTGACTTAATTTTTCTAATTAATACGATTAGGTACACGATACATTCTATTTAACTCTTGAATACTCCCAGTAGGCACTGCCTTTTTCTTACACATGATGTGACGTTCCAGAAGGAATGAAGTTTTTCTTACACGTTTTGTCCTTGATGCGACCCACAACAGTCAGGTAACACTGAGGTTGACAGTGAGTGGGTTGGCCATGCGGTTTTGTTTTCAGTCCATCCTTAATACTCATCGACAATTTGTTCCACACATTCAAAAGTTGTACTCTGACCTACTTATTGCTACACCAGATAACACACTTGTCACCACTTTTATTCCAGTCTTCTTTTGTCCTGCTCATTTTCTCTCTCTCTCTCTTACATTCTGTTTTTCTCTAGTTATTATGTTATGGCTTTAAAATATAACCTCAACAGTTATATTAAATGTCAAGTACACGTCTTCGCGATTTCGTTGATTTTTTTTTTTTATCCTGTTTCTTTACGTTCTAAGAGAGAAGCAAGGCCTATATAAGGGTGCGAGGGTATTAACCCTTGGCCCACGTCTCTCAGCTTGTATGTGTTTTTTTTATGTATGTATGTATATACATATATATATATAATATATATATATATATATATATATATATATATAATATATATATATATATATATATATATATATATATATATATATGTGTATGTGTGTGTGTGCGCGCGTGCGTGCTTGCGTGCTCACCTATAGTTGTTTGTAGGGGTCATGTCAGCTTTGGTAGCAGCACTTGTCTCTTATCGAGCGGTTTCACTTAAATCTGAGTTCTTGAAACTTGTATATAATATAGTGTGTGGCTCCACCACCTCTCTATTTAGTGTTCCACTTACCATAAGATTGAGAAGTACCGAAGTAGACTGAAAGTACTGATAAGATTGAAGATCATCAGTGTTTGAGTGAATAATTGGGTGATTACGAGTGCGTGCGTTCTGGTGGTGGTATGCATTTACTTTGCCCGGTGTATCTGGGCACAGATGATGGTAGGTATAATGTTTGTTTGGAAACAGAACAAGTGTTTCCTGACGCGGGTCTTGGTCATATGATGACCCACAGCTGGAGCTTTTGGTCATGTGACCGAGGACTTCCGCTGTCTTACCGGTCCACCTCTTTAAAAATCATGGTTATGATTATAACCATTAACTGATACCGGCAGAGATGTGGTGTTACATAGCTGTGTATATGAGTTTATTTTGAGATGTTCAGTCGCCTTCATCACGTATTATTACTTGCGAAACTTCTTGACTGCCTTAGAACAGTAATAATCAAATATTTCTTTGTGAATTTGAAAACTCCCGCAAAGAACTGTTTGAGGAAACTTGTTTACGACAAGCATAGTAAGAACAAATCTAAACTGATGGGAACGTTTTAAAGTACTCTTAATATATTCTCTGGAACGAACAAGGAAATAAGCCCAGTAAAACTAAGGGACGCCGTGAGCACAGTGAGTATCAACATTATATCAACATCCGTGACCCTAGACGACTTCACATCTTACCAGATATCGGAAACTGCCGGAACAAGTATAGAAGTCTTGAACAGGAAACTCGACATGTACTTCTGCTGAGTGCCGGATCAACCAGGCTCTGATGGATATGTGGGCCAGCGGGCCGCCAACAGCAACAGCCTGGTTGGTTAGGCAAGCAGCAGACAGGCCTGACCCAGGGACGGTCTGCGGGTGTAGAAAAGCTCTCAAAACCCATTAAAGGTATATGAAACGGAATAACGCTAGTGGTACTGGCTCTTGCACCCTCCAGTCTTGTGCATTTTTGTATTAAATTTCTGGTGTGGGTTTTTATTGCCAGATGTGCCTGGGTGTTGTATAGTCACAGCTGTCGTCATGCTGCTGCTCTGGTGTCATAGTGTATGCTGGCCATGGCCTGCTGCTTATTTGTTACTCGGTCAGGTTTCCAAATGGCTAGGTAGCTCGCAGCCTGGCAGGTTTGGTTGTATCGCTTTAGAGGTGTGTGTTTGTGAACTACGTGACTTGTTGAATAGACAGTTACGCGAGTTGAACCACAACAAGATCGGTCATGATAATTGTGCCTGAGAAATACGGTTGCCATCTTGGAGGTGGTGGTAGCTGCATTTTACCATCCAGGGAGGTACTGTCGCCCTGTTAAAAGTGCGAGATGAAAGCCTGCTAAACGTTCTGCAGTTTGGCAGAATTCTCATAAATATGCAAGAAAGCAGGCAACTCCTAAAAATTTCTACGTATATTCAGTATACATGTCTCATTATTTTGTGCCTTAATAGTTTTTATTCCTGTAATATTTCCTTACACACATACGCACACACACATATAAGGATGTTAGGAAGTATTTCTTTAGTCTTAGAGTTGTCAGGAACTGAAATAATCTGGAGGATGAAGTAGTGGAAGCAAGTGCCATAAATAGCTTTAAGAAGAGGTATGACAAAGATCATGGAGCAGGGAGAGAGTGAATTAGTATCGACCAGGGAAAAGGCGGGGCCAGGAGCTATGAATCGACCCCTGCAACCACATATAGGTGAGCACACACACACACACACACACACACACACACACACACACACACACACCACACACACACACACAATATATATATATATATATATATATATATATATATATATATATATATGTCGTGCCGAATAGGCAGAACTTGCGATCTTGGCTTAAATAGCAACGCTCATCTTGCCATATAGGACAAGCGAAAATTTGTGTATGCAATAATTTCGCCAAAAACATTCTGAACCTTACGAAAAAAATATATTTCACTGTGTTTGTTTATTATTAAATTATTGTAAACAAATCTGAAATATATTTAGTTGGGTTAGGCTAAAATAAATTGTTCTTGTTATAATAAGGTTAGGTAAGTTTTCTAAGTTCCTTTTGGTGCAAAATTAAAAATTTTTACATTAACATTAATCAAAAAAATATATCTTTAAACTTATAAGAGAAAATTTTAGAAATGACTTAATTTTAAATAAGTTCTTGCTAACTGACCAGTTTTACATATTCGGCACGACATATATATATATATATATATATATATATATATAATATATATATATATATATATATATATTATATATATATATATATATATATATATATATATATAAGCATATATCGCAAACCAAGCGATACAAGATGCAAAACAGCCATTCTTACTCCCCCCGTGGTTGTTTTGCATGCATAAATATATATTATATATATAATATATATATATAAATATATATATTATATATATATATATAATATATATACACACACACACACACACACACACACACACAACCACTGTGAAAGAATAGCGAAATTCCAAGCGCTTTCGTGACTTCTCACATTATCAAGGAACTATAAAAACAAATCACAGGAAGGCATGTAAAGGGTCAAGACTACACCTCACCATCACGTCACCACAACAAAGCTACACCTCACACACGCGTGACGACTGTCGGTTTTCTCATCAATGTTTTTGAGAGCTTTACGTATTTGTAGTCCAGAGTTCAAAGTTGAAGAAATATCCAAAATTTATGAAATAGCTAATGATCTAAAATACCCAAGAAACGTAATTGATATCTTTTAAAATTGCTAGAAATACTTTTTACAATCCAGAAAAGGACAACTAACCTTATTCAACTAAAAATATGTTGGTTCTCCCTTACCATGAAAACTTGGTTGATATACCTTCTCTTCTTAAGACTTTTAATATTAAAGTTGTATTCAAAAATCTTGATACAGTAAAAAAAACTTTTGATAAATAATTCCCCCCAAAATGCTGACGGATGTGTCTATAAGATTCCTTGTAAAATTTGCGATAAAGTTTATTACGATCAAACTGGTAAAAGTCTTGAACTACATTAAAACAACATAAATATAGCATTAGAACTGGACAAGATTCTAATGCTCTATTTATTCTTGCGAAAGATTTCAACCATCCAATTGATTTTCAAAAGACTGAGAAAGTTGTATCAAGCAAGTCCATGGTCGACAGGAATATAATTGAATCATGTTTCAAAGAAGCAGTTTTGAAAATAATTTGAATATTTCTTTTAGTTTATCTAAATTGGATTCATTTATAATTAAAAAAATTTGGGAAGAATTTAATGATACATTAGACAAGTAAAAAATCTTTATGCTTGGGTAGTGTATTAGGTGGGCTTCACAGAGTCGGCTGTCGTCACGCGTGTGTGTGAGGTGTAGTTTTGTTGTGGTGACGTGATGGTGAGGTGTAGTCTTGACCCTTTATATACCTTCCTGTGATGTTTTGTTTTTATTGTTCCTGGATAATGTGAAAAATCACGAAAGCCCTTGGAATTTCGCTCTTCTTTCACATAGATTGTTTTGCATATTCTGATATCACCTGTTTACTGTGATCTTATTGTGTGTGTGTATATATATATAATATATATATATATATATATATATATATATATATATATATATATATATATATATATATAGTGTGTGTGTGTATGTATGTAAACCCACTAGGCTGGTTAACAGAAGATTGCCATTGAGAAGTCAAGAAACGTGCCACACGCTGCAAGACAAAAACACGTACTCTCTTGCTACACAAAATGACTAAAAGTCGCAGACCCAGAATGGAATTACCACTTAACTTTATTTCCCAAATGTTCTATTTATTCACTGTTAATTAATCTGTTATCAGTTAATGGTTTTATCATCGGCTCCCCGCGGCACGATCACAGACCAGGCCTCCTAAATTGTAAAAAATTACAGCAATAAGAGCTATTAATTAACTCTAATGACAGGCGTATAGTGAATTCAAGTAGAAATTTGTATGAATTTACCTGCTATGTATACATGAAGCGATATTCAATATTTTCATTGTTCCATGCCACACCTTGCACTGAAATGCATCTATGTATCAAAGATTGACAGTTTAAATTGTAACTGATTCTCTGTCATCCATAAATGCTCTCAACTCATTAAGCATAAATTGTGGCATGCTTGTGTCAGAAGCCAGACACAGGTATGGTAGGATTGTGGACAGTGGAGTCAGAGTGCACATGCTGTGGATTCCATCTCACATTGGTCTTCAGATGCATGCTAGAACTGATAAATTGGCTAAGCTGTATGCTTTCAAAGAGAGAGTAGATTACAATCTTGGCTTGCCAGGTAGTAGTTTGAGAACAATAATACGAAAAGAACTTCAGCTGAATTTTATGGACTTAAGGCTCAGGGAGATTGACACCAGTGAGTCTATCTATCATCACTCTATCATGCAGGAGGAGCCACATGTCTATGGTGCATCTAACAAAATAAGCAGACTCTTGGATGTCACTACCGCCCGGCTCCGGCTGGGTTACAAGTATCTTTGGCAGGTTAAATCACCATCACCAGATGTAGACCAAACGAAATGTAAACTTTGCCAGATGGATTATTGTCACACCCTGCGTCATTATGTACTGGAGTGCGATAAAATTAACGAATTTAGAAACAACTCACTCAGAAGTGTTCAAGAAATGGCTAAGTATTTTATCCACAGTGGTATATTACAGACCATTCTGGAGAAATACCCTGACTTTGCTAGCTGTAAATAAAGCATTACCACATATGTGCATGTGTGTGTGTGTGTGTGTGTGTGTGTGTGTGTGTGAGTATGAGTGTGTGTGTATGAGTGTGTGTGTGTGTATGAGTGTGTGTGCGTGTGTGTGTATGAGTTTGTGTATGTGTGTGTGTGTGTGTGTGTGTGTGTGTGTGTGTGTGTGTGTGTGTGTGTGTGTGTGTATGTGTGTGAGAGAGAGACTCAGCAATCAACATTTGCACCAATAACTCACTACAGTTGGACCGGGTGTGGAAGTGTGAATTGCTCATTACTCTAAAATTTGGGTTCATGATTGCAGCCATGTATAAACGTAAGTAACCATTCTTACAGTATTCATTACCTTTGTAACTTGTGAGTTCATTACCTTTGTAACTTGTGAGTTCATTACCTTGTACCTAGTTCAGCCATCAAAACTTTGGAGCCCGGTCCCTGGACCCGTTGTGTACCTCTGTAATCTGTAAATACCTTTGTAACTTGTCATGATTGTGACTAGACCTACCTGGAGTTCATTACCTTTGTAAATTGTGAGTTCATTACCTTTGTAAATTGTGAATTCATTACCTCTGTAACTTGCTCAGCTATCAAAACTTTGAGGCCCAGTCCCTGGACCCATTATGTACCTCTGTAATCTTTTGACTACCGCCCACAGGATGGGTATGGGGTGCATAATAAACATATTAAGCTAACTAACTCCATGCCACACTTTTCATCGTTGTTTTCAAGTCTCGGAACAAGAAGTCACAATGATATAGTTGAGTACTGTAGGACTCGTTGCATGTGTGAGAGATTAGCCCACTTGTGAAGGATCAAGTAGCAAGGCGTAGCAGCTGGTGGCAGTAAAGAGCACACAGGATCATACTGAGAATGGTAATTGTTGTCAAGATGATGGTGCAGCGCATTTTAGCACCACCACCACCACTAATACAGGTGCAGATATGAACTTTACTTGGTTACGTTTGTCCACTTCCTTGGCTGACGTATTCCTGCATATTTTTTTCGTTATATCTACGTTGTGTAGTTTTAAGTAATTTAACCTAACCTAACCAACTCCTAAGTTAACTTAGTATTTTTTTCTGAGAAAAGAAGTAACTGATAATTGGAACCTCGGATGAAAAACAAAATAATAAAATTAGGATTGTCTGTAAAGTGGCAGGTGGACGTCCGTCATGGTGGTGGTGGTCAGTAACCTGTAATGCTGGTGGTTGGGACGGTAAGCAACGTGGTATTATTAGTGCGGTGGTTGTGGAGTTAAAGTTACATGGTTTTAATGCTCTTGGTAATTGAAGGCGAAATCAGTTGGTGGTGGTACTTGTAATGGGACAGATGGTAGTGACAACAGTAGATGGAGGAAGAGGCTAGATAGAGAGGTTGTTGATGGTTGTGACGTAATAGTATCTAGGATAAGCAAAGTGAGAGAGTGGAGGCACAGAATTGAGCTAATAGCCAGTTATGTGAGGATGGCAAGAGGCAGGAAGAACCACTGATTCAACTCCCCCTTCCTCTGTCCTCCCCTTCCTCTTTCCTCTCCCTCCTTTTCTCTTCTCCCTCTTGAATCGTACTGTGTGTGCGTATGTTTGTGTATACATGTATTCGATTTTCATGATCATCGCCCCCCGTGGCTGGGTCCTAGACCATGCCTCCTAGTAGATGGCTTGATCGGTCAGGCTGTGTTGGCGCTAACCGCACTCAGTCCAACGCAGGCACCACAGCCTGGCTGGCCAGAAACTTTACAAGTTCTTCTTGAAGACAGCTGGGAGTCTGTTGGTAATTTACCTTTTCAAAAATGGGGGGGAAAAAAAGAATCCCTTAACCTAATGGAGTTGTTTTTGGGTACCCTTTGTACCGCCATTTGGTTCCCTTTACAGTTTTTTGGGCTATTTTGGTATCCCTTTCCAAAACCCCAGGTGTAAATATGATCCCCTTAAATTGGGGTCTTCAAAAGGCCTCGATGTTTCCAAAATAATTTTCTTACGAATTTTTGGTATGAAATCCTGAATTTCCAGTGAAATTCTTCTTTCCCTTAAATTAAGGTACAGTTTCCAGGGGGAAGGTCAATTTTAAGGTGCTTAGGGTTTTAAACGTTGTGAAAGTTCTGTTTTCCACCCACTTCTTTTCTTTTTTTTTTTCCCTTTCCCCTTTTTCCCCCTTTTTCTTTTTTCCCTTTTTCTTTTCCCCTTCTTCCCCCCCTTTTTTCCTTTCCCCCCCTTTTTCTTTTCCCCTTTTCTTCTTTTCCCTCCTTTCTTCTTTTCCCTTCCTTCCCCCCCCCCTTTTTCCCCCCTTCCCCCCCTTTCCTCTCTCCCCCCCCTTTCCCCCCTCCCTTTCTTTCCTCCCTTTCCCCCCTCCCTTTTCTCCCCCCCTTTTCCCCTTCTCCCCCCCTCCTCTCTCCCCCCTTCCTCCCCCCCTTTTTCCCCCTTTCCCCCTTCCCCCCCCTCCTCCCCCCTTTTTCCCCTTCCTCCCCCCCCCCCCCCCCCCTTCCCCTCCCCTCCTTCTCTTTTTCCCCCCTTCCCTCTCTCCCCTCCTCTTTTTCCCCCCCCTTCTCTTTTCCCCTTTCCTTCCCCCTCCCTCTTTCCCCCTCCTCTCTTTCCCCTTCCTCTCTCCCCTCTCTTTCCCCTTCCTTCCCCCCTCCCCCCCCCCTTCCCCTTCCTCTCTCCCCTCCTCTTTTCCCCCTTCCTCTTTCCCTTTTCCTCTCTCCCCTCCTTTTTCCCCTTCCTCTCTCCCCTCCTCTTTTTCCCCTTTTCTTCCCCCTTCCTCTCTCCCCCCCTCTTTTCCCCTTCCTCTCTCCCCTTCCTCTTTTTCCCCTCCTCCCCCCTTTCCCCTTCCCCTCCTTTTTTCCCCCTTCCTCTCTCCCCCTTCCTCTTTCCCCTCCTCTTTTCCCCCTTCCTTTTCCCCCCTTTCCTCTCTCCCCCCTCTTTTCCCCTTCCCTCTTTCCCCTTCCCTCTCCCCCTTTCCCTCTCTCCCCCCTCTCTTCCCCTTCCTCTTCCCCTCCCTCTTTTCCCTTCCTCTCTTTCCCCCCTTCCTCCCCCCCCCTCCTCTCTTCCCCTTCCTCCTTTTCCCCCTTTCCTCTCTCCCCTTCCTCTCTCCCCTCCCTTTCTCCCCTTTCCTCTCTTCCCCTTCCTCTCTCCCCCCTCTCCCCTTTTCCTCTTTCCCCTTCCTCTCTCCCCCTTCCTTTCCCCCCTCCTCTCTTTCCCCTTCCTCTCCTTCCCCCTTCCTCTCTCCCCTCCTTCTTCCCCCCCTCCTCTCTTCCCCTTCCTCTCCCCCCTTCCTCTCTCCCCTCCTTCTTCCCCTTCCTCTCTTTCCCTTCCTTTTCCCCCCTCCTCTCTCTCTTCCCTTTTTTCCCCCTCCTCTCTCTCCCCCCTCTCCGTCTCCTCCCTCCCCCCCCCCTTCTCCCTCTACTTCCCCCCTCCCAGTACCCCCGTTTTATCAGATTATTAATTTATTAAACAAAACAATAGTTTCTTTTGGGTAAGGGTAAGAAATACGTATTTAGTGGGGGAAATTTGAAGTGGGAAACAAGGTGAGGTTTTTGGGGCCCCCATGACCCGTCAGTTTTTCCATTGGGGCCAAAACTGACGCTCTCCACAGTACTAACTCACCCCCCGGGTGGTCGTGGCTGCTTCCCCCAACACCCAAGTCTCTCAATTCGCATACTTCTCATAGGGGTCCCGGGGGGTGCGGTCTTGATAAAATAGACGGTAACCCCATTTACCCTGAAACCCCCCTTCCCTACCCTTAATCAATCCCCCGGGGCCCCTTTTCCCCCCCCAGCCCTGAAACCCCATCCCCCAGACCCTGTAAACCCTCCCCTCCCCTATAACCCCCCCCCCCCAAATAACCCTTTCCCCCAGCCCGTCCCTCCCCCCCTAGTAACCTCCGCCCCCACCCCGTAAAACCCACTCCACCCCCACCCTGTAAACCCCTCCCCCTACCCCGTATCCTCTCCCCCCGCCCGTAACCCATCCACCCTAACCTGTAACCCCTTCCCCTACCCCGTAACCCCCCCCCCCTACCCTGTAACCCCCCCCCCTACCCTGTAAAACCCCCCCCAGATCCTGTAACCCCTCCCCGGACCCCGTAACCCCTCCCCCCCCTTTTAAAACCCCCCCCCTACCCCGTAGCCCCTCCTCCAGACCCGAACCCATCCCCCCAAACCCCATACCCATCCCCCCAGACCATGTAACCCCCCCCCTACCTTTAACCCCCCTACCCCGTAACCCAACCCCAGGGCCCCCCTAACCCATCCCCCAGATATTATTTACTTAGATTTTAGTAAGGCTTTTGATAGATTCCCCCACCCTAGACTGTTAAAGAAAGTGGGAGTCATGGGATTGGGAAAAAAGGGTCTCGTGTTTGAGTCATGGCTCACTGACGGGAAACAAGAGTGTCATAAATGGGGTTAAATCCCATGGGGATCTGAAGAAGTGGCGTTCCCCAGGATCATTTTTGGGCCCGTGTTTTTATAATAATAAATGATCTTGATTAGGGAATTACTAGTGATATGGCAATTCGCCCATGACACAAAAATAGTGGTAATTGATTCAAACGTAGATGTTATGAAACAAGGGGATTTTTAAACAAACTCTTTCTTGGTCAGAAAAGTGGCGGTGCAGTTTAAGTAGTAAATGCAGATTAATAAAATAATATATTATATATATTTATAATATATATATATTATATTTTAAAATATATATTATATATATTTATATTATGTATGGAAAAGGGTAAGGGACCTAGGGATTGGCGGAGCATGCATAGTTCCTTTGTATAAAGGCAAAGGGGAAAAAAAGAGAGGTCAAAAATTATAGGGGGATAAGTTGCTGAGTAACCTGGTAAAGGTATGTAGAGTTTTACGAAAGAATTAAAAGGGAAACTGGAATAGGATAGCAGATGAACAAGGGGGGCTTTTGGAAGGTTTTGGGGTTGTGGGGCCCGGTGTTTAAAGGAAACATATAAGTGAACTATTTAGAAAGGCTAAAGAGGTCTTTGGGATTTATGGATTTGGAAAAAGGGGGATACAGGGTGGGTGGGGGGCAATGTGGCAGTTTTTGCGTGTATGGGTAGGAGGTAGGTTATGAAACAGTGAAGAGTTTTTACGAGGGGTAGTGAGGCTCAAGTTAATATGTAGGGAAAAAGGGGAAAATTTTTTCCCCGTAAAAAATAAGCCCTTTGACAAGGGTGTGTGATGTCACCGTGGTTGTTTATATATTTAAGATGGGGTTGAAAAGAAGTAAATGCGAGGGTCTTGGCAAAAAGGGGTGGAGTTAAAAGATAAAGAATCAAACAAAGTGGGAGTTGTCACGCTGCTCTTTGTGATGACCTGTGCTCTTGGGGGATCTGAAGAGAAGTTGCAGAGATTGGTGGTGAATTTGGTGGGTGTGCAAAAAAAGAAAAAAAAAGGTGAATCAGGGAAAAAGTAAGGTTTGAGGGTAAAAAAAAAGATTGGTGATGAAAGATTGAATATCAATTTGGGGGGAAGAGTATGGAGGGGGGTGAATGTATTTGATATTTGGGATGGAGTGTCGCGGATGGGTCTATAAAGATGAGGTGAACATAGAATTGATGGGGAAAAGAGTGAGTGGTGCACTTTGGAGTCTGTGGAGCAAAAAAACTTTTCCTTGGGGGCAAAAAGGGGAATGTAAGAGAGTATAGTTTTACCAAAGCCTTATATGGGGGTGAAGCATGGGGGATGAATGTTGCAGCGAGGAGAAGGCGCAGGCAGTGGAGATGTCATGTCTGAGGGCAATGTGTGTGGAATATAAGCGAGAATTGTGTTTGGGAAATTTGGGGGAGGTGGGGATTACCAAAAATGTTGTCCAGAGGGGTGAGGAAAAGGGGTTTTTGAGGGGTTTGGAAATGTAGAGAGAAGGAGCGAAAAAGAAGACTTTAAGAGGTATCAGTCGTAGGGAAGGAAAGGGGGGGTAGGGGGCGGCCCCAGGAAAGGTTGGGAGAGGGGGTAAGGGTTTTTGTGTTTCGAGGGTTGGACTTCCAGCGCATGCGTGAGCGTGTTTGATAGGAGGATGGGGACAAAAGGTTTTTTTAATACTTGAGTGCTGTTGGAGTGTGAGCAAAATAAAATTTTGAAGGGGTTCAGGGGGAAAAGGGAGGCCCGGGCTTGAGTCCCGGAATGGGAAGTACAGTGCCTGCACTCTGAAGGGGGGTGTTAATGTGCAGTTTAAAAACTGTAGTTAAAGCACCCTTCTGGCAAGCAGTATGGAGTGAATGAGGTGAAAGTTTTTCTTTTCGGGCCACCCTGCTTGGGGATCGCCAGTGTGAATAATAATATATATATATATATAATATATAAATAATATATAATATATATAAATATATATTAATACATACATACATACAGGGTGTCCACAAAAACACTTCCTGATTTCAAATAGGTATAACATGTATCTTTACTGTAATAATCTTTCACAGTTAGTAGCTTCAGATGCAGGATTTCAATCGGTTTCATGTGGTATAGGGTCGCATGATAACACCAGATGCTCTGCAGCTTATCTGGTGTTATCATGCGAACTGCTTCAGCGATGGAAATTTTCAGCACCGCCAGGGTTGCATGTAGTGGTGGTACCCAAACTGTGCTCTTCACTTACACCCGAACAAAGAAGTCACAAGCAATTAGGTCCCGTGATCTCGCGGGCCACTTGCAGAGGTCACCGGTCCGTGACCAGGCCTCGTAATATTAAACACTTCACTGTGATCGATTTAGATTAGTTTATTGTGCACCCTATATCCTGTGGACGGTAGCGCAAGAGCATGTGAATACACAAGAGGTCTAGCAACTAGCGTATTGTGTGCCTTTTGGAAAATAGTCAGTTTTGGTGGACTTACGCCACAGTGTACAGCTTGTGTGCCAGTGTACAGCGTGTATGCCACAGTGTGCCAGTGTACAGCGTGTATGCCACAGTGTACAGCTTGTGTGCCAGTGTACAGCGTGTATGCCACAATGTACAGCTTGTGTGCAAGTGTACAGCTTGTGTGCCACATTGTACAGCTTGTGTGCCACAGTGTACAGCTTGTATGCCACAGTGTACAGTCTGTATGCCACAGTGTACAGCTTGTGTGCCAGTGTACAGCGTGTATGCCACAGTGTACAGCTTTTGTGCCAGTGTACAGCTTGTATGCCAGTGTACAACGTTTTATGCCACAGTGTACACTTGTGTGCCAGTGTACAGCTTGTAAGCCATGTTACAGTTGTATGCCACGTGTACAGCTTTTTGATGGGCCAGTGTACAGCGTGTATGCCACAGTGTACAGCTTGTGTGCCAGTGTACAGCTTGTATGCCAGTGTACAGTGTGTATGCCACAGTGTACAGCTTGTGTGTCAGTGTACAGCGTGTATGCCACTGTGTACAGCTTGTGTGCCAGTGTACAGCTTGTATGCCAGCGTGCAGTGTGTATGCCACAGTGTACAGCTTGTATGCTACAGTGTACAGCCTGTATGCCAGTGTACAGCCTGTATGTCACAGTGTACAGCTTGTATGCCACAGTGTACAGCCTGTATGCCAGTGTACAGCTTGTGTGCCAGTGTACAGCTTGTATGCCAGTGTATAACGTATATGCTACAGTGTACAGCGTGTATGCCACAGTGTACAGTTTGTATGCTACATGTACATCGTGTATGCCGCAGTGTATAGCTTGTATGCCACAGTGTACAACGTGTATGCAACAGTGTACAGCTTGTATGCCACAGTGTACAGCTTGTATGCCACAGTGTACAACGTGTATGCCACAGTGTACAGCTTGTATGCCACATATACAGCGTGTATGCCACAGTGCACAGCTTGTATGCCACAGCGTACAGCTTGTATGTCAGTGTACAGCGTGTATGCCAGTGTACAGCGTGTATTCCAGTGTACAGCTTGTATGCCACAGTGTACAGCTTGTATGCCACAGTGTACCGCTTGTATGCCACAATTTACAGCGTGTATGCCGCAGTGTACAGCGTGTATGCCACAGTGTGCAACTTGTGTGCCATAATTTACAGCGTGTATACCACAGTGTACAGCGTGTATGACACATTGTACAGCTCCTGTGCCACAGTGTACAGCTTGTATGCCTCAGTGTACAGCTTATATGCCAATGTACAACTTGTGTGCCACATTGTACAGCGTGTATGCCTCATTGTACAGCTTGTATCCCAAGTGTACAGATTGTATGCCAGTATACAGCTTATGTGCCACAGTTTGCAGCTTGTGTGTCACAATGTACAGCATGTGTGCCACAGTGTACATCGTATATGCCACAGTGTACAGCTTGTATGTCAGTGCACAGCGTGTATGCCACATGTAACAGCGTGTATGTCCATTTGTAAGTGTGTATGCCACAGTGTACAGCGTGTATGCCACAGTGTACAGCTTGTATGTCAGTGTACAGCGTGTATACCACAGTGTACAGCGTGTATGCCACAGTGTACAGCTTACATGTCAGTGTACAGCGTGTATGGCACAGTGTACAGCTTGCATGTCAGTGTACAGCGTGTATGCCACAGTGTACAGCTTGTATGCCACTGTACAGCGTATGCCACAGTGTACAGCGTGTATGCCACAGTGTACAGCTTGTATGCCACTGTAAAGCGTGTATACAGCGTGTATGCCACTGTATAGCGTGTATGCCACAGTGTACAGCGTGTATGCCACAGTGTACAGCGTGTATGGCCACATGTACAGCTTGTATGGCCAGTGAAACAGCTGTAATGCCACTGTACAAGCGTGTATGGACAGTGTACAGCTTGTATGCCACTATACAACGGGGTATGGCACAGTGTACAGCTTGTATGCCACTGTACAGCGTGTATGGCACAGTGTACAGCTTGTATGCCACTGTACAGCGTGTATGGCACAGTGTACAGTTTGTATGCCACTGTACAGCGTGTATGCCACAGTGTACAGCTTGTATGCCACTGTACAGCGTGTATGGCACAGTGTACAGCTTGTATGCCACTGTACAGCGTGTATGGCACAGTGTACAGCTTGTATGCCACTGTACAGCGTGTATGGCACAGTGTACAGCTTGTATGCCACTGTACAGCGTGTATGGCACAGTGTACAGCTTGTATGCCACTGTACAGCGTGTATGGCACAGTGTACAGCTTGTATGCCACTGTACAGCGTGTAGGGCACAGTGACAGCTTGTATGCCATTGTACACGTGTATGGCACAGTGTACAGCTTGTATGCACTGTACAGCGTGTATGGCACAGTGTACAGCTTGTATGCCACTGTACAGCATGTATAGCACAGTGTACAGCTTGTATGCCACTGTACAGCGTGTATGGCACAGTGTACAGCTTGTATGCCACTGTACACAGCGTGTAATGTACACTGTACAGCGTGTATGCCACTGTACAGCTTTTGTATGTAACAGTGTACAGCTTGTATGCCACTGTACAGCGTGTATGGTACAGTGTACAGCTTGTATGCCACTGTACAGCGTGTATGACAGTGTACAGCTTGTATGCCACTGTACAGCGTGTATGACACAGTGTACAGCTTGTATGCTACTGTACAGCGTGTATGCCACTGTACAGCGTGTATGCCAGTGTACAGCTTGTAATGCTAATACATGGTACGCGTGTATGGTACAGTGTACAGCTTGTATGCCACTGTACAGCGTGTATGACACAGTGTACAGCGTGTATGCCACTGTACAGCGTGTATGGCACATGTACACTTTAGCCACTGTACAGCGTGTATGCCACTGTACAGCGTGTATGTACAAGTGTACAGCGTCAAGGTAACTTTGATGCCACTGTACAGCGTGTATGGTACAGTGTACAGCGTGTATGCCACTGTACAGCGTGTATGGTACAGTGTACAGCGTGTATGCCACTGTACAGCGTGTATGGCACTGTACAGCGTGTATGGTACAGTGTAACAGTGACCTGTATGCCACTGTACAGCGTGAAATGGCACAGTGTACAGCGTGTATGCCACTGTACAGCGTGTATGGTACAGTGTACAGCGTGTATGCCACTGTACAGCGTGTATGCCACTGTACAGCGTGTATGCCACTGTACAGCGTGTATGGTACAGTGTACAAGCGTGTAATGCCACAACTGTACAGCGTGTATGCCACTGTACAGCGTGTATGGTACAGTGTACAGCGTGTATGCCACTGTACAGCGTGTATGCCACTGTACAGCGTGTATGGTACAGTGTACAGCGTGTATGCCACTGTACAGCGTGTATGGTACAGTGTACAGCTTGTATGCCACTGTACAGCGTGTATGCCACTGTACAGCGTGTATGCTACTGTACAGCGTGTATGCCACTGTACAGCGTGTATGCTACTGTACAGCGTGTATGGTACACTGTACAGCGTGTATGGTACACTGTACAGCGTGTATGCCACTGTACAGCGTGTATGCCACTGTACAGCGTATATGCCACTGTACAGCGTGTATGACACTGTACAGCGTGTATGGTACACTGTACAGCGTGTATGCCACTGTACAGCGTGTATGCCACTGTACAGCGTGTATGTCCAGTGTACAGCTTTGGTACAGTGTACACGTGTATGCCACTGTACAGCGTGTATGCCACTGTACAGCGTGTATGCTACTGTACAGCGTGTATGGTACACTGTACACCGTGTATGCCACTGTACAGCGTGTATGCCACTGTACAGCGTGTATGCCACTGTACAGCGTGTATGCCACTACAGCTTGTATGCCACTGTACAGCGTGTATGCCACTGTACAGCGTGTATGCCATTTACAGCTGTATGCCACTGTACAGCGTGTATGTCACTGTACAGCGTGTATGGTCCCACTGTAACAGCGTGTATGGTACACTGTACAGCCACTTCGTATGCCACTGTAACAGCGTGTATGCCACTGTACAGCGTGTATGCCACTGTACAGCGTGTATGCCACTGTACAGCGTGTATGCCACACTGTGACAGCATGTATGGTACACTGTACAGCGTGAAATGCCACTGAAACAGCTGTATGCCACTGTACAGCGTGTATGCCACTGTACAGCGTGTATGCCACTGTACAGCGTGTATGGTACACTGTACACGTGTAATGCCACTGTACAGCTTGAAATGCCACTGTACAGCGTGTAGGTACACTGTACAGCGTGTAATGCCACTGTACAGCTTGTATGCCACTGTAAAAGCGTGTATGCCACTACAGCTTGTATCCACTGTACAGCGTGTATGCCACTGTACAGCGTGTATGCCACTGTACAGCTTGTATGCCACTGTACAGCTTGTATGCCACTGTACAGCGTGTATGCCACTTACAGCTGTATGCCACTGTACAGCGTGTATGCCACTGTACAGCTGTATGCCACTGTACAGCGTGTATGGTACACTGTGCAGCGTGTATGCCACTGTACAGCTTGTATGCCACTGTACAGCGTGTATGCCACTGTACAGCGTGTATGCCACTGTACAGCGTGTATGCCACTGAAACAGCGTGTATGTGTACACTGTACAGCGTGTATGGCCACTGTACAGCTGTATGCCACTGTACAGCGTGTATGCCACTGTACAGCGTGTATGGTACACTGTACAGCGTGTATGCCACTGTACAGCGTGTATGCCACTGTACAGCGTGTATGCCACTGTACAGCGTGTATGGTACACTGTAACAGCGTGTATGCCACTGTACAGCTTGAAATGCCACTGTACAGCGTGTATGGTACACTGTACAGCGTGTATGCCACTGTACAGCGTGTATGCCACTGTACAGCGTGTATGGTACACTGTACAGCGTGTATGGTACACTGTACAGCGTGTATGCCACTGTACAGCGTGTATGCCACTGTACAGCGTGTATGGTACACTGTACAGCGTGTATGCCACTGTACAGCGTGTATGGTACACTGTACAGCGTGTATGGTACACTGTACAGCGTGTATGGTACACTGTACAGCGTGTATGGTACACTGTACAGCGTGTATGCCACTGTAACAGCGGTGTATGCCACTGTACAGCGTGTATGGTACACTGTACAGCGTGTATGCCACTGTACAGCGTGTATGCCACTGTACAGCTTGTATGCCACTGTACAGCGTGTATGCCACTGTACAGCTTGTATGCCACTGAAACAGCGGTGTATGCCACTGTACAGCGTGTATGCCACTGTACAGCTTGTATGCCACTGTACAGCGTGTATGCCACTGTACAGCGTGTATGCCACTGTACAGCGTGTATGCCACTGTACAGCGTGTATGCCACTGTACAGCGTGTATGCCACTGTACAGCGTGTATGGTACACTGTACAGCGTGTATGCCACTGTACAGCTTGTATGCCACTGTACAGCGTGTATGCCACTGTACAGCGTGTATGCCACTGTACAGCGTGTATGCCACTGTACAGCGTGTATGGTACACTGTACAGCGTGTATGCCACTGTACAGCTTGTATGCCACTGTACAGCGTGTATGCCACTGTACAGCGTGTATGCCACTGTACAGCGTGTATGCCACTGTACAGCTTGTATGCCACTGTACAGCGTGTATGCCACTGTACAGCTTGTATGCCACTGTACAGCGTGTATGCCACTGTACAGCGTGTATGCCACTGTACAGCGTGTATGCCACTGTACAGCGTGTATGCCACTGTACAGCGTGTATGGTACACTGTACAGCGTGTATGCCACTGTACAGCTTGTATGCCACTGTACAGCGTGTATGCCACTGTACAGCGTGTATGCCACTGTACAGCGTGTATGCCACTGTACAGCGTGTATGGTACACTGTACAGCGTGTATGCCACTGTACAGCTTGTATGCCACTGTACAGCGTGAAATGCCACTGTACAGCGTGTATGCCACTGTACAGCGTGTATGCCACTGTACAGCTTGTATGCCACTGTACAGCGTGTATGCCACTGTACAGCTTGTATGCCACTGTACAGCGTGTATGCCACTGTACAGCGTGTATGCCACTGTACAGCGTGTATGCCACACTGGTAAGCGTTATAAAACGTTACTTTTTTATCATTGAGGATGGCGTAAAGCAATACGAAAGGTCGCTTCAGTAGTTATGATGTACTCACTGTATGTTCAGGCGCCAGTAATGTGCGAGAGATACACATGAACATGTGGGCCCAATGTGCACTCTCATTTTGCAGAGATTATCTCAAAGAGCATAAGCTAAACTTTGCTGGTTATTATTATTATTATTATTATTTTTTTTTTTTTTTTTTTTTTTTTTTTTTTTTTTTTTTTTAACACCGGCCGTCTCCCAGGTGACCCGTAAAAGTAGAAACACTTAACACTTCCACTCACTCCATCACTTTCTTGCCAGACGCGCGCCGATACTACATTTCAAAACTTCAGATATCCCCACCCCTTCTTGAGAGTGCAGGCACGGCACCTCAGACCTCCAGGACTTAGGTCCGGCTAATCGGTTTCCCTGAATGTCTTCATAAATGTTACGTTGCTCACACTCCAACAGCACGTCGGGTCATAAAAACCACTTGCCCCTACTCCTATATAATACGATCACACATGCTTGCTTATTATTTATTTTTTATTATTTTTACGTTAGGCGCTGAGCCCGATTTGATCAATCAGCGCAACATGTAAGGTATTTTACATACATACATGTACGTCTTGTTTCCGCACCATTAATGGCAAGTGATCCTTTGATGGAGTGCACGTTCCTGAAGGAGCATACGCAGACTTCACTTAGTGAGACACCATCGATACCGTCACTGGCTGTCCTCGCTCACGGGCCTGCTGCACCACTCTGATTTAACTGACGCTGATTTGCTGCACCAGCAGTGACATCGGCTCCCTTTCCTTTGTGCTGTTGCCCCTCTTGTCATTACTTCTCTCTCTTCCTCTACCATCTCCCTTCCTTGCCATCTCTTGCTTTGTGAGTTTAAATGACTCATATGGACTTAATGATACAATGAATAGACTAAAAAAAATATGAAAATAATCTAGGTGTGAGAGGTGTGTAAGTGGG
The DNA here is from genome assembly GCF_026875155.1 of Cherax quadricarinatus. Classification (NCBI taxonomy): domain Eukaryota; kingdom Metazoa; phylum Arthropoda; class Malacostraca; order Decapoda; family Parastacidae; genus Cherax; species Cherax quadricarinatus. Next base: position 50,710,107 of record NC_069407.1, on the reverse strand, counting down.
AACGAGAGGTATGTGAGAACGAGAAGTGGTTGGGGCTGGAATGAGAGGTGTGGGTGGGAACGAAAGATGTCGGTAGGAACGAGAAGTGAGTGAGCAGGACTTACAGAATTTATCAGTAATTTCAAGGAAATTGGTAAAGCGTATAAAAAAAATATGGTTGTGAAGATCTCTGTTACAAGGTACTTAGTGAGACTTACGTTATAATGTATAATTAGTTGTTAAACAAAATCCTTCACAGTAATTTTATATGGGCACAAATTTATTAAGTTTTAAATATTAATCACATTAGCGAGCTCAAGAGACATAACAATGTGCAGTAAACTGATCTTAAGGTTCAGCAATTTTCATTTCGGTTTGCTAATTTCATCATTTTTTTTTAATATTGCAGTATTCGATTCTGGTAGCCAAACCATTTAACCTTTATGATTTTTGAAACTTAGTTTTACGAGTAAAATAAGACTTCATTTTCCCGAGTGATGTTTGTCATTGTGATATCAGAAAACTCAGGTACTCTGGTGCAGAGTCGGACCTTTTTTTAAACGTTGTCATCCTTGGTTTTAAACGGCAAACTGGGTTCATTTTGTTAACACTCAGTTTTTTAATTTTTGTTGGTGTTAGAGCCTCGTGGATGTAAATACCAGAAGTATGGTGTAGCCTTATGAATTAACATATTAAAAATTAAAACAAATGAACAGAGGTTTTTACTGACTTTTTCTGTTTTATAAATATAGATGTGATTCGTTGTGGATGAGTTATTGTTTAAATAAAAGCAAGCCTTAAACCCGTTTGGATCATACAACCTTGTTTGGATTAATAAAGATTAATTTTAGAATGACATTGATTCTTTGCTTATATGCTTACCGAGTTTTGAGGAAAATGTTGAACTGTGGCAATGATCCCCTTTCCAGAAATAAAACAAGACCGTCCTCTCAGCCACAGACATTATGGCACTTGTAAAAACAGTCAAATGGGTGTTAGTTTACGGGACCTTGAACAGTTGAAATATGACTGTTTTACATCAGCTGCTCACAGTGGGTGTCCATTTTCTGTTCGTGCGGCAGATTTTATTATAGCCATTTTATCTTAATTTTATAGATTTTTACGTTTTAACCTAACCTAATCTAACGTTACTTAACCTAACCAAAAAATGTGCTGCAATGCATATGTGAAAAAGTGACCTAGTTATCAAGATACGTTGCAACGCCAAGATGCCGGGGAAAAACTGAGGAGAATCTTGCAACTCTGTTAAAGTTCTTGGTAAACATACTTGAATAAGTACTGCATTTTGTAAGTGACACCACCCCTGCTCCCCCTCCCTCCCCGTGTGACCTTGGTGAGGGGGAAGCGCCACCCCTGCTCCTCTCCCTCTCCATGTGACCTTAGTAAGGGGGAGCCACCACCCATTCACCCCCTCCATCCCTCCCTCCACCCCCAGAGTGACCTTGGTATAGGGGAGTTACCACCCCTGCTCCCCCACATGAACTTGGTGAGGGGAAGCTTCCACCTCTGCTTCCCCTCCCTCCCCAGTGTGACCTTAGTGTGGGGGAGCCACCACCCCTGCTTCCTCTGCTGACAGGGAATGTCAAGGGCCTCGCGCCAGGGGATCGATAGCCATGTAAATAAAGCAATCTGGCGCTACCTGTCTACTATTTAATTCTGTCAAAAGTGGGAATTTCACTTTTCAAATAAATGTCTCCAGCTAGGTTTTTAATAGTTCTTGTGCTGCCAACTAGAACTTGAGTGGTCATAATATTATTGAAGCAATCACTTATTGAACCTCTGAACACGTTAACATTTAATGTAAATGTTTACGATGTTGCAGGTGTTACTCTTGTTGAATGTTTCACTCCACTCGAGCACCATGAGTGATCGTATGCACTTGAAAGTTTCCTCTTTTAATTACCTCGTTGCCAGACTTATCGCGGCCTTGTTTTTTAATAGTTAAAGGTTTGTATTGGTTTATGTAACTTAATCTAACACGTTTGAACCTAACTTAAAAAATATTAAAGTTTACAGAAAGCGTTAAGAAATAATTTACATTGGTTACCTCTTACTAATATTAACAGTAAAATAAAGATATCTGTAGAGGTTTACTTGTTGACAGTTCCGAGGGTCAGTGTCTCGTGGTCCAGGCCTCTCCTGCTGCTCCCACGCCAGACATGTCAGTATGGACGGGGTTTTGTGATGGGTTTATTAAGGTCTACTCCCATAAGCATTAGTTTTATTTATTGTCAGCAGGGTGGCACTTAATTTACGAAACACATAATATCCTTATAAAGTGCATTTTTTCTGGTCTATAATATATTTTATTTATAGTAATATGGGCCAGTTTAGGTCGTGATCCTGGCGGTCCCCTCGTGAGTGTGCGTTTTGGGCGAGTTGCACATAATGAAAATGAATATTTGTTCCGTTTCTTGATAACAGTACATCGGTTATAATCATAACCATGAAGCCTCTTGGGCTTTATCATATCTGTTCTTGAAGCTGTGTATTGAATTTGCTTCCGCTCCCTCTTCTAAATCATTTACCTTTCAATCAATATAAGACTAAAGAAAAACTTATTTACATCCCTACGGCTCATCTTTGCCAAGTGAAACTGTGTGGCTTATATGCGACATGTCTCAGCAGTTTCCTACGCTGGCGGCCTTGCCTGAGGTGGGCCTCCCTGTAGGTTACCTGAGGTGGGCCTCCCTGTAGGTTGCCTGAGGTGGGCCTCCCTGTAGGTTGCCTGAGGTGGGCCTCCCTGTAGGTTGCCTGAGGTGGGCCTCCCTGTAGGTTGCCTGAGGTGGGCCTCCCTGTAGGTTGCCTGAGGTGGGCCTCCCTGTAGGTTGCCTGAGGTGGGCCTCCCTGTAGGTTGCCTGAGGTGGGCCTCCCTGTAGGTTGCCTGAGGTGGGCCTCCCTGTAGGTTGCCTGAGGTGGGCCTCCCTGTAGGTTGCCTGAGGTGGCCTCCCTGTAGGTTGCCTGAGGTGGGCCTCCCTGTAGGTTGCCTGAGGTGGGCCTCCCTGTAGGTTGCCTGAGGTGGGCCTCCCTGTAGGTTGCCTGAGGTGGGCCTCCCTGTAGGTTGCCTGAGGTGGGCCTCCCTGTAGGTTGCCTGAGGTGGGCCCTCCCTGTAGGTTGCCTGAGGTGGGCCTCCCTGTAGGTTGCCTGAGGTGGGCCTCCCTGTAGGTTGCCTGAGGTGGGCCTCCCTGTAGGTTGCCTGAGGTGGGCCTCCCTGTAGGTTGCCTGGGGGTGGGCCTCCCTGTAGGTTGCCTGAGGTGGGCCTCCCTGTAGGTTGCCTGAGGTGGGCCTCCCTGTAGGTTGCCTGAGGTGGCCTCCCTGTAGGTTGCCTGAGGTGGGCCTCCCTGTAGGTTGCCTGAGGTGGGCCTCCCTGTAGGTTGCTGAGTGGCCTCCTGTAGTTGCCTGGTGGGCCTCCCTGTAGGTTGCCTGAGGTGGGCCTCCCTGTAGGTTGCCTGAGGTGGGCCTCCTGTAGGTTGCCTGAGGTGGGCCTCCCTGTAGGTTGCCTGAGGTGGGCCTCCCTGTAGGTTGCCTGAGGTGGGCCTCCCTGTAGGTTGCCTGAGGTGGGCCTCCCTGTAGGTTGCCTGAGGCGGGCCTCCCTGCAGGTTGCCTGAGGTGGGCTTCCCTGCAGGTTGCCTGAGGCGGGCCTCCCTGCAGGTTGCCTGAGGTGGGCCTCCCTGCAGGTTGCCTGAGGTGGGCCTCCCTGTATATCGTAGGGGTTCTTAAATGGAGATATCGAGGGTTGAAGGTAGACACACTTGTTGGATGGTAACATATATTGTCAGACTGAGATGATGAGGAATGCAGCCCAGCCTTGCCGTGTTCTTGTCTGGATGGTCTGCCGCCGAGTGAGTGAGGGGGAGGCAGAGGTACGAGCCTACACATGCGCATCCCGTGACCTCACACAAAGTCACAGGCCTACAAGGGATCTCCTATCTAAAGCACATGGATGATACTAATATGCTATGCTATATAACACAGGGATCAGCAACTATGCTGACATGTAGGTTGCCTGATGTGGGCCTCCCTGTAGGTTGCCTGAGGTGGGCGTCCCTGTAGGTTGCCTGAGGTGGGCCTCTATGTTGGTTGCCTGAGGTGGGCCTCCCTGTTGGTTGTCTGAGGTGGACCTCCCTGTTGGTTGCCTGAGGTGGGCCTCCCTGTACGTTGCTTGAGGTGGGCCTCCATGTTGGTTGCCTGAGGTGCGCATCCATGTTGGTTGTCTGACTTGGGCCTCCCTGTTGGTTGCCTGAGGTGTCCCTCCCTGTTGGTTGCCTGAGGTGGGCCTCCCTGTTGGTTGCCTGAGGTGGACCTCCCTGTTGGTTGCCTGAGGTGAACCTCCCTGTTGGTTGCTTGAGGTGGACCTCCCTGTTGGTTGCCTGAGGTGTGCCTCCATGTTGCTTGTCTGAGGTGAACCTCCCTGTTGGTTGCCGCAGGTGGGCCTCCCTGTTGGTTGCCTGAGGTGGACCTCCCTGTTGGTTGCCTGAGGTGAACCTCCCTGTTGGTTGCCTGAGGTGGACCTCCCTGTTGGTTGCCTGAGGTGGACCTCCCTGTTGCTTCTCTGAGGTGGACCTTTCCTTTGGTTGCCTGAGGTGGACCTCCCTGTTGGTTGCCTGAGGTGGGCCTCCATGTTGGTTGTCTGAGGTGAGCCTTCCTATTGGTTGCCTGAGGTGGACCTCCCTGTTGGTTGCCTGAGGTGGACCTCCCTGTTGGTTTCCTGAGGTGTGCCTCCCTGTTGGTTGCCTGAGGTGGACCTCCCTGTTGGTTTCCTGAGGTGTGCCTCCCTGTTGGTTGCCTGAGGTGGACCTCCCTGTTGACTGCCTGAGGTGGGCCTCCCTGTTGGTTGTTTGATGTGAACCTCCCTGTTGGTTGCCTGAGGTGGGCCTCCCTGTTGGTTGCCTGAGGTGGACCTCCCTGTTGGTTGCCTGAGGTGGACCTCCCTGTTGGTTGCCTGAGGTGGACCTCCCTGTTGGTTGCCTGAGGTGGACCTCCCTTTTGGTTGCCTGAGGTGGACCTCCCTTTTGGTTGCCTGAGGTGGACCTCCCTGTTGGTTGCCTGAAATGGGCCTCCCTGTTGGTTGCCTGAGGTGGGCCTTCCTGTTGGTTTATTGAGGTGGACCTCTCTGTTGGTTGCCTGAGGTGGACCTCCCTGTTGGTTGCCTGAGGTGGACCTCCTTGTTGGTTGCCTGAGGTGGGCCTCCCTGTTGGTTGCCTGAGGTGGGCCTCCCTCTTGGTTGCCTGAGATGGACCTCCCTGTTAGTTGCCTGAGATGGACCTCCCTCTTGGTTGCCTGAGGTGGACCTCCCCTTGGTTGCCTGAGGTGGACCTCCCTGTTGGTTGCCTGAGGTGAGCCTCCCTGTTGGTGTCCTGAGGTGGCCCTCCCTGTTCGTTGCCTGAGTTGGGCCTCCCTGTTGGTTGCCTGAGGTGGGCCTCCCTGTTGGTTGCCTGAGGTGGATCTCCCTGTTGGTTGCCTGAGGGGGACCTCCCTGTTGGTTGCCTGAGGTGGACTTCCCTGTTTTTAGAGTGAGGTGGGCCTCCCTGTTGGATGGCTGAGGTGAACCCTGTGGGTGCCTGAGATAGACCTCCGTTGGTATGCCTGAGGTGGGCTCCCTGTTGTTGCTCTGATGGGCCTCCTGTGGTTTCCTGAGGTGAGCTCCCTGTTGGTTGCCTGAGGTGAGCCTCCCTGTTGGTTGCCAGAGTGGGCCTCCCTGTTGGCTGCCTGAGATGGGCCTCCTGTTGGTTGCCTGAGGTGACCTCCCTGTTGTTGCCAGAAGTGGGCCTCCCTGTTGGTTGCCTGAGGTGGGCCTCCCTGTTGGTCGCCTGAGGTGGACCTCCCTGTTGGTTTCCTAAGGTGGACCTCCCTGTTGGTTGCCTGAGGTGGACCTCCCTGTTAGTTGCCTGAGGTGGGCCTCCCTGTTGGTTGCCTGAGGTGGGCCTCCCTGTTGGTTGCTGATTTGGCCTCTGTTGGTTGTCTGAGGGGGCCTCCCTATTGGTTGCCTGAGGTGGGCCTCCCTGTTGGTTGCCTGAGGTGGGCCTCCCTGTTGGTTGCCTGAGGTGGGCCTCGCTGTTGGTTGCCTGAGGTGGGCCTCCCTGTTTGTTGCCAGAGGTGGGCCTCCCTGTTGGTTGCCTGAGGTGGGCCTCCCTGTTGGTCGCCTGATGTGGACCTCCCTGTTGGTTCCTAGTTGGACCTCCCTGTTGGTTGCCTGAGGTGGGCCTCCCTGTTGGTTGCCTGAGGTGGGCCTCCCTGTTGGTTGCCTGAGGTGGGCCTCCCTGTTGCTTGCCTGAGGTGGACCTCCCTGTTGGTTGCCCGAGGTGGGCCTCCCTGTTGCTTGCCTGAGGTGGGCCTCCCTGTTGCTTGCCTGAGGTGGGCCTCCCTCTTGCTTGCCTGAGGTGGGCCTCGCTGTTGCTTGCCTGAACTGGACCTCCCTGTTGTTGCCTGAGGTGGACCTCCTGTTGGTTGCCTGAGGTGGCCTCCCTGTTGGTTGCCTGAGGTGGGCCTCCCTGTTGGTTGCCTGATTGGGCCTCCCTGTTGGTTGCCTGATTCGGCCTCCCTGTTGGTTGCCTGAGTGGACCTCCCTGTTGGTTGCCTGAGGTGGGCCTCCCTGTTGGTTGCCTGAGGTGGGCCTCCCTGTTGGTTGCATGAGGTGGGCCTCCCTGTTGCTTGCCTGAGGTGGGCCTCCCTGTTGCTTGCCTGAGGTGGGCCTCGCTGTTGCTTGCTTGAACTGGACCTCAATGTTGGTTGCCTGAGGTGGGCCTCCCTGTTGGTTGCCTGAGGTGGGCCTTCCCTGTTGGTTGCCTGAGGTAGGCCTCCCTGTTGGTTGCCTGAGGTGGCCTCCCTGTTGTTGCCTGAGGTGGGCCTCCCTGTTGCTTGCCTGAGGTGGGCCTTGTTGTTGCTTGCCTGAACTAGACCTCCCTGTTGGTTGCCTGAGGTGGGCCTCCCTGTTTGTTGCCTGAGGTGGGCCTTCCTGTTGGTTGCCTGAGGTGGACCTCCCTTTTGATTGCCTGAGGTGGACCTCCCTGTTGGTTGCCTGAGGTGGGCCTCCCTGTTGGTTGCCTGTGGTGGGCCTTCCTGTTGGTTGCCTGAGGTGGACCTCCCTGTTGGTTGCCTGAGGTGGACCTCCCTGTTGGTTGCCTGAGGTGGACCTCCCTGTTGGGTGCCTGAGGTGGGCCTCCCTCTTGGTTGCCTGAGGTGGGCCTCCCTCTTGGTTGCCTGAGGTGGACCTCCCTCTTGGTTGCCTGAGGTGGGCCTCCCTGTTGGTTGCCTGAGGTGGGCCTCCCTGTTGGTTGCCTGAGGTGGGCCTCCCTGTTGGTTGTCTGAGGTGGGCCTCCCTGTTGGTTGCTTGAGGTGAGCCTGTTGGTTGCCTGAGGTGGGCCTCCCTGTTGGTTGCCTGAAGTGAGCCTCCCTGTTGGTGTCCTGAGGTTGGCCTCCCTGTTGGTTGCCTGAGTTGGGCCTCCCTGTTGGTTGCCTGAGTTGGGCCTCCCTGTTGGTTGCCTGAGGTGAGCCTCCCTGTTGGTTGCCTGAGGTGGGCCTCCCTGTTGGTTGCCTGAGGGGGACCTCCCTGTTGGTTGCCTGAGGTGAGCCTCCCTGTTGGTTGCCTGAGGTGGATCTCCCTGTTGGTTGCCTGAGGGGGACCTCCCTGTTGGTTGCCTGAGGTGGACTTCCCTGTTTTTAGAGTGAGGTGGGCCTCCCTGTTGGTGGCCTGAGGTGAAACTCCCTGTTGGGTGCCTGAGATAGACCTCCCTGTTGGTTGCCTGAGGTGGGCCTCCCTGTTGGTTTCCTGAGGTGAGCCTCCCTGTTGGTTGCCTGAGGTGAGCCTCCCTGTTGGTTGCCAGAGGTGGGCCTCCCTGTTGGCTGCCTGAGGTGGGCCTCCCTGTTGGTTGCCTGAGGTGGACCTCCCTGTTGGTTGCCAGAAGTGGGCCTCCCTGTTGGTTGCCTGAGGTGGGCCTCCCTGTTGGTCGCCTGAGGTGGACCTCCCTGTGGTTTTGATGAGGTGGACTCCCTGTTGGTTGCCTGAGGTGGACCTCCCTGTTAGTTGCCTGAGGTGGGCCTCCCTGTTGGTTGCCTGAGGTGGGCCTCCCTGTTGGTTGCCTGATTTGGGCCTCCCTGTTGGTTGTCTGAGGTGGGCCTCCCTGTTGGTTGCCTGAGGTGGGCCTCCCTGTTGGTTGCCTGAGGTGGGCCTCCCTGTTGGTTGCCTGAGGTGGGCCTCGCTGTTGGTTGCCTGAGGTGGGCCTCCCTGTTGGTTGCCAGAGGTGGGCCTCCCTGTTGGTTGCCTGAGGTGGGCCTCCCTGTTGGTCGCCTGATGTGGACCTCCCTGTTGGTTTCCTGAGTTGGACCTCCCTGTTGGTTGCCTGAGGTGGGCCTCCCTGTTGGTTGCCTGAGGTGGGCCTCCCTGTTGGTTGCCTGAGGTGGGCCTCCCTGTTGCTTGCCTGAGGTGGGCCTCCCTGTTGCTTGCCTGAGGTGGGCCTCGCTGTTGCTTGCCTGAACTGGACCTCCCTGTTGGTTGCCTGAGGTGGACCTCCCTGTTGGTTGCCCGAGGTGGGCCTCCCTGTTGCTTGCCTGAGGTGGGCCTCCCTGTTGCTTGCCTGAGGTGGGCCTCCCTCTTGCTTGCCTGAGGTGGGCCTCGCTGTTGCTTGCCTGAACTGGACCTCCCTGTTGTTGCCTGAGGTGGACCTCCCTGTTGGTTGCCTGAGGTGGGCCTCCCTGTTGGTTGCCTGAGGTGGGCCTCCCTGTTGGTTGCCTGATTTGGGCCTCCCTGTTGGTTGCCTGATTTGGGCCTCCCTGTTGGTTGCCTGATGTGGACCTCCCTGTTGGTTGCCTTAGGTGGGCCTCCCTGTTGGTTGCCTGAGGTGGGCCTCCCTGTTGGTTGCATGAGGTGGGCCTCCCTGTTGCTTGCCTGAGGTGGGCCTCCCTGTTGCTTGCCTGAGGTGGGCCTCGCTGTTGCTTGCTTGAACTGGACCTCCCTGTTGGTTGCCTGAGGTGGGCCTCCCTGTTGGTTGCCTGAGGTGGGCCTTCCTGTTGGTTGCCTGAGGTAGGCCTTCCTGTTGGTTGCCTGAGGTGGGCCTCCCTGTTGCTTGCCTGAGGTGGGCCTCCCTGTTGCTTGCCTGAGGTGGGCCTTGCTGTTGCTTGCCTGAACTAGACCTCCCTGTTGGTTGCCTGAGGTGGGCCTCCCTGTTGGTTGCCTGTGGTGGGCCTTCCTGTTGGTTGCCTGAGGTGGACCTCCCTGTTGGTTGCCTGAGGTGGACCTACCTGTTGGTTGCCTGAGGTGGACCTCCCTGTTGGGTGCCTGAGGTGGGCCTCCCTCTTGGTTGCCTGAGGTGGGCCTCCCTCTTGGTTGCCTGAGGTGGACCTCCCTCTTGGTTGCCTGAGGTGGGCCTCCTTGTTGGTTGCCTGAGGTGGGCCTCCCTGTTGGTTGCCTGAGGTGGGCCTCCCTGTTGGTTGTCTGAGGTGGGCCTCCCTGTTGGTTGCCTGAGGTGGGCCTCCCTGATGGTTGCCTGATTTGGGCCTCCCTGTTGCTTGCCTGATTTGGGCCTCCCTGTTGGTTGCCTGATGTGGACCTCAATGTTGGTTGCCTTAGGTGGGCCTCCCTGTTGGTTGCCTGAGGTGGGCCTTCCTGTTGGTTGCCTGAGGTAGGCCTTCCTGTTGGTTGCCTGAGGTGGGCCTCCCTGTTGCTTGCCTGAGGTGGGCCTCCCTGTTGCTTGCCTGAGGTGGGCCTTGCTGTTGCTTGCCTGAACTACACCTCCCTGTTGGTTGCCTGAGGTGGGCCTCCCTGTTGGTTGCCTGTGGTGGGCCTTCCTGTTGGTTGCCTGAGGTGGACCTCCCTGTTGGTTGCCTGAGGTGGACCTACCTGTTGGTTGCCTGAGGTGGACCTCCCTGTTGGGTGCCTGAGGTGGGCCTCCCTCTTAGTTGCCTGAGGTGGGCCTCCCTCTTGGTTGCCTGAGGTGGACCTCCCTCTTGGTTGCCTGAGGTGGGCCTCCTTGTTGGTTGCCTGAGGTGGGCCTCCCTGTTGGTTGCCTGAGGTGGGCCTCCCTGTTGGTTGTCTGAGGTGGGCCTCCCTGTTGGTTGCCTGAGGTGAGCCTGTTGGTTGCCTGAGGTGGGCCTCCCTGTTGGTTGCCTGAAGTGAGCCTCCCTGTTGGTGTCCTGAGGTGGGCCTCCCTGTTGGTTGCCTGAGTTGGGCCTCCCTGTTGGTTGCCTGAGGTGAGCCTCCCTGTTGGTAGAGTGAGGTTTGCCTCCCTGTTGGTTGCCTGAGGTGAACCTCCCTGTTGGGTGCCTGAGGTGAACCTCCCTGTTGCTTGCCTGAGGTGGTCCTCCCTGTTGGTTGACTGAGGTGGGCCTCCCTGTTGGTTGCCAGAGGTGGGCCTCCTTGTTGGTTGCCTGAGGTGGGCCTCCCTGTTGGTTGCCTGAGGTGGACCTCCCTGTTGGTTGCCTGAGGTGAACCTCCCTGTTGGGTGCCTGAGGTGAACCTCCCTGTTGGTTGCCTGAGGTGGGCCTCCCTGTTGGTTGCCTGAAGTGGGCCTCCCTGTTGGTTGCCTGAGGTGGACCTCCCTGTTGGCTTCCTGAGGTGGACCTCCCTGTTAGTTGCCTGAGGTGGACCTCTCTGTTGGTTGCCTGAGGTGGGCCTCCCTGTTGGTTGCCTGATTTGGGTCTCCCTTTTGGTTGAGGTGGGCCTCCCTGTTGGTTGAGGTGGGCCTCCCTGTTGGTTGAGGTGGGCCTCCCTGTTGGTTGCCTGAGGTGGGCCTCCCTGTTGGTTGCCTGAGGTGGGCCTCCCTGTTGGTCGCCTGAGGTGGACCTCCCTGTTGGTTTCCTGAGGTGGACCTCCCTCTTGGTTGCCTGAGGTGGGCCTCCCTGTTGGTTGCCTGATTTGGGCCTCCCTGTTGGTTGCCTGATTTGGGCCTCCCTGTTGGTTGCCTGAGGTGGGCCTCCCTGTTGGTTGCCTGAGGTGGGCCTCCCTGTTGGTTGCCTGAGGTGGATCTCCCTGTTGGTTGCCTGAGGTAGGCCTCCCTGTTGGTTGCCTGAGGTGGGCCTCCCTGTTGCTTGCCTGAGGTATGCCTCGCTGTTGCTTGCCTGAACTGGACCTCCCTGTTGGTTGCCTGAGGTGGGCCTCCCTGTTGGTTGCCTGATTTGGGCCTCCCTGTTGGTTGCCTGAGGTGGGCCTCGCTGTTGCTTGCCTGAACTGGACCTCCCTGTTGCTTGCCTGAGGTGGGCCTCCCTGTTGGTTGCCTGAGGTGGGCCTCCCTGTTGGTTGCCTGAGGTGGGCCTCCCTGTTGGTTGGCTGAGGTGGGCCTCCCTGTGGGTTGCCTAATTTGGGCCTCCCTGCTGGTTGCCTGATTTGGGCCCCCTGTTGCTTGCCTGAGGTGGGCCTCCCTGTTGGTTGCGTGAGGTGGGCCTCCCTGTTGCTTGCCTGAGGTGGGCCCCCTGTTGCTTGCATGAGGTGGGTTTCCCTGTTGGTTGCCTGAGGTGGGCTTCCCTGTTGGTTGTCTGATCGACAGGCTATTGCTGGCCCAAAATATCTGTCACAGCCCGGAGGCAGTAATCCAGTTTTCTCTCGACTTTTATACTGGTTCCAACAATATTTCTAATATCTGCTGGTAGCAGATTGGAAAGTCTAGATCCATGGATGTTGATAAAGTGTTCTCGTATTGTGCCCGTGTTTTTTATGCTTTTCACCGAGTGTTGTACATTCCCCCATCTCTCTCACTCCAGTACTTTGTAATAGTAGTACTAGTGCAGGTTCGGGACCAGGCCCTCCAGTGTCTTCCATGTGTATATTATCGCATGTCTAGTGTTTGCTTACAGTCGAGGAAGACTATAACTTTCTCTTACTTTTTTTTCCACCATTGTCTCGTAAAAATTAATGATATATAAAGGCCTTTCTTTATCTCGCAACGTATAAGTGGAAACTTAGGCCATGTTTAATTGCACCTGTTGCCCCTGTTCACATAGTAAGTTCAGATAAGTAAGTTTATTCAGGTATACACAAATACAGTTACATAGATTATGATACATAGCAGCATGTGTGTGTGTTAATTGTTCTGGGTTACATCCTGGGGAAGATCAAAGGACCTCAATCGATATATGCCAGAAATAGTCGCTTTCTTGGGTTATCCTTGGGTATTAACCCACCAGTTTAATAATCCAAATAAAATCTGCACCGAAGTCAGCATTTTTAGTCACGGTGAAGCGTTCCAAAGAAAACGAGCGAGCTCTTTATCAGAGAGAACGGAGAGGCTACTCCCCCACCATCCAATAACCAGTGACGCCTAGTCCCCATGCCAGTCTCTTCATTGATCCCCTTTCTCGTCGTTCATAAATTTTCATTCTTCACCACAATAGACATTTCTTATCGCAAACTACAAATTACATTCAGAAAACTTCCTCCTCGATAAACAAAGACGATTTCGTTTGTTTCTTTTTGAAGGGCTAGCGGTGGCTGCTGAAGTATTGATTTCTGTCCTACCCTCAATTGCTGCTGCTGCTGCTGCTGCTGCTGCTTCCTCACCCTTGTTACTAACAGGACCCCCCCCCCACTGGATGCCTTCATGCTGCTGAAGGGCGCTAGCTCCGAGGAATTGGAACTACTCTCCCCTTCCTTCGATCAACCCTGATTGTTTCCTATTCTCCAGGCATTGTATAATGCCTATAGGTTTAGTGCTCCGTGAATATAAAAATTGAAGAATAATTAATTGCCACTTCTCTTACATAGGTATATAACTTTGCATTACACTCCAGTTGCCATTCTTTCAGAAACTCTTTTATCTTGGTGAGCCAGCGTGATGGTCTGTGCAAGACTAGTAATTACGCTTCTCTAGTTATTAAGTCGTTTAGATAAGGCTCTGTTAGTTATATTGCTACTAGTTATCAGAACCGATGGTAATTATCTCTAATTACATGTTAGTAGCTGCAGGAGCAGAGTTGTGTTCGTGGTGACACGTCTTCAGTAATTTGTTAAAAAATTCCCACTGGTTGCAACACTTGCTACATCCTCTTGTAATTCATTCCATTGATCTACCATTGTGAAGAAAATTTTCCTTGTATCCCTTCAGCTCCGCATTTTTTCGTTAGTTACGTTGTTACTAGGACCAAGGGTAAAGTAATGTTTCGTTATGTTCCTAAGACCGTAGGTGAGTTAATGTTTCGTCAGTTATGTTATCAGGACAGTAGGGGAGAATTCCCTGCAAGTTATGTTCTTAGGACCCTAGGTGAGATAACGCTTTGGTATGTTGCTCCTAGGACCGTGAACTAGTACTTAGTTGTGTTGTTCCTAAGACCTTAGGCGAGGTAATGCTTTATGTTCCTAGGACTATAGGCAAGATAATGCATGTTCCTAGGTCCGTAAGTGAGATAATGCTTCGTGTTTCCTAGAGCTCTGGGGAGGTCATACAGGTATCTTGGTGTAGGCTGTAGAGACGTACCCTTCAATAAATCCATCAAGATTAAATGTTCTCACAGTTGTTGTTGGCTAGATAGCCAATATTAAATTATTAATTGATTATGCTTTGTCCATGCTAATATTACCTAAAGAAAATTCTCTCCGGCCCTAGGGGCTAATGCAAAATGAAGCTCTCAGAATTATTCTTGGCTGTCCTAAAACGACCAAGGTTCTTAATATGAGGTAGGCGCTTGATGTTACTAGTATCAGCGATATGATTATTTAGATACAAAATGTATTTGATATTAGAATGTTAAGACATGAACCAGACAATGTCACTACAAATCTTACTAAATGTATAAAAGTAAATTTTTCGTTTAACTGTTAGTAATAATATATCGGGAATTATATACTCCGAGGGATCTAAGCAGGAGTCGTAATAAAAATAATGTTAGATTTACCGACAATATATTAGGTTAAAGGACACATGTGCAACGAATGTGGCATTTTATTGCAGCGGTGTTTCACTCTCTAGGAGCTTCCTCAAGCCAATACTTATTGGCAGGAGTCCACTGGCATGACTGAATCTTCTTTTGTTGCCACCTCTCAAGATAAGAACGATAGGAACCATGTTGAATTAGGCACAATAATCATCAACTGGGAGTCTGCATTGTCTGAATTATTTGCCATCCTAATGACACTAAAGTTAACTTATGACACTGAGCTTAATTCTTTGATGATTCTCTGTCATAATTGAAGGCTCTTGATTCACATAATAACTAACAAACATGCTCACTGGAGAAGCCAAACATAGATACAAGTGCAGCTAATGTGACATTTTATTGTGGCAACGTTTCGCTCTTCAGGAGCTTTATCAAGCCGTTACATCCTTGACAAAGCTCCTGGAGAGCGAAACGTTTCCACAATAAAATGTCACATTAGTTGCACTTGTGTCCTTTTACTTTAAATATTGTCGGTAATTCTACCAACATTATTACAAATATAGATACTTGAAAATCAGAGAAAAGTGGACTAATAGACATACTTCTTTAAACCATACGTATACTAAAGAGTTAATATATCCCACATTGAATTACTCCCTGATAAAGTTGATAATCTAACCAAAGTACCCAAAGGAAAATGCACATCTGTGTCTAGCATTAGGAATAATATTAGGAGAGAAGCAAATATACTGAATGCCATAAGAATACGGTTAGAAACGTGTAATACACGAACGCAGGCCACGGCCACAGTGGCCCGTGGCTTGGTGGCAAAAGCTCTCGCTTCACACGGTGAGCGTCCGGGTTCGATTCCCGGCGAGAGTTGAAACATTGGATGTGTTTCCTTATACCGATTGTCTCTGTTCACCCATCAGTAAAAAATGCGACAGGTGTGGGTCGCCTCCCGGGACAAAATTGACCTAATTTGCCTGAAATGCTCTGCATAACAAGCGGCTTTCTATATAGTATTGTCATTGATGTCAGCTAGGCCTGTATACCATGTACATGTAGAAATAAACATATTATTATTATTATTATTATTATTATGGCCGTGGAGCAACTTTTGTTATTTTTGTTATTTATTGATTGATTTTGTAGTAGCCAGGCTTAGGCTTGATTACAACTACTGCTGGCAGTGTGGCAGACACACGGACGATGATCAAACTAAATGCAAAGTATGTGATGTTCATACTTTATGGTTACTTTTTTGAACACTATGCTCTTAATTGTTCACTTATTGAGGAATGTATAGGTGGTGTAATAACCTATGCGATTTGTCAAGGTATTGTATTAATGAAAATAACATACCGGAGATATTAAGCAAATATCCTAAATATGCTTGCAATAGGTAAATCAACTGTATATATAAACTCAGATGTACTGTTAACTTTTGTGGCATAGTTCCTAGGCCTTTTGTATATCCATATGCTCTTGCTCTACCATCTACAGGATGGATACGGGGTACACAATGAACTAGCCGCTTCGACGGCAAACTTTAAACCAAAATCTTCGTTAAGTTGTTCCAAGGACCGTAGGAGAGATAATGCATGATGAAGAATTATACACATGTCTAATTCTTCATCTCATCTGTATTGTATACCAACCATTTACAACGAGATAATACATGTTCCTAGGACCGTGAGTGAAATAATGCTTTATGCTTTTCCTAGGTCCGTGAGTGGGTTGTTAAACCAGACAAACTGTATTCTGCTTCATATAACTTTATTAATGCTTGATTTGTTGCTACCCTGTTGTACGATTCAACCTGTCCCGGCCCACTTACCCAGCAGTCTCAGCCCACCCACACCTCGCCCTATCCTGCCCACCTTTATTAATTTCGATGTGCGTCATGTCTTGTTTAATCGATGAATGTTTGGCCCCACAAGTTGGTGGTAAGATTGTGTGTTGGGGGGTATAGGGGGGGACCCGTGAAGGGTAGAGGGTAGACTTGTTAGTGCCTCACACGCACACTGACACTTCCCTCCCTCCTTCCCTGTTATGAGAGAAAACGATAGAGCCACAAACACTGACACATCCCTCCCTCCCTCCCTCTTCATTCCTGCCTTTCTTCCTTTCCTTTTTACCTTCCCTCCCTCCTTCATTCTCTGTAAAGAGAAGACGAAAAGCCACTCTTGCACATCCCTCCCCCCTCTTCCTTTCTTCCTACCTTCGTCCCTCCCTCGCTTCCTCCTGCACACTAACACTTCTCCCTCGCTACTGTACACTGACACTTTTCTCCCTCCCTCTTTGTTCTACACTGACACTTCCTCGCTGTTCTTCACTGACACTTCCTCGCAGTTCTACACTGACACTGCTTCTCTGTTATACACAGACACTTCTCTTGCTCGCTGTTCTACACTGACACTTTTCTTTCTCACTGTTGTACAATGACACTTTCTCGCTGTTGTACACTGACACTTTCTCGCTGTTGTACACTGACACTTTCTCGCTGTTGTACACTGACACTTCTCTTCCTCGCCGTTCTACACTGACACTTCTCTTCCTCGCTGTTCTACACTGACACTTCCTTGCTGTTCTTCACTGACACTTCCTTGCTGTTCTTCACTGACACTTCTCTTCCTCGCTGTTCTACACTGACACTTCCTTGCTGTTCTTCACTGACACTTCCTTGCTGTTCTTCACTGACACTTCTCTTCCTCGCTGTTCTACACTGACACTTCCTTGCTGTTCTTCACTGACACTTCTCTTCCTCGCTGTTCTACACTGACACTTCCTTGCTGTTCTACACTGACACTTCCTCGCCGTTCTACACTGACACTTCTCTTCCTCGCTGTTCTACACTGACACTTCCTTGCTGTTCTTCACTGACACTTCCTTGCTGTTCTTCACTGACACTTCCTCGCCGTTCTACACTGACACTTCCTTGCTGTTCTTCACTGACACTTCCTCGCTGTTCTTCACTGACACTTCCTTGCTGTTCTTCACTGACACTTCCTTGCTGTTCTTCACTGACACTTCCTCGCTGTTCTTCACTGACACTTCCTTGCTGTTCTTCACTGACACTTCCTTGCTGTTCTTCACTGACACTTCCTCGCTGTTCTACACTGACACTTCCTCGCTGTTCTTCACTGACACTTCTCTTCCTCGCTGTTCTTCACTGACACTTCTCTTCCTTGCTGTTCTTCACTGACACTTCTCTTCCTTGCTGTTCTTCACTGACACTTCCTTGCTGTTCTACACTGACACTTCCTCGCTGTTCTTCACTGACACTTCCTCGCTGTTCTACACTGACACTTCCTCGCTGTTCTTCACTGACACTTCTCTTCCTCGCTGTTCTTCACTGACACTTCTCTTCCTTGCTGTTCTTCACTGACACTTCTCTTCCTTGCTGTTCTTCACTGACACTTCCTTGCTGTTCTACACTGACACTTCCTCGCTGTTCTTCACTGACACTTCCTCGCTGTTCTTCACTGACACTTCTCTTCCTTGCTGTTCTTCACTGACACTTCCTCACTGTTCTTCACTGACACTTCCTCGCTGTTCTACACTGACACTTCTCTTCCTCGCTGTTCTACACTGACACTTCTCTTCCTTGCTGTTCTTCACTGACACTTCCTCGCTGTTCTTCACTGACACTTCCTCGCTGTTCTACACTGACACTTCTCTTCCTCGCCGTTCTACACTGACACTTCTCTTCCTCGCCGTTCTACACTGACACTTCTCTTCCTCGCTGTTCTACACTGACACTTCCTCGCCGTTCTACACTGACACTTCTCTTCCTCGCTGTTCTACACTGACACTTCCTCGCTGTACTACACTGACACTTCTCGTCCTCGCTGTTGTACACTTACAGTTCTCTTCTTCGCTGTTGTACACTGACAATTCTCTTCGTTGTTCTACACTGACACTACACCGACACTAAAGGAGTGTGTCGTTCTTCTTCCTGTACTTTCTTTCACCCAAAAATGTGTCACTCCTCGGTCCTCCAGAAGCAGTGTTACAACATCAACTGCCCTGCATACCATCTAAAAGGGACCAGGAGGCACAGACCCCACAAGACAAACAATAGTAGCTACGACAACCCAACTCCAGGTGATTTTTTTAGTGGCAGGAAACGGAAAAAGAAAATGGAAGGAAATAAAAATAGTCCATCACCTTGGAGCCTTGTTGGACTGGAGGCGCAGCCAGTGGCCACCCATGGCCCTCCAGAACTACAACTACTGATGCCAATAGCAAAATTCCCCCAACAAATACAGAATACAACCTCGTTCATATTTGCTAATATACAGGGCCTTAAGCCATCCACCAACAACAAAATACCTTTTATCAGTGGATTTCTAGAGGAGTCTAATGCAATGTTTGCAGCCTTCACAGAGACTCACGCAAAAGATCACTTTGACAGTGAAATATGGAGAAGTGGTTACAACCTTTTTAGATGCGACAGAAAGAACAGGCAACAAGGGGGGGTTGGCCTGCATGTCAAAGAGTCCCTCATCTGCACGGAGTTGCTGAACACCACAAATGAGGTAGTTGAAGTTCTATCAGTAAAGATCGAGAACCAAAACCTAGTCATTGTGGTTGTATATAAGCCACCAGATGCAACCTCACAACAGTTCAAGGAACAGTTACTGAAAATTTATTACTGTCTGGAAAACCTTCCAGCTCCATCCCCAAACATCTTACTGCTTGGTGATTTCAACCTAAGGCATACAAAATGGAAGAATGTAGCTGAAACAATCCCCGGAGGTAGCGCAGATGAAAGATCACACACACATGAGCTACTAAGTCTCTGCGAAAAACACACCTTAAGCCAGTAGATAGTGGAGCCAACAAGACTAGTTAACACACTTGACCTTATCTTCACAAATAATGAGGACCTGATAAGAGACATAATATCAAAAACAACTAATTCCGATCACAACCTAATCGAAGTTCAGACGTACATGCATAGGGGTCCTGATCAGCAGAATGCATGTACCTGTGAAGGTGTCTTCACAAAATACAACTTCAACAACAAGAACATCAACTGGGACCAGGTAAACCATGTCCTAAATGAAACATGTTGGGAAGATATCTTAAATGACATGGATCCAAACCAGTGCCTTGAAAGGATCAACTTCCTGGCAGCTGAAGCATGTTCTAGGCATATTCCCCTAAGAAAGAAGAAGAGCAGGAGTAAACTGGAGAGAGAAAGATGCTCCCTCTACAGAAGACGACGAAGAGTCACTGAGCTCCTCAGGAGTGCTAGAATATCTGATACACGAAAGGAGGCGCTGACCAGGGAAGTGGAAACTATCGAACTTAAATGACTCTTACAGGAACCAGGAGAGACAGGAGGAGCTTAAAGCTATTAGTGAAATTGAAAGAAATTTAAAATATTTCTTTTCATATGCCAAAAACAAGGCAAATACCACATCTAGTATCGGGCCCTTACTCAGACAGGATGGAACTTACACAGATGACAACAAGGAAATGAGTGAAATATTGAAATCCCAGTACGACTCTGTGTTTAGTGAACCACTAATCAGTCTGAGGATCGACGACCCAAATGATTTCTTCATGAATGAGCCTCAAAACTCCATAAATGTATGCCAGATTTCCAACATCATCCCTCCCTCCCTGCTGTACACTGACTCGTCTCTCCTTCCCTGATGTACACTGACTCATCTCTCCTTCCCTGCTGTACATTGATTCATCCCTCCCTCCCTGCTGTACACAGACAACTCATCTCTCAGTCAACCTGGTATGGTCAGCCTCACGTAATCTCACCTAACAGTAAGTTGTTTACTAGACACAGTACGCACATTTCTGCACAATATAATCTGTGACCATAATTAATTGCTCTAATTTTGGTTATCTACGGCGTTACATAAAGGTGTTGTATACATGTAGCCAGCATACGAAAGACGGTGTTACATGGTTGGCAGTCACACTGCTCCTGGAGGACGGGAGCTGCATCACACACCTGCGTCCAGAATAACCTGCACCAAGAATCAGTAACGGTATATATACTGAGACCTGCGTATCTCTGTGTATATTCCCTGCTAGTTTACAATTCCTATTTTCGGGATACGATATAAAGGATATCTTAACCTCTATTTACGTGTTAAGATATCCTATGATAGCTATGGATTGTCGATAGTTTTCAACTCAATAAATCCAAACTAAGGTGAAGCTCTTGTCTTGCTAGACTTGCCTGGGAGACCTTACTGGTAGCGCACCTACCCTGGGTAACCTTACTTGCAGCGCACCTTTGCCTGGGTAAATTTACTTGCAGCGCACCTTTGCCTGGGTAAATTTACTTGCAGCACACCTTTGCCTGGGTAAATTTACTTGCAGCGCACCTTTGCCTGGGTAACCTTACTTGCAGCGCACCTTCCGTGGGTAACCTTACTGACAGTGCACCTTGCCTGGGTAACCTTACTGGTAGTGCACCTTGCCTGTGACCTTACTGGCAGTGCACCTTGCCTGGGTGACCTTACGGGCAGTGCACCTCGCCTGGGTGACCTTACTGACAGTGCACTTTGCCTGGGTAACCTTACTGGCAGTGCATCTTGCCTGGGTAACCTTACTGGCAGTGCACCTTGTCTGGGTTACCTTACTTGCAGTGCACCTTGCCTGGGTAACCTTACTGGCAGTGCACCTTCCCTGTGTAGCCTTAGTGGCAGTGCACCTTGCCTGGGTAACCTTACTCTCAGTGCACCTTGCCTGGGTAAGCTTCCTGGCAGTGCACCTTGCCTGGGTGACCTTACGGGTAGTGCACCTCGCCTGGGTGACCTTACTGGCAGTGCACTTTGCCTGGGTAACCTTACTGGCAGTGCATCTTGCCTAGGTAACCTTACTGGCAGTGCACCTTGTCTGGGTTACCTTACTTGCAGTGCACCTTGCCTGGGTAACCTTACTGGCAGTGCACCTTCCCTGTGTAGCCTTAGTGGCAGTGCACCTTGCCTGGGTAACCTTACTCTCAGTGCACCTTGCCTGGGTAAGCTTCCTGGCAGTGCACCTTGCCTGGGTGACCTTACTTGCAGTGCACCTTGCCTAGGTGACCTTACTGGCAGTGCACTTTGCCTGGGTAACCTTACTGTCAATGCACCTTGCCTGGGTATCCTTACTGGCAGTGCACCTTGCCTGGGTGACGTTACTAGCAGTGCACCTTGCCTGGGTGACCTTACTGGCAGTGCACCTTGCCTGGGTGACCTTACTGGCAGTGCACCTTGCCTGGGTAACCTTACTGGCATGCACCTTGCCTGGGTAACCTTACTGGCAGTTCACCTTGCCTGGGTAACCTTATTGGCAGTGCACCTTGCCTGGGTGACCTTACTAGCAGTGCACCTTGCCTGGGTGACCTTACTTGCAGTGCACCTTGCCTAGGTGACCTTATTGCCAGTGCACTTTGCCTGGGTAACCTTACTGGCAGTGCACCTTGCCTGGGTGACCTTACTTGCAGTGCACCTTGCCTAGGTGACCATATTGGCAGTGCACTTTGCCCAGGTAACCTTACCGGCAGTGCACCTTGCCTGGGTAACCTTACTGGCAGTGCACCTTGCCTGGGTAACCTTACTTGCAGTGCACCATGCCTGGGTAACCTTACTGACAGTGCACCTTGCCTGCATGACCTTACTGGCAGTGCACCTTCCCTGGGTAACCTTACTGGCAGTGCACCTTGCCAGGGTGACCTTACTGGCAGTGCACCTTGCCTGGGTAACCTTACTGGCAGTGCACCTTGCCTGGATGACCTTACTAGCAGTGCACATTGCCTGGGTGACCTTACTGGCAGTGCACCTTGCCTGGGTAACCTTGCAGCACACCTTGCCTGGGTGACCTTACTGGCAGTGCACCTTGCCTGGGTGACCTTACTGGCAGTACACGTTGCCTGGGTGACCTTACTGGCAGTGCACCTTGCCTGGGTGACCTTACTGGCAGTGCACCTTGCCTGGGTGACCTTACTGGTAGTGCACCTTGCCTGACCTTACTGGCAGTGCACCTTGCCTGGGTGACCTTACTGGCAGTGTGTGTTGCCTGGGTGACCTTACTGGCAGTGCACTTTGCCTGGGTAACCTTACTGGCAGTGCACTTTGCCTGGGTGACCTTACTGGCAGTGCACCTTGTCTGGGTGACCTTACTGGCAGTGCACCTTGCCTGGGTAACCTTACTGGCAGTGCACCTTGCCTGGATAACCTTACTGGCAGTGCACCTTGCCTGGGTAACCTTACTGGCATTGCACCTTGCCTGGGTGACCTTACTGGCAGTGCACCTTGCCTGGGTAATGTTATCGTAGGGGTTCTTAAATGGAGATATCGAGGGTTGAAGGTAGACACACTTGATGGATGGTAACATATATTGTCAGACTGTGATCATGGGAAATGGAGCCCAGCCTCTGCCTGTACTAGCCTGTGTAAAAACGCCGACTGAGACCGAGGCAGAGGTACGAACGTACACATGCGCATCCCGTGACGTCACACAAAGTCACAGGCCTAAAAGGGATCTCCTATCTAAAGCACATGGATGATACTAATATGCTATAAAACACAGGGATCAGCAACTATGCTGACAATGTTACTGGCAGTGCACCTTGCCTGGGTAATGTTACTGGCAGTGCACCTTGCCTGGGTAATGTTACTGGCAGTGCACCTTGCCTGGATGACCTTACTGGCAGTGCACCTTGCATGGGTGACCTTACTGGCAGTGCACCTTGCCTGGGTGACCTTACTGGCAGTGCACCTTGCCTGGGTAATGTTACTGGCAGTGCACCTTGCCTGGGTGACCTTACTGGCAGTGCACCTTGCCTGGGTGACCTTACTGGCATTGCACCTTGCCTGGGTGACCTTACTGGCATTGCACCTAGCCTGGGTAACCTTACTGGCAGTGCACCTTGCCTGGGTGACCTTACTGGCAGTGCACCTTGCCCGGGTGACCTTACTGGCATTGCACCTTGCCTGGGTGACCTTACTGGCAGTGCACCTTGCATGGGTGACCTTACTGGCAGTGCACCTTGCCTGGGTGACCTTACTGGCAGTGCACCTTGCCTGGGTAATGTTACTGGCAGTGCACCTTGCCTGGGTGACCTTACTGGCAGTGCATCTTGCCTGGGTGATCTTACTGGCAGTGCACTTTGCCTGGGTGATCTTTCTGGCAGTGCACTTTGCCTGGGTGACCTTACTGTCAGTGCACCTTGCCTGGGTGACCTTACTGGCAGTGCACCTTGCCTGGGTAACCTTACTGGCAGTGCACCTTGCATGGGTAACCTTACTGGCAGTGCACCTTGCCAGGGTAACCTTACTGGCAGTGCACCTTGCCTGGGTAAACTTACTGGCAGTGCACCTTGCCTGGGTAACCTTACTGGCAGTGCACCTTGCCTGGGTAACCTTACTGGCAGTGCACCTTGCCTGGGTAACCTTACTGGCGGTGCACCTTGCCTGGGTAACCTTACTGGCAGTGCACCTTGGCTGGGCGACGTTACTGGCAGCGCACCTTGGCTGGGCGACGTTACTGGCAGCGCACCTTGGCTGGGTGACCTTACTGGCAGTGCACCTTGCCTGGGTAACCTTACTGGCAGTGCACCTTGCCTGGGTAGCCTTACTAGCAGTGCACCTTGCCTGGGTGACCTTACTGGCAGTGCACATTGCCTGGGTAACCTTACTGGCAGTGCACCTTGCCTGGGTGACCTTACTGGCAGTGCACCTTGCCTGGGTGACCTTACTGGCAGTGCACCTTGCCTGGGTAACCTTACTGGCAGTGCACGTTGCCTGGGTAACCTTATTGGCAGTGCACGTTGTCTGGGTGACCTTACTGGCAGTGCACGTTGACTGGGTGACCTTACTGGCAGTGCACGTTGCCTGGGTAACCTTACTGGCAGTGCACCTTGCCTGGGTAACCTTACTGGCAGTGCACCTTGCCTGGGTAACCTTACTTGCAGTGCACCTTGCCTGGGTAACCTTACTGGAAGTGCACCTTGCCTGGGTAACCTTACTGGCAGTGCACCTTGCCTGGGTAACCTTACTGGCAGTGCACCTTGCCTGTGTGACCTTACTGGCATTGCACCTTGCCTGGGTGACCTTACTGGCAGTGCACCTTGCCTGGGTGACCTTACTGGCAGTGCACCTTGCCTTGGTAACCTTACTGGCAGTGCACCTTGCCTGGGTAACCTTACTGGCAGTGCACCTTGCCTGGGTGGTCTTGCTGGCAGTGCACCTTGCCAGGGTGGTCTTACTGGCAGTGCATCTTGCCTGGGTGACCTTACTGGCAGTGCACCTTGCCTGGGTAACCTTACTGGCAGTGCACGTTGCCTGGGTGACCTTACTGGCAGTGCACGTTGCCTGGGTGACCTTACTGGCAGTGCACGTTGCCTGGGTGACCTTACTGGCAGTGCACGTTGCCTGGGTGACCTTACTGGCAGTGCACCTTGCCTGGGTGACCTTACTGGCAGTGCACGTTGTCTGGGTGACCTTACTGGCAGTGCACGTTGACTGGGTGACCTTACTGGCAGTGCACGTGTCCTGGGTAACCTTACTGGCAGTGCACCTTGCCTGGGTAACCTTACTGGCAGTGCACCTTGCCTGGGTAACCTTACTGGCAGTGCACCTTGTCTGGGTTACCTTACTTGCAGTGCACCTTGCCTGGGTAACCTTACTGGCAGTGCACCTTCCCTGTGTAGCCTTAGTGGCAGTGCACCTTGCCTGTGTGACCTTACTGGCATTGCACCTTGCCTGGGTGACCTTACTGGCAGTGCACCTTGCCTGGGTGACCTTACTGGCAGTGCACCTTGCCTGGGTAACCTTACTGGCAGTGCACCTTGCCTGGGTAACCTTACTGGCAGTGCACCTTGCCTGGGTAACGTTACTGGCAGTGCACCTTGCCTGGGTAACCTTACTGGCAGTGCATATTGCCTGGGTAACCTTACTGGCAGTGCACCTTGCCTGGGTAACCTTACTGGCAGTGCACCTTGCCTGGTAACCTTACTGCAGTGCATCCTTGCCTGGGTAACCTTACTGGCAGTGCACGTTGCCTGGGTAACCTTACTGGCAGTGCACCTTGCCTGGGTAACCTTACTGGCATTGCACCTTGCCTGGGTGACCTTACTGGCAGTGCACCTTGCCTGGGTGACCTTACTGGCAGTGCACCTTGCCTGGGTAGCATTACTGGCAGTGCACCTTGCCTGGGTAACCTACTGGCAGTGCACCTTGCCTGGGTAACCTTACTGGCAAGTGCACCTTGTCTGGGTAACCTTACTGGCAGTGCACCTTGCCTGGGTAACCTTACTGGCAGTGCACCTTGCCGAGGTAATCTTACTGGCAGTGCACCTTGCCTGGGTAACCTTACTGGCAGTGCACGTTGCCTGGGTAACCTTACTGGCAGTGCACCTTGTCTGGGTAACCTTACTGGCAGTGCACCTTGCCTGGGTAACCTTACTGGCAGTGCACCTTGCCGAGGTAATCTTACTGGCAGTGCACCTTGCCTGGGTAACCTTACTGGCAGTGCACGTTGCCTGGGTAACCTTACTGGCAGTGCACCTTGCCTGGGTAACCTTACTGGCAGTGCACGTTGCCTGGGTGACCTTACTGGCAGTGCACGTTGCCTGGGTGACCTTACTGGCAGTGCACGTTGCCTGGGTGACCTTACTGGCAGTGCACGTTGCCTGGGTGACCTTACTGGCAGTGCACCTTGCCTGGGTGACCTTACTGGCAGTGCACGTTGTCTGGGTGACCTTACTGGCAGTGCACGTTGACTGGGTGACCTTACTGGCAGTGCACGTGTCCTGGGTAACCTTACTGGCAGTGCACCTTGCCTGGGTAACCTTACTGGCAGTGCACCTTGCCTGGGTAACCTTACTTGCAGTGCACCTTGCCTGGGTAACCTTACTGGCAGTGCACCTTGCCTGGGTAACCTTACTGGCAGTGCACCTTGCCTGAGTAACCTTACTGGCAGTGCACCTTGCCTGTGTGACCTTACTGGCATTGCACCTTGCCTGGGTGACCTTACTGGCAGTGCACCTTGCCTGGGTGACCTTACTGGCAGTGCACCTTGCCTGGGTAACCTTACTGGCAGTGCACCTTGCCTGGGTAACCTTACTGGCAGTGCACCTTGCCTGGGTAACGTTACTGGCAGTGCACCTTGCCTGGGTAACCTTACTGGCAGTGCATATTGCCTGGGTAACCTTACTGGCAGTGCACCTTGCCTGGGTAACCTTACTGGCAGTGCACCTTGCCTGGGTAACCTTACTGGCAGTGCACCTTGCCTGGGTAACCTTACTGGCAGTGCACGTTGCCTGGGTAACCTTACTGGCAGTGCACCTTGCCTGGGTAACCTTACTGGCATTGCACCTTGCCTGGGTGACCTTACTGGCAGTGCACCTTGCCTGGGTGACCTTACTGGCAGTGCACCTTGCCTGGGTAGCATTACTGGCAGTGCACCTTGCCTGGGTAACCTTACTGGCAGTGCACCTTGCCTGGGTAACCTTACTGGCAGTGCACCTTGTCTGGGTAACCTTACTGGCAGTGCACCTTGCCTGGGTAACCTTACTGGCAGTGCACCTTGCCGAGGTAATCTTACTGGCAGTGCACCTTGCCTGGGTAACCTTACTGGCAGTGCACGTTGCCTGGGTAACCTTACTGGCAGTGCACCTTGCCTGGGTAACCTTACTGGCAGTGCACGTTGCCTGGGTAACCTTACTGGCAGTGCACCTTGCCGAGGTAATCTTACTGGCAGTGCACCCTGTTGGGGTGACCTTACTGGCAGTGCACGTTGCCTGGGTAACCTTACTGGCAGTGCACGTTGCCTGGGTGACCTTACTGGCAGTGCACCTTGCCTGGGTAACCTTACTGGCAGTGCACGTTGCCTGTGTGACCTTACTGGCAGTGCACCTTGCCTGGGTAACCTTACTGGCAGTGCACCTTGCCTGGGTAACCTTCCTGGCAGTGCACCTTGCCTGGGTAACCTTACTGGCAGTGCACCTTGCATGGGTAACCTTACTGGCAGTGCACCTTGCATGGGTAACCTTACTGGCAGTGCACCTTTCCTGGGTAACCTTACTGGCAGTGCACCTTGCATGGGTAACCTTACTGGCAGTGCACCTTGCATGGGTAACCTTACTGGCAGTGCACCTTGCCTGGGTAACCTCACTGGCAGTGCACCTTGCCTGGGTGACCTTACTGGCAGTGCACCTTGCCTGGGTAACCTTACTGGCAGTGCACCTTGCCTGGGTAACTTTACTGGCAGTGCACCTTGCCTGGGTAACCTACTGGCAGTGCACCTTGCCTGGTAACCTTACTGGCAGTGCAACTTGCCTGGGTGACCTTACTGGCAGTGCACCTTGCCTGGGTAACCTTACTGGCAGTGCACCTTGCCTGGGTAACCTTACTGGCAGTGCACCTTGCCTGGGTAACCTTACTGGCAGTGCCCCTTGCCTGGGTGACCTTACTGGCAGTGCACCTTTCCTGGGTGACCTTACTGGCAGTGCACCTTGCCTGGGTGACCTTACTGGCAGTGCACCTTGCCTGGGTAACCTTACTGGCAGTGCACCTTGCCTGGGTGACCTTACTGGCAGTGCACCTTGCCTGGGTGACCTTACTGGCAGTGCACCTTGCCTGGTAACCTTACTGCAGTGCACCTTGCCTGGGTAACCTTACTGGCAGTGCACCTTGCCTGGGTAACCTTACTGGCAGTGCACCTTCCCTGGGTAACCTTACTGGCAGTGCACCTTGCCTGGGTAACCTTACTGGCAGTGCACCTTGCCTGGGTAACCTTACTGGCAGTGCACCTTGCCTGGGTAACCTTACTGGCAGTGCACCTTGCCTGGGTGACCTTACTGGCAGTGCACCTTGCCTGGGTAACCTTACTGGCAGTGCACCTTGCCTGGGTAACCTTACTGGCAGTGCACCTTGCCTGGGTGACCTTACTGGCAGTGCACCTTGCCTGGGTGACCTTACTGGCAGTGCACCTTGCCTGGGTGACCTTACTGGCAGTGCACCTTGCCTGGGTGACCTTACTGGCAGTGCACCTTGCCTGGGTGACCTTACTGGCAGTGCACCTTGCCTGGGTAACCTTACTGGCAGTGCACCTTGCCTGGGTGACCTATACTGGCAGTGCACCTTGCCTGGTGACCTTACTGGCAGTGCACCTTGCCTGGGTGACCTTACTGGCAGTGCACCTTGCCTTGGTAACCTTACTGGCAGTGCACCTTGCCTGGGTGACCTTACTGGCAGTGCACCTTGCCTGGGTGACCTTACTGGCAGTGCACCTTGCCTGGGTGACCTTACTGGCAGTGCACCTTGCCTGGGTGACCTTACTGGCAGTGCACCTTGCCTGGGTGACCTTACTGGCAGTGCACCTTGCCTTGGTAACCTTACTGGCAGTGCACCTTGCCTGGGTGACCTTACTGGCAGTGCACCTTGCCTGGGTGACCTTACTGGCAGTGCACCTTGCCTTGGTAACCTTACTGGCAATGCACCTTGCCTGGGTGACCTTACTGGCAGTGCACCTTGCCTGGGTAACCTTACTGCATGCACCTTGCCTGGGTAACCTTACTGGCAGTGCACCTTGCCTGGTGACCTTACTGCAGCATGCACCTTGCCTGGTAACCTTACTGGCAGTGCACCTTGCCTGGGTGACCTTACTGGCAGTGCACCTTGCCTGGGTAACCTTACTGGCAGTGCACCTTGCCTGGGTAACCTTACTGGCAGTGCACCTTGCCTGGGTAACCTTACTGGCAGTGCACCTTGCCTGGGTAACCTTACTGGCAGTGCACCTTGCCTGGTAACCTTACTGGCAGTGCACCTTGCCTGGGTGACCTTACTGGCAGTGCACCTTGCTGGGTGACCTTACTGGCAGTGCACCTTGCCTGGTAACCTTACTGGCAGTGCACCTGCCTGGGTAACCTTACTGGCAGTGCACCTTGCCTGGGTGACCTTACTGGCAGTGCACCTTGCCTGGGTAACCTTACTGGCAGTGCACGTTGCTCACATTTTCTGTATAGGAAGAGATGACATTACTTTCTCCTTTTCCTTTCCTTGGCCGCTCCTCGCTTTTTTCCCCTCTTCCTGCTTTCCTATTCACCCGTTTCCCTCTTCCTGCCTTCTTATTCACCTGTTTCTTTCTTCCTGCCTTCCACTTTACCCGTTCCCCTCTTCCTGCCTCCCTCTTCACCCGTTCCCCTCTTCCTGCCTCCCTCTTCATCTGTTCCCCTCTTGCTGCCTCCCTCTTCATCTGTTCCCTCTTGCTGCCTCCCTCTTCATCTGTTCCCCTCTTCCTGCTTCCCTGTTCATCTGTTCCCCTCTTCCTGCTTCCCTCTTCATCTGTTCTCCTCTTCCTGCCTCCCTCTTCATCTGTTCCCGTCTTTCTGCCTCCCTCTTCATCTGTTCCCCTCTCCTGCCCCCCTCTCATCCGTTCCCCTCTTCCCCCCTCCCTCTTTATCTGTTTCCTCTCTTCCTGCCTTTTTCTTCATCTGTTCCCCTCTTCCTGCCTCCCTCTTCATCTGTTCTCGTCTCCCTGCCTCCCTCTTCATCTTTTCCCGTCTTCCTGCCTCCCTCTTCACCCGTTCCCGTCTTCCTGCCTCCCCTTCAATCTTTTCCCGTCTTCCTGCCTCCCTCTTCACCCGTTTCCCGTCTCCCTGCCTCCCTCTTCATCTGTTCCCCTCTTGCTGCCTCCCCTTCATCTGTTCCCCTCTTCCTGCTTCCCTCTTCATCTGTTCCCCTCTTCCTGCCTCCCTCTTCATCCGTTCCCCTTTTCCTGCCTCCCTCTTTATCTGTTCCTCTCTTCCTGCCTTTTTCTTCATCTGTTCCCCTCTTCCTGTCCCCCTCTTCATCTGTTCCCCTCTTCCTGCCTCTTTCTTCATCTGTTCCCGTCTTCCTGCCTCTTTCTTCATCTGTTCCCCTCTTCCTGCCTCCCTATTCATCTGTTCCCTTCATCCTGCCTCTTTTCTTCATCTGTTCCTCTCTTCCTGCCTCCTTCATCTGTTCCCTCTTCCTGCCTCTTTCTTCATCTGTTCCCCTCTCCTGCCTCTTTCTTCATCTGTTTCCCCTCTTCCTGCCTCTTTCTTCATCTGTTCCCCTCTTCCTGCCTCCTATTCATCTGTTCCTCTATTCCTGCCTCTTTCTTCATCTGTTCACCTCTTCCTGCCTCCCTTCTTCATCTGTTCCCCTCTTCCTGCTCTTTCTTCATCTGTTCCTCTCTTCCTGCCTCTTCTTCATCTGTTTCCCTTCTTCCTGCCCCCCTCTTCATCTGTTCCTCTCTTCCTGCCTCCTTCATCTGTTCCCCTCTTCCTGCCTCCGTCCTCATCTGTTCCCTTCTTCCTGTTTCCCCTCTTCATCTGTTCCCTCTTCCTGCCTCCCTCTTCATCTGTTTCCGTCTTGCTGCCTCCCTCTTCACCCATTCCCGTCTTCCTGCCTCCTCTTTACCCGTTCCCGTCTTCCTGCCTCCTCTAACCCGTTCCCGTCTCTCTGCCTCCCTCTTCATCTGTTCCCGTCTCCCTGCCTCCCTCTTCATCTGTTCTCGTCTCCCTGCCTCCGTCTTCACCCTTTCCCGTCCTCCTGCCTCCCTCTTCACCCGTTCCCGTCTTCCTGCCTCCCTCTTCATCTTTTTCCCGTCTTCCTGCCTCCCTCTTTACCCGTTCCCGTCTCCCTGCCTCCCTCTTCATCTGTTCCCGTCTCCCTGCCTCCCTCTTCATCTGTTCCCGTCTTCCTGCCTCCCTCTTCATCTGTTCCCGTCTTCCTGCCTTCCTCTTCACCCGTTCCGTCTCCCTGCCTCCCTCTTCATCTGTTCCCGTCTCCCTGCCTCCCTCTTCATCTGTTCCCGTCTTCCTGCCTCCCTCTTCATCTTTTCCCGTCTTCCTGCCTCCCTGTTCACCATTCCGTCTTCCTGCCTCCCTCTTCACCCGTTCCCGTCTCCCTGCCACCCTCTTCACTCGTTCCCGTCTTCCTGCCTCCCTCTTCATCTGTTCCCGTCTCCCTGCCTCCCTCTTCATCTGTTCCCGTCTCCCTGCCTCCCTCTTCATCTGTTCCCGTCTTCCTGCCTCCCTCTTCATCTGTTCCCGTCTCCCTGCCTCTCTTCATCTGTTCCCGTCTTCCTGCCTCCCTCTTCATCTGTTCCTGTCTTCCTGCCTCCCTCTTCATCTGTTCCCGTCTCCCTGCCTCTCTTCATCTGTTCCCGTCTTCCTGCCTCCCTCTTCATCTGTTCCCGTCTCCCTGCCTCCCTCTTCATCTGTTCCCGTCTCCCTGCCTCCCTCTTCATCTGTTTCCGTCTTCCTGCCTCCCTCTCCATCTGTTCCCGTCTCCCTGCCTCCCTCTTCATCTGTTCCCGTCTTCCTGCCTCCCTCTTCATCTGTTTCCCGTCTCCTTGCCTCCCTCTTCATCTGTTTCCGTCTCCCTGCCTCCCTGTTCATCTGTTCCCGTCTGTATGCCTCCCTCTTCATCTGTTCCCGTCTTCCTGCCTCCCTCTTCATCTGTTCCCGTCTTCCTGCCTCCCTCTTCATCTGTTCCCGTCTTCCTGCCTCCCTCTTCATCTTTTCCCGTCTCCCTGCCTCCCTCTTCATCTGTTCCCGTCTCCCTGCCTCCCTCTTCATCTGTTCCCGTCTTCCTGCCTCCCTCTTCATCTGTTCCCGTCTCCTTGCCTCCCTCTTCATATGTTTCCGTCTCCCTGCCTCCCTCTTCATCTGTTCCCGTCTCCCTGCCTCCCTCTTCATCTGTTCCCGTCTCCTTGCCTCCCTCTTCATCTGTTTCCGTCTCCCTGCCTCCCTGTTCATATGTTCCCGTCTTCATGCCTCCCTCTTCATCTGTTCCCGTTTTCCTGCCTCCCTCTTCATCTGTTCCCGTCTCCTTGCCTCCCTCTTCATCTGTTTCCGTCTCCCTGCCTCCCTGTTCATCTGTTCCCGTCTCCATGCCTCCCTGTTCATCTGTTCACGTCTCCATGCCTCCCTCTTCATCTGTTCCCGTTTTCCTGCCTCCCTCTTCATCTGTTCCCGTCTTCCTGCCTCCCTCTTCATCTGTTCCCGTCTTCCTGCCTCCCTGTTTATCTGTTCCCGTCTCCCTGCCTCCCTCTTCATCTGTTCCCGTTTTCCTGCCTCCCTCTTCATCTGTTCCCGTCTTCCTGCCTCCCTCTTCATCTGTTCCCGTCTTCCTGCCTCCCTCTTCATCTGTTCCCGTCTTCCTGCCTCCCTGTTTATCTGTTCCCGTCTCCCTGCCTCCCTCTTCATCTGTTCCCGTTTTCCTGCCTCCCTCTTCATCTGTTCCCGTCTTCCTGCCTCCCTCTTCATCTGTTCCGTCTTCCTGCCTCCCTCTTCATCTGTTCCCGTCTCCCTGCCTCCCTCTTCATCTGTTCTCGTCTTCCTGCCTCCCTGTTCATCTGTTCCCGTCTCCATGCCTCCCTCTTCATCTGTTCCCGTTTTCCTGCCTCCTTCTTCATCTGTTCCCGTCTTCCTGCTCCCTTCATCTGTTCCCGTCTTCCTGCCTCCCTCTTCATCTGTTCCCGTCTTTCCTGCCTCCCTGTTTA
Organism: Cherax quadricarinatus; assembly: GCF_026875155.1. Classification (NCBI taxonomy): domain Eukaryota; kingdom Metazoa; phylum Arthropoda; class Malacostraca; order Decapoda; family Parastacidae; genus Cherax; species Cherax quadricarinatus. The sequence goes on along the minus strand of NC_069407.1, from coordinate 50,677,809 downwards.
TCTGTTCCCGTCTCCATGCCTCCCTCTTCATCTGTTCCCGTTTTCCTGCCTCCCTCTTCATCTGTTCCCGTCTTCCTGCCTCCCTCTTCATCTGTTCCCGTCTTCCTGCCTCCCTCTTCATCTGTTCCCGTCTTCCTGCCTCCCTCTTCATCTGTTCCCGTCTTCCTGCCTCCCTCTTCATCTGTTCCCGTCTCCCTGCCTCCCTCTTCATCTGTTCCCGTCTTCCAGCAGACAGCTTTTCCTCAGAGGCAGCGGCAGAGCAATGTTAAAATATTACAAATCAGTACAACAATCATCATTATATATCATAAAATGTGTTTAAAAGTGTGCTGAGACGCCATCTTGCGGACGTTGTGAAGAAACACGAGTTACTGTATACACAGCCCAAGTCAGAAACATCATGCTGTCGCTTCTGTTACATCATTATGATACTATGATCATATTACATCATTATGATACTATGATGTAGTTTAGTTCTTCATTGTGTTGTTGTCTGTATGTTCTTAATGATAGTTGCTGCTTTTATCGTCTTAGTCAACAGTTTTGGTTTTAGGTTTGTTTTAGATAAGTCTTAAATAAATAGGAACTAAAATCAAGAGTAAGTTGTGAGTATATATGTAATTGTTGTGTCTCACTTTAACACTGTAATAAGTCCAAACACGTTTATTATGTACTATAATGGAGACGATAAAATACAGTGATCTTTATCTTGAAAATAACCAAACTTTGTTGAAACTATGTATTTATTTTGGTAACTTTTTCATCTTCAACAAAAATTGAATGTTAAAGATTGCTTAACAACGTCAAAGTTAATTCTAAATTCTGAAAGAATTTTGTCATAAAGCCTATTTTTTTGAGAAGAAATACGAAAACTACAAGAAGTGAGCCATGTGGCACATTTAACAGCCAGTATAATGTTATGCCTGGCACTCCTGTGTTATAGATGCCAAGATAAAAGTTACCTCTCTTTAAGAATAAAGAAACGAGCACATTCACTGTCACTCGCTTCTTTGATGTCATTCCCTCTCTCGGATGTCAGTGATAACGGTCCAGACTACAACATCCCTGCCCGCCTCTCAAAGTGCAGGCACTGTATGTCTCGCCTCCAAAATTCAAGCCGGATTAACCGGCTTTCCTGAATTCCTCCACAGATATTTCCTTTTTTTTATATTCCAACAGCATGTCAAGCCTCAAAATTCGCTCGCTTTCATTCAAGCTAACGCGCTCACATATGCTGTTAAATGTTCATGCCCTTTTTAGTAGGTACTAATACCCTACAGTAGACCTTTCATTCACTTCAGATTTATATACCCATCTAATATTGCTCAAACCTTCCACATGATCAGTCTCGGACTCTTCTACGTATTTCATTACCTTTTAATATCTATATCGTACAGCAGGAGGTTTTCGAGAGTAGGAAAACATTTGAAAGCCTTCAAAGGTATCAGATGTGCTTAGTGTGTAATTATTAATATTAAGTTTAAGAATATTGTTATAGCAGAGTCGATGCTTTACATTGTCTGTGAGCTGAGACTTATCTAGAAATTTATTGTCGTAATATGTTATTGACTCAACAATTTTTGTATTTTGTATCTGATATATTTGAATAATATTTGTGATATTGAAGGAGCGATGGAGGCGCTTAGTAGTACACTGGCTGCAGTATAACAAGTGGGTGTCAGGTAGTACACTGGCTGCAGTATAAAAAGTGGGTGTCAGGTAGTACACTGGCTGCAGTATAACAAGTGGGTGTCAATACACTGGCTGCAGTATAACAAGTGGGTGTCAGGTAGTACACTGGCTGCAGTATAACAAGTGGGTGTCAGGTAGTACACTGGCTGCAGTATAACAAGTGGGTGTCAGGTAGTACACTGGCTGCAGTATAACAAGTGGGTGTCAGATAGTACACTGGCTGCAGTATAACAAGTGGGTGTCAGATAGTACACTGGCTGCAGTATAACAAGTGGGTGTCAGGTAGTACACTGGCTGCAGTATAACAAGTGGGTGTCAATACACTGGCTGCAGTATAACAAGTGGGTGTCAGATAGTACACTGGCTGCAGTATAACAAGTGGGTGTCAGATAGTACACTGGCTGCAGTATAACAAGTGGGTGTCAGATAGTACACTGGCTGCAGTATAACAAGTGGGTGTCAGGTAGTACACTGGCTGCAGTATAACAAGTGGGTGTCAGGTAGTACACTGGCTGCAGTATAAAAAGTGGGTGTCAGGTAGTACACTGGCTGCAGTATAACAAGTGGGTGTCAATACACTGGCTGCAGTATAACAAGTGGGTGTCAGGTAGTACACTGGCTGCAGTATAACAAGTGGGTGTCAGGTAGTACACTGGCTGCAGTATAACAAGTGGGTGTCAGGTAGTACACTGGCTGCAGTATAACAAGTGGGTGTCAGATAGTACACTGGCTGCAGTATAACAAGTGGGTGTCAGATAGTACACTGGCTGCAGTATAACAAGTGGGTGTCAGATAGTACACTGGCTGCAGTATAACAAGTGGGTGTCAGATAGTACACTGGCTGCAGTATAACAAGTGGGTGTCAGGTAGTACACTGGCTGCAGTATAACAAGTGGGTGTCAGGTAGTACACTGGCTGCAGTATAACAAGTGGGTGTCAGGTAGTACACTGGCTGCAGTATAACAAGTGGGTGTCAGATAGTACACTGGCTGCAGTATAACAAGTGGGTGTCAGATAGTACACTGGCTGCAGTATAACAAGTGGGTGTCAGGTAGTACACTGGCTGCAGTATAACAAGTGGGTGTCAGATAGTACACTGGCTGCAGTATAACAAGTGGGTGTCAGATAGTACACTGGCTGCAGTATAACAAGTGGGTGTCAGGTAGTACACTGGCTGCAGTATAAAAAGTGGGTGTCAGGTAGTACACTGGCTGCAGTATAACAAGTGGGTGTCAGGTAGTACACTGGCTGCAGTATAACAAGTGGGTGTCAGGTAGTACACTGGCTGCAGTATAACAAGTGGGTGTCAATACACTGGCTGCAATATAACAAGTGGGTGTCAGATAGTACACTGGCTGCAGTATAACAAGTGGGTGTCAGGTAGTACACTGGCTGCAGTATAACAAGTGGGTGTCAATACACTGGCTGCAGTATAACAAGTGGGTGTTAGGTAGTACACTGGCTGCAGTATAACAAGTGGGTGTCAATACACTGGCTGCAGTATAACAAGTGGGTGTCAGATAGTACACTGGCTGCAGTATAACAAGTGGGTGTCAGATAGTACACTGACTGCAGTATAACAAGTGGGTGTCAGGTAGTACACTGGCTGCAGTATAACAAGTGGGTGTCAATACACTGGCTGCAGTATAACAAGTGGGTGTCAGGTAGTACACTGGCTGCAGTATAACAAGTGGGTGTCAGGTAGTACACTGGCTGCAGTATAACAAGTGGGTGTCAGGTAGTACACTGGCTGCAGTATAACAACTGGGTGTCAGGTAGTACACTGGCTGCAGTATAACAAGTGGGTGTCAGGTAGTACACTGGCTGCAGTATAACAAGTGGGTGTCAATACACTGGCTGCAGTATAACAAGTGGGTGTCAGATAGTACACTGGCTGCAGTATAACAAGTGGGTGTCAGGTAGTACACTGGCTGCAGTCTAACAAGTGGGTGTCAGATAGTACACTGGCTGCAGTATAACAAGTGGGTGTTAGGTAGTACACTGGCTGCAGTATAACAAGTGGGTGTCAATACAGTGGCTGCAGTATAACAAGTGGGTGTCAGATAGTACACTGGCTGCAGTATAACAAGTGGGTGTCAGATAGTACACTGGCTGCAGTATAACAAGTGGGTGTCAGGTAGTACACTGGCTGCAGTATAACAAGGTGGGTGTCAGGTAGTACACTGGCTGCAGTATAACAAGTGGGTGTCAATACACTGGCTGCAGTATAACAAGTGGGTGTCAGATAGTACACTGGCTGCAGTATAACAAGTGGGTGTCAGGTAGTACACTGGCTGCAGTATAACAAGTGGGTGTCAGGTAGTACACTGGCTGCAGTATAACAAGTGGGTGTCAGGTAGTACACTGGCTGCAGTATAACAAGTGGGTGTCAATACACTGGCTGCAGTATAACAGCAGGTGTGTGTCAGGTAGTACACTGGCTGCAGTATAACAAGTGGGCGTCAGACTCCGAGTGATTACGTGACTCAAATTACAGTCACAGTATCAATTACTCTTCCAAATTTTCAGCTACAGTTACACTTGTTTGATCAAAAAGTTAAATAACAATTGCTTAATGTTCTTTATTATTTTCTTCTTTTACCTTAAATTTTACTAATGTTGAAATCAGTTAAATGTTGGAAATAATAAGCAAACATTTGACTTCACTCGAACACTGGGCAAAACAGCTTTAGTTACATTTTCGGTCAGACAGAGAGAGAACGTGTACACAATATTTGTTACACAGAATCTGATCTACGATATAATGTTCAATAATAATATTTTATTCACTATAATTTAAACAAGGAAAATTAGATGAATTGTTGCTGATGCGTTATTTCACAACGTGTATAATAATTATAATATTGAATTTAATGTTGTGCAGCAACGTAAGTTGCATAAATTTTCACGTATTACAGTTCATTAAAAATTCAACTATGAAAAGTACTTACAAATATCTGGGCTGCACTTACTGTATTTTCCGGCATACAAGACGCACCTTTTTTTCCCACAAGAAATCTTGGTAAATCCTCCTGTTCCTTATATTTTCAAGGTCAGGGTCAAGGGTAGGCGTTGGGTTACAATTTAGCGTGATGTAAGAGGATAATTAGCCCTTGAATATGATTACTGATTTACCGTTATGAGACTTATGTTGTGCGTCTTACATGCAAGAAAATACGGTAATCAGAAGTTCGTGGAAGGTTGCAGTCCCAATCTATACTCTGCTGGGAGTAAATAAGATTCCTACTGATGGTGCTCAAGTGGCTGTTCAGCTTAGTATTTCTCTTGTTTTTTTATTTTTTTCTTCAGTGGGAACATCTTCGGAGTAAAATCCCTCCAACAGGCCAAGAGATCATCGTCGAATGGAAGACAATCCTCTTTTATATACTTTTTTAAAACTTGACAAAAACAAAAACAGCGAGAATCACATCAGAATACACAGTTATGTACCATTCGACGTGTACTTTACTTGCTTTCATTTTGTCATTAGTGCCCCAGTTTTATGATGTAATTTAAGGTCGCTTATTGCACTAACAATACGTCACACGCAGACACCTGCATTGTTTCACACGAGTCGATTTTACGTCTTAGAATTTCTGGCGTCTTGTGTTTGTAGCCCGTGTCCATATTTGTGAACCCCGCCGTTTTATCAACATAATGGACATCGCCGCTGTTAGGACTTGTAAGTCACTTCTTCAAGTGTCCAGAAACACTGCTACACTCCCAAAAGCACTCAGTTTGTGTATAAGTTTTTCTTATGTTAGATGTATTGGATTCTTCACTGTCTGGTGTGGACTTTACACATTGAATGGACTTAGTATTTACTCAGTTTTCTGGATTTGGCTTATTCTAGGATTGAATGAACTTTGTCTGACTTGCCTTGTTGGTGTTTACACTGTTTGGTGGGTTAATCTTGACCATTTGCTGTTTGTGTGTGTGTGTGTGTGTGCGCACACACACACACACACACACACACACACACACACACACACACACACACACACACACACACACACACACCACAACACACACCAAACACACACCAAAACACACCAAACACACACACACACACACACACACACACACACACACACACACACACACACACACACCAAACACACACCAAACACACACCAAACACACCAAACACACACACACACACACACACACACACCAAACACACACCAAACACACCAAAAACAACACACACACACACGCGCGCGCGCGCGCACACACACACACACCAAACACACACCAAACACACACCAAACACACCAAACACACACACACACACACACACACACACCAAACACACCAAACACACACACGCGCGCGCGCGCGCGCACACACACACACACACACACACACACACACACACACACACACGCACACACACACCAAACACACACACACACACACACACACACACACACACACACACGCACCAAACACACACACACACAGTGAAGAGGAGGGGCCAGGAGCTTGGACTCGACCCATGCAACCTCAACTAGGTGAGTACAAAGTGACCTTGATACTTCAAAGGCAATGGGACCGGACATCTCCCCGTGGGTCCTCAGGAAGGGAGCAGATATACTGTGTGTACCATTAACCACAATCCTCAACACATTCCTTGAAACTGGGCAACTACCTGAGGTATGGAAGACCGCAAATGTAGTTCCCATTTTTAGAAGAGACAGAAAAGAGGCACTAAATTACAGACCAGTGTCACTGACCTGTATAGTATGCAAATTCATGGAAGATTATCAGGAGGAGAGTGGTGGAACACCTGGAACGGAACAAGATTATAAACGATAACCAGCACGGATTCATGGAAGGCAAATCCTGCGTCACAAACCTTCTGGAGTTCCATGACAAAATTGCAGAAGTGCGACACGAGAGAGAGGGGTGGGTTGATTGCATTTTCTTGGACTGCAAGAAGGCCTTCGACACAGTTCCTCACAAGCGACTAGTGCAGAAACTAGAGGATCAGGCGCGTATAACAGGAAGGGCACTGCAATGGATCAGAGAATATCTGACAGGGAGGCAACAACGAGTCATGGTACGGGATGAGGTATCACAGTGGGCACCTGTGACGAGCGGGGTCCCACAGGGGTCGTTCCTAGGACCAGTGCTATTTCCGGTATGTGTGAATGACATGATGGAAGGGATAGACTCAGAGGTGTCCCTGTTTGCAGATGATGTGAAGTTAATGAGCAGAAATAAATCAGATGAGGATTTGGCAGGACTTCGAAGAGACCTGGACAGGCTGGACACGTGGTCCAGCAACTGGCTTCTTGAATTCAACCCTGCCAAATGCAAAGTCATGAAGATCGGAGAAGGGCAAAGAAGACCGCAGACAGAGTATAGACTAGGTGGCCAAAGACTGCAAACCTCGCTCAAGGAGAAAGATCTTGGGGTGACCATAACACCGAGCATGTCTCCGGAGGCACACATCAACCAGATAACTGCTGCAGCATACGGGCGCCTGGCAAACCTGAGAATAGCGTTCCGATACCTTAGTAAGGAATCGTTCAAGACATTATACACTGTGTACATCAGGCCCGTACTGGAGTATGCAGCACCAGTTGGGAACCCACACCTGGTCAAACACGTCAAGAAATTAGAGAAAGTGCAAAGGTTTGCAACAAGGCTAGTTCTGGAGCTCAGGGGTATGTCCTACGAAGAACGGTTGAGGGAAATCGGACTGACGACATTGGAGGACAGGCGGGTCAGGGGAGACATGATAACGACATACAAAATACTGCGTGGAATAGATAAGGTAGACAGAGACAGGTTGTTCCATAGAGCGGACACAGATACAAGGGGTCACAATTGGAAGCTGAAGACTCAGACGAGTCAGAGGGATGTTGGGAAGTATTTCTTCAGTCATAGAGTCGTCAGGAAGTGGAATAACCTAACAAGTGATGTAGTGGAGGCAGAAACCATACATAGCTTTAAGACGAGGTATGACAAAGCTCTGGAAGCAGAGAGAGAAAGAGAGAGAGAGAGAGAGGGATGGGGTGGCCTTACTGTTATGTACAAGGCCAATATTGTCAAAGTACCACACTTGGATCCACTTCGAGGACAGCGTGAAACAAGCTTTTATGCCGCAAGACGGGCAGAAAGCAGCAACTTCACTCTGGCTGTACCCTTCTCCAGAACTTCACTCCATCTGAGATCCTATATACCCAGGAGGACTCGAGTATGGAACACATTCGTACGGCATAATGATGTCAACGAGATAAAGTCAGTTGATCAAATGAAAATGCTGGCCCACAGATGGCTCCAACTTCATCCTGTTCCCTACTTGTATGTCTCATAACAATAAAAAAATGCTTTCAAATGAGCTGATATAGGTAACAGCTCTTAGCTTGCCAATAAAGTTAGGAATCCTTAACCTGTAAATAGCTTGTCAATAAAGCTAGGGATCCTTAACCTTGTCAAACCCTGTGTAAAAAAAAAAAAAAGAGAGGGAGAGAGAGAGTGGGGACCTAGTAGCGATCAGTGAAGAGGCCGGGCCAGGAGCTGAGTATCGACCCCTGCAACCACAATTAGGTGAATACAATTAGGTGAGTAACACACACACACACACACACACACACAACACACACACACACACACACACACACACACACACACACGCACGCACGCACGCAAGCATGTACAACAGGCCTTGTGTTTAATCGACATGTGCCTAGGACAAAATGGTAAATGCACGCACGCGCACGCACGCACTGTGCTGACCTGTAGTAGTATGTAAGGGAGTGTCTTTAGAGTTTGTGTATTGTCATTTATGTTTTATCCTGCAACAACTATTTCGTATGTACACTATAAATATGATTGTATGAGATGTCTTTGTAAAATTGTATGCATTTGCTTTACCAAATTCCTAGACTGGTGACTAGAAGTTGAAGATTTTCAGTTTAAACTGTGAGATGGCTTGCCTACAGCAGCCTTGCTATGGTAGCAGAGGCAAGCATGTCTTACTGTTTTCTAATTTATGTCTTCCATTAGTACTCCCTTCCCCAAATCACTTACAAAGACAATTGCTCGAGAAGAAATTTCTCGCTTAACTGTTAGTGATACTGTATCACAAATTGTGTACACTGATAGATCTAAATAGGAGTCTACTGGCAGGGCTGCATCTGCTCTTGTTGCCACCTCCCTAAGTAAGAACGATAGCAACTATGTTAAATTAGGAATGAGATTTAACAACTCCGCGTCTACACTGCAAACTGAATTGTTTGTCATCCTAATGGCACTAAAGTTAACTTATGCCACTGAACTTGATTCTTTGATTATTATTGATTGTATCATCACTGAAGGTTCTTGGCTCATAGAAATGATCTTAAAACCGTGCTCATTGGCGAAACCAAATAATGGGACTCGAAAATCAAAGAAAATGGAATTAATGTACAATTTTTTTGGATTTCATTGCACATTGACATGCTCGTTCACGACAATGTTAATAAGCTTGCCAGGATTTCCTGAAGACAAATGTAAAATATAACTTTGTTATGTTTGTGTCTAGAAATTAGGGAAAATATTAAGAGAATGGCATGGCTCCTTTAAAGGATTCTGATAAGAGGTTGCAGAGGTTAGTAAACAAATTTGGGAGGCTATGTAAAAGAAAAATATTAAAAATGAATGTAGGAAAGAGCAAGGAGTTGAGAGTATCATTAAATATAAGCAAGGCGAGATTGAGGGAAAACGTATGGTGAATGTGTTAAGAAATCTGAGAATAGACTTCGCAGCGGATGGCTCTATGAAAGATGAGGTGAACTATAGAATTGAGGAAAGGGGGAAAAGATGGGGGGCGTTAAGGCATCCGTGGAAACAAGAGCTTTAGCCGTGGAGGCAAAAACAAAAAAATGGGAAAATGTATTAGGTTAGAGTGGTGCCAACACTGTTGTGTGGGTGTGAAGCATGACTTTTGAATGTTGCAGCACAGAGGAGGCTGTAGGAGGTGGACATGGGCTTGATGGCAATGTGTGTCGTGTGAATATTTTGCAGAGAATTCGGAGTTTGGAGATTAGAAGGTGTGAAGTTACCAAAAATATTCATATTGCTGAGGAGGGGTTGTTGAGAGAGAACATTAAGAGACGACGGAGAAAAGTAGGAGGACGTATAAATCTGGTGTGAAGGGAAGAAAAGATAGGGGTCGTCCTAGGAAAGGAGGTTTTGGGTGCTAGGGGTTTGGATGTCGAACAGGCTTATCTGAGCGTTAGGAGTGAGTCGAGGCAAGTAGTTTTTATGATTTGACGTGCTGTTGGAGTCTGAGCAAGGTAACATTTATGAAGGGATTCAGGAAAACAGATTAGCCTGACTTGAATCCTGGAGGCGGAAAGTACAGTGCCTGCACTCTGAAGAAAGGGATTGGGATATTGTGGTCTGGATGGTCGTATGAACCGTGACGTCAATGCTTCTGGCAAGACAGTGAGTGAGTGACAGGTAAAGTGTTTTCATCATTGTATAAATACAGTTAGAATCTTTAGTAGATCTTCCACTCATTATGATAACATGAACGTAGAAAGTACGCTTATTTTATCTTGAACAGACTGACAGATGTTACAGTAGCCAGGCTTAAGCTAGGCTGCAAGTACTTCTGGCAGTTTGGCAGACACACATGATAAACAAAATGCGAAGTATTTATTGTCAGCTTTATGGTACCTTTGTTGAACACTATGTGCTTAATTAATTGCCAAATTATTGAGGAATGTAGAGAATATAGAATGTCACGGAATATTATTAGTGAAAATAAGATTCCAGGTATATTAAGCAAATGTCCTAAATTTGCTTGTAGATATAAATCCAGATTCACTCCTTTTAACCCTTTTGGGGCCTAGTTCCAAGACCTTTTGTGTATACATATGCCTTTGTGTTACCACCTTCAGGATGGATATGGGATGCACAGTAAACTAGCCACTTAGTCGGCAATCTCTATCGTTTTTGATCTCGCACATATTTCCACTCTCTCAAGCTGCCTTCTTCTTGCTGCAACATTCACAAACCATGCTTCACACCCATAAAGAGGCGTCAACACCATTTTTACTCTGATACTTTCTCCCTTTCGCATCCGCTGAAAAACCTCCTCTTCCACAAACATTGTGAAAGCTTTTAGCGAACCTGACCATGATGTAATAGCTCATAAAATGTGCATTAAAGGAATAAAGGAAAAAGTGTGAAAGTTAATCTGTTTTATAAGAACTCTACAGTGAAAAGATCCATTCCTGAAGGCACCACAGTACTCGACCCCAGTTAGATTTCTCATTCTGATGTTGGACACACACACACACACACACACACACACACACACACACACACACACACACACACACACACACACACACACACACACACACACACACACACACACACTGTCATCGTAACTTTATACGCGATATTATAATATGTAAGAGTGATATTCTTGGAGGACACAGTAAGCCTCCGAGCTGATGTATACTAAGTCTTCCGGTGGGTCAAAGAAAACATGCTCAACGAGGACGAATTTCAGTTATTTCATTGTAAGAAGAGCACCAAAGTAATTAAATCAACTTACTGAGAGGATAAGGAATGTATATAAGTAGCCTCGGGGTGAGCATCTTTATGTCAGATCACCACAGTATTACTCTCACAACTACAAGGTAATGATAGGCTGGATAACTAGAACCTTCACAACACAAATCGTACTGTTAAGGATGATGATGGCTTTGAAAACAGTTATATTATTTAGATCAGAACAGTGTTGTATTCTGATAGTTCTTTTTGGTGTAGGTTCGCCGGTGAGTCCCGGCCCAAGTCTTCTTCAGATGGTGACTTAACTTTTTTTTTAAGCAGGTGAATAGTGAAGTTAAAGAATGTACACTGCGCATATAAATTACAACGTCAAAATAACTGGGAACGTCTAAAATCTTTCAAATGGTACTCCCAGGATCCCAGGGTATACCTAAGTTAGAATTTAGAAATGAAAAAAGCTGGAGGGGCTGATAGCAAATCTGCACACTTTACGACTGTGCAAAATACCAAGGTAAAAACCAGGGTTGCAGTAAGTGCACTAAGAACAATTCAGTCAGCATAAAAGGTGCAAAACTCTAACCTGTTCTCAATTGGAATATAGTCGTTATAAAAAGATTCTTAACTGCATTTCAGATAACTTTATAAGTTCCTCAAGAACTGAACCATAATGCTTACTCGGATTGCGTGCAGCAAGCACCAACAATCTCACTGATCCGGTTGTCAATATGGAAGCCTGGTCTGGAATCGAGCTGCGGGAATATGAGTCCTGAAACCATTTTCAGGTAACCTTCACCTATGCGCCTTTCTTCCAATCTGACTTGCTGTCTTTCATTTCTTATACATTTTTGACCAGCTACCCATGTTCAGTCTTAAAGACGTCTTTGTGCGTGGTTACCCTTCCATTTTGGCGCACACAGCCACCACTAACCAGCAGCCATTGTGCAGTGCAGAGCGGCTGCTCTTGCGTCAGAGCAAGATGAATGGGTGGCAGGAGCGGCTGCAGCAGCGGTATTCACCCTTGTATATGAAGCGTCACGCACGCTATATTGCGCTTCTCACATGTTATGCTGCAGCTATTACTCCAGCCCACCTCTGGCCTGTTTCACCTCCAATACAATTTGCATACTCAGGTATTACCTTCCTGTGAACGATGTTATTACCAACCTCAGTATTGCCTGGGTGCACTTGCGAGCGTTCAACTCTTGTAATCCACTGGGTCAGCATGTTTCTTAGCAGGCAGGCAGGCTCCAGGTTCCTAAAGTCCAATGTTCTTTGTTTGGTTCGCAAATTTCTTCGCTAGGTCCAATGTTAATAAGGTGCCATGCTTATTAGGTATCGCCGAAGAGGCAACCTTAAGTGGTTGCATGAATTGTGTTTTCTTCTTTTCTTATTCCATATTTTCGTTCATAATTTTCGAACGCCTCATCCGACTGTTTTCAGTTTTTTAAATGCTACTTTACTATACTGGACAAAGGATTAGTGCAGCAGTTGGTATGTGCAGGTGACCTGTGATAAATGTTACTCATTCCAAGTTTACAAGAATGAGTCCAGTAACTTTCAGAAGTGTCTTCTGCTTGCTTTCAAACCCTAGAAGAAATAGGTGTATCGTTCTTGAAAGAGGACAGCAAGTGTAACTGAAGTGTGTAGGTGCACATATGTAGCTCTTATGTATCAAATACTGTGATTTTTCTCTTTGTAAATTATATTAAATATACTTGAATATACTTATTTAACGACTGATTCATTTTACAGAGAGGAAAGTGTGCAGTAAAGTTGAGTTTGTCTATGAGCAGATTTACCAGTATAGTAGCTAGGGATGAGACGATAACAGAATTTTTGCTGAAACCGATACTGAGTTTTCTGTCGATGCCGATACCATCAAAATTACCCGATACCACCGATATCTGTACTAACACTTAAAAAATTGGAATCGTTGGAATCCATGCGATAATTAGCGAATGATGCTTCATCCGATTGGCTTCAAACTTGTCAATTTTATAAAACTGCTCTTACCATTCAATAATTAATGAATGCTTCTTCTGATTGTCTTCCAAAGCGCTGACGATGTATTTGACTTGAAGGATGATACGCTCAAAGTTTAAACTCTGTAGGTGCAAATTAGTCAATCTAGAAAAAGTATTTAAAAATAAAATGGATTCGTTGGATAACGAGAATGTCTTATCTGGTTTTCTTCTGAAGTTTAACGTTAATGTGTCGTATTTAAGGGAGAGCGTTGTGTCATTGTAGGGAACATTATTGACTCTGATTTGTGAATTTTATTAATAAAAACTTGGTTTGTCAAGTTAAAGAAGATCCGCACTTTTAAAACATTACAGTCAAGACCGTTTAAGATATTTTATTTCTTTTTATGTAAGACATACGTTAAATATAAAACACTCATTTGATTTTTTTTTACAATACTGTGTTAATATTGGTAGAATAACAATACTGTGGTGTGGTGGGTGCCTTTTATAGTAGAATAATTCGTGTGAAGTTCGTTACAACCCGTCTAGTCTAGTGGTCCCGTAATGTAAACAACACAATTAACACTCGGAAAAAAAAATGATTAAATCACATTTTCACTTAAAGAAAAAAATTGTATTTTTATAACTCTACTGAGATTGTCAGTCAGATACCACGGTGTGATTGTTAGTCAGATACCACGGTGTGATTGTCAGTCAGATACCACGGTGTGATTGTCAGTCAGATACCACGGTGTGATTGTTAGTCAGATACCACGGTGTGATTGTTAGTCAGATACCACGGTGTGATTGTCAGTCAGATACCACGGTGTGATTGTTAGTCAGATACCACGGTGTGATTGTCAGTCAGATACCACGGTGTGATTGTTAGTCAGATACCACGGTGTGATTGTTAGTCAGATACCACGGTGTGATTGTTAGTCAGATACCACGGTGTGATTGTCAGTCAGATACCACGGTGTGATTGTTAGTCAGATACCACGGTGTGATTGTCAGTCAGATACCACGGTGTGATTGTCAGTCAGATACCACGGTGTGATTGTCAGTCAGATACCACGGTGTGATTGTTAGTCAGATACCACGGTGTGATTGTTAGTCAGATACCACGGTGTGATTGTCAGTCAGATACCACGGTGTGATTGTCAGTCAGATACCACGGTGTGATTGTTAGTCAGATACCACGGTGTGATTGTTAGTCAGATACCACGGTGTGATTGTCAGTCAGATACCACGGTGTGATTGTTAGTCAGATACCACGGTGTGATTGTCAGTCAGATACCACGGTGTGATTGTCAGTCAGATACCACGGTGTGATTGTCAAGTCAGATACCACGGTGTGATTGTCAGTCAGATACCACGGTGTGATTGTCAGTCAAGTGCCACTGAGTGCCAGCCAGGTACCACAGTGATTGCCTGGTATATCAGTACCAGGCTCATGTCATAATGGAGTGCCTTAACTCACAGAGAATTATCCCACCTGTTGCTAGTCTTGCAGCATTATAAAGCACACACACACACACACATGTATATATATATATATATATATATATATATTATATATATATATATATATATATATATATATATATATAATGTGTGTGTGTGTGTGTGTGTACTCACCTATTTGTGGTTGCAGGGGTCGAGTCCTAGCTCCTGGCCCCGCCTCTTCACCGGTCGCTACTAGACCCTCTCTCTCCCCGCTCCATGAGCTTTATCAAACCTCGTCTTAAAACTGTGTATGGTTCCTGCCTCCACTACGTCATTTTCTAGGCTATTCCACTGCCTTACAACTCTATGACTGAAGAAATACTTCCTACTATCTCTCTGACTCATTTGTGTCTTCAACTTCCAATTGTGGCCTCTTGTTTCTGTGTCCCCTCCCTGGAACATCCTGTCCTTGTCCACCTTGTCTATTCCACGCAGTTTTTATATGTCGTTATCATGTCTCCCCTGACCCTCCTGTCCTCCAGTGTCGTCAGGCCGATTTCCCTTAATCTTTCTTCATAGGAACTAACCTGGAACTAACCTTGTTGCAAACCTTTGTACTTTCTCTAGTTTCTTGACGTGCTTTATCAAGTGCGGGTTCCAAACAGGTGCTGCATACTCCAGTATGGGCCTGACATACACGGTGTACAGTGTCTTGAATGATTCCTTACTAAGGTGTCGGAATGCTGTTCTCAGGTTTGCCAGGCGCCCATATGCTGCAGCAGTTATCTGATTGATGTGTGCTTCCGGAGACATGCTCGGTGTTATACTCACCCCAAGATCTTTCTCCTTGAGTGAGGTTTGCAGTCTTTGGCCACCTAGCCTATACTCTGTCTGTGGTCTTCTGTGCCCTTCCCCTATCTTCATGACTTTGCATTTGGCAGGATTAAATTCGAGAAGCCATTTGCTGGACCAGGTGTCCAGTCTGTCCAGGTCTCTTTGAAGTCCTGCCTGGTCCTCATCAGATTTAATTCTCCTCATTAACTTCACATCATCTGCAAACAGGGACACTTCTGAGTCTAACCCTTCCGTCATGTCGTTCACATATACCAAAAATAGCACTGGTCCTAGGACCGACCCCTGTGGGACCCCGCTCGTCACAGGTGCCCACTGTGATACATCATTACGTACCATGACTCGTTGTTGCCTCCCTGTCAGGTATTCTCTGATCCATTGCAGTGCCCTTCCTGTTATATGCGCCTGATGCTCTAGCTTCTGCACTAATCTCTTGTGAGGAACTGTGTCAAAGGCCTTCTTGTGTGTGTGTGTGTGTGTGTGTGTGTGTGTGTGTGCGTGTGTGTGTGTGTCGCGCCGAATAGGTAAAATGGTCAGTTACCAACAACTCATTTCTAAAAAAAAATTCTCTTATACGTTTAAAGATATTGTTTTTCATTTATGTTAATGTAAAAATTACTAATTTTGTACCAAAAGAACCTTAGAAAACTTACATAATTTTATTATAAGCGCAATTTAATTTAGCTTAATCCAACTAAATATATTTTAGGTAAGTTTACAATAATTTAATAAAACAAACACAATTAAATACATTTTTTCGTTAAGTTCAGAATTATTTTTGCGAAATTATTTAATTTAACAAGGAAATGGTTTATATCTATATTCTTATGCATATGACAAAATATCATCAGTATATCTATACCACTTAGCACTGTTAGGAAGGATTGTGTTAACAATCTTGTTGCAAAAATTTCATGTATAGATTACTAAGAACAGGTGAAAGAGGATTTCCCTCTACATGGAAGTTTTCGAGACAAGATTGTTAACACAATCCTTCCTAATAGTGCTAAGTGGTATACGTATGTTGATATTTTCTCTGTCTTATGCCTAACAATATACATACAAGCCATTTCCTTCTTAAATTAAATAGTTCAGCTCTTATAAATTTTACTGTTGAGTTCGAAGAAAATAATTCATTGCCTTTTCTAGATGTTTTAATTATTAAGGGTAACAATAATTTTAAACTTAAAATTTACAGAAAACCTACAAATAACTGTTGCTATGTACACTATTATTCTTCACATCAAGACAGAGTTAAACTGTCGGTGTTCTCCTCAGTGTTTCTGAGAGCTTTACGTATTTGTAGTCCAGAGTTCATAGATGAAGAAATATCCAAAATTTTTTTTAAATAGCTAACGATCTAAAATACCCAAGAAGCTTTATTTATAAATCCTTTAAAATTGCCAGAAATACTTTTTACAGTTCAAAAAGGGACAACCAACTTTATTCAACTAAATATATGTCGTTCTCCCTTACCATAAAAACTTGGTTGATATGCCTTCTCTACTTAAGAATTTTATTGTCAAAGTTGTATTTAAAACTTTTGATACAGTAAAAAAAAACTTTTGATAAAATTCCTCCCAAAATGTTGACGGATGTGTCTACAAGATTCCTTGTTAAATATGTGATAAAATTTTATTACGGTCAAACTGGTAAAAGTCTTGAACTTAAGTCAAAGCAACATAAATATAGCACTAGAAGTACACAAGACCCTAAATGCTCTGTTTATTCATGTGAGAGATTTTAGCCATCCAGTTGATTTACAAAAGACTGAGAAGGTTGTATCAAGCAAGTCCATGGTCGACAGGAATATAATAGAATTAAGTTTCATAAAAAATAGTTTTGAAAATAATAGGAATATTGCTTTTGGGTTATGCAAATTGAATTAATTTGCTATTAATAAAATTTGGGAAGAATTTAAAATACAGTAGACAATTAAAAAAATGGGCAGAATATTAGCTGTGTTGCACGGATCACAGACTACTTACCTGGAAAAATAAATACAGGAGCAGTATGATGTGATTATTGACAACGTTACGCCCACACAGTGAGCTTTATCAAGTCACAAACAGATGTACCTGGGTGACTTGATAAAGCCCACTGTGTGGGCGAAACGTTGTCAATAAAGGATCACATTATACTCCTTGTATGTTTATTTTTCCATTATGTCGTTATTTGATACCATCTCCACTGACTACCTACCTACATCATCATAAAATGTCATGTTGTGAGGTGTAGTCTCTCGTCCTTGTATGCCTTCCTGTTAATCTTATATTTTTATAGTTTCTTGATAATGTGAGAAATCACGAATGCGCTTGGAATTTCACTATTTTTTCACAGTGGTTGTCAGTGGCGTTGCTAGCGTTGGTGTCACCCGGGGCGGTATCTTTGGTGTCACCCTCATGAAATCCAAGGGCGGGGGGATAGGGGGAGTAAATTTCAGTTACGTCACTACTGCATGACCAATGGCTAATATTTAGCAATGAGAACGTTTAAGGGCCATAAACCGAACAGAAGAATACTTGTCAACTTTATTAATGTTAAATAATCGTAGTAATATTGAGGAAACATAAACTCAAATACCACTTTGAGTACAGTCAACAGATTCTACATTTATTCGTCTTCAGTGCAAAAAAAAAAAAAAACTTGAAAAAAAAAATGCAATATCAGAGAAACACTAGTTCCGATTTGACCTTGAGTACAGGTAACATCTCAGTGAATCTGATCTTACATTTCCTTGCCTTCAATCCTGCAAAAATCATCTATCACATCAAAATCATTGATTTTCCCTTTATAGGCCTATTTGTACTCTGTAATCATATAAAAGTCTATATAGAAACGAAGGATTTTTCTCTTATGTTGCTGCAGCACTGTTTTGGACATTAGTGTCACCTTCTTTAGAGGCGCTATGGTGTCACCCCTAGATGGTGCCAACCGGGGCGGCCCACACCCCCAGACTTACGACGCCACTGGTGGTGGTTCTGCATATTGTGATATCACCTATTTACTGTGATCTTATTGCATATAAGAAATATGTAGGCGAGACAGGCAGAGATCTTGTGGTCCGCCTGAACTAGCATCGAAGTGCCTGTAACAGATGATTTAAGGTACGCCTGTGTCCTCCACAGAAACTCCACGGGGCATTTGATGAACTGGAATGAGGCACAACTCTTTCTCACCGAACCAGACCTCAGACGCCGACGGTACCTAGAAGCCTCTCTAATCGCCGTCACCGACACAATAGAACGTAACACTGGAAACCACAAAATTTAAAAAACGTTAGCATGCATGATACTTAAGCAGGCTAAGCACCACCAACCCAACAACACACGAGTCACATGATCTCATCGTCTACCGTCCTCATCCCAACATGGCATTCTTCAGGTCACCATGCGTGACTCACACCTCACTCTCCGCCTGTATATAATGTCTTTCAACCTCTGTAATGTTCTAACTGCGGCGGATCACACACTGCAGTTGCAAATTCCTGCCATTCTAGAAAAGACATTCTCTCCTCCCTCCAACCCAATGCGTGGGTTACTACACGCACTTGGTCTACCTCTTCTACTCTACACACATCAAACACCAACACACAGACTACAAGCACCTCTCCTTCTACACCTACACCCACACTAGACTACAAAACTAACTGTCAACTCGCCACTGCTGCCCACTCTGCGATGGTAATTTCTCAGGCTTACCAATCAGACTACTCATATGTCCTTAATCTAATCTTGTCTGCTAACAGTCTTCCCTCTTTAATTATCCCTCCTTCCTGCTTCTCTTCTAAGCCCCCTACAACCTCTCCCTCCTCCCTCTCTCCCACTCCTCCACTTCCTACACCCACCAGCTCTCCTCCTCCCCTACCCCTCTTCACTACTTCCACCCCTCCCACCAACACGCCTACTGCTGCTGCTACGACCACCCCTCCCCCCACCTCCATACCCACTTTCTCATAACTTAAGAAAGAAGGAACACTGCAACAGGCCTGCTGACCCATGCGGAGCAGGTCCATGTCTCCTCCCCCCCCCCCGGATAAGACCAATGACCCACCCAGTCTGGCCACCTCCACTCAAGGAAGGAGCACGGTACCAGACTCAGCAGCACAAGCTAGCCAGGTCCAACTCACACCCACCCACACCCACTCATGTATTTATCTAACCTATTTCTAAAACTACACAACGTTTTAGCCTCGGGAGTTTGTTCCAGTCATCCACAACTCTATTACCAAACCAGTGCTTTCCTATATCCTTCCTGAATCTGAATTTTTCCAACTTGAAACCATTGCTGCGAGTCCTGTCTTGGCTGGAAATTTTTAGCACGCTATTTACATCCCCTTTATTTATTCCTGTTTTCCATTTATACACCTCGATCATATCCCCCCTAATTCTACGCCTTTCGAGAGAGTGCAGATTCAGGGCCTTCAGTCTATCCTCATAGGGAAGCTTTCTGATACATGGGATCATCTTTGTCATCCTCCTCTGTACGTTTTCCAGAGCATTTATATCCATTCTGTAATACGGTGACCAGAACTGAGCAGTATAGTCTAAATGAGGCCTAACCAAGGATATATAGAGTTGAACAACCTGAGGACTTCTATTATTTATACTTCTAGATATGAAGCCAAGAATTCTGTTAGCTTTATTGCGAACACTAATGCACTGTTGTCTTGGTTTTAGGTTACTGGTAACCATAACTCCTAAATCCTTTTCGCAATCAGTAGTATTAAGATCTACATTATTTAGTTTATATGTGGCATGGTTATTTACCTGTCCAACATTTAGAACTTTGCATTTGTCAATATTAAACTGCGTCTGCCACTTCTCCGACCATTGCATCAGTCTGTTCAAATCATCTTGGAGTGCTGTAGTGTCCTCATTAGAATGAATTGGCCGGCCTATTTTGGTGTCATCAGCAAATTTGCTTATATCGCTATTTATTCCCTCATCTATGTCGTTTATGTAAATTGTGAACAACAACGGGCCCAACACTGACCCCTGAGGAACACCGCTTGTGACGTGCCCCCATTCTGATTTCTCCCCATTTATGCAAACTCTCTGCTGCCTATTTGTCAGCCATGTCTCTACCCAGGAAAAAAATTTTCCTCCTATTCCGTGTGCCTTAAGTTTCCTCAATAGACTCTGGTGTGGAACTCTATCGAAAGCCTTACTGAAGTCCATATACACAATATCATATTCATTACCATGATCTACCTCCTCAAACATCTTAGTGATAAAGTTAGTAAATTCGTAAGACAGGAACGCCCCTTTGTAAAACCGTGTTGAGATTCATTAATCAATCTGTGCCTATCAAGATGGCTACGAATTGGTGCGGCAATTATTGATTCCATAAATTTTCCCACTATGGAGGTAAGGCTTATTGGTCTATAGTTCGAAGCCAAGGACGTGTCACCTGCCTTGTAAATAGGTATTACATTTGCCATTTTCCACTTATCAGGCACTATGCCAGTTTGTAGTGACATGTTAAAAAGATTAGCTAAGTTCCTCTTCACATTCCTTTAACACCCTTGCAAACAGCTCATCAGGACCTAGAGGTTTGTTAAGTTTTAGTTTCTCTATTTGTCTGAGGACCATGTCACTAGTTACCGCAATCGTACATAGTTTATCATCATCCTGTTTTACATAATCTATTATTTCAGGAATATCGCTAGTATTTTCCTGGGTGAAAACTGAGAGGAAGTAGGTATTTAGAATTTCACACATATCCTTATCACTGTCAGTGATCTGACCAGAATTACTCTTAAGTGGGCCAATCTTGTCCCTAATCTTACTTCTGTATACCTGAAAGAACCCTTTTGGGTTAGTCTTTGAATCCCTTGCGACCTTAGCCTCATAATCCCTTTTTGCTTTTCTTATTCCTTTCTTTATTTCTCTCTTTAATTGAATATATTGATTTCTTAACTGCCCATCCTCTCTTTTTGATATGCCTATATATGCCCCTCTTTTGACCAATGAGATGTTTTAATCTATTGTTCGTCCATTTGTGATCATTTTTGTTAGATCTAATTTCCCTATTTGGAACAAAAGTTGTCTGGGCAGCTAGAACTATGCTCTGAAAAACGTCATATTGGCAACCAAGATCACCTACCTGACCCATAGTCAGGACATCCCAATTTAGCCCACCCAGGTAATTTTTCAGTCCCATGAAGTCGGCCAAGCGAAAATCTGGGACGGAGATTTGATTGCAGTTATCTATGTAATTCCATGATATATTGAAACTAAGTGATTTGTGATCACTTTCCCCAAGCTCATCATTAACTTCAAGATTATTAATTAGTGAATCTTTGTTGGCAAGAACCAAGTCAAGCAGATTGTTTCTTCTAGATGGTTCTGTCACAACCTGTTCTAAAAAGCAATCCTGAACCGTATCAAGAAAGTCACTAGACTCAAGATTTCCTGTCATATTGTTCCAATCAATTTGTCTAAAGTTAAAATCTCCCATTATCACAACATTTTCATATCTAGATGCCTTGTGAATTTCGTTCCATAACAGCTTACTGCCCTCCTTATCAAGGTTTGGGGGGCCTATAAATCACACCCAAAATTAATTCGTCACGCTCATCCCATTTGGGATCTTACCTGGACTAGTTCGTTCGCTCGTTCGTGTATATTAGAAGTGATCAAGGTCCCAGGACCGAAACGTTTTCTAATAAATATGTCATAGTGTTTGCTTACGTGTCCTAAACCATGTACACATATACGTATGCGCAAATATGCATGCAAGTTTACATACGTACATGTATATTGCATACACACTCATTTACATGCACGCATACATACGCACATGGTTAAATACACGTATGCCTACACGATGCACACGCACACACAGAATTCCATCCATTCACACATTTGCAGACACACATACACTCGTGTGTGTATATACGGTATATATGCACTCGTATCAATGTGCACATGTATACATGTGTTAATTTATATATAGACTCATGTATTATATGCATATATGTGTGTATATTAATGAATCCACGAACAAGACGGGGATCGAACCCATGTTGTTTTAGCCTGCCTCCTGGGAAGCAAGTCAAAACTCCCTACGCTCTTATTACTGTGTGGCTTGTTCTGCGCGCGCGCGCGCGCACACACACACGTGTGTGTGTGTGTGTGTGTGTGTGTGTGTGTGTGTGTGTGTGTGTGTGTGTGTGTGTGTGTGTGTGTGTGTGTGTGTGTGTGTATGTGTGCATTATAGTGTAGTGGTATGAGCGTCGTGCGTTTAACTTGCTTCCCAGGAGGTGGGCTGGAACGACATGGGTTCGATCCCCAGCTAGCCGCAGTTTATTATTGATAAAATATGTGTATATGTATGTATACGTGTACGTGTGCTTTATGTATACATACGTTTACTTCTGTATGCATATGCATAAGCGTGCATCCTCACATGTATATATCAAAGTTTTCATACATACTTAAATAAAACACTTACAAGCACTCACAAGTGTTTATACGTACATACATACGAACGCGCACACACACACACACACACACACACACACACACACACACACACACACACACACACACACACACACACACACACCACACACACACATGCACACACACACACACACAACACACACACACACACACACACACACACACACACACACACACACACACACACACACATTGTTTTGTTGCATCAGAATTATATTGCTGCCCTGTTTTTCTCTTAGTGTACAAGTGAGAATACAGTGTACTGAGTGTACAAGAGTAGTGTACAAGATTACAAATTTCATGGAACAGAACACTCATCATAACCCAAACTAGCATGGTTTAGGAGCAGGACGATCATGCCTGTCACAGCTGCTGAACCATTATGACAGAATTACGGAGGCGTTGGAAGGTAACCAAAACTCAGATGTGATATACACAGATTTTGCAAAGGCGTTTGACAAATGCGGTCATGGGGTGATAGCATTACGGGGAAGGTGGGCAGATGGATTTTCGGGTTCCTAACACACAACACAATAAGTAGTAGTAAACAGAGCAAAATCCAGCATCAGCTAGGTAAAAAGCTCAGTTCCCCAAGGTACTGCCCTGGCACCTTTGCTGTTTCTCACCCTCATAGCAGACATAGATGAAAACACCCGTCACAGTTTTGTTTCATTTGCAGATGACACTAAAGTAAGCATGAAAGTTACTACGGTAGAAATTGTTTTCCAGTGGGCAGCGGAGAACATGACGTTCAATGGTGATAGTTCCAAGTGCTTAGGTATAGTAAGAATGAAGAACTCAAAAGTAACACCAAATAGAACGAAAGGTCATCTGTCCTTTTGTTCAAAGAACATAAGACAAAGGTAACGACAGAATGAGAATGACGGGATGGGTATTGGGAACTTTCAAAACAAGGGAAACAATGCCAAGGATGACACTTTTCAAATCGCAAGTGCTCCCTCCTTTGGAATATTGCTTAGTGCTGACGACCCCGTTAAAGACAGGAAAAATATCAGAGCTGGAAAAAATGCAGAGATCGTATACGGCACACACAGAACCAGTAAAGCATTTAAAATACTGGGAACGCTTTAAAGTATATGTACTCACTGGAGCGGAGGAGAGAGAGATACATGATAATATATGCCTGAAAAGTACTCGAGGGCCTGGTCCCAAATCTGAACACCGTAATAACAACATACTGGAGCAAGAGATATAGGAGGAAGTGCAAATAAACCCAGTGAGGAGCAGGGGTGCGGTGGGCACAATAAGGGAACACTGTATCAACATTCGTGGCCCCAGATTATTCAACATCTTTCCAGAAGATATCAAACACACGGCTGGAACAAGTGTAGGAGTCTTCAAGAGAAAATTGGACAAATATCTTCACCAGGTACCAGATCAACCAGGCTGTGATGGATAAGTGGGACAGCGGGCCTCCAGCAGCAACCTGATAGTCCTGGCTAGCACCAGACGAGCCTGGACCATCTCCGGGCTCCGGGAGTAGAAAGACTCGAAACTCCACAAAGGTATATCAGTGAGAGAGTAGTGTACAAGTGAGAGCATTTTACAAGTGAGAGAGAAGTGTACAAGTGAGAGAGTAGTGTACAAGTGAGAGCAGTGTACAAGTGAGAGAGTAGTGTACAAGTGAGAGTAGTGTACAAGTGAGAGAGAGTAGTGTACAAGTGAGAGCAGTGTATAAGTGAGAGAGTAGTGTACAAGTGAGAGAGTAGTGTACAAGTGAGAGAGTAGTGTACAAGTGAGAGAGTAGTGTACAAGTGAGAGAGTAGTATACAAGTGAGAGAGTAGTGTACAAGTGAGAGCAGTGTACAAGTGAGAGAGTAGTGTACAAGTGAGAGGAGTAGTGTACAAGTGAGAGCAGTGGGACAAGTGAGAGAGTAGGTACAAGTGAGAGAGTAGTGTACAAGTGAGGGGAGTAGTGTACAAGTGAGAGAGTAGTGTACAAGTGAGAGAGTAGTGTACAAGTGAGAGAGTAGTATACAAGTGAGAGAGTAGTGTACAAGTGAGAGCAGTGTACAAGTGAGAGAGTAGTGTACAAGTGAGAGAGTAGTGTACAAGTGAGAGCAGTGTACAAGTGAGAGTAGTGTACAAGTGAGAGAGTAGTGTACAAGTTAGAGAGTAGTGTACAAGTGAGAGCATTGTACAAGTGAGAGAGTAGTGTACAAGTGAGAGAGTAGTGTACAAGTGAGAGCATTGTACAAGTGAGAGAGTGGTGTACAAGTGAGAGCATTGTACAAGTGAGAGAGTAGTGTACAAGTGAGAGCATTGTACAAGTGAGAGAGTAGTGTACAAGTGAGAGCATTGTACAAGTGAGAGCATTGTACAAGTGAGAGAGTGGTGTACAAGTGAGAGCATTGTACAAGTGAGAGAGTAGTGTACAAGTGAGAGAGTAGTGTACAAGTGAGAGAGTAGCGTACAAGTGAGAGCAGTGTACAAGTGAGAGAGTAGTGTACAAGTGATAGAGCAGTGTACAAGTGAGAGTGTACAAGTGATAGAGCAGTGTACAAGTGAGAGAGTAGTGTACAAGTTAAAGAGTAGTGTACAAGTGAGAGCATTGTACAAGTGAGAGAGTAGTGTACAAATGAGGTAGTTGTACAAGTAAGCATTGTACAAGTGAGAGAGTGGTGTACAAGTGAGGCATGTGCAAGTGAGGGTAGTGTCCAATGAGAGGTAGTGTTCAAGTGAGAGAGCCGTGTACAAGTTTATAGAGCCTTACAAGTGAGAGAGTAGTGTAAAGTGAGAGAGTAGTGTACAAATGAGAGAGTCTGTACAAGTGAAGAGTAGTGTACAAGTGATGCATTTACACGTGATGAGATGTACGAGTGAGAGAGTAGTGTACAAGTGAGAGAGTAGTGTACAAGTGAGAGTGTAGTGTACAAGTTGAAGCAGTGACAAATGAGAGAGTAGTGTACAGTGAGAGAGTAGTGTCAATGAGAGAGTAGGTAAAAAGTGAGAGAGCAGTGTACAAGTGAGAGAGTAGTGTACAAGTGGGGGAGGAGTAAAATGTACAAGTGAGGTAAGTAAGTAGTGTACAAATGGGGTTTTAAAGGAGCCAGTGTACAAGTGAGAGAGTAGTGTACGAGTGAAAAGGGGTAGTGTTTCAGTGAGAGCAGTGTACAAGTGAGAGGGTAGTGTACGAGTGAGAGAGTAGTGTACAAGTGAGAGTGTAGTGTACAAGTGAGAGAGTAGTGTACAAGTGAGAGAGTAGTGTACGAGTGAGAGAGTAGTGTACAAGTGAGAGAGTAGTGTACAAGTGAGAGAGTAGTGTACAAGTGAGAGCAGTGTACAAGTGAGAGAGTAGTGTACGAGTGAGAGAGTAGTGTACAAGTGAGAGTGTAGTGTACAAGTGAGAGAGTAGTGTACAAGTGAGAGAGTAGTGTACAAGTGAGAGAGTAGTGTACAAGTGAGAGAGTAGTGTACAAGTTAGAGAGTAGTGTACAAGTGAGAGCAGTGTACAAGTGAGAGAGTAGTGTACAAGTGAGAGAGCAGTGTACAAGTGAGAGAGTAGTGTACAAGTGAGAGAGTAGTGTACAAGTGAGAGAGCAGTGTACAAGTGAGAGAGTAGTGTACAAGTGATAGAGCAGTGTACAAGTGAGAGTGTACAAGTGATAGAGCAGTGTACAAGTGATAGAGCAGTGTACAAGTGACAGAGTAGTGTACAATTGAGAGAGTAGTGTACAAGTGAGAGAGTAGTGTACAAGTGATAGAGCGGTTACAGTGAGTTTGTGTACAAAGTGATGAGCAGGACAAGTGAGAAAGTGTACAGGGTAGTGTGTAATGGTGGTGGGCAAGACTGAGCTGTGTTCACGGAGATCAATATCTACCACCTTAATTATTCTTGTCCAGCCGCAGCCCCCTTGTGAACCCCCTTAACCTGCCACCACGCTTCCCCCTTAACCTGCCACCACGCTGCCCCCTTGTGAACCCTGCCACCACGCTGCTCCCTTGTGAACCCCTTAACCCGCCACCACGCTGCTCCCCTTTTGAACCCCCTTAACCTGCCACCACGCTGCTCCCTTGTGAACCCCCCTTAACCTGCCACCACGCTGCTCCCTTGTGAACCCCCTTTAAACCCGCCACCACGCTGCCCCCTTGTGAACCCCCTTAACCTGCCACCACGCTGCCCCTTGTGAACCCCTTAACCTGCACGACGCTGCCCCCTTTGAACCCCCTTAACCTGCCACCACGCTTCCCCTTAACCCGCCACCACGCTGCCCCCTTGTGAACCCCTTAACTGCCACCCACGCTGCCCCTTGTGAACCCCTTTACCTCCCACCACGTGCCCTTGTGAAGCTCCTTAACCTGCCACGCCGCTGCCCCTTGTGACCCCTTAACCTGCCCCCTTGTGAACCCTTAACCCGCCACCACGCTGCCCCTTGTGAAGCTCTTTAACCTGCCCCACGCTGCCCCCTTGTGAACCCCCCTTAACGCCACCACGCTGCCCCCTTGTGAAGCTCCCCTTTAAAACCTGCCGCCACACTGCCTTTTTGTGAAGCCCTTAACCTGCCACCACTTCTGCCCCCTTGTGAAGCTCCTTAACCTGCCACCCACTGCCCCCTTAAACCTACCACCCCACTGCCTCCTGGTGAAGCTGATTAACCTGCCACCACCCTGCCCCTTAACCTGCCACCACACTGCCCCCTTAACCTACCACCACACTGCCTCCTGGTGAAGCCCCTTAACCTGCCACCACATTGCCCCCTTGTGAAGCTCCTTAACCTACCACCACCCCCCCCCCTTAAAACCCGCACCACCCTGTTCCCTTGTGAAGCCCCTTAACGTGCCACCACACTGCCCCTTGTGAAGCCCCTTAACCTGCCACCACCCAGCCCCTTAACCTGCCCACCACCTGGCCCTTAACCTGCCCCCCACCCTGCCCCCTTTAAACCCGCCACCACCCTGCTCCCCTTTTGGAGCCCCCTTCCCCTGCACCACCCTGCTCCCTTGTGGAGCCCCTTCCCCTGCCACCACCCTGCTTCCTTGTGGAGCCCCTTCCCCTGCCACCACCCTGCTTCCTTGTGGAGCCCCTTCCCCTGCCACCACCCTGCTTCCTCGTGGAGCCCTTCCCTGCCACCCTTGCTCCCTTGTGGAGCCCCTTCCCCTGCCACCACCCTGCTTCCTTGTGGAGCCCCTTCCCCTGTCACCACCCTGCTTCCTTGTGGAGCCCCTTCCCCTGCCACCACCCTGCTTCCTTGTGGAGCCCCTTCCCCTGCCACCACCCTGCTTCCTTGTGGAGCCCCTTCCCCTGCCACCAGTGTTTTTTCTATGGCTGTTACTATGAAATTTATAATTTCCCTTATTTACACCTTATTTGTAATGTTAAGTAGAGTTAGGTTGAAGCTCTTGTTTCACAGTTATTTTGACCGTTTTATTCAATAACAAGTAACAAGTGGAAATTGAATGTAATGTTCTGGGAGGCTGAGCTTCACTCCTGAAATTTTGCGTACTGGTTAAAACTTCTGGGGCTGGTCATTATATGAATAAATATTCATGTTGATTCATGTAATCAATTGAGAAGTTAGGTGCATGAAGTGGATCGTATATGTATGGAGTGGCATGCACTCTTGCATGGAAAGAGAAGAAATTCTGTATTGTAGATCAACCAGGCTGTCGGTGCTATGTGGGTCAGCCGGCCGCTAACTTTTAATAGAAATTCCACCTCTGTTATTGAAATTTGTAACTGTAGCATAAATGGTTCGTGCAGTGAAAGTTTTGACAGTATAAATGGTTCATGCAGTGAAAGTTTTGACAGTATAAATGGTTCGTACAGTGAAAGTTTTGACAGTATAAATGGTTCGTACAGTGAAAGTTTTGACAGTATAAATGGTTCGTACAGTGAAAGTTTTGACAGTATAAATGGTTCGTACAGTGAAAGTTTTGACAGTATAAATGGTTCGTACAGTGAAAGTTTTGACAGTATAAATGGTTCGTAAATTGAAAGTTTTGACAGTATAAATGGTTCGTACAGTGAAATTTTTTGACAGAAATAAATGGTTCGAAAACAGGGGGAAAGTTTTGACAGAAAAAAATTTTTCGAACATTTGAAATTTTTGACAGTATAAATGGTTTCGTACAGTAAAATTTTTGGGACAGTAAAAAAATGGCGTACGGGAAAAATTTTTGACAGAAAAAAAAGGGTTCAAACAGTGAGAATTTTTACAACAAAAAAAATTTTTAATAATTACAAGCTTTTTCCTAAAAAATTGAAAAAATAAAGGCGAATAAGACAGATTTTTAAGAATTTTCTAAATGAAAATTCAACATTTTTTAAGTATCTCCCCATAATATTTCCAAAGGATAACTTTTCCCCCATAAACCTGGCAAATTACAGTTCACTTTAAAATTTTAGAATTTTGTGAAACTTTGGGAAAAAATCAATTTAATTTTTCCTTTGGGAAAGAGAAAGGGGAAAGCTATTTTCTTTTACAAAAAAAGGCATAGAACTTCAGTTTTAAATTTTCAACCTGTTTTAAAAAATTCAACACTAAAAAAACCAAAAAAATTGTAAAAATTTTTAAAAAATTTGACCTCCCAAAGTTATTTTTTAAAACCTTTGTTAACTTTTTAAACTAGGCTTTTAAAAAAAACCCCAAAAATTTGAAAAGTTTTTAAACTCTTGAGGGTTTTCTGGAATTTTTGCTTGTTGAGGATTTTTGCACATCATTTTCTTTATTTTAAACGGTGGCGATAAAGTTTCCCACGCCCACTTTTTTTGTTGGTTGCTGGGAACGATAAAAAAATTTTACGTCACTTTCTTTTGTTATTTAAATTGGTTAAAAATGAAAAAGACGAGGGCCACTGCCCTTAGTTACTCGTGGACGTTTGAGATCCACCACTTTCTCTTTGTTATTTTAACGGTTGGAGGATGGGGAAAGGGGGCTGGATAGAAAGAAAAACACACAGGCTAATGGGGCCTTTTGGTGAAACCCCCCCACAAACTTTTTTTCCTTTCTCAAGGGAAAAAATTTTGAACTTCTGCTGCGTACAGTGAGGAGGAAAAAAAGGCTTTTTTGGGAAGCAGTTGAGGAAAGTGTTTGGGAGCTTTGTGGTTTAAATTTTTTAATTTTTGCCCCCCAAAGGGGCCCTTGTTTATTGTGCCCCCAACCCCATATCTATCCTTTTGGAGGGAAGCCAAGGCAAAGGGACACAAAGAAGGCCTAGGAACTGGGCCCCCCAAAAAAGGGTTACAGTTTGAACATTTGGATATAAAAATTACATTTCCCATTTATCTGTTACAAAGCAAATATGGGAAAATTTTTGCTTATTTTTCCTTATTTTAATTTCTTTAAAAATTTTTTGATATGTCACAAAAGGTTTTTTATACTTTCAAAAAATTTTCCCAATAATTGGATTTTTAAAAGCACACGAGTTTTCAAAAAAAGGACCATAACCCCCCTAAACCCCCATAATTTGAAAATTTATTTTTATTTGTTTTTGTTGGCCCCAAGCCTAACCCCCCGCCACAAACATCAGCCCATCCTTTTCAAAATTGCTTTTTTCCCCAAAACCCAAAATTTAAACTACTTTTCATGTTATCAAAGTGGGGTTGGATTCCACAAAAGGCTTCTAATTGCATTCCTATAACAATCTTTTTCCCATTATTTACTTCCCCCCTTTCCCTTAATTTTTCCAAATTCTATACTAGAAAAACCCAAAGAAAATTCTACATTCCCCCTTCGGGGTTTACACTTCTTGGCTAAAAAATTATCAATTTAAAATTCGAAGGAGTAACCCCAATGTTTTATGGGAACCATAAAAAAGAAACTTTAAATTTTCCTTTTTGTCCCCTGATTTTTTAGTATTTTTTCCGGGTTTTCCCCCAAATTGACTTGTTTTTTCCCAAGCTTTTAATATATTAAACTTTCAGTGTGAAATAAAATAAAAAAAAATGAAAAATAGAGCCCAAGGGCCAAAAGGTTCAAAATTTTACCTTTAGCGCCATTATGATTGAAAAAACAGTTCAGTTTGCAGTGTAGACCCCCAGTTTTTAAATTCTTGGGCCCTAACTAAAAACTTTTTTAAAAATTTTTGTTTTTTAACTAGAGATGGGGGGAACAAGACAGATGAAAGGGGGCCCTCCCCAAAGCTCCTTTTAGATCCATCAGTGTATATAACTTGTAAAAAACTTAAATAAAGTTGTAAAATTTAAACCGACAAAAAGTAAAAAAAAGGGAAAAACAAGTGCAAAAAAATTTTAACATTTTTTTGTGGAAAACGTTTCGCCTCCGGGAGCAAAAATCAAGCCATTACAAAAAAAAAAGGACACAGGGGGTTATATAAAGGCCAAAGGGAGGTAAAAACTAGTGAGGTACCAATTTTCGATTTCACAAAAGTGGTATTTTAGTAGTAGAAAGTATATGGAAGTGCAAAAGTAAAACAATAGGGGAAAGGGCAAAAAAATTTCCGTACATGAGTAAAAGGTATAAAAGTTTTAAAACGGGGTAACATAAAAAATATTTTTGGCCCAAATATAACGGGAATGGGCGCTTTTTTCAGTGTTCACTCCCTGTGTTTTTGGAAAGTATAACAGGAGAGACTATTTTAGGGGCAGGGTTTATTTTTTTTCAGGAGGTTTTCTTGCTAAGCCCTTCCCCGGAGTTTGGTGAACCCGCCGTTTTTTTGGGTTTAATTGAAATTCGAAAACCGCGATCAGGCTGTTCAAGGAAACCTTGCGGTGGGGAAAATTATTTTTTTTATCACTAATTGGGGGCGCCCTTAATTTCATAAAAAGTTTTGGGAAATTTTCGGTGTTGTACACGGGGTCTTTGGGTTTAAAAAAAAAAAAAAAAAAAAAAAAAATTGTCGTTCCTAAAATGCGAAATATGTGTTCTTGAGCGGGTGTCGGGGTTTTCTTGCTTTTTTCACCTACTAGATCTTGTCAAAAGCCTCCACGGGATATAGGGGAAACCCCTTTGCATTGACGGTTCGTGGGGTTTGGGGGTTTTTGCCCTTTTCCCCTTTAAAAAGGGAAAAAAACCGGGAAAAAACCCCAAAAGCACCACGAACCATAAAATGCAGGATTTTTACACTATCCCCCTTTTGGAGGCTTTTACAAAATCTACGTGGGGAAAAACCCCCAAAAACCCGACACCCCCTAAATGAACATTTTTTTCCCCATTTAGGAACACAACTTAAACAACCCTGGTACAACACCGAAATTCCACCAATCAATTATGAAATTCAGAGACCCCAATTAGTGATAAAAGAAACTAATTTCCGCACACGCAAGTGCCTTGAATCAGCACTGATCGCTGTTTCGAATACAATTAAACAAAACAACGGCAGCTTCACCATCTCCGAAGTCTTAGCAAGAATCCTCCTGAAAACAGTAAACCCTGCCATCACATAGTCTCTCCTGTTATACTACACAAAGCACAGAGAGTGAACACTGAAACAAGCTGCCTCATTCCAGTCTATATTTGTCCAACCTATTTTTATGTTACCCAAGTAATAGCTTTTATATCCTTTTACTCATGTACGAATTAATTGCTCTACCATATTGTATTACTTTTGTCACTACCACTACTACTACTACTACTACTACCACTAGTGAACATCGAAATGGTACCTCACTAGTATTCACCTCACTCTGAGCCTTTATATACCCTCTGTGTCCATGTATTGTTTGTAATGGCTTGATAAAGCTCCTGGAGAGCGAAACGTTGCCACAATAAATGTCACATTAGTTGCACTTGTGTCCTTTTACTTGTGATAACTTATTACTACCAGCTAGGTGAGAAATTTCTTCTTGAGTAGTTGCTCTAACAAGAGATTTTATGGAGGATGCACTATCAGTGAGGAGTGCTGGGAGCTTTATGGAGGATGCACAACGATTTTTGTACTCGGAGTTCATGACAGAGGTTTACATGATATGTATCAGGGTGTGCTTCAAGATACTTGCAACAAGCATGAGTGTGCGTGATATGTGTCAGGGTGTGCTTCAAGATACTTCCAACAAGCATGA
Source organism: Cherax quadricarinatus (assembly GCF_026875155.1). NCBI lineage: Eukaryota > Metazoa > Arthropoda > Malacostraca > Decapoda > Parastacidae > Cherax > Cherax quadricarinatus. The sequence goes on along the minus strand of NC_069407.1, from coordinate 50,644,885 downwards.
GTGTGCGTGATATGTGTCAGGGTGTGCTTCAAGATACTTCCAACAAGCATGAGTGTGCGTGATATGTGTCAGGGTGTGCTTCAAGATACTTCCAACAAGCATGAGTGTGCGTGATATGTGTCAGGGTGTGCTTCAAGATACTTGCAACAACAATGGCATGAATGTGTCAGTGTCTTCAAGAACATGCAACAACTGATTGCATGTATGTGTCAGGGTGTGCTTCAAGATACATGCGACAAGCATGAGTGTGCATGATATGTGTCAGGGTGTGCTTCAAGATACTTGCAACAAGCGTGAGTGTGAATGATATGTATCAGGGTGTGCTTCAAGATACATGCGACAAGCATGAGTGTGCATGATATGTGTCAGGGTGTGCTTCAAGATACATGCGACAAGCATGACTGTGCATGATATGTGTCAGGGTGTGCTTCAAGATACATGCAACAAGCATGAGTGTGCATGATATGTGTCAGGGTGTGCTTCAAGATACATGCAACAAGCATGAGTGTGCATGATATGTGTCAGGGTGTGCTTCAAGATACATGCAACAAGCATGAGTGTGCATGATATGTGTCAGGGTGTGCTTCAAGATACATGCAACAAGCATGAGTGTGCATGATATGTGTCAGGGTGTGCTTCAAGATACATGCAACAAGCATGAGTGTGCATGATATGTGTCAGGGTGTGCTTCAAGATACTTGCAACAAGCATGAGTGTGCATGACATGTGTCAGGGTGTGCTTCAAGATACTTGCAACAAGCGTGAGTGTGCATGACATGTGTCAGGGTGTGCTTCAAGATACTTGCAACAAGCGTGAGTGTGCATGACATGTGTCAGGGTGTGCTCCAAGATACTTGCAACAAGCATGAGTGTGCATGTTATGTCAGGGTGTGCTTGCAATAATCATGAGGGTGATAGGGAGGTTGGTATGTAGAACACAGTGATTTAGATTTAATCACTTCCCTACAAGAGGTTGATTATAAGAACATAAGAAAGAAGGAACACTGCAACAGGCCTACTGACCCATGCGGAGCAGGTCCATGTCCCCCCCCCCTCGGATTAGCCCAATGACCCACCCAGTCTGATCACCTCCACTCAAGGAAGGAGCACGGCACCAGACCCAGCAGCACAAGCTGGTCAGGTCCAACTCACACCCACCCACACCCACTCATGTATTTATCTAACCTATTTTTAAAACTACACAACGTTTTAGCCTCAATAACTGTACTCGGGAGTTTGTTCCACTCATCCACAACTCTATTACCAAACCAGTGCTTTCCTGTATCCTTCCTGAATCTGAATTTTTCCAACTTGAAACCATTGCTGCGAGTCCTGTCTTGGCTGGAAATTTTCAGCACGCTATTTTACATCCCCTTTATTTATTCCTGTTTTCCATTTATACACCTCGACCCATATCCCCCCTAATTCTACGCCTTTCTAGAGAGTGCAGATTCAGGGCCCTCAGCCTATCCTCATAGGGAAGATTTCTGATACATGAGATCATCTTTGTCATCCTCCTCTGTACGTTTTCCAGAGCATTTATATCCATTCTGTAATACGGTGACCAGAACTGAGCAGCATAGTCTAAATGAGGCCTAACCAAGGATATATAGAGTTGAAGAACAACCTGAGGTCTTCTATTATTTATACTTCTAGATATGAAGCCAAGAATTCTGTTAGCTTTATTGCGAACACTAATGCACTGTTGTCTTGGTTTTAGATTACTGCTAACCAGAACTCCTAAATCCTTTTCGCAATCAGTAGTATTAAGATCTACATTATTTAGTTTATATGTGGCATGGTTTTTTACCTGTCCAACATTTAGAACTTTGCATTTGTCAATATTAAACTGCATCTGCCACTTCTCCGACCATTGCATCAGTCTATTCAAATCATCCTGGAGTGCTGTAGTGTCCTCATTAGAATGAATTGGACGGCCTATTTTGGTGTCATCAGCAAATTTGTTTATGTCGCTATTTATTCCCTCATCTATGTCGTTTATGTAAATTGTGAACAACAACGGGCCCAACACTGACCCCTGAGGAACACCGCTTGTGACGTGCTCCCCATTCTGATTTCTCCCCATTTGTGCAAACTCTCTGCTGCCTATTTGTCAACCATGCCTCTTCCCAGGAAAAAAAATTCTCCTCCTATTCCGTGTGCTTTAAGTTTCCTCAATAGCCTCTGGTGTGGGACTCTATCGAAAGCCTTACTGAAGTCCATATACACAATATCATATTCATTAACATGATCTACCTCCTCAAACACCTTAGTGAAAAAGGTTAGTAAATTCGTAAGACAGGAACGCCCCTTTGTAAAACCGTGTTGAGATTCATTAATCAATCTGTGCCTATCAAGATGGCTACGAATTGGTGCGGCAATTATTGATTCCATAAATTTTCCCACTATGGAGGTAAGGCTTATTGGTCTATAGTTCGAAGCCAAGGACCTGTCACCTGCCTTGTAAATAGGTATTGCATTTGCCATTTTCCACTTATCAGGCACTATGCCAGTTTGTAGTGATATGTTAAAAAGATTAACCAAAGGTATGCTAAGTTCCTCTTTACATTCCTTTAACACCCTTGCAAACAGTTCATCAGGGCCTGGGGATTTGTTAGGTTTTAGTTTCTCTATTTGCCTGAGGACCATGTCACTAGTTACCGCAATCGTGCATAGTTTATTATCATCCTGTTCTACATAATCTATTATTTCAGGAATATCGCTAGTATTTTCCTGGGTGAAAACTGAGAGGAAGTAGGTATTGAGAATTTCACTGTCAGTGATCTGACCAGAGTTATTCTTAAGTGGGCCAGTCTTGTCCCTAATCTTACTTCTGTATACCTGAAAGAACCCTTTTGGGTTAGTCTTTGAATCCCTTGCGACCTTGGCCTCATAATCCCTTTTTGCTTTTCTTATTCCTTTCTTTATTTCTCTCTTTAATTGAATATATTGATTTCTTAACTGCCCATCCTCTCATTTGATACGCCTATATATGCCTCTTTTGACCAATGAGATGTTTTAATCTATTGTTCATCCATTTGGGATCATTTTTGTTAGATCTAATTTCCCTACTCGGAACAAAAGTTGTCTGGGCAGCTAGAACTATGCTCTGAGAAACGTCGTATTGGCAACCAAGATCACCTATCTGACCCATAGTCAGGACATCCCAATTTAGCCCACCCAGGTAATTTTTCAGTCCCATGAAGTCAGCCAAGCGAAAATCTGGGACAGAGATTTGATTGCAGTTATCTGGGTAATTCCATGATATATTGAAACTAAGTGATTTGTGATCACTTTCCCCTAGCTCATCATTAACCTCAGGATTATTAATTAGTGAATCTTTGTTGGCAAGAACCAAGTCAAGCAGATTGTTTCCTCTAGTTGGTTCTGTCACAGCCTGTTCTTAAATGCAATCCTGAACCGTATCAAGAAAGTCACTAGACTCAAGATTTCCTGTCATATTGTTCCAATCAATTTGTCTAAAGTTAAAATCTCCCATTATCACAACATTTTCATATCTAGATGCCTTATGAATTTTGTCCCATAACAACTTACTGCCCTCCTTATCAAGGTTTGGGGGGCCTATAAATCACACCCAAAATTAATTTGTCACGTCCCTTGAGAAACTGTAGCCAAACAGATTCTGTGTTCTATGTTTCTAATCTTGTATCATGTCTAAGACAATTTAAATTTAAGCGCTAAATCTGTAAGGGTTATTAATCCCTAATAGCGGAGGGTGTGTCCTTCGTTCGGTAATTGTGGCCAAGTCTCCCAGAAGTCAGCACTAAATCTGAGTAGCTTTGAGAAGTGTAAAAAATTTTTAAAAGTTCTGCTCAAGGTTTAGTTTTATCTGGTAAAATTATGTTGTGTTGTGAGGGGTAAGAATGTGTTGTGAGGGGTAAGAATGTGTTGTGAGGGGTAGGAATGTGTTGTGAGGGGTAAGAATGTGTTGTGAGGGGTAAGAATGTGTTGTGAGGGTAAGAATGTGTTGTGAGGGATAAGAATGTGTTGTGAGGGGTAAGAATGTGTTGTGAGGGTAAGAATGTGTTGTGAGGGGTAAGAATGTGTTGTGAGGGTAAGAATGTGTGGTTAGGCTAAGAATGTGTGGTGAGGCTAAGAATGTGTGGTTAGGCTAAGAATGTGTGGTAAGGCTAGTAATGTGGGGTGAGGGTAAGAATGTGGGGTGAGGCTAAGAATGTGTGGCGAGGCTAAGAATATGTGGTGAGGCTAAGAATGTGTGGTTAGGCTAAGAATGTGTGGTAAGGCTAGTAATGTGTGGTGAGGCTAAGAATGTGTGGTGAGGCTAAGAATGTGTGGTTAGGCTAAGAATGTGTGGTAAGGCTAGTAATGTGTGGTGAGGCTAAGAATGTGTGGTGAGGCTAAGAATGTGTGGTAAGGCTAGTAATGTGTGGTAAGGCTAGTAATGTGTGGTGAGGCTAAGAATGTGTGGTGAGGCTAAGAATGTGTTGTGAGGGGTAAGAATGTGTGGTGAGGGTAAGAATGTGTGGTTAGGCTAGGAATGTGTGGTGAGGCTAAGAATGTGTCGTGAGGGTAAGAATGTGTAGTGAGACTGAGAATGTGTGGTGAGGCTAAGAATGTGTGGTAAGACTGAGAATGTGTGGTGAGGCCAAGAATGTGTGGTGAGGCTAGGAATGTGTGGTGAGGCTAAGAATGTGTGGTGAGGCTAGGAATGTGTAGTGAGGCTAAGAATGTGTGGTGAGGCTCGGAATGTGTTGAGGCTAAGAATGTGTGGTGAGGCTCGGAATGTGTTGTGAGGCTAAGAATGCGTTGTGAGGCTAAGAATGTGTGGTGAGGCTAAGATTGTGTGGTGAGGCTCGGAATGTGTGGTGAGGCTAAGAATGTGTGGTGAGGCTAAGAATGTGTTGTGAGGCTATAAATGTGTGGTGAGGCTAAGAATATGTTGTGAGGCTAAGAATGTGTGGTGAGGCTAAGAATGTGTTGTGAGGCTAAGAATGTGTGGTGAGGCTAAGAATGTGTTGTGAGGCTCGGAATGTGTGGTGAGACTAAGGATATGTTGTGAGGCTAGGAATGTGTTGTGCAGTTTAATTTAGCGTAATCCAACTAAATATATTTTATATAAGTTTTCAATAACTTAATAAACAAACAATGAAATAGGTTTAGAATTATTTTTTTGAAATTATTGCATACCTAAATTTTCGCTTACCTTATTCGGCAAGAAGAGCCGAATTACAAGCTCTAGGTGACCCACACCTCATAGTGTAAGGTAAGGAGTGTGACCGTCTGTCCAGGGTCCTAGATGAAGACATGAGGTCGAGAGGAGCCTAGTCATTCGAGGGTGTACTGAGAAGGAAGCTTATCCTGTGTGCTCCTGCTAGTGCAAAGTTCTTGAGTTTACTCTGATGCTGGTTCCCTCCTCCTCACCTTTATTATTTATGTAATCAGTCAAGAATATATTTAATTTATAAAGTTTGAGGAACCCATTGTACTTTAGTAAATGTTAAATCTCTTGGTTTTAATAATCCTCTTCATTTGACTGACGCAGTCTATTCACATTATTTTATATTAGTATTGATATTCAGTGCTTGTCGTTAAAGTACGCTGGGTGGAAGGCACCCGACATAATTTAATGTCCAGAGTAATACCCTATCTTGGTACATTTGTCAGCAAGACAGAAAAGTTATGCTGGCTTGGTAACTCGAAGTTGGATATTTGACTACTCTTAAGTTATATTGTTTCAGTGTGTGATATGACAAAATGCTTCATTGTTTATGACAAGATATCTGAAATCTTGAAACTGTACTCACATTTTGCGTCTTCTAGATGAATGATCAATGTTTTAGTGGTAATAAGATTGGTAATGCTTTTGAGACTAACTCTGTATTGTATTGTGTTCATTAGTTACATGAAGAAATTATAGTGTATGAAATGGCTGTTAAATATTATTTCTGTGATTTAACTATTCACGGTGGAGTCTGTTAAAAACCCTTTGTTACCTATGTAATCCTGTTTTTTTGCGCTACCACTCACAGGGTTAGCATGAGGGTGCACAGTAAACTAGCCTCTCAGATGACACAACTTTTGGCTGCATTCTAAGTGCCTTCTGGACTTGTATGGTGGACAGTTTTGTGTCCGTGGCTCCTTACACCGTGTGGCATTTAGGGCCGAGTTTGTCGTACATTTTTTTCTATTGAGGAGCAGGAGTAATCGCTAACACTAAGAGACAATTGCACAGATCATTGGATTATAAAAGGCAGGACTTCCAACGAAGGAAACAGTAGAAGTCAGC
>NC_069407.1:50621117-50633617 GCF_026875155.1 Cherax quadricarinatus | reverse complement strand
ATGGGTAAGGAAGAAGGATGGGTAAGGATGGAAATATTGGAAAAGGGTTGGAGGGGGAGGAGAGGTAGGATATAAAAGGTAAGTGGCCCAACCACTTTGGTGTAAGTTAAAAAGTGTATGTAAATTGATAATATATTCTTTAAGGGGTATAATACTAACCCATCAGAGTCACATAGATATAATAGGTATATAAGTACATGACTCTGAATTGGTAGTAGTTATACAAGTTGCAATTGCTTTTTTTTTTTTTTTTTTTTTTTTTTTTTTTTTTTTTTCGCGATTGCACAGCGGATATTTATACGACAGGAAAGGCAATAATTTTCTGACCAGTTTATAAGTTCGTGACAATAGCTTCTTAATGGTGGTGTCCAACAATAGTCAATAGCATAATTTTACATTAGAAAGTTATTTAAGATGTTTCCCTAATTGGGGGCGATGATTTTCAGTATACATAGAAGGGTTCTGGTGGTATCCAATCTTCTTCATCAGGTAAGTTGCTCAAAATCATGGGTCGAGGGTAATCATCTTTATGAATAAAACGACGAACCCTCTGTGGGAGAGTCATTCTTTGGGTCCTGTGAGGCGGAGTATTGATGGTGTAATCGGTGTATTTATCGCTTGTATAGGATGTTCCTATCTGGCATGTATAGTTCTTGCATTGTATAAAGTTGTTTCTTTTTTAGGGTGTCAAGGCGTACATTTATGGCAGTAATATCTTGTTGTGTGTGTAAATCTGCCATTTTAGCTCTGTCTCTCCTCCTGGTATCAGTAATAAAGCGAAGTGCTCTATTCTGGACCCTTTGTAACCGTAGCATGTTGGTCTTTGTTGTTAATGACATTGGGACACAAGGGTATTCGAGTATAGGTCTTATTATCATTTTATACAGAGTTTTTTGACATGTTGAGGGGCTTGATTGAATCGAAAGAGTCTGCTAAGACCGGCTTTGGCTGTGTTGATCTTTTTAGTTACATGAGATGTTGAGTGGAGCAGCCTGTCTATTTCATATCCCAAGATCTTGTTAGGGTTTCTAATGGCTACAGGTGTCCCTTTGATGGAGATACCCCCTTATTTTCGATGTTGTGAAAAACACCTATCGTGCTAAAAAGGGACCTTGTCGGGTTTAGCGTAATTCTCCATTTCTTCCCAATTAAAAGTTCGACAAAGTTCAATTTCATTTTTTCATGACTCTTTCTATTTGTTTTTTCCTGTTACTGAGTTGATGAACGACATAAATAACATCATCTGCAAACTGTGCCCAAAATTTGTGTCAAAAAAACTCGGGGTTTGAGGAAGTCATTCACAAAATTTTAAACAGAAGGGGACAAACAAGAACCTTTGTGGGACACCAGCGCGGTATAAAAGGTTCTGTCGCTTGCCATAAAAGGGTGGGAAGATTTTTTTTTGAGTTAAGAAATTATAAATACTCTGAAAAAAGCCAGTCTGGTTTTAGGTCAATGAGTTTGTATATAAGGCCATCATCCATAACAACAAAAGCTTTATGAACATCTCTGGGGAAATTAAGGCAAGATGCCCCTTTTTAGATTTGCTACAGTGTCAAAAATAACATTTTTTGCATGTTTGGGAAACCTCTATGTGTTCAAAACCCAATTTTTTTTTTCTAAAAAAAGTGTTTAAAACTCCATATAGTAATTCAATCTTAGTTTCCCAGGTTTTTGGAGTCTTTATTGGGCCTTTAGCAAGAAAGACATTCTAGCAGCCCAAAAAAACAACGGAAAATTCCTAGGCCCAAGATGGCTTAAAGAATTTACCAAGGACTGTTTGAAATTTTTCTGGGTAGGTACTTTATTTGTTTCATTTTTTTTCCAGAGGGGCCCCGGGCCTATTTCTCATTTTCCAATAACCTGACTTTTCTCTAGTAATTAATAGGTCAGTAAGGGGGTGGGTATCTTCAAGAGTTGAAGACGAGGTAGGTGGGTTGAAAATCATCCGTTCTCATCTCTCCATTCATTTACTAACTGATAATAAAATATTAAATTGACGACGTTATTGGAGAGAGAATTTTCTCCCATACATCCCCACAAATTGCCTGGTCCTGTATCGCAAGTTTAATTTCAACCCCTTTCACACCTCATCAGTGAAGTATGAACTGGGAATTCGGAACCTTTGTTTTCCCCCCCCAAAAAGTTGCGGATCTTACCCCCAAAATTTGCGGGTTCCCACGTTTATATTGTTTACTTGAAGAACAAAAAATTTCCAATCTCTTTTGTGTTGACTAATCATTTTTAAAATTTTTATTCCCCTTAAACGGTGCATGACTGCTGGTGGTTGTCGCTTTTGAAGATCCTTCGACTTCTGTTTGTAATTTTCTTAAAGTGCTCTAATTCCAGGGGTTTTTATATTTTTGGGTATATCTTTGGGGAAGCAAATTGGCAAGTTGCTTTGGGTAGCTTTTCAATATTCGAGTGCAGGCCCGTTTTGCATCATAAATTGCAGGGAAGGGTAGATTTTCCAAAGACCAATTTCACCCTCACCCAGATATCCCTAAGGGGTCAAACCAGGGTGTTAAATTGGGGTTTAGGAGGACAGGTATTCAAAAATGGAGAAGTTTGAGTTGATTAAAACAGGGGTATGGGCAATCCTACGTTTCCACCAGGGGAAAATACACAGTGAAAGTGTCCAGTCTCGTTTGTCGTACAATATCTGGTGTTTCCTGGAAGGTCCAATTACGATTTTTGAAAATGGGGCCTTTAAATGACAAGTTTTTAGCTGTCATGATATTAAAAGTTTTTTCCTTTTAAAAATCCCCCATGGGAAAACCACTCCACATTAAAGAGGGGAGGGTGTGAGCTTAAAATCTCCACAGAAATTTTTGGAATATTTTTCTTTAAAATCCTATGTAAGGAATTGACTCTAATAGGCTGCTCGGGGGAAAATATCCCTTCCCATCACTAGTTTCCATGCGACGTTGTTAGTTCATTGCAAAAAGTTATCTTCATCCACATAATATTTTTAAATGTTATCCCAATTTTAACCCAAAAGGCTACAAACCAAAACGGTCCTCTCGATTTCTCCACAGTACAGTATCCCGTAATTTAATATGTTGATCAACCTCAGCTGTCTCGTTTAAAAGTTTTAAAATCGGGATTATAGTTAAGTTTCAAGGGAAAAGTTCATCATCAAAATTTCTTCTTTTGAACATGCACTTCCCTTTAAAAAGATATGACTAGTTTAGTAAACAAATCATTTGATATGGAAAAAAAATCTAGAGCGTTTAAAAAAAAAACAGAAGTCATAAATTTACAAATGTAAAATAATACATAATATGAAAATATCGATCAATTTACTCTAATAAAAACAATTTTTGGGGCAGCAGTTGTCCCTTATTATGAAATGTACTTTTTTTACGAAAATTTTTTTTTGTATTTATTAAAATAAACATATTTTAATCCCTTTATATAAATTAGTAACAACCAAGTAAAAACTATTTTAACCAATTTTTTTAAAAATTTGGGAACACGATTTTCAATACTAAATACCCCACCAACGACTTATTTTAAAAAAAAGATGGACATACAAAATTTAAAAATTAAACTTCTAAAAAGAAAACAGGAAACCCGAAATTTATACCTTCACAAAATACAACCTTGCCGAAATTCAAAGTTGCGCCAGGTGGCCAGCTTCCCCCAAAACCCGTGCGGCCAAACTCTTTTTTCCAAAAAAGCCAAAAAAAATCAACTTCATTTCACAAGTGATAAAACCATATGAAATTTTCCAGAAGAAAAAAATTTCTGCTTATTATGGTAAATACGATTCCATTCATGTACGATTCCGTTCAGAAAGAATAATGATTAATCCCGATCTTTTGTACCACCGACCTGTTATTTAACTAAGGTTCTCCTGAAGCTCCGGTCCAACTAGAACACTCAGGGGTCAGGGTTGGACCGGGCCGCCAATTGAGTACCCTCTCTAAGTATTAGTAAAGTGAGGTGGTTCACGGCACAGCTCCCTTTTTAAAGCCTTGAACAGGCAAGTACCAAGAAGCCTGGCCGAGGGCCGGGCTCCGGGAGTGGGAAAACTTTCGAAACCCGTGAAAGGTACACCGGGAGCCTTCAAGGCAAGTGCCTCTATCCAGGTGAAGCGCTCTTGATCCAAGGAATTGGAAGGGCCTTTCCCTGGGATTGAATCTGATTGACTGTCATGAAGCATATCCCAGGCGGTGTATGAGCCTAGTACCTCCCCTGTAATGTTAAAATGATAACACTGGTTAGTGAGTAAAGGGGGGGGGGGACACCACTGGTGTTCCTACAAGCTACGTTTGTCCGGGTAGCATTTCAGTTCAGGCTATCCTCTAGAGCTCTTCGTCCAAATTGGAGCTACCCTCCCTCTCTCATAACATCTGATTACCTCCCAGTTCCGAAGTGCTGCATGACCCCTGCAGGTTCAGCACTTCAACGTGAATTTAATGAAAGGTCAGGAGTATGTCATAGCGAGTGAAACTTGGCCAACACTGCCTGACATTGAAGGTATTGACTACACCAGTGGTGTGAGGCACCAAGCTACCCAGAGTCTTGCTGAGGTTGAAGGTATTGACTACATCAGTGGTGTGAGGCACCAAGCTACCCAGAGTCTTGCTGAGGTTGAAGGTATTGACTACATCAGTGGTGTGAGGAACCAAGCTACCCAGAGTCTTGTTGAGGTTGAAGGTATTGACTACATCAGTGGTGTGAGGCACCAAGCTACCCAGAGTCTTGCTGAGGTTGAAGGTATTGACTACATCAGTGGTGTGAGGCACCAAGCTACCCAGAGTCTTGCTGAGGTTGAAGGTATTGACTACATCAGTGGTGTGAGGCACCAAGCTACCCAGAGTCTTGCTGAGGTTGAAGGTATTGACTACATCAGTGGTGTGAGGCACCAAGCTACCCAGAGTCTTGCTGAGGTTGAAGGTATTGGACTACATCAGTGGTGTGAGGCACCAAGCTCACCAGAGTCTTGTTGAGGTTGAAGGTATTGACTACATCAGTGGTGTGAGGCACCAAGCTACCCAGAGTCTTGCTGAGGTTGAAGGTATTGACTACACCAGTGGTGTGAGGCACCAAGCTACCCAGAGTCTTGTTGAGGTTGAAGGTATTGACTACACCAGTGGTGTGAGGCACCAAGCTACCCAGAGTCTTGCTGAGGTTGAAGGTATTGACTACACCAGTGGTGTGAGGCACCAAGCTACCCAGAGTCTTGCTGAGGTTGAAGGTATTGACTACATCAGTGGTGTGAGGCAGCGAGCTACCCAAACAGGCCAGGATATTTTCCAACACATTGATTCAGGTAAACTCGTGCAGTTAGCAACAACTTGACTGAACATAGACCCGGCCGTGTTATCAGACGGAGGATAGAGCCTCCATCACTCCCTACGTTGAAATTACTCGCGCTCATTTAGTACTTCATCAAATATAATAAGTAAAACCGTGCATATATACACGGAGATACAGAACCCAATATGGCGCCAAAGTAGACAATCATAAAATATAAATAAATGAAGAGATAAATGAGGGAAGGTATTTATACGTGGCCAGTGTGGCAAGTCGTTAGTAATGTACGAGGAGGCTATTTGGCTTGTAGTGTATTCCAGACGCATCTATATATTATTGTGACCGTGGCAGTGTGTACTGGTACTTGGTGGTGTGTACTGGTGCTTGGTGGTGTGTGTTGGTGCTTGGTTGTGTATGTTGGTGCTTGGTTGTGTATATTAGTACTTGGTGGTGGTGAGTGGTGGTGTCTTGGTGATGTACGCTGGTGCTTGGTTTTGTGTATGGTGCTTGGTTGTGTGTGTTGGTGCGGGTTGTGTATGTTGGTGCTGGGTTGTGTGTGTTGGTGCTGGGTTGTGTATGTTGGTGCTGGGTTGTGTAATGTTGGTGCTGGGTTGTGTATGTTGGTGCTGGGTTATGTGTGTTGGTGCTGGGTTGTGTATGTTGGTGCTGGGTTGTGTATGTTGGTGCTGGGTTGTGTATGTTGGTGCTGGGTTGTGTATGTTGGTGCTGGGTTGTTTTGTGTTGGTGCTGGGTTGTGTATGTTGGTGCTGGGTTGTGTATGTTGGTGCTGGGTTGTGTGTGTTGGTGTTGGGTTGTGTATGTTGGTGCTGGGTTGTGTATGTTTTGGGGCTGGGTTGTGTGTGTTGGTGCTGGGTTGTGCATGTTGGTGCTGGGTTGTGTGTGTTGGTGCTGGGTTGTGTATGTTGGTGCTGGGTTGTGTGTGTTGGTGCTGGGTTGTGTATGTTGGTGCTGGGTTGTGTATGTTGGTGCTGGGTTGTGTATGTTAGTGCTGGGTTGTGTGTGTTGGTGCTGGGTTGTGTATGTTGGTGCTGGGTTGTGTGTGTTGGTGCTGGGTTGTGTGTGTTGGTGCTGGGTTGTGTATGTTGGTGCTGGGTTGTGTATATTAGTACTTGGTGGTGGTGAGTGGTGGTGTCTTGGTGATGTACGCTGGTACTTGGTGGTGGTGAGTGGTGGTGTCTTGGTGATGTACGCTGGTGCTTGGTGGTGTGTACTAGTACTTGGTGGTGTACGTTGGTATTTGGTGGTGTTTACTGACGTTAGGAAATGTGTGTTAGTGCTTGTGTGCGTGGTGATGCATATTGGTGCTTTGTTGTATGTGGCAGTTTATGATGGTGTGTGTCTGTGTTGGTGTACTTACTGATTTGAACTTGCAGTGGTTGAGTCCCAGCCCTAGACTTGCCTTTCAAACTTCATCGACCAGCATTACTGGCTTTTGGCCTCTTGACCTCTATCATAATTATCTGCTCTTTAAATTATGTACGGAACTCTCTTCCACTGCTTCTGCATTCATTTCATTCCATTTTCCTACTTTCCTGAGACGGAAAAAAGCACTACCTAATATCTCTGACGCATCACTGTTTTTAACTTCCATCTTTGTCCCATTTTACCAGATCCTCTCGCTTTAAAAAGTTTGTCCTTATGTGCTTTATCAATTCCTCTAAGTATTTTATGTTATCTTTGCGGTGCCTTGTCCTCTCTTCCACGGTGGTCAGTATCAGTTCTTTCAGTCTCTCAAGGTTTGTCACTCTTAACTGGGACAAGTGTGGTGGGAAACCTTTGCATATTTTCACGTTATTGAATATGTTTACTCAGGTGGGGGTTCTGAACTGGTGCTGAATATTCTGAATTTTACAACGTTCGGTAAAGTCCTAAAAAGACTTTGTTGGGGTTTCCTGAAAGCACTGCAAAATTTGCTACCCTTTGCTATGCACAGTTTTTGTATTTTTTGTGTTCTGGTGATATATTAGTGGATGTTACCCTGAGTCCTTTGTTTTTCTTGAAAACCTCTTGATACCAGAGAGGGAACAAAACAAGGATCACATTGGGAAAGTTGAAGACACAGAGAATCACGGGGATGTTAAAATTTCTTCAGTCACGATTTTGCAGGAAGTGGTGTCGGGGAATGATGCAGTGGGGGCAGGACCACATATAGCTTTAAGAAGAGGTTGATAAAGCTCAGGGAGCAGGAAGAGTTAGTAGCGCCGGCAAAGAGGGGGGGCCAGGGCTATGTCTCGACCCCTGCAATACAACAAGATACACACATACACTTTTTTGCTGGTTCCCCTGTGTAGATACTGCGGCTTCACCAGGTGCTGATACTGCTGGTTCACCTGGGTATGTACGCGGCTTCCCCAGGTGCTGATACTGCTGCTTCACCTGGTATGTACTGTGCTTAAACCGGGTGTAGATACTGCTACTTCACCAGGTGTATATACTGTGGTTACCAGGTTATGGGCTGTTTTTTGTTCACATGGTGTTGATACTGTGGTTCAGGTGTATGATTTGCTGGTTACCTGGTGATAATGCGTTGGTTACCTGAGTTTTCCCTGGGTTCACCGATATATGATACGCTGTTTCACCTGTTGTAGACCTGTGGTTCACCAGGTGTATGATACTGCTGGTTCACCGGGTGTAGGTGCTGCGGTTCACATGGTGTATGATCTGCTGGTTCAGGTGTAAATGCGCTGGTTTCCCTGGGTATGATGCTGCTGGTTTCCCCCTATGTAGATCCTCGGTTCACCTAATATGATAGCTTGTTCACCGTTATGACACGCTGGTTTCACCAGGTGTTTAAACGCTGGATCACCAGGTTATGGTACTGGGGTTTTCCCTGGGATGATATGTGTTTCCCACCAAGTGTTGGCACTCTGGTTACCTGGTGTATGGTACGCGGGTTTCACCGGGGTTAAGTGCTGCTAGTTCACCTGGGTTAGTGGTGCGGGTTCACCTGATGGTCAGTGATATCGGGGAAAAATTTAGGTAATATTTGCCCCCCTCCTGCGCCTCCACACAAACTTCGTAATAACAGTAACGGGGTTATGGGCGTATCACCAGTGCCCGAGGGCAAAATGCTGGATTAGGGGAGCGTTCATCTCAGATTATTGAAGTCCCCCGGAAAGTAAAGCGAGAAGAGGACACCACGCCAGGGCCGTACACCTCCTTTTAATTTTATATTTGTATTCCATAGCCCTTTTTGTTTATGTGGTTGTTATGGCGGTGCTGGTGTGGGTTTGGGGGTTGGGTTTTGCTGGTGGTGGGAGGGGTTTGGTGTAAAAGCTTTCATAAGGGGAAACCCCACCCCCAAATTTTTTGTGTTGTGGGGACGTCTACTTCCATAGATTTATACCTGGTTTCTTTTTTTTTTTTTTTTTTTGTAGTTAATTTGTTTTGTTTTCACCTCGTAGCCCGGCCTGAAGCAGGGCCCCATGTTGGTTGCCTGTTGAACCAGGGTTTTTCTGTTGGCGTTCCCTCTGGGGCCCCTATCTACACAGGTTCTTATCTGACACCTTCAGAGGGAATTATCCAGTTTTCATAATATTCTGACTTGCTCTGATAATATCTGGCATCTGTGGGGCTGTTAAATAATCGGATCTACGGAAGTTGGCAGAGTTCCTTTACTTTTTATAGCTCCCCCGGCTTTTCCCGGGGATATTTTACACTTCCATATCTTTTACTCTAGTATTTTATGGTAGTGTAAAGCTTTGCAACTGGTCCTTGTATTTGTCTGTGTATATATTATCAAGTGTGTCTTCTTCGCTCCAGATAATACGTATTAAGTATTTTGAGGTACTCCAGTACTTTTGCGAACAGTAAACGATCTCTATTCACTTTCTAGCTATGATATAGCCTGCTTTGAACGGAGCCATCAACATCCAATAATAATCCTGACGAGAGACCGCAATTGATTTGAAACAGTGTCACCATTAACATTGCTTCTCTTGTTTTATAAGTTCTTATTATCCACACTACACTGTCATTTTTCTGGTTTTTGTGCTATGTGCTTTATTGTGCTAATTGATATATTATCTGACAATTTTAATACCTAGTCATTTTGGGGTGATTTAGGTAGACCAGTCAAAATTTTAGGGGTGGTGGTGAGTTTTATTTTATACGCAGGTATCCCCTGAAGGGGTACCTTAGTAGTGCTCAGATATTTTTTTCTTGAAGGTTTTAATTAATAACTTAAGAATGCCTCGTTGATCGGCTTACATTTTTCAGTTGGGTGTAGTGAAAAACCCCAAAAAAGGTTCATAAAAGTAAGGGCATTTTTAAAAAAGGGGTTTTTGATTTCCGTGCAGAACGAAGAGGACGTGAGTTTCCATGTCCCCTAATTCTGTATATTTTTCCCCCTAAATCTACCTTTTTTTCATTTTTTCACTTTTACTTTGCTTTCGAAGGTAAAGTCTAGGATCTGATGACCTTCCCCAACACAGTTGCATCCTCCTATCACAACCAGATTCCCCTTTACGAAAGAAACAAAGCAAATGCGATAATAATTATGGACAAGGTAATTAAAAGGGAAAAAATAACATTAAAAAAATAGGGGAACTAACGGACCCTTAAGAAATCCCATGTAATTGGTACAAAACCCCAAACCCCCAGTGTATCTTAGAAGATAACTCGGATTGTTATTTAAGTGTGTAGGGGTTTAACTTGCCAATTTTATTTTAAAAGGTGGTAAAATTTTCCTTTGGAATGTTTTTTAAAAATCACACTTTTGACAGTTTAGATACAGGTCGTTTCGCTTCCCATTTTTATTTTTGTGATGGGGGCATGGGGAAGGGGGGGGTGTGGTAGGGTAATGGGGGGAACCTGGAAAACCCTACTGAAATTCTAGGAAATAAAAAGTATCAAAAAACAAAAAACCAAATTAACAAAAAAAAGATGAAACCCCCCCCCACCAAAGAAACAGCAACTCGATGTTTCTTTCCATGGGAGGAAAGAATTAGCAAGCAAAATCCCAAGCTCAAAAACCCCGTCCATCAGCTACCCAGGGTACCTACCCGAATACACTATTCCCAGTTCCAAACCAAACTGCAGAAGTCTCCCTTTTATCTCAACACCCTTAAAAACAAGGCAGGAATATAATAAGTTACCACCTTTTAGTACGTAAAACTTTTCAAAATACTGTCACCAATTTTGCAACACTTTAACAAATCCATTAAATCCTCCACCCTTTCCCATCATTCTCAAAATAGGGCCCCCCCCCGATCCACAAAGGACTTGAATAAATTAGACCAAACTAACTTACCTCGCTCTCTAAAATCTTTGAAAAAAAAATTCAATGGAACTTTCCTACCTCGTCTCCAAGACATACTCAACCCCTCTCAGTTTGGATTCAGGACTAAAAAAACGCAAATGATTCAAAAAACACATCTGAACTAATATAAAAACCCCTCCGAGAAGAAAGAATCCCCGCGGGAATCTTATTGATTTAGAAAAGCTTTTGATACATCGACCATGTTTGCTGCACATTAAAATTTAAACCATTAGGTTAAAACGGGCACTCCCCCAACACCTAAATCATCCTTAGTAACAGAACCAGATTGGGGCAAAAAATGGGGCTAAACCCTTCCCCACAACCAATTACAGTTTTGGGTTTTCCCAAGGAAAGGGCCTTGGCCCTCTCCTCTTTTTTATTACATCAGTGACCTACCCAAAGCATACAAAACTCAGACCCCTATTATTTTTCAGATAACATACGTTTCTCTCACCCCAAACCCAGTCATACTACCAACACTTGTTTAAAGCTGAATTTTAGAAAATATTCCTGGATGATGACTAACAAGCTTAACTCAGTATGACAAAACTATTTATTCATTTGAAAACAGAGCCACAAAAGTTCACTTAACATAACGCTAAAAGGGGGCACCCCCCACAAGACGCCTAAAGGGGAAAATTTGTAGGAAACCACCTTGACGTAGCCTTAAAATTTCCCGACCCCTATTCAACAAAATTTCCCGAAAATCCTAAACATAGGCAACATCAAAGTACGGTACTGTGTTCCACAATCAGCTCTCCTTGCACTGTATCACTCACTCATCTACCCATATCTCACTTATTGAATTTGTGCATGGGGATCAACAACATTAAATCACCTAAGACCATTAATAACCCAGCAAAAGACTGCAGTAAGAATGATGATAAATTCTCACCCCAAACAGCATACTCCGCCAATATTCAAAAGTCTAAAACTACTCATCGTAAAGAACATCCAGACTTATTCTTGCGCCTACTACATACATAGAACACTACACTCAAACATAAACCCTTCACTCTAACTTCTCACCAACCTTTATAGGATGCAACGACCATAACACAAGACACAAATCACTTTTTGATGTACCCCGTGTCCACATCACACTGTGTAAGAACTCTATGCACATAAAGGGCCCCAAAATTTGGAATTCATTACCAGTAAATGCCAAAGTAACACGGTCTGAACATCATTTAAGACTCTTCTCAAAAACCATGTACTCACGCTAAACTAAATATTCAATACTCAGTACTTAAATTTGCCAAAAAATCTCCCAATTACCTAAATCTTAATACCTCAAAATTTAAATACCCAAACTTCATACATAATACAACATTGTAGTATAAATTCCTGCACAAAACTATACTGCCTTACACCATATTGTAACATTCTCATACTGTAAACTACTTTCACCAACGCTCAATATATTCCAATAATATAACTTAAATATTTACTATTGATATACACAACCTACAAAATACTTTCAAATTATTCCAATGTAATATCCCCAGATAGTAACTTGAGTTAACTTACTGTCTGCTTAAACAAAAACAGATGTACAACTAAACTGTGATCAATTTCACTAGTATTAAGTAATCTATAAGCCATTAATTTAGTCTGGCCATAATGCCATGGCATGATAGTGGCTCTCTTTCCACTGCAACTCATTATTGTAATTACAGAATCTCAATGTAAACTTGCAAGGAAATAAAAATTGTATGTATTGTATAACATGTGAGAGTTGGCGTGTGGTAGGTGTGTTGGGGTGGGAGGGTGGTTGTTGGGGTAATAGAGAGGGGAGAAGGGGTTGGAGAGAGCGGACGGTGGTGGTGGTGGCGGTGTGTTGGATGGGTCGCCAGTGTTTGGTTTTGAGCTCTTTGCTGGGGGCTTTTTTTTTTTGTTTTTTTTTTTTGGGTTTTTTTTGGGGCGGTTTTTGGTTTTTTTTAGGGAATAGGAA